>OZ022583.1:15128534-15843534 GCA_963669155.1 Arbacia lixula
CAAACTCTTTCACATGATTGGAATGTCGTTGGGATTAAATTATATTTCAGGTGGAATTTTCTTTGAAGAAAAAAAAAGTAATATTTGCGCCAAATGTATCATAATTTTTGGTATTATTTTTTAAAACATCGTTTCATAGAAATATATAAATGTCAAATCTATGATTTATATTACATTTTCTATCATGATATGTCACGACTGAACAAACATATGTAATCTTAAATGTTTGTGTAGAGAAGTAACTAGCACAAATATGAAATGTTTTTGTCAAGTTTTTATTTTTGATTTGTCTAAAATATGAAGATTTTTTTTAGGAAAAATGACATATAAATTTTGTTAAGCTCCTGATGACGAAGCAATGAGATGAAGGGGCATGCCATACTCATTTGTTTTGATATCAAATTCGTCATGATAGCACAGCTATTTTATAAGATACAGTAAATTTTATGATGTTTGGCAAGTGTCAACTTTTCTTTGAATTTCCTGGGTGTATGTAAACTTCTGGCCTCGACTCTAAATAACTGGTGCAAAAGGGCTCTCAAGGACACACACTTATACACATTTCTTGTTTTGCACAATATATAGATTGTATTTTTTAAATAAAACATGCATCTATCATGATTAAAGGGAAAGTCCATCGTGAGGTTAAGTTGATTTTCATTAAAGAAAAAACATGAAAGAAACATCAACGAAAGTTTGACGAAAATCGGTCAAATGATAAGAAAATTCTGTTTTTATATCTTCTCTCTCTCCGTCTTGTTCTTTTCCTCTCGCTCACCCTCTCTGTTTCTCTTTGCCCCTCACTCTTGCTGTTTCTGTATGTCCATTCCCTCACTCACCCCGCACCCACTCTCTCTCTCTCTCTCTCTCTCTTTCTCTCTCTCTCTCTCTCTCTCTCTCTTTCTCTCTCTCTCTCTCTCTCTCTCTCTCTCTCTCTCTCTCCCTCTCTCCCTCTCTCCCTCTCACCCACCCACACACAAATACATCATACGTGTTATCTGGCACAGGAACGTCCACTACGTCAATACATTTCTTGACCACCTTTCTTTGAAATGATCAGTCAAGATTCCTACGAAATTAGGAATGTAGATAGAAATGATATGGGTGTGGAGAGGGAAGAGAGAGGGAGGGTGGGGCAGAGAGCTAAAAGATCACCAGAGTTATAATGGGTGTTTTGAACAATCATTAAATATCAGTTACAACTTCAATAAAACTGAAATTAACACATCATGAAGTCAAGGGATGCCAATTTCTTTAGAAGCAGGTTTTGTGACATTTCATCCTTTACTTTCGCAAAGTAATCATGCGAATATTTGAAAAGATTTTCACTTTTGGATAAATTTGGAGATATGAATGTATAAGACAATTGATTCAGAACACAACAAAGGCCATCGTGCATCACACATGTCAACCCACAACTCCTTTGCAGAACGACCCTTCACTACGACTTCCAGAATCCAAATGAATAATCCATTTTCGTAATGTATGCAGTGACGCGTTATTACAGTTTGAGTTGTTGCTACTTGGACAAAACTCGGACAAGCTTATGGGTTACCATTAGTAGCGTATTGTTTGAAAGACGTGAATAAAATGTGCATTCATAACGAAAATGGTCTATTGATAAGAAATCTTCACAACAAAAAAAACACACTACGTTAATACACTTGAACACAAATACAAAAACAATACAAATGAATTGAAAAAGAGAAAAAATACAAAAACCCACAGTACGTCAATACTCTTGACCACCTTTCTTTTAAATTGTCAGTCAAGGATCTTACGCAACTGTGGACGGAAACTGTACGGATATGGAGAGGGACAGGAGAGAAAGAGAGGGCGGGAAAGGGAGCTATGAGAACATCAGAGTTATACTAGTGACTTGCAAAATCATCAAAAATCAGCTATCACTTGAATCAACCCGAAATTAACACATCATAAATTCAAGGGATGTCATTCATTTTTTGTAGAAACAGGTTTTGTGATATTTCATCAAATACTTTTCTTGAAGTAATCATGTTATTATTTGATGAGATTTTCACTTTTGGACAAAAAAAATTGGAGCTATAAATATGTGTGCGTCAGATAATCAATACAGAACACAAAAATGGCCATTGTGCATTATTGTGCTATATATCGAAGAACGCGACTGTAATGAATTACTTTTCGTTCCGACTCCAGTTCTTACACCTCCCTCGTTGGACAATCTACTGCATAAATACTACTAGACTGCTAACTGGGATTTATTTCATGAAGCTGTGTTGGATGATAGATGTAAAAGACAGTTTACAGTGTGCCTGGAACAACAATAGAAGCAGGTGCACATGGTGGATCGTTCTTTCACTACCTTCTCAGCGCTGAATAGCTATTGCCATATCTGCATGATAATGAATTGAAATGTGTTTGACTATCTATTGAATTTCTATTAACTATAAGAGTCGTGCCATTCAACTTTCTACCAGCAATAATCTGTTCATGCGGAGATTGCAATTACGAAGGGGCTTGTTGTTCCATGTATTGATCTTTAGATAACAAGGTGGTCAGCAGCTACCCCAGAGAGAATAAACCCTGGGAAAGACTCGATAGGATCAGTTTATAAACATAAACGGTAGCGGCAAACCCATTTAAAGACAGGGCAGCGCATTTGCAAGAGTCACGAAACTCGGTAGGAATCAGCTCAGTATATCGTAAAGATAACGTGTATGAAATCTCAGTCATATAGCTGCATGAACCTTTTCAGGATAAGTGAAAAACTATATTCGTTTAGTTCGAAATTAGCGACCATAGACTACATTCATAGGCATCTCTCATCTTTTGATCATCAGATAGGGCTATATTTAGTTGGCCTTTCCTGCTCCCTTTTATTGCATTAAGCATCATGTGTCTTTGGCATTGTCGCTAGGTTTATTTAGTTTTGCTTGTGTGTAAGAACAGCCGTGAATTATCACGATGCGTTATACAGTATAATATATTTTGGTTAATTTCCAGTTATTTTATTGTTAGATTTTGGATATATTTTTCGTAACAAGGACTATCTGATTTGATTTGATCTGTATTCATTTCAGAGTTCAGAAATACCTGTCAGTGATGCAGAGAGATGTATGTAATCATTAGGCTATCGTTCCAATATGTATCAGCTTTCGCTGCCAGATTCTGTAAAAAAGCTAACTTAAAAACCAAGGTCCTCTGGCATTCTTTCACAAACCCATACAGATACCTATGAATAGATCATGTTTGTTATGTATGCAAATTTTATGCAAGTCATTCAAACAATACTTTACTAATGGTTACCCCAAAGCTTTAATATCCAAGACACACACACACACACACACACACACACACACACACACACACACAAAGGCACACACCATGAACTGACAGAGCTCTTTTCAATATCAGAGTCTCCTCTGGCCTAGCACAAATCTATCAATAATAGCATGAACATCCCACTGTTGATGCACACACAATCTCATATACACCTCACACTTATTCTCTAAGCAGAATTTCTAGCAATGTGGGGAGAAGTCAAAGTTTCTTCCCTGTACCAACCCTAACCTTTAGCCTACGAGTCTCCACAGACATCACAATGAGAAATGATTTACAAATCGCATACATGTTTATTGTTCTTCCTGCTAATTTCATATGAATGATAATGAGTATACAACATCCTGATTCCATGATTAAAATATAAATATGTTCCTTCCATAAGAAATTGTAACTATCTTTATAGTTTCAATAAACGTTTGTGACAGTACTCGATTTATTCTTGTTATAGAAGAATGTGAGATAATCCCACAATTTGCAATTTTGGTATTTTCAAGTACATTCTAGCCAAGGGAAAAAACAAACAATGAGACATGTTAAAGGCTACTCAAGGGAGAAATGCTAAAGACTTCAATTTGCGATTGAATTTTTTTTATTTTTATTGATTTATGATTGGTCTGTTTGAAGCAAAAAAGAAATTGTAAATAAGGTGTTCTTTCTCTTGAATACCAGTTAGTCTCCAATTTGCATATGGATTATTAATATGCGCCTGCATGTTTTTGCATTATGTGTTGATGAGATCTCACGCGCACAAACTCCACGCAAGCCATCAACTACTACTGATGGAAGGATAGGTTGATAGCAATCACTAGTCTTGCTCAAGGCAGGACATCTCTCCAGTCAGTGATGCGTATAGGTTTCATACCGACGCATCCATCAGGGACGGTATCACAAAGACCTACAATTGATCGTAAGATCAATAGATCAATTGTACAACTGATCTATCGATCCTACGATTGATATCAATTGTAAATCCATATCACACAAATCTCTGTTCGATATAAATCGTAACTTGCAATTCGTATAGATTGTAGCTTGTGTAGATCTATCGTAACTATATGACTGATTGCACAATCATGCATAGGCTTGGACTTGCAATAAAGAGCAGTGATGGTTTGTGATACGGTGAGTTGCAACAGATATCAGCCGACTCTTTGTGATATGGGGCTCAGTTGTGAACGTCTGGGATCATTCGTCAGTTTCACCATCCGATAGATGAGGCGCAGGTTCATCCTCTCTCACAAGGGCCCAATTTCTTACTCCCACAGTGGCTTGGATTACTGCCGCATACGCCTGGTCAAAGCAAAGTCCAATTTCTGCCAACTCCTCATGTCATCACGTCCAATCGGATACAACAGTGAGTTTACAGCGATCCGCTACCAGTTCGTCCAAATTTGGGCGGTGTCGGTGAAGTGCACTGGGGGCTTAATCGACTGACGAAAGGGTGAGATGGTCTGTCAAGTCGGATTTCTTCAACTTCTTGTTGGAGGAACCTAGAGGGAGAGAAAAGGACATCACATATTTCAAAATCAACATCAAAAGACTCATTATGTTTTCACCGGCATATTAGGCGGATTGGTCTGGTACTGGTGTTAAATTGCATCTAAGAGAAATCCTCATGCATATTCTCTTGACTTTTCCATTTCATGACTCTTCCAACAAAGAATTGTGTGATGTCCGTTTAAGGCTATTGCTTTTCTAAAAAAAATTTACATAATGCATCTTTAAATCAGTAATTTTTGGTTTGATTTTCATAAAACTTCAACTAATCTGCTTTAAAATTGGTTTCCTTTTCTGCAACATACATGTATTGAGCTTTCCTATTATATCTTTGGTAGGTCAAAAATTTGTGAATACAACTACATAAAGATGAATATAATGTTAATAAACATCATTCAGAATGTAAAAATTGGAAACAGAACATTCAGTGCCGTTATATTGACCGTTACATATTAAAGGTCCCCTGTCATCAAAATGTATGTCGACTTATATTGATGCAACATAATATGTACATAACAAAATCACTAACTGTTCAATGGAAATATGTGTCCTATATTTTAAGATAATTTTTCTTTATTTTTTCTCAGCACTGATAAGCCCCACCTCCAAAATATCCTCCAACTCAAGATTCCCCCTGTGACATCATCAAAGGTAGAAATTAGAAGGATAATAAGCAGAGTTTATGCACATTTTAAACATTGCAATGACTACCTCCACCTGCCCACAAGAGCATCACATGTCTTCACACAATACCATCTAACAACCTTTCATGTGAGAACAAGCGTTTCCTTATGTCAGAAATGTGCTAGCTATATGATGCTATTAAAAGCACTTGCAGGTAGTTATTGAAATGTTTAGTTTGTGCATAAATTATGTCTATTATCCTGCTAATTTCTACCTTTGATGATGTCACAGGGGGAATATTGAGTTGAAGGATATTTTGGAAGCGGGGCTGATCAGTGCTGAGAAAAAATATAGAAAAATTATTTTAACATATAGGACACATATTTCCATTAAACAGTTAGTGATTTTGTCATATACATATAAAGTTTCATCAACACAAGTCAACATACATTTTGATGACAGGGGCCCTTTAAAAACAATTTTTTTGCTGGGCCATCTAAAAACATAGTAAGGTTCTGCGAAACCGTCACCTACCGTCGGAGAAGTGATCTGCTGTCTTCCTCCTCAGGTCGTCCACCGACTGCTCACTGTCGGCCCACTCTAGCACCAGTCGACGCCCGTACAGATGGCTGGAGTGGCACAGCGAGTTAAACGCCCTCTGTACGTCAAACACAGATAGTCATAATAAGCATTGTCAATTTGGGCAGCACTGGATCCAACACAGTACCTATGACTGAGGTGACAGGATCAGAAATCTGTTATTATAAAATAAACGGTGAGAGGGCAGCAGATATCTAAAACAGGGAGTGGCCAAGATGGACTCAGTTCAATAAAAAAGCGGATTCCGTCAGTTCTCGTCATTTGTACTCCAAACCATTGATATGGTTGTGTTAATAGGCTTCACAACGTAACAATGAGCATGCTATCAAGACATCTGGATCTACAACAATGCGGGCAGAGCAAGACAAGATGATGAAAATGACAACTCTTGTTTGAGAGTTTCTGAAAATATCCCAGAAGATAATGTCAGACGTAAAAAACTTTAGTGAACAAAGAGCCTGCAAAAAGAGTCAGGCAAAAACAGCGCCTCCCCCCCCCCCCCCCCTAGATCTCAACTGTTGATCACACGATCACTACGAAAATTGGCACGTACGTCACCGATTACATAATCTCCGCAATGGAATTGTCAATTGCACAGGAATTATTCAAATTTATTTCTAATCAATTTATCATGCTAATTAATGCATGAAATCATAATCTCTAAATATAGCCCACAAACTGCTAGATTTCAGTCCGGATACTCTTCTTAGGATAATCATCAAATAAGGATTTTAAAAAATGGCAATATAACTTTTTTCTTGTGTATTTTATCGGTTTTTCAATCGTTGGCAACACTATTTCAGTCATAAATAACATTAAATATTTTGTTTTTCATCAGTAAAAATAATGATACATTTATGAATTTTGGCTAGCTACAGACTTTGCATTGAATTTGTAAATGAAATCAAGTTTTTGAGCAAGTTTTGGTCTAACATGCATGTACAAAATGTTACGTAACTTCAAAACCACATACAAAACTAGAAACAAAACAGGAAAAATGGTAGCCGATAAATTTGATTCATTCTACTGCCACTGGCACCTTGATCATTTCAAACACTACTTAGATGAGTTGCTAAACATCAGTACATACCTTGGCATCCTGCTTGGAGAGAAAGTCCACAAATCCAAAGCCTCGATGCGACCCGGTACCACTCATTTTCTTGGGAAGACGGACAGACTTAACCTCACCAAAGGTTCTGAGAAAAGGAGAACAAAGGAACGTGATTACCACAAAATTTCCACATCCAGAATCAAGTCAGGACTTTAAACATGGTGTCAATTTCCTTCAGAGGGACATAGTCTATGACTAGCTGTCTTACAGACAAAAGTGGCAGATTTGACGAACCCGCTACAGTAATGCTTGATTGTTTTATGATATCTCACATTCAATTTTAAGGGCATAAACTGTACTGGGAAGGCAAAAAAGCCTTCAAAATGTAATTGTTAGCAATCTTCTTGCCAGTGGTCTTAAATTCATGTAGTCTATTTTAGAAGCTTACTGAAAGTTATTTGCCTTCAAATGATCTACATTTGGAGTAATGAGTGATTAAATCACAAATCCTCAAAATGTTTGGGCCGAACATTTTGAGAATTTAATCATTAATCATTAAATACTCCATATGTGGATCATTTGAGGGCAAATAACTTTCATCAAGCTTCTAAAATAGACAATACATGAATTTAAGACCATAGGCAAGAAGATTGCTAACAATTACATTTTGAAGGCTTTTTTGCCTTCCCAGTACAGTATATGCCCTTTAAGCCATACATAGGTGTACAACTTTTTCCATAAATTGCCTTTTTTATGTTCTTTGATGAAGGAATACATTCTTTTCACAGTGATATGTGTGTCAAAACATGTGTCCATTAATATATCAAACGCACATGTGAAAGGGTATATATATCCTTTTGAGAAAATGGACATTTTCCAAAAAAATGTACACAACATATGGGAGAGCACCTCACACACGACATCACAAAATCAAAATTATAAAATCAAATAACTATTTTGTCATCAAACTTTCACTGATATGTTTTTCTCCTGTGTCTACTTTTATTGAAACCAAAATAATTTCAAGGCGAACTATCCCTTTAAAGCATTGGGGAGAGAACTTACACAAAGAGCTCCTTGATCTCCCTGGTGGTAGCCTCAAAGGGGATGTTCCTGACCAGGATCTTGGTAGACGTCTGCTTCTTGGTCTTCTGCTTCTGCTTCAGAGACGTCTCCTGAGGTCTGCAATCAGACAGCCCCCCAAATATCAAAATGTGTCTAATATTACCCCCCAAATCAAGATTTTTCAAATACTGCCTGTGATAAGTGAAAGTTGCTAGGCTAATACCTCCAACACAGCCCAGAAGATTTGTTGAAAATTTGGATTAAACATTACAATGTTTTACCCATGGAAAAAACCCAAGATTTGTTGAAAACGTATTTCAAACTAGAGAAATTTGACTGCGCGCAGTCGACTGGTATGCCTCTGCCCTCCTGCACAGACACAGAAGTATTGCCAAAATCTTGAAAAATCTTGAGAATGGAACACTTGCTTAAAGGGACAAAAAGCCTTTAAAAGGTGATCATGAACAATCATCTTACCAATGGTCTTAAATTCATGTATTGTCCATTTTAAAATCTTGCTGGAAGTTATTTGCCCTCATATGATCCACATTTTGAGGATTAGTGATTGAATCACACATTACTCCAAATGTGGATCATTTTGAGGGCAAGTAATTTCGAGCAAGTTTCTAAAATGGACAATACATGAATTCAAGACCATTGTCACAAAGATTGTTCATGATCACCTTTTTGAAGGCTTTTTGTCTTTCCTGTACAGTACATTCCCTTTAATCATTGCACCATGTTTGGTGACATTCGAGTTATTGCATACGGACAAACAGACACCGGGAAACATAATGCCATTCGGCAACTTCATGGTGAGGCGTAAAAATCACAATTTTTGTTTTGCATGTGACTCCTACATTCCACACATCAGTCAAACTCTGTGGTTTCTTAGGCCGGTGTAAATTGCGACATGAAAACAATCTGGATTTTATCAAGTTACATTTTTCGAAGTGATTTTTTCTTTAAGTGTAAATCTTTAGATTTTTGCTGGCAGTCAATGTCTTCTTAGGCCAGAGTAAAGATTGGGATAAGAAATATCTGGATTTTTTTCATTGGTGTAAATAAGTAGGATGAAGAGACAAGAGTTGTGACTCACTGGGCGGTGGCTCTGTTTGAAATCTTAAGCTCCAGGGTGTGTCCATCAACCTCCGCATGCTGCAGCTCCTTCAGGGCTTTCTGGGCCGACGCTGCCCTCTCAAACTCCACAAAGCCATAACCCATGGACAGCAGCTGGCCTGGGAGGGCAAAACAAAATGTTTGTGGACTTGAATTCACTAACTTCTATTTTCTTTTAAAAGGATCAAAAATGTCCTAACAAAATGTAGGCTAATATCTATTTAGAAAAGATATATTGGCTTACATCCAGTTATAAATATTGCATGCCTGATCTACATAAACGAATGAATGAAAAAATGAATACCTTTTATTTTCTATCATTTACAAGATTCAACATGTGAGACAAACAATTATCACTAGCGATTTATTTCCAATGAGTAACATATTTACCATAAATTATATTGACAAACAATCATGTAGAAATCAGTTTTAAAATGTTGCTCTGGGGATGCCATGTGTATAAACTCTTGTTCTGTCGGGATAAAGGAGCTGTATTGCATTAGTTGATATATCAAGGAAAAGACTGAAACTGAAGCAAGTGCATTGAAAAAAAGATGTGCATTTACATAAGGCGTAGGTTAAAGGCCATATACTGTACTGGGAAGGCAAAAAAGCCTTGAAAACGTCATTGTTAGCAATCTTCTTGCCAATGGTCTTAAATTCATGTATTGTCCATTTTAGAAGCTTGCTGAAAGTTATTTGCCCTCAAATGATCTACATTTTGAGTAATGAGTGATTAAATCACAAATCCTCAAAATGTTCCGCCCGAACATTTTGTGGATTTAATCATTAATCATTAATTACTCCAAATATGGATCATTTGAGGGCAAATAACTTTCAGCAAGCTTCTAAAATGGACAATACATGAATTTAAGACCATTGGCAAGAAGATTGCTAACAATGACCTTTTGAAGGCTTTTTTTGCCTTCCCAGTACGGTATATGCCCTTTAACACAAACCTAATTCTTGCTCAAATGCTCAGTCAAAACACAATTTGCACACTCTATAAATTTATGAGAATCACATGTGGAGATGGACACTGGGTGTGGTACCTTGATTCTTGGTGTCCTTCTTCCTTGCAATGGTGACATTTCTCAGACCACCACACTTCTTGAAAACCTGAGATACAACGAGCAACAAGAACAATTTTTTTCTTTTTTTTTAGATCTTTGATTATTAAGGGGGCACTATAAACATATTTTCATAAAATTTTCAACAAAAAAATGGGTCCCATTTGAAAGAGCTACTATTTCCCTTTAATTTGATATATGATTTACCTCATATTTTTAATTAATTTTTGTGTGAAAAACTGTAATTAAGGTGACTTTCGGAAATTAACATTACACTATTTGGTTGTTTTTTTTGCAACACATTGTATAACCTTGAATAACTTTGGAATGGTAAATAGTAATAGTACCAAATTTGGCCAGTTTATTGAGAACTGTAGAAGGATAAATTCATTGACAGTTTTGACTCAATATTTTGACTCAATACGAGGTGCTGAAACCTGATTGGTCTATTTTGTTGCCATGGCAACATGGCAACAAAATGACCTTGAAACAAAAAAAAACGACCACTAAAATGTTTTTGTCTCCTCACACTTAACATATCTTTAAGTTTTGAAGATAATGTCTTGATGTATAATCAAATTATAAGCATATATGTTTCATCCAATAGCCTGTAAGCATTTAGTTACCATGGTAACCACAGAAATAATGGCAGCAGAAAAATACATATTCAAATACCTTGCTTCATAAGATTCATTTGGATATACCCCTCGAGTGGTATGGCTTTATCATTGTGATGTGATTGCATGGTCACTGTAAGAGTGTCCTGTGTATAGTGCCCCCTTAATAAACACTTTGGTAACCGCAAAGGTATGCTCATATGAAAGCAACTCCTATTGATAACAACGATCCTACTAACCAGGCCATCCACAAGAATTTCGCACTCCTTTTTAAGCATTGGCATTGGCATTGAAAACTCTCAGCAGGAAGGGGTATGAATATTTTTTTCCTAAAAAAGAATATGCACACATGTAAATGAAACAGAAATACAGGTTGTAGATGCGATTCCAGATTTGTTTGACTTTGTGGGAAATCATCAGCACCAAAGTGCTGGCAGAACAGTATGATGCAATTAGTAGAGTTTGCCTCTCATAAGGGAGGTTTCCCCAACGCTTCCTGTACCAGAAGTAGGTGAGCTACACCTGGGTACTTTCCCCTACACGAGAGCAAGAATTAGCAAAGAGCATGTCTCCCATTGACGAGGCACTGCGTCTGAGTCCCAAAAAATCATAACTTTCTTATCCTTTGATGGATTTTTATCAAATTTTTGCTATTATTGAAACCAACTTAATTTTAGGGTCGACTTTAACATCTATGGAGAGAGAAACCAAAGCCCTCTTTCCCTTTAACATCTATGGAGAGAGAAACCAACGCCCTCGCCTGGCCCAACGGACTCACTTTTCGCAGAGCGCCCTCCTCCGTCCCAAAGCTCAGATTCTTGACGAACAGAACACTGCCCTCTTCAGGAGCCGAGTCATCATCAGAATCTAAAAAGTGATCAGGATTATAACAGCTGAGACATTAATCAATATTAATGATAATAATATCACAAATGTAAAAAAAAAAATATTTTTTTTAGATATGTACCACTTATGATAATTTAAGCAACAGCATAACAAACAACTTAAGGAAAGATATTAGTGTAGCATCCATTATATCATATTATGATTGAAAAAGCAGTGATATTAAAGACTGCCCTTTTGCAAGTCATATTTTGTAAAACATAAACATTGCAAATCAAAGAACAAACTGTAAAAGGACTTCCCTCCAAGTAATTGAACTGGAAACTGACTTTAAGTGGAATTACAGCAATTGCTAGAATCCACTATGTTTCGCACCACAGTCCATGTGTTCATTGCAAGCAATGCCAACTGCCAAACACATCACGCACTAACAGGGGCAATGAGATTATGAATGTAGACTATGGTCGCTTCCCTCTAGACATAATCAAGGATAGTTTTTCACTTTTCCTGAAAAGGTTCATGCAGCTATGACTGTGAGATTTCATACACGTTATCGAGAGGGTGTACTGCTGATTCCTGCCGAGTTTCACAGCTTTAATCTTTTAATCAATCTTTAATCAATTACAATAATAAATGCAGCATCATAACAAAAATGACAATTTCAGTAAGGTATTAATATAGTATAGAGTAAGGTCTATTTATAAAATATTTATGATATCATGAAAAGCTGAGAGATTATATTGAATACTACAAAACCTCATATTAGGTACAAATCAACACAAGGTGGTTTGCGAACTATGAGTCTCGTCTGATTTTGCAATCGGTAAACAGTGCTAAGTTGCTGTTTTTTATTTAAAATGGTGCTGAAATGACCTTTGACCTCATCAACACACGTGGTATTACCCAAGGATTATTTGTACCAAGTGTGATCACAATTGATGCAGAAATAAACAAATGAGAACAAGTTAAACAAAAACTAACATTTTTGTATCAACATGGCCTCATATTATTTGACCTTTTGACCCCTAGTTTTGACCCCAGGAATAAAGATATGGAGCAAGTTAAACAAAAACTTTAACATTTTTGTAACAGACCAACAGACCAACAGACTAACAGACCAACAGGAAAAGTGATCACTAGGTCTCTGCCGAACTTTGTTCAGGCGAGACAAAACCTACACTGCTTCAATGCAGAAGACGACTCATACCCGATTCCTCTTTTTCTGCTTCTTTCTTATCATCCTCTGTAGCTTCTTTTGTCTTTTTCGTTTCTCCTTCGTCCATCTTTGTGTCCTTCCCATCCGCTTCTTTCTCGAGACTCTCGGTGACCGGTCCGAAGACTTGCATGGGGGCCCACTCCAGGTATAGAGGGACATGCTTGAACTGCGTGGGAGAACAAGCACAAACCAGGGCTGTCAACCTTAATCAAAACATTTCAGTGTTCTAAAGGATTAAAATATGTAAAATGATGGGAAAAAAATAAGTATTTTCACATAAAAGACAATAACACAGCCCATGAAGTATAACTTATGAGATGAATATTTTGTATGAAACCTTCAGTTATTCTTTTCAAATTTCAGTATGAAATACAGAAAATCAGTACCGCTTGGCAGCTCTGCATGAACCCATTGTAAGCCTGACAGAATTCTGCTTCATTGTACATATATGCATTACAAAACAAACCCGAAGCACATCAAGGGTTAAAGGTAAGTGGAGTGTCCATTTTGCAGGCCTAAACTATTTAGTTGAGTAAATACCATTGCATATAAATCCCTCAAAAAATGCTCTGCAATTCAAGGTTGAGGGGTAATATATCACTTGTTGCATCATCATCATCATCATAATACCTGACTGGGGTACATGTATTAGGTACAAGAAAGCATAATTTTTTTTTCTTCACATTGGTGTGCTTTTTGCTACATTTATGCAATCATGGAATATGCATTATTCTGGAATATGGGGCTAAGTCCCAAATGACATGTTGCAAAATGCATTGTTTTCAATAGCAAAGGCTCCATTTCTGTTGAAGATGCAAAGTGTTATGAATAGCGTCAATGCGACAATGAATATTCATGTAGTTTACCTTGTGAGTCTATGTGAGGTACCTCGTGTAAATGATTCCTACTGCTCACTCAAACCCGCACATCATTTGTATACCACCGCTCACCTTTGTGTAGGCCAGCTTATAGAAGGCTGCCCTCGCCTCCGTCGGCTCCAGAAACTCAACCACGGCCGTCACTCCAGCGGGCGGCATCAGCACCCGTCCCAGCATGCCATGCGTGCCAAACAGGTCCCGCAGCTCTTGGGCTGACGTGCCTGCCGGCAGGTTCTTCACCAGGAAGACCGATTCACTCCTCGCAGCTGCAGGCTGGGGGGGGGGGGCGAGATATAAAATATAAAATTCAATTTATTTATTCATTTAATTCCAGAGTATAAAAGTAAGTTAGCCTCTTCAATTACAAAACTGCCATCACTGAGGGCCCTGACAGATAAAGAATACATTACGATATATAACAAAACCAATGGTAAATCAATGCAAAACATTTTTACCAAATTCAATGGACAAGACATTATACAGTAAAGTCAATAGCTTCATATCAGCTAATGAATATTGCAGTCCAATGATAAAGCATTAAAAAATAAATAGATATTGAATGATTAAAAGGATATTCCAAAATTATGAACATAAGGTAATGAGGAAATCACAAAAATATACAAAGCTAAATACCATTGCTGTTGTTTATTTCTCATATCTTATGGTCATTCTTTCACAGCAGGAGCTATATTCATGAAACCTTACAACACTTAAGCCTAGTTGGTTTAATTCATATGAACACCTGGCTGAATGAGTCTAGTGCAATTGTGATAATTATTTCATATCTCCCTTCTCTCTTTCTACATTGGTCACCCGACACAGGTCACAAATTATCCACACAAACACCTGGCTAAATAAACCTAGTACCACTCCATCTCCCTTCTCTATTTCTATATTGGTCACCCAACACAGCTCACAAATTATCCACACAAACACCTGGCTAAATAAGCCTAGTACCACTTCATCTCCCTTCTCTATTTCTACATTGGTCACCCAACACAGGTCACATATCATCCATACAAACATCTGGCTGAATGAGTCTAGTGCTACTCCATCTCCTTCTCTATTTCTACATTTGACCAAACCCAGATCACATATTATCCAAAGAAACACCTGGCTAAATAAGCCTAGTACCACTCCATCTCCCTTCTCTATTTCTACATTGAACACCCAACACAGGTCACATATTATCCATACAAACATCTGGCTGAATGAGTCTAGTGCTACTCCACCTCCTTCTCTATTTCTACATTGGTCACCCAACACAGGTCACAAATTATCCACACAAACACCTGGCTTAATAAACCTAGTACCACTCCATCTCCCTTTTCTATTTATACATTAAACACCCAACACAGGCCACATATTATCCATACAAACATCTGGCTGAATGAGTCTAGTGCTACTCCATCTCCTTCTCTATTTCTACATTTGACCAAACCCAGATCACATATTATCCAAATAAAACATCTGGCTGAATGAGTCTAGTGCTACTCCATCTCCCTTCTCTAAGTCTACATTGAACACCCAACACAGGTCACATATTATCCATACAAACATCTGGCTGAATGAGTCTAGTGCTACTCCACCTCCTTCTCTATTTCTACATTGGTCACCTAACACAGGCCACATATTATCCATACAAACATCTGGCTGAATGAGTCTAGTGCTACTCCACCTCCTCTATTTCTACATTTGACCAAACCCAGATCACATATCATCCAAAGAAACACCTGGCTGAATGAGTCTAGTGCCACGCCGTTATCCAGCAGGAACTGCCTGGTCTCTGCGACGATCTGTGTCTCTCCCAGCGCCATCCGCACACCCAGACTTCTACTCGACTCCTGATGGGAAGCAGCAAAAACAGAAAATCAGCAATATAGTTCTCAGTGGCAAGCTGGCAACACAACCAGTAATGAATCTTACAGTGTATATTTCATGTTGTAACAATTTTGTATACATAAATACATTATCTAAGGGGGTAAAAATTATTTTAAGTTATGAAAAAAATATTAATTTGTGTACAGGATTAACACCAGAGTAGCCTTATAAAATGCAAGGGATCGATATTGAGAAAGAAATTGAAATAAATTTTTTGGATATTTTAAATGCACAGAATTGATTTAAAATTTCAGATGTCAATAATATCTTTACTATCTCAAAATTTGCTGACACATTTAATGACCCATTACAGCTGGATTTCATCTCTAAGTGGAACAAGTATTTGCACAAGGCCTTCTAACGTACAGTATCCAAGACATCGCTCTTTGATGTCCCGTACTTGGTTGCCATGGCGTCTGCGACAGCATTTGCTGAGATGAAGAGGGAGTTCCAGTTGTGAGAGCTACAATATAAGATTAGAAGATGTATACTTTTCATATATACATTTATCATTATCATTACATGAAATAGTGCAGATGGTGATTTAAACAGTCACCTGCCAAAGATATTTTTGTTATTGCCGTACCAAAGAATTTAAGGCATCAGGCTCGACTAGCACAAGTTTTGTGCTCACTTCTGATTCCCGTTAACAACAACTTTATAAACATTTTAATAAAATTGTTCAAACTGCTGCATCACATGTAACATACTTTATTTCTACATTCATTGTTAGAGTCTAGCCAGTTTTTGTTAGTTTAATTCTTTGTGAATACATGTTTTCTTTCTTTCTATGTTAATTGTATTCATCGAGAAGTATGAAAATAAATTGAAATTGAAAATTGAAAAATTCAGTCATGTACATACAAGTTTTCATTCTGCTAGTGTTATTGTTGTTGTAGTTAATACATTCAAAATTTTCTTTCTTTCTTTGCTTATTCAGTCCTGTACATACAAGTTAATACATTCAAAATTCAAAATTTAAGCAGGAATGTCGAGATGAGCAGAGAAGGTGACATCAATGATGATAATAGGAGGCCATGATTGCACGTTTCTTCTTCTTCCATGTGCACCGTTATCTAGTGACATCGGTGACCATTTTCAATTTTGTCAGCAGCGCCATGTTGCTAGGTGCTCTGATCAGAATATTGTCATTTGACGCACGACTTGCCCAGCTTATTCTCACCATTCTTCTTACGAGCCACATCTCTGATTATTCTGTTTCTTTTGAAAGTGTCCAACTCCTCACATCCGTATTTTAATATGGGCAGTTCAAAGGAGTTTGACACTCTCAGTCTTGTTGCCATGGTGATCTTTAAGTTGCATAAGATACACCTCGCATCTTTGACAAAAAGTGTCTTTTGCTATTGCAATTCTTCTCTTTATCTCCTTCTGACATTTGCTGTCTGAAGTGATCCAACTTTCCAAATAATGAAACCCTATTGAAGCCCTAATCATCGGAGAGTCCTACCGTGAGCATGGGTCTCATTCTTGTTTGTATTCAGGATATTCAGGAATTAACACAAAATGACAAAATCATTGATACTATTTTAAAATCTAGACACCGGTGATGATGGTAGAATTAATCTGCTCATGACCAGCTGGTCGCTCTTCCCTG
Organism: Arbacia lixula; assembly: GCA_963669155.1. Lineage (NCBI taxonomy): Eukaryota > Metazoa > Echinodermata > Echinoidea > Arbacioida > Arbaciidae > Arbacia > Arbacia lixula. Next base: position 15,145,935 of record OZ022583.1, read on the forward strand.
GACCATGTTACACATGGCTTTCCATCATTGTAACCTATCATCAATGGTAAATACTATGGCAACAGCCAATGAGCTCTCATCATTGCACATGTTGCCATGGTAGTTACCATTGAAAGTAAGTTGCAATAATTGACAACCTATATGACCTGGCCTGGTGTTCTGACTGACCTTGCGCTCTGTGCCTTCGTCTTGGCAGCTTTCTTGTTCTTGTAAGATGAGCCCTCCTTGTGAGTCTCCTCCTCCGTCTTCTTCTCCTTCCCGGGCAAGATGTGAAGCATGCGACCCTTATCAAATTAAGGACATAACACCACAAGATTTAAAACATTAATTCACCCAAACTTCTACCTTTTTTACAGAAAAAGACGCAACACAGCGCAAGCACAAATTTAATATCACCGCAAACTTAAAACCAGCCTGCTATTTGTAGCAGGTTAGATGAGCAGCAATGTGGATAAAGTATCTTGCTGAAGGACACAAGTGCCATGGGAGGGATTGAACCTGGTATCTTCAGTCACAGTTCACAACCGCTACACCACGACACCTCCATATACATGTATAGTATCTATTGTAAAGAATAGCACGTAGGCCTTGACCTTACCTGGAAGCTGGTTCCATCCAGCTCGGTATAAGCCTTGACTGCATGCTCAGGCATCATGAAGGTGATGAAGCAAAAGCCCTTGATCTTCTTGGTGAACGAGTCGATAGGGAGACTCGTCTCGGTAAGCGGACCTAGCAATGGTCAAAGAAGGCTTCTGTAATATGCATTTTGTTCTTGTACAGTACACAATTTCAATTCAATCTTAATTTCAATTTCTTTCAATTAAACTATAATTTCATCACAGTAAGAGCATCAAAATACAAAGTAATATACTTGAGAAAAAGCATAGATGAGAGAGACCTCAAAAAAAGCACAAGGCTTGAGTAAGCAGGAGGTACTTTTAGGCGTCTTGTCAAAAGTCCTTGTCGTAAAGAATGCAGTGAAACTCTATTCAAAGAATTGAGTGTTTTGCAGAACGACAATGATATAATACATTCTGCTATTACTCTCCATAGTAATAAAAATAACTGATCAATCTGTTACAAAACAAACAAACAAAACACAGATTTTGGTGAAAGAGCTTTTGGGGGTCATTTTCACAGATTATAATGGATTGATCAGGCAATCTTTTTCATACCAAGAGTAATTGCAAAACACAGATTTTACAGTGAAACCTGTATGTAAATACTGATCATGGGGAAAAAAGAAACATAGTCCCAGTAAGCATGTCTGCCCTACTCTGACAAAAGGAAGCAACTAGTAAAAGAGACTTTTCTTGTAAATGAGCAAAATGTGTCTGTCACTTGCATTGGCATCAGTACAACATCACATCATGTTAGTTTGAATATCTTGCAGCAAAGATGAGTATTTCTTGTCCAGATTTTGACCATATGTAGAGAACAATCCAAGAATTGACTCAGATCACTCACTCAGATTTGAGTGATTTGTTACTTGCTTCCTTTCATCAGAGTAGGGTAGATGTGGTATTTATGTGTAGGCTACTTTAAAACAGGGTTCAAATGGAAACAAATAATGTGGTCAGGGCCCCGTAACATATAGGTTTGTGAGGAATTGCAAATTTGAAAAACAAATTCTGATTGGTTACTGGTCAGGCGTTTGAACAAAGAGCACATGTGACAATGGTATTGATTGGCCATTGTCATTTTGGGATTGTTTGCAAACCTTAATGTTACAGGGCCTTGTATGGACAGGTGACATTTCTGTACAGATCATCACTGAAGCAGCTTTCACTGTATGATTTGGGTTGACGTCATGTAATGTGAGTAGCCATTGTTTCTACATTTAATTTTATTTCAGGGAAAGTATCCATTGCACTAATTCCTGACATATGGTCAAAATATAATTTCTCACCATATTTACTAAATAGAAGCTCGAGATCCTCCTCCTTACAGATGTAGGCAAGGTTTCTGACAAATAACCGGCCAGTCTACAGAAAACAAAAGAATGGAAGAATGACATGATTTAATCACGTTTAATCAGCATTTTTTTTTTTCCGAAAACTAAAGAATGTAAGAATGACATGATTTAATCATGTTTAATCAGCATTTTATCACACACAGATCAATGTGCGGCAACAATTAATTTTTCTGTTCATTTTCTAAACACATTGAAAGTAAAATAAGTCTGTTTTGTGGTTAATGAATTATAAAAAAAATCATAATATCACCAACTTATAGTAAGCAATACCTGTAGGGGGAATATAATCTGATATGAAAGTTATGAAAGTTCATTTGTACTGGTAATTCACATTTTATATTCTATATTTTAAACTTTTGATTTTCTATGACCCGATGATCAATTGTAAAGTCACAAAAGGTCAAGTCGGGTCACATCGCTGACGAAGGCTGTAGCTGACAGCCGAAAATTTTACGGAGGTAAATATTTTGTATTGTCATCAAACGTTTAAAGTGGACATCATGATACAAAAGTACTGACATATACGATGGTGCGATAATATGAAATGTACTTTTGATAAATGCAAATGAACATTTCATATTAGTATAAAAGTAGAAATGAGAACATGTATACAAAATTAATGGCAAAATAAGAGATGGACAACCACAAGTGTTAATTTCTCACCTCAGCAATTGTGTCTTCCGAATTTTCCAGTTCAGCAGCCTAGGAAGGGAAATTGAAGTATAATAATGTGGTTTAGCATGAAACATAGTGACACAAGGAGAAGCCTAATGACGATGCAGAGCTGCCAACCTTAATCAAAACAGTTCAGTATTTCTACAGGCAGAAAATCAGCATTTTGTATGAAACCTTCTGTATTCTTCTCAAATTTCAGTATGGAATGCTGAAAATCAGTACTACTTGGCAGCTGTTATGATGGAGCAGAGGGGAAGAAGTGCAAAAAAAGAGAAAGATAGACAAAGCAAGAGACATCAATGAATACGGATGGGAGAAGGAAAGGGAGATGTACAGAGAAAAGACGAAAAATGAAAAGAAAGACACAGAGAGGGAGAAAGAGCAGAAAGAACCAGACAGAAAGCAAAGAGAGGGGAAAAGAGAGAGAGAAAGAGTTAAATGGATAAATACACTGTATTGATGAAACAAATGTTGTCTGTTCTTTAGCTCTTTCAGTACATTCTTAATTAGATATTTTTATATATACAACAAGTACACAATACATAAGAACATAACACGCAATTGCAGACCCATCCATTACTGGTAGTCAAGTACGCATGGTCAAACTGTCACGAGCAAAGTAACATTCACTTGTAACTCTGTACATGAGAGATAGGGGAATTAACTTGTGATCAATTCATATCAATCATAACTTTTTATCAGCATGGCCCAGACTGGTATTATCTCTAATGAGTTTTAAGTTGTTTTTTCAACTCAATTTCACTGTTGATATGGTTGTTATTTTCATGAGTAATTGATGCATAAATTCATAATCAGATTGCAGTTTTGGTAGAAAAATATTTGGTCCCTCAACACATTTCATCCTAGTTCATGTCATATGAGAAATATAACCACAACTACACACCAAATTTTCAGGGCTCCTGCCCAAAATTGGGTGGTCAAAATAGATTGCATGTTTTGTTTTTATTTAACATTAAATAGAACAAGGCTTGTGCTCTTTGAGCTGCTACACCCCCTCCCCCACCCCCCCCCCCCCCACAAAAAAAAGAGTATGTACAATAGTATGTCATTTTCTGCGTGACGGAACACAATTGTCCCATCTCTGTCCAACTAACCTGCTTGGCCCATGGTGGCTCCTTGTTCTGGTTGGTGGCGCTATACTTATTCCACACGTCTTCCCGAAACAGCTCCACATACCTCCTGCCTGAGAGTGATTTTAAAGTTGCATGTATTAAAGGGCATATACTGTACTGGGAAGGCAAAAAAGCCTTCAAAAGGTAATTGTTAGCAATCATCTTGCCAATGGTCTTAAAGTCATGTATTGTCCATTTTAGAAGCTTGCTGAAATTTATTTGCCCTCAAATGATCCATATTTGGAGTAATTAATGATCAATGATTAAATCTTCAAAATGTTCGGGCCAAACATTTTGAGGATTTGTGATTTAATTACTCGTTACTCAAAATGTAGATCATTTGAGAGCAAATAAATTTCAGCAAGCTTCTAAAATGGACAATACATGAATTTGAGACCAATGGCAAGAACATTGCTAATTACATTTTGAAGGCTTTTTTGCCTTCCTAGTACAGTATATGCCCTTTAAACAATGCATTCCAAGAGGTCAGAATTTCATGCATTTCTCAATACGCCATTTTCATCATGTAATTCTCAATATACCATTTTCGAAATGCATTCAAATTCATGATTTCTTCCCTCCATCTCATGCAAATTGTCAGTTGTTCAGCCATGCATGCAACGATTCAAATGAAAATGGTAACAAAATATGTTAGGAGGACCATTCTACCAGGGTATCATTAAGTTCATACTTCAAACAAGACAACTTTGAAAAGATGGTACAGTTTTGTATTACTCACTCTGTACACGAACATTCATAATTGTGTGTGTGTCTTGAGTACTATGCAATGATGAAGCTACTAACATGATAACTTAAAGGCAGGAGAAATCCAGGATGACAAACAAGGAAATGGATTGATGGTAAAATGAATACTGCCCTCACTAGGCAAGTCTACACCCTTGCAGGTTGGAGGTTGATAGCATCATTCAACTTCAAATAACCTTATAAAGATGTAGTATGCTTTACCTATGCACCGCTCTGATTTCTAAGGGGTCATCAACTCTGTACAGTAAGTAAAAGTTGTGTTCAGAGACAAAAGGGGGGGAATCTACGTATCAGGTGACAGCCCAAACTAGATGTGGGGCATACCATGTGCTAGGTCAAACATTCTCCACTCACCCATGTACTCTTTGTTCCTTTTCATTCCCTTGGTGAGATCTTCCTCAGAATTAAACTCCACAAAGATGACTCCTGTCAAATCAACAATAAAATACAATATCAGTGGGGAATAAAACCATATTTGGATTTGTCCTTCACAGAAGCAGACCAATTAACAATTGAGGGAAATGCCAGGAAAATTGGCAAAATAATAAAGACCTTAAGAATTGTTGAAAACAAAATAGAAGCAAAATGCTACCCATTACAGAGATAGCAGTCGGAGACACCTTGCTTTATGACTGTGTCAAAAATGTATAATTCCACACTTATAAGATACTTATTAGATAAACTTCAGCACATGATTCAGTGGGGAGCAAGCAGATTACAATATCATTTAAAAGAAATCCTAGCCTGATGCGAGGCCCCGTAGCATCACCTCATATTTTCAGGCATAACGCAGGATCATTTTCTAAGTACAAAATCACACTTTATTCACTGTGTCAAGAACATTTTTACCTCTATCTTACAGAGGAATGAGCATCTAAGAAAATTCCCTATTTTTTTGCATTTTCTGTATACTTTTAAAAAAAGCACCTCTCTTGTAACATTTCAATAACACAAACTCAATCTTCTCATGATTCACAACAGTAGATCCTATTTGGGAATACGGTGTCATACAAAAAGACCCTCTTTATTCATTTCTCAAAGATAGCATTTACGCGAACACACTTGAAAATAACCACCTTTTTCGCAAAATAAGGGCCCTGTTGCATAAAACTTACCACTGATAGTAACTTTGTTACCAGTGATAATTTCTATGGAAATCTTTCACTTCATTGGCTGTCAAGCGATGTTACCATAGTAGTTACCATTGATGGAATTGTTACCATTACTTAATTGTAAGTTTTTATGCAACAGAGCCCTAGAGTGATCATGCGTACACCCAGTCAATGTAACGTGGCACCACCTGACAGCGAGAGAGTCTTCCATGGTCCACTGTTAAAGCTTCCTTACCTGTCCTCTGCCCCTTCTCATTGAGCGGAGCTCTGATGGCCTTCAGCTGCAGCGGTGCAAAGAACTTCACCACGTCCTCCTACAGCAGGATACGGGTACACACAAAGTGGAGCACGACTGTCAGTGTGGACAGGGTCTCAGAGAGAGGCGAAGCATAACGATACATACAATCAGCAGGCTGAAGCAATTCTTCCTTGGACCCTAACTTGCAGAAAGTGCAGTTTTCAAATTGAAACCACTGCAGAAGTGTCTTGGCAAAACGGCAATATCTCGCCCAAATGAGTTTTTTTCACTTGCAATTACAGTAATGTTAAGTTTCACATCATGCAACAGTATGAAAATAAGGACAAAACATGGCAACAAAAAAAAAAAGCTTTGAATTTTTTTTTTTAATTTCATACTTGTAGTAATTGCTCCCAAAACAAATTTGCAGTATATGACATATCAGAGTGTTCCAACTACTAGTATCTTTGCACGCACAGCAACATCCGGACATTTTATGCAGTCCTATCCAATTCTGCTCTTATGTTCTTTATGACTGAAAAACAATTCCAGATGTCAGTAACTGTTGCATTCTGGGAAAATTTTACCCAATATGCACAATGGAGAATTTAATTTTGGTTTATTTGGCCCAAGCATTTATAAACATCTTACACAGGGCCTCTTAGAAGACAGTGGCTTGCACCTCTGAAATAATACAAAGTCAATTGAGGGATGAATCGATGACTTACCTCCTTGACATTGAAAGGGACTCCACGGACTTTGATTGTGTAGTCTCCTCGTTGGTATTGCTCCTCATCCTTCCTCACACTCCGCATCAGCTTGGTCTGATAAAACGAGCACAATGTGATATGTGGTAAGGTTTAAAACAATCACCTCAAATTGGCAATTTCAGGCTGTACATCAGTCACGTCAAATTGGCCATTTCATGCTGCACATCTTTTCTCACACTGTGCATCAGCTTGGTTTGATAAAACAAGCACAATAAGACATGTGGTAAGGCTAAAACAATCAACTCAAATTGGCAATTTCATGCTATACATCAATCACTTCACATTGGAAATCTCATGCTGCACGTCTTTTACACACTGTGCATCAGCTTAGTCTGAAAAACAAGCACAATGACATGGTCTTACGGGACAAACTTCCCAGTGTGGTAAGGCTAAAAAAATCACCTCAAATTCGCAACTTCATACTGCAAGTTTTCTCTCACATTCTGCACCAGTTTGGTCTGATGAATCAAGCACAATATGATGGTCACTTCTTTACATATCAACCCTCCCTGTGGTGTATGGCTATAAATAACCTCAAATTGGCAACTCCATATTGTGTCTTTCCTCACATTCTGCATTAGCTTGGTCAAAAAGGGCAGATTCATATCATGACTTTAAATCTGTGATTTAAGTCTCCTTAAAGTTAATCAACAACCCTGCTCGTTTTATGCTGCAAATAAATGTTCTCACCTTCTTTTTCCTTATCCTTTCAGATGACGATGTCACTTCCTTTGTAGACTTTTTGTCTTCTTTTTTCAATTGTTCCATCTTCTTCATCTTCTTCCCTTCTTTCTCTTCTTCTTCCTCTCCACTCTCTTCCCCTGATGATGAAGAAAAGTCATCTTCATCGCTGTTTTGTTCATCCTGAATCTTCTTCTTGCTCACCATCTTGGATTTCAGATACTGATAAAGAAAATGATTTTTTCATGAAATAAATAACCTAAATACAAACCACCATAATTAGAATTGGAGAAAAATAAACATTTGAATACTTAAAATTTGCACCACTTTGAAAATGTTAATATGACATTTTAACTCTTCAATTGTCACATGTGTTGGTCTTAATTGTACTTTTACATTATTTTAATATACAGTACAAAGTATGTTCTTTGTTAGGATTTATTTATTTATTAATATACCTGTTGCCCATTTAAGAACCAAATATAAATGTCTGGTCATGCTTAATCAAAAATACTACAGATTGCAAATACATTGTGTAAACTTGATATTCTTACATCCATATCAGAGAGTTCCTTTTTGTTTGCTTGTTTGCCCTTTGTATCCGCTTCTTCTTCACTTTCTTCTTCTTCCTCCTCATCCATCTCCTCCTCCTCCTCCTCTTCATCATCCATGTCATCTGTAAAGAGAATCATAGATCATTCTTACTCACAGGAGCATACAAAGACATAATACTATGAAAAACACATTGGTCAAGACATAATTAATCTGTTTCTAAGAGTAAGCAAATTTGACACTTTGCCTATCAAAGAATGCAAAATAATATCAACAGGCTTGTGGCTTCACAGCCCAATAACCAATTTATCAAATTGCCTTCCCAAAATGACAATCATTGTACCTTTAAGACATTTAGAACATTTTTTTATCAGCTGTTTGATTTACCTCACACTTCTTTTTCTCTGTTTCTCAAATTTTTCTCCTTCTCAAATTTTTCTCCTTCCTTTCGAGCAACACACTTTTGGAATAGAGTTCCCCTTTACACAATAATAACCTGTATTAAAATCAACCTGTACATAAACGACTTTGTTTCTGCTCTCCCTTAAGAGGTCTGCAAAAACAGGTTTCACTGTACTGATGGGATATATATATGTTCTCATCATCTGCCATCAATCACATTTCCTCACTAGTAGTAATTGGTGGTTTCTTCTTTTTCTTGGAGAGAGCATCACTGGCGTTGTTGTCTGTCTGCATGAGTGCTGCATCGTTATCCCAAACCCCTTTTCCTGATGATTTGCTGTGTGCTGCAAGGAACTCCTGGAACTCAGGATCAGCTTCCAACTGATCAATCACAAAAAGGAATATGATTTTATTTCTAATCAGATACATAATGCGATTATGCAAGAACACTGATGAAACAGAAATGAATCAAATACAAACAAAGGGCTACTTATAAGAAACCCAAACTCAATGTAATGTAAGCCCTTTATGTTAAATACATCATAAGGTATATTATATGAAATAAAGGACAATCTAACAGAAGAGTTTTCCTGAGCCAAAGCTTGATGGTATGACATGTCATCAAGCATAGCCGAGCTATTCTACCATATTGGTCTAGGCCAGCGACACACGTAACCTGCAATTGTACTTCTAATTTTTCAAAAGGAAATCTTCTCTAAAGATGTTTTCCTGGTGTGCCAAGCAGAATTGGAAAGTTAACTTCATAACGGGGCCTGTCACATAAAAGCAAAAGGAGCTCACTTACGTGTATGCCTTGCTTACAGAACATTGTTCTCAATATGCGGCACAAACGACTGTCATATAAGACAAATGCTCAACATAGAAGAACAAATGATGATTGTACAGCTAGCTTCCATAGTAACAAATGACAGCGAATAAGCAGCGTCGATCCAATGAAAGCTTAGCATAAGCAACAAATGATTAGCAAATGGCCAACGTATTCGTAGTGTGCTGCTATCAGTCAAATGACGTGTCTCAGCTAATAATACTCTCAAAGTCCCTCTCACCAGCATACACGCCTGAAAAATAAAAGGGCAACTTACATCTCCAAGAACTTCTAGACCTTTCTTCTTTTTCTTCTTCTTCTTTTCGTCCGTCTGGAGGGCAACCTATGAAAATATGACAAATATTCATCATTATACGTTAACATAATAATAAATGTAGGAGAAAAGTGGTTATATATTTGGGCGCACTTCACCTCCTTAAAAAATAAACCCAGATTTCCATGCTTGAAACATCAATACAAAATAGTTAGAATTGTGCTGCTGACTTCTTGATTTCATAAAAGAGTCAATTGTAAAAAAAAAAATGTTTCCTTTTATTTTGTGTTGGTGTGTATGTGTTGTACTTACAACACAGTAGCCTTGCATGGGGGAACTTCAGGAAGTGATATTTATCACAAAAAATGGCTTTATGAAGTAATTCACATTAACTAGTTTTTTTAATAAATAAAATACTTGTTGAACTTAGGACAAGTGCTATTTTAAGGGGAACAGAGCAGCTTTTGAAAATCACTTTTCAATTCCAGCTCTCTGGTCTTGAAAAAAGGGGGTCAGTGTTGATAAGACTCCATGATCTCTCTTGCTGATTCTTCGTTCTCATGCACTTTTTGTATTTTTTCCTTGTACATGTATATTGTAATTCATTATAAATACAGCAAATAATTAAAATCACCCACTGTTGTCATTTTGTGATGAAAATCAATGATTTTGTGACAGCATCAGATGATTTATTTTGCGCCCAATAAATAAGTTAAACTACCATTGTGAATACGGGCCTTTTGATCTCTTTACCTGTTCATACTTTGTATCCACAGTTGTTTCTCCTTTACCATCTTTGGCTGTCTGCTTCTTCTGAAAGGCTGAGCTTTTCTCAGAGTACTTACTCCAAGGTCTGGCCAGATTAGGATCGCCAAGATTCTTTGCAAGTTCAACCTAAGAAAGAAATGATAAAGAAACATTTCAACCTGCGTAGCGAATCTATAGTGAAGAATCATCTTCATACACATGTAGTTTTAAAATTGGGCTTGTAATATTAAATTATTTCACGCTAGTTTGAACTGTAACAAACAACAACAACAAATATTTATGCAGATATGAGCGCTTACCTCGATCCGAGAAGAATCTAGAAATGATTTGTGGAAGAAATCCACAGCCTTTTGTGCCTCTGCATCTGTTTTGAACCCAACGAAAGCAAACTTTCGGAAAGTGCCTCCTTTGGTAAACTTGAGCTTGATGTCGGTGATCTCTCCCTTGGCTGCAAAAGTATTCCTCAGCTTGTCCTCACTGATCTGCAAATAAACGCATACAATTCTCATTCTCTGAAGAAGGAATTAACTAGACAGGAATAACTGTCTTGTTTAGGCCATTATCTTATCATTAATTATATTTTTTACATAAAAAATACACAAAAAATACACTCTGGAAACACGCTGGAAACTAGCTAGACGCTGTAGAAACCCATGGCATGGCAATCATATTCTCGACCACGTCGATCTAGTAAGCATAGTATTAACAATACTATCATTTCACATTAGGATGGACATTTTAGACGTTGGTCACTGGTTGCTAACCTTCTTGACCTAGTTGCTACTGCTAGAACTGGGATGCAAGTGTGCATAATACCTGTCAAGCCGAATTAATCCATAACAGACTGTTAAAATCGCTGTCGGGCTAACTTTTCAGAAATAGCCAAATTTACTGGTCTGACATAATCAAAAATAGACTTTGTCGGGCAGCGTCTGCGCTATCTAGCTGCGAAGTGCGAACATCGCCCTATCACTGCTGCATATGCAGTGAGACGTTTGCCAACATCGCATCACAGAGTGAGGTGTAATTTTGTGCTTGCGGAAACGAATGTTGCTGTTTTTTTTTTTTTTTTGGGGGGGGGGGGTATATAACCAATAAACATGATAAAAGACGGCAAAATAAACTAAGTCCAAGACAGTCTTTTTTTAATCTTTCCCTTTATTTTTTGGGACCAGTAAATTTTAAGTTCGGACCAGCCAAAAAATGAAAAACTGGGTATCTAGTGGTCGGACATGATCAGGTTGGACCAATATGAAAAAAGGGTTAGTGTGGAGCCCTGCTTAACTTAGTTAATTAAGGATGCAGCCCTTTAAATCTTACTCCATAACATAATATTACACTCGTGGGACTGAGGCCAGGAGTATAGTGTGAAAGTCATGTCAGTTAAGACAAACTAAAATTTGATACATACCTGTGATGGCAAGTTTTTGACAATTATTCTGCTCATATTGTCTTTGTATATAGGGCTACTGTTAAATTATAGTTTATGGCCGGCTATGTCGTTTCCAAAGCGCAGTCCGAGAACGAGAGCGAAATCAATCGTGCAGTGTTGTCATTTGCATGTGTGCATGCACGTACGTAGTACGCATGCTGCATGCAGTACTTAGTGCATGCAGAGTGGTGATGCTGCTCCGCAATTACGGTATCTTCGAACAGTCCGCTTCAAATAAAAACCTCGAACGCGGCCGCACGGGAGCCGAGTTTTTACTATTTTAGTAGTGGAGACTGTCTCTCCCATCATGTGTAAGTCTCCTTTACTTACTTACCGACGATGCTTTGGGACAGCGCCTGTTCATCGATCGCTGGTCTTCTCTTGTGGCTAAACAGTATACATGTGAATTCTGCACACAGGGACATTTTTATGGGAAATTTAAAGGGATAGTTCACTGTTCACCCTGAAATAATTTTTGTTTCAATAAAAGCAGACACATGAAAAACGTGCTAGTGAAGGTTTGATGAAAATCCGTCAAAGGATAAGAAAGTTATGATCTTTTAAAGTTTTGAATTTGTGACGTCACATGCGAGGTGCTCTCCGATATGTTGTGTAATTGTTGTGTAATTCCATAAGTTTCCCCTTTTTTCTGTTTTTGACAACGGGTCTTTTTTTCGTACAGGTATGTGTTTAAAAACGTATTTGGAATGATGTATCAAATCATAAGTTAAAGGATGCACATCTTTTTGAGAAAACGCACATTTTCAAGGAAAAATTGTAGGCCTACACAACATAATTTTTATAGGAGAGCACCTCGCACGTGACGTCACAGAAAACTTTATAATCAAATAACTTTCTTTTCCTTTGACCGATTTTCGTCAAACTTTCACTTATGTGTTTCTTTCATGTGTCTCCTTTTACGGAAACCAAAATAATTTCAGGATGAACTATTCCTTTAAATAGCAAACAAAGGTAATGAATCATGGATTCTTAAGACTGACACTTCAATCAGCCTTTACCGTGACAAGAAAAATCCGTCGAAATGATGATGACGCAAATGGCACACACAAACAAAACACGATTTAGACAGAGATAGAGCCTCGATCGGAGCAAGGGACATCCCCCCTATCCACCCAATCTCCCTCCTTCCTTATCACTCACACTCTTTTTGTTCTCTCTCTCTCTCTCTCTCTCTCTCTCTCTCTCTCTCTCTCTCTCTCTCACTTTTACAATAATATTTCTATAATGATAGAGTATGCAGGATGAAGATTGACCTAAGTTGCATATGAGCAGGGAGATACACCTGGATCCCTGGTATGATAGGCATTGTAGCACATGAGCCTAGGCCTGTGGTACATAAGCCTAGGCCTGTGATATTTGCTTCCGTTTGAGTGACAAATGAGTATGTTCATTTAAAGCAACCTAAATACTGCGCAATCAACGCGTTGCCACCAGTAGGCATGACTCTGCCCACCCCTTAAATGTGATAGATTTATGTAATCAACCAATCTGGGTCCCAATCTACCCCTCCCTATACATTCATCATCGTAACAAGGTTTTTTTTTTTTTAATTGTAGGCTAATAGGCCTATTCTACGGCTTTGTCCCTGTGAGATCTAAAAAAGAATTAAATTTTGCCCACAATGTAAACCTTCAGAGGTAGGTCTAGATAGGCTTATCTGCATATCCAGAGTAAATATCTGGTGATGGTTATGAGAACTTGAGAAGGCAAATATTCAAAAAGGGATTTTATAGAAAGCACGTTAACTTTTATATCGCTGGTTGAATGTAATTCAGGGAGACGAAAAGTCTGTATTGGGGTTGTCTGGGGAATGACTTATTCAAACAAAGTGCGTCGCATTATATACTAAACCTAGATGTTTAAAAAAAAAAAATGATTTTTTTCGAAATATGATAAACACAGAGTAACAACTCGAACCAAGCAGTGCTGTATACCTAGTGGACACATAATTAAGTCGGAGGGTATCTGTTTTTAGAGAGCAGTTTCGTGATTTTTATCGATTAACATTTTTATTATTAAATAGATAATATAGTTAAGTAGATTTCATCTTTTGAAAAAAAAAGGACCAAAAATGTTGTGTGTAGACCATGATTAATTCAGGATACAACAATATCAATTACACTTGTGAATCTACTGTCATCACATTGTCATCACTAATTCATGACGCTTCTGGGGGAAATACCTTGTGGATTGACACGTATGATGATACAAAGTTTTATTGTGCTTGCACTATCCTGCATATATGAAGTACATGGCATTGCATACTTTTAGCAGACTACCATTTTTTGTTTTTCAGAAATTTTTATTCCATTCCATTCAAATTGTACATGACAAAAAATAAACCGCAATTCCACTTGGTATTGCGGTTATAAATTAACAAAAAGTGACAGATTTGATCACATATTTGATCACAATAAACAAAAATATATTATTTTCTTTTTACCATTGTCACAAAGTGAATTAACTTAGATAATTCATATATGTTATATTTTAGATTAATATGAACAAATAGAAGGAATAATAAAATAAAGGAATGGAATCATATATATATATTTTCGACCAACAAGTGCCCCTGCTGACCTCATATCCCTACATCTGCCCTGTCCCCTCTACTTACCTATTCCTCCCTTGTGTCTGTCCCCCCTCCCACCCTTCTTATACACATACATCCACCCCACACACACACACAACGCATACACTACAAACATACACAATTACAAAAAAACCCAAAAAAAAACAAAAACAAAAACAAAAAACAAAAACAAAAACCATACCCCCCCCCCTCCCCCCCCCCCCCCCACACACACACTCACCACCACTATCATCCCGTAATGTTCTTTTTTTTTTAACATTCTAATGAAGTATTATTGGAAAGAATTATTTGAAAACGTCGCCAATCAACAACGTAGGATTCAAACGTAATCAAATATTGTAATCAAATCATTTGAACTTGCAGTTTGTATTGGATCATTGCCAATCTTAATAATTGCTCTATAGCAGATTGGAAGCTAGCATATTCTTTAACTTGTTACAGTCACACACAGTAACACAGCGCTATTATTTTGTGTTTTGTATAATCATGTGACTGGAAAATAAAAGGGTGACTGTAAACCTCAAAGGTGAGCCTTAAAATTTATTTTATATTAATCATTTTTTTTAAAGATATGTTTTATTATTTTCTCTCAAATCGATTGAACAAATCATTCACCGAAGGATGTATGCAATAGTAGTGCAATTGCTGCCGTTCCAGCATTTTTCTATTTTCTAACCAAAAAATAAATGTATTCGCCTCGCTTCCTAAGGCGGTGAGTTAATCGCCTTTCAGGTAATAATCTTTCCTCTCGTTTATTTCCCCTGATTCTTTGTTTATTTTCTTGTGGAGTTGGGGTTTATTTTTTAGATCTGCTATAAATAAAAATCATATATTTGATTAACAGTATAATGTGATCAATATTAATTGCTCCTTCCCTACATTTAATTTATACCAATATAAATACCCTCCCAGTTTATATTTTTAATTTCCAATAAATTGAATAAATCACCACAATCTCTCCAGGTCTCTTCATTTTGAATGCAAAAAGTGCTTTTTTTTTTTTTACTGATTGACAATTTAAACGCATAGAGATGTTTCCTAGTATATAGAAGTTCATATAACATTTTTAATTGAAATTTCTTTAACCTTCTATTTAAAGTACATTCCCTAGGTCTTATATTGAATGAATGTCTTTTTCGGAGTAATTTACACATCCTCTCTAAATGGCGGGCGGTCGAGCAAAAAAGATCAGCAAGCCAATAATGTTTGAGCAACTTGAAGAGCGCCCTCAAAAATAGCCATGCAAGAAATAGCAAAAACACGCGCGATTGACGTTATGTTGCGACAGGCCAGACTACCCTACCAGTTTCATAGAATGTCGATCGACAGGGGGTAAGCTCCATTATTTTTGCTACCAATTTGTCACCATTTATGATGAATGTTTTTCTAATTTCTACCTAGCCAGATAAAATTAATGAATTTGTAGGTGTGTGGGTGTTAATTAATTTGTCTGGGAAGTATTTTTCCCTCTGAAAATTGGCGTCGTTACACGCTTTAAGTTGGTTGGAGTGTCGAGCCTTAGCGAGTGGTTATCGGAGTTTGCATTGAGATTGTAGTGTTAATGTGCACGTTGTTGTGGTGCCTTGCGTGTGCAAATGAAAACGTTCATGTGTCCTCCCAAGATTGCGATGCGTGGTGGTGGCATGGTTGCAGTGCTGCATGGTGTGGTCGACCATTCAATTGCTGCCACGGCAGTTCCATTGGGGACATCATTACATGGCATGGACTGGGTGTGCATGGTGTGTATGTGTCAAATTTAGTCTTTGCTAGGCCCTTGACCTTATGATCCTGGGCCGGTATTCAATTCGATACTTAAGAAAAGTACAAAAAATACTTAGTATTTGGCTCAGCTAAGTATTTGGCTTAATCCATATTCAAGACAGTTCTTAGATCAATACTTAGGTAGACAACAATTAAGTAAAAATCTAAGCAAAATTGTGACGTCACGCACATCAGCTGATTCATCACAGCTGGCGAACAGTTTTGTGCGAAAATTCTCTATGGCTCTTTGCGTGTTAAAAGAACAAACGCACAATCATTTTGTGCGGTGAATTTCCATAGGTTTTGTGTACACATACGGTGTACCGCAACGTATGGTAGTCTAACCAAAGAGCGCTGCGAAGTGCAGCATGCAGCACAGCGCTAGCGCTGCGCTGCTCCGCAATACCTATATTGTACGCGCAGCGCTTTAGATGATCTAGTTTAGTACTAAAATAGCATTAACAGACTCTCAATCTTTCCGTGGAGCAAGAATACGTGTTGGACATCAATTACGAGCATTCGAAATGAAGTGACACAAGATTTTACTAAAAGGTGCGTATTTTATTCCGTTCAGAACTTCAATATAATGACCTGCTTTGGTCCTTCGTTAGTCCACTCTGAGCCGACAAATGACAGTGTATGCATAGTACAGGTACCGTGCCGTAGGCGTAGCGTAGCGTAACCGTACAGGCAAAGTCTGCAATCTGTGTATGCTTTATGGCCTAAGTTAATTGCTCAGTTATGCGACGAATCCCGTTACGATTTATCGATACCTTTTGATTAATTCAGTGTCAATGTCATTTTGAAGAAGATGTACACGCTGATGATAAGCAAGATGTTGGCGAATTTCTTGATGGTGATTGTGAAGATGAATGCAGCCATTTCTCAAAACACGTAGCAATCAACCTTCAACTACGAATGGATAGGCCTATCTTAAGTGTCCTATCAAGAGTAGGCAAAATACTTAGTAAAAAATACTCATTTGAATAGCAAACATACTTAAGTACAAAAAATACTTAAGTATTTACTTGATTGGAGCAACATTTTTACTTATACTTAGCCAAATACTTAAGACAAAAATCGTCCTTTGAATACCATTTTTGGCTAAGTATTTTATTTAAGCCAAATACTAAGTATTTCATTTTTTATACTTAAGTATTGAATTGAATACCGCCCCTTGAAGATATCATTCATAATTCAGAAGTCATTTGTCTTGTGGCAATGTCATTGCTGTCAAATACTTGATTCAGGCATTTCAGGAGGAATGATGTGGCACACTATCACTTATCGGTACTTTCTGGACCATACCTGTTACATGTGTAATATATGGCTGGTGGCCCATTTTCACCGTGGGGCCTTTAATCGACACATTAGCAAAAATGCGTATTAGAACGAAATGGTAAGCATATCACGCATGAGACTAATGAATCACCATCGGCACAACAGTTTCTGTCAAGCTACGCAATTACGAGTAAAAAAAACACAAATTTCATCAAATTATCGTCTTTTGAAATCTTAAGCTACAAAAAATAACATTATTCGGTCAATGTCAAAAGAATTTGCCAACCAAAAAGTCTGTTTTCAATAAAATTCCTGCCGCGCACTCGCTCCGCGATGACTGGTAGCCAAACAGAGAGGTCAGTTTCAGCACTACATCATGTGCGTTCCTAGAAAACACGATCAAAATGAAGACTCTCTTAATATGGCAGTCTTTTTTCTGGGCCTCGTTCCATTAACATCTAGGGTAGCCTTAAAGAAGATATAATTCTTCTATCAAGAATCCACTTCAAACATAAATCACATAACCAAGCAAACTACAAATTTCTTTTTTTTTTTTAGGTCACCAAGTCACCATAAATTCGAACACATAATCAATCAGGAAAAGCCCATTGACATTACACTTAAACGGTGCGACGTTTAAGGGCCACAATTTTATCGTCGACAATTATTGAAAGGCTAAAAGTTTTGCACTGAAAATAAAATTATTCGTAAATGTTTACTTAAAATGTCTCTGAAATATGATTTTGAAAGTATGAAGCATGAAAGTAAGTGTGATTTAGGGTAAGAGTATACCGAAATCCGTATTTGTTTTCTTCTCAAATCATAAGTGCGGCGAGAATGGCTTACCCATCATACTTGCTGTATATATATATATATACAGTCAAACGTGGCTATGCGGCCACCTAGATTCAGCAGCCACCTGCCTATAGCAGCCACCTTCGACTCCTCCGCAGAGAAATTCAGTGTTAAAGACCCTGGATATAGCGGCCACCTGGCTAACGCGGCCAGCGGCCACCCATTTTGTCTCCCTCGGCCAAAATTTTACTGTGTATAGCGGCCACCAATTCTGAAATCACCCGTCCCTATCGGCGTGGAAAGTTGGCTTTTTGCATTGCGACGTAACTTAAACGGCCGTGAAAAGCTAGAGGCACAAAAAGCCTGCTTTCTAGCTGCATGACGTAATACAGCTCATTAACACATTCTCGAATTGTATGAAACTTGTAAGAGACCTTGCCAAACAAAAAGCAGGATCTTAACTTAATTACCCTAATCAATGAAATCCCGATGTCCGTTGTTTTTTTTTTTTCAGTGAATCTCTGCATCCCATGCTTTTATTGTTGTGATGAATAATACCCCGGATCCTCGCTCGGCTCCGAGGCCAGCGCAGCCCGGGTTCGCGCGCGCCCTCAGCCCATGCCCAGACCAATCTGGATCCGCGATATGCGCTACTGCAAGCTGGCAGCAGCGCGCGGTTCTTCAGCGTTCGCACACAGCTAGGCTGTAACTCGAAACTCATCGATATGCCTATGGAATAAGTTGCTTACTGCAATCAACTCCCGTTCGGAAATTATCGAGGCAAAAATATTTTAAAAGACAGAATAAAGAATATTCCTTGATTAAATAAAATATGTCAAGATAGAAGATATATTTTAATGTGCATTTATAGCCGTATATATTTTTTTCTTTTATTAATTGAAATTAATATTTATCGTGCTACCTTAGACGAAGTAAGAGTGCACTATGCACAGCATTTGCACTAGCTGTCAATCGATCGGAGAGAGAAACAATAGACACGAAGATGGGGAGATTCTTACTAACAACGAAAAAGAGAACACTTGCTTATCATTAACGTGGGTATTTTAATTCAAGATCCTGTTTTCGGCAAGTTGTCATTCTTTTGAAATTGTTATGCCGTTTATTCACTATTCAAAGCAACGCCAATGCCCAAGCAAGCGGGCTTTTCATCACACGCAGCCCTTGTTGCTATCTTTCCTAATATCCGGTAGCTGCCGGTGGACCTCCATTCACTTCTTTTCAAAATGTGGACATGAATAAGTTGCAGATTTTTGTAATGAACGAATGTTTCCAGGTTTTTTCAGAAGGGTATTTCAATTCAAGATTCTGTTTATTTGACAAAGTTAACAATTCTGTTCAAAGTTTTAAACGATTTACGCCCGCCCGTACTAATGTATGCGTGTGGTTCCTCGCAGTGCTAGGTCGTGCAGTGCTGCATGGTCAAGACATTATGGTCCCAAACGTAAGAAACTAAACGCACATTAACTTGAGATTTTAAAGAAATCCGATAACATGTGTTTTCTCTGCTAAACCACATTTATTTCATCAGTTAGAATAGAAATTGTCTTAGCATTTATCACCGAGACTCGTGAGAGTTGAGACAGCCGATGAAAATATGATATTGGATTAAGATATTCAACTGATAATGACGCATTTGATACAGTTTACATAAAACCACTTTCTACGAGTGATCTGCTTGATTATTCATTTTTGTTCGAACACTGAAGATCCTGAAATTTATGGCATGATATTGTGTTTCATTCTTCTTTTTGCAGATCTAGACTAAACAAACATACCCTTGGATGCTCATGACCCTTTACCGTGCCAACTGGTTGGGCCCCTTTCAGGGCACAAAAGAAATAATACACAGATCTCACACAAAATCGCACACACAGAAATAATACACAGATAACAAAAATGTGCCTTCAGGTTTATTCATATTTCTCATTGAACGAAAGCATGATAAAATACTATTTATATATCACATAAAAATAAGATGTATGTATATCATACGTAAGCAATAAATTATGTTGCAGCATGAAGGTTACATAGTGCAAAACATATCCATGCTCAAAATCAAAATGGGGCCGACCTGTCTATAGTGGTCACCTGTCTATAGTGGTCACTTTTGTGGTTTCCCTTGAGCGGCCGCTATAGACAGGTTTGACTGTACACACATGTTCAGGTCCATAGGGATTTCATGATATTTAGAAAAGATGCATGCACAAACTAAGTTTTTACATCTTCCTGACATTTGTTAATATAGAAGATAAAAAAAAAATCTCCGCGGAATGAAAATGTGTATAGCGCCACCTCACGGCCGGATCAAAGCAACAATAGTGACTCTGATCTAACGGAGGTTATCCTTAGGGCTTAGCTTTCTAGCTAGCGGTTTCTTTGAGGTGTCTCAGACAAATACTAGTCCTGGTGCTTTCTTCTGTTAGGGTGTTTAGTTTGCCTGGCAAAGTGGTGAGTAGCTGAGTATTTCATGATATATTTTCATTAATTTTTATTTAACACTTGTAGAAAAACAAAACCAACATAATGATGACAAATTTACCCCTGCCTGAAGGAAGAATAAATATTTGCTTCTCTCAGTGCATGCGGATTTCCTGACTACATGTAGATCCTGCCAAGAGTTGACAACACATATACACTCCAGCTCAAAGGAATTGGCATAGGGAAAGGGAAAGGGAAGAGAGGGAAGGAGCCGCAGTTTTAAACCACGGTATATTTTGTCCAGTTCAGCATGAAACATGATGCTTTTTAGGCTTATGTATCGTGTTTCATGCTGAACTGGACAAAATATACATGTACCATACTTTAAAACTGCGGCTCCTTCCCTTTCTTCCCTTTCCCTTTCCCTTTCCCTATGCCAATTCCTTTGCGCTGTAGTGTAGCTAAGTATGTCATTCCATTACCCATTCACCCTTTCATTCAATCATAGACTGCTGTAGAAACATATAATGCACATTGCAATCACAATGATGGAATAACAAAGAAGAGAGAGAGAGAGAGAGAGAATTTATGAAAACCAAGGTTGAAAAATAGACCTTTGACACTTGACAAGTTGATGACCTTGTTTAGAAAAACCAACACAATGATGACATTGACAATATCAAGCACACACTAGTAGCCAGGGGCCATATTCATGAAACTTAACTAAGCCTAGTTACATGTAGTTACTAAAGTGCATCGAAATGCATGCATTGTAGTAACCAACTAGGCTAGTAAGCTTTTCATGAATATGGTCCCTGGCTTCCAAGCTTGTGGACATGGCTACCTGTACTTGAAACTTCATTTTAGGAGTCTAGTACTCACAAAACATCTCACTAGTCGTTGAGCAATGAAGAGAAGGAATCCAGAATGATAAGTCTTCTGCAGCCAGACCCATTAATTGAACATTGTAGTTTGGATTGAAAATGCCCAACACCCTTGAAGCAGGGACGTGTTATAGGAAGGAATAGAAACTCGAGCATAATACATTCAAACATCTGTATGGGTTCTAAAGCGTGCTCATGAATGTCAAAAGAATTCCATAATCATGACAATGCTTTGATGTTCCATGTGCCGAGCCGATATTTCGCTGATGTCAACTTGAAAAGAAATTTCTTTAATTTCCCATTTGTCTGTAGACATTTTGTTAACGGCAGATAATGACAGATCCTAATACTCTGCTTTTGTTTCAAAAAGTATTGAGTAATCATTAAAAATCGGACATATAAGCTATTTGTATTAATTACAAAATTGACCAATTTCTTCACTTTCCGACAACTTGTGCATTTGGGAGATTCAACCACCCTCAAAATGATATATTAAGCTGTGTGTTATCATTAACGACATTTGTGTGTGTTTGCGTGAAGCAGAGATATTTTACTTGAAAAACTTGTTTATTTGTGTTTGCTGATACCTGTTGTGCTCATGAAAGTATTAATGTCATTAACAGAACGAGACAAGCGAAATGAGACTGTACATTTCTTTTGTTCTCTCTGAGAAACCGTTGCCACACAATCATGTTCATAATTGTTCACCTGAACACCTGAACAGCACCTGTTGAGAACATTATAACTTTTCAGCGGCTTGGCACATGGGTTCAAAGAAAGAAAGTTGCTTCCTATCCTTCCATAACACATCCCTGCTTGAAGCCAGGCTTACCCATACTACTTTAAAGAAAATGACTCGCCAATGCAACAAGGTTTCCATGGATAGTGTTTCACAGGTCTATGAGAAATGGGAAGAACTTGATGTCCATTTGGATGTAAGTTTACAGTGTAACCTCTGTAAAAAAAAAAAGAAAAAAAAGAGGGAAAAAGAAGTTGTTTTATGTTGCAGCTAAGTGGCTTCAAGATAGTAAGACTTTCACAATAAGCCAGTTCGTAATTACAATTTGCGCATGAGCAGATGAAGGTCATAGTGACCAAACCAGCTTGTTGGTTTTTAAATCACTGAGATAAGCATCATCGTTAATAAGTTATTTTAGAATATGCTTGTTATCCAATTTATAAAAGAACACCAAGGTGTTCAATCATGGGGTATTTGACAACAGGCCAAACGACAACAATTAGTTTACAATAAACAATGTAATAGAAGCTTTCCCAATTGTTCACAGACCGTAGCCTACTATTCTTGTCACCTGTTTTGAGATGGTTCCTTTATTAGAGGTTGAATATCGCAAATTGCTATGTCGGGTAAGCACATTACGTAAAATCTCCTTTTGAAATGATATATTAATCAACTGCTTATCCTAATGAAAAAGGGAAAGGTCATAGTGACCAAACTTGCTCCAGAGCTAACTACGAACTGGTGTATTCAAACTGCTCACTTGTTTTCCTCTGTTCCCAGTCTCTCCTGAAGCAGAAAAAATTAGAGAGTGATGTGTCTTCTACAGCTAGACCCATTTATGCCAGAGTTTAGAAATGCCTAATATTCTGGAAGCCAAGCGATGCGGTAGTATCTGTGTCTGAAGAAGTGTTGACTAAGACTACATGTACTGCATGCAATGATCTAAACTCCTTGGTATGCAGTGACAGTGTAAGTTCTAGGAAGAGTTTGACCTCTGGGATGGGTCTGGGAAATGTTTTGAGCATGGTGGAAAAAGATGGAAACAGTAAGATATAGGTACTACAGGCATGGGTACACAACTGTACTTTTTTTTAAGGGCTATAAAGAAGAAGTCCTGAGATAATCATTAGTCTACTGTATCCAGACTGGATGTTTTAATAGTTTGTATTTAAAATGCAGTACAGCCTGAAAGCCAGGCTAGGGAATTAAGTGACCTCAATGTAGTCCCTCCCTAGGGTCACTGCATTTAATGTGGAGAGAAAACAGAAACCTGTTGTTGAGCACAGGTCATGCAGGTCAAACCGAAGTAACACCAATGAAAGGTCTAGTACAGATCATGGGCCGTATCGATGAAACCTTACTAAGCCTAGTTAGTTACTAAAGTGCATTTAGCTACATGTATTTTTTGTAACTAACTAGGTTAGACATGTTTCATGAATATGGTTATGGCCCCAGAGCTCTTATCAGTGTACAATATTTTTGCAAAAAAAAAAATTGACATGCAAACTTTATGAGGGACATATTGGGCAATTGTTCATTTGTTCACTTGTAGCAAGCCCCTCTGTGCCATCAGAGTCTTGCGACAACAGTAATACAGTCAGAATCAACTCTGTTTCATTGAGAATGTGAGCTTATGATTGCCAACATCGGTGCATATGTTTCTTACTACTTGCATGGGTAAAAAGTACATGTAACTTTGAGCTTATTTAATTTGCAAACCTGGCACTGTCATCTTGCTACCTACATGTATAGCTGAATATCAGCACACAGTATGTACAACAACAAACAGAAGTTCAGCAGGTGTAATCCATTTGTTTGTTTATGCTCTTTCTTGCTTTTTGTCATTAAAAAATTGACATGATTTTAATCACTAACTTTGAAAATACAATGTCACATTTTTTTTTCAGTACACGTAAATATTCACAAGCTGTCAAGAAAGTTGGGCTAACGTCTTGAGTGGGAACATCATGGATTTCCTTAGCTGGGTTTGAGAAGAAGTATGGGGCTAAGAAATGCCAGTGTAAAAAGCTTTGATTAGTCTGCGGCTAAGGATAGTCTTGGGCTAAGAAAACCCAATGTAAAAAGGGTACTAGTAAGCAAATAATCAACGTCGGTGAAGGTAATGGGACGAAATATCACTTCCGAGGCGATCTGGATGTAGCTATCTTTCCGAAGCTTTTAGCTGAGGAAAGATAGCGTATACATTCAGATCGCCGAGGAAGTGATAGTTCGTCTCATTGCCTGAAACCAAAAGTTGATTATTTGCTTTATATTCCACATCTGATACCAACAATCTAAAAAATAAATGACAATTTAACGTACAAAAGCATTCGTGTCGGTGCGGCTACATATTCACGCGACGCTCCGAAACCCGGAAGCAAATTGACTTTGTGCATGCTATATAGACTCTACAAATTCCAACGAACACTATGACATGGTGATGCTAATTTGTAAGATTTTGACGGAAAAGCAAGAAGTAATCGAAATTCTCTTACCTGTGCGATATCGGTGAGAACATAGATCCTCCGAGAATGCTCGTCATAATTCTAAAAAATTACAGGCAAGTGAAATTCTAGGTCAATTTTGGTACGAGGTGGTAGAGAATTGCACACTTGCTTTGGTGAAATACTGTGTGGGGGAAATGGAAGGCTTGCACTGCTTTGTACGTACGCGCGCGGCGCAGCGCGCTATAACCAAAAATTTTAATTTCCGCGTGCGCCGATAGTCCGAGCAACGCACTTTTATTTTGCAACTCTGGATACGTAAACTCGAAACTCAGGATGCATATCCCGATGTTCGCACATACCCAGTGTGCAACGGGAATAGGCCACAACCGCATGGCTTCTGTTGTGAGCTCGCATATTCAAGGAAAAACTCAACGCAAGCAGTGCCTCGTGCGCGCTGATGCATACCAAGATTGAGAAATTTTCAGGCTAATGAAAATGCTCCGAGCTAGCTCAAGCTGGTTCACAAACTAGCTAGCTATTTGGCCATCTAGCCCAAGATTTCTTGGGAAATTTTCTTGGCCAAATAACTAGCTATTTTGCCTGATCTGGCTAATAAAGACGCAAATAGGTAGCTATTTCATGATCTGGCTAGGCTAACCCGATCAGAGCTAGCTAGCTACATGTATTTCGCCACATCGGGCTAATGAAGACGCACCTAGTGTGTTTGTTCTGCAGGATGATTTTCCAACCTATTACCATGTGCATTTAAAGACAGCCATAGTTACCAATTTGAGGTGGGTGAGAAAAACCAGAAGAGAAGAACTCTGCAGTCATCCATACAAGTGGAATCCCCAATTACCAGAACCTATTATCACTGAGCTGTTAACAACAAACAAGTTAACACCAAAAAAAAAAGGAAAGTAAGGGAGTAGATAGCTATAGGCTTAGTCTTGTTTCTAGGCTGTAGAGTGCATTAACACTACTGTGTGTACACAAAACTAACCTCTGGCCATCACAATTTATTCTGGAAACAGACCTTTAGCATGCCCCCATATTTCTTTTGTGTGAAGGGAGAGTTAAGAAAGGATTAGTCTATGTGCTCAGACTTAAGTTAGGTGTGTATACATCAGTGCATCCCCCCAAAAAATTGTACCCCAAAGCCTGAAAAAGTGCTATCCAGCACTATGAATGAAGCTTCAGGGTACACTGACACCCCCCCCCCCCCCCTTCATCCTTTGATTACTTCAGAGAGGAGTATCAACACAAAAGACTCTTTTCTTTGGAAAGCTAGGTGATTATCTTTTGTGCCATTTCACATTTCAAACCATAGTTTACACCATCGGGTAGGAAAGGTGGGACCCACAAACCTATTATGCTACCATAGCAGTGCTTCACAGTGGAAGGGGACTTCCATGTAACTGTGAGGAGAGAACAAAGAAATTATATGCTTGAATGGTGCGCTGAGAACTACAAATAAATCTTCTTTAGAACACATGTTTATGAAGGCAAAATCTTACCCAATGATGTCTAATTAACCCTGTTCATACATGTATACACCATCTATCCGCTAATAGGTGCAATATTTGCAGCAACTTTGCAGATGCATTCTATTGCCGATAGCTGCGTATATGAATGGGAATCACAAAAAAAATGCAGCATTTGCTTCCTCCTTTTTCCCCCGCTTGTTTTGTGGCTATTTTGCGGATTGAGAACAAGTAATAATACCTCAATATTGCGGTAAGCGAATCTTAGCGAACTGCATCCACAAAATAGCCGTAAATGTTGCGCCTCATGCATCGAGCTCTGGCTAATTGCACCACTCGTATGGCTATTAGCGGAACATGTTTCTGCTGTTCAAAAGTCCAGCTGTTCAAAACATGGCAATGTTACAGCTTTCTGGTGTATATGAACTGTATTTCTAGAGGCTTGCTTGAATCTCTCTTAAACCCCCTTCAGACAGCCCAAATTCGCCAGTGCTGAGCCAGCTCTGCTACACCTCCACTTTCTGTCTGAATGGTTTACACCGGCGAATGGGTGAATTCAGCACGCTGGCTCTGAACCACCTCCGGAGGTGTTTTAGAGCCGGCGAAAAGGAGTAGCTGCTTCACCTCCTGTGTGAATGAGTTACGCCGGCGCTGCTACTCATTGCACAGTGATGCGTACGCCGTAGGTCAGAGTTCAGGACTTCTGCGCGAAAAACGAAGACAATGGCGTGTAACAATAATACTGACCCGATTGAGTGTTGTACAGTATGCACAGGGTGCGATGTTTAGGTAATACAACACAGTTGAACTGCACGTTTGCATGCCGCAATGAGGCACAGGAAGTGGATCGAGGTCGCGCATTGCATTGTTACTTGCGTATACGCCAGTAACAATTCAAATCGCCGTGCATGGAGCAGTGGAACGTATCCGGTGCTATGGCAACGACTCCGCCTTTTTGGGTGCTGTGTGAATGGTTTAAGACGGCGAAAAGGTGTAGCTGCTACGCGAATTCTGGGCAGTCTGAAGGGGGTCATCGGAGCATTTCAAGACCGCTCTGCGCCGGCTCAGCTACACCTTTTTCTGTCTGAATGTGGCTTTACAGATGTGCATCGGTAATAACAGCGGCATGATCATGATTGTGGTGTGAATCGGGCTAATGAAATATATACAAAAATAACCTGTACATTATAAGGACCACCTGTTTATCATTTCATTTCTTGTCTCCCTCGAGCATTCTTTTATGCAGGTTTCACTGTGTGATCATATAAGGATAGGACAGAGTACTTAGCCCGATGTGGCGAAATAGGTAGCTAGTTTGTGATTCGGATAGATAGCCAGATCACAAAAAAGCTAGCTATTTGCGTCATTAGCCAGATCAGGCAAAATAGCTAGCTATTTGGTGAAGAAGATATCTCAAGAAATCTTGGGCTAGATGGCCAAATAGCGAGCTAGTTCGTCAACTAGCTCGCTATTTTGCGGAGCGTCTTCATTAGCCTGAAACTCCTTATCCCATCATGCATCAGAGCGCATGAGGCATTGTTTACGTTAGCAGCTGTGTGCTACAGTATGTGTTTCAGGGTTTATTTGGCCAGGTTATAGTACATGCGTGTTGTGATTTCAAAGGAGTGTAACATGCATGTATCTGACATGGTGGTTCAGTTTATTCCTTCTACGACATTGGGCCTAGCAAGTAGCCCCCAAAATGTGCCACAAACCCATTTTTCTGCTAATATTCAAAAACAAACCACACAACACAGCAGGATTTTGCATCACAAGGAGTCTCTTAGGTGAACGTCCTTGGCAAAGTCATTCATTCATCAATGCCTAAATGGAGGCGTTGCCATGGCCTGCATAGGCTGCATTCAAGGCTCTTCAACTTTTCTTCCTTGGGTCTATTGCTAGGCTGACTAAACTTTCCTTATGTTGGATATGCTGAAGAGTAACTAGTGAGCAGTGAGACTAGTTCAGCCAATTCTGGTTGGAGTCTAATGCTGTGATTTTCAGAGTTTGAATCATCAGTGTTTTAGTGTCTGGAAGTTAGACTAGCTGGGTGATACAAGTTTTGAGGGTAACATTTGCAGGCATGGGAACAATAGTTGTCTATTGTGTACCTGATGGCTGGCCTATTCAGAAAGGTGCTAGTGGGGAGGTGCAAAGCAGGGATTAGTAGAGGGGATTAAATATTCTCCTTGAACTTGGCCACTGTAAGCCTAACCTTCACCAGGGGAAAAAAAGAGCCTGGGAACATGGCATCTACATGTATGGTTCAAAATAGGATGCAGGGAGGAAGGGGGGGGGGGGGGGCTGATTGAAGGAGCTCCAACACTAAACGTCATTTCATCTAATGAACAGTACTTTCTGATTCTACTCCACAAAGTGCTGCATGTAAGACATGTTGCATGGATTTATTTTAACGGCATCTGGTTTTACGTTTTAGGTATGTTATGTTAGAGAGGGACATTTGTACTTGTTTTTGACAACATCACTTGAACATGCGTATCGTAATATATGTGAATGAATTTGTTCATGCTTGCGAGAGATCATGCTTTTAGAATGAAAAATGTGAGTGCAGTTGTGCATGGCTGAGGTGTAACGTTGTTGGTGGGAATCCCCAATGCGTGTGTTAACATGTAAGTCTCTGCTATAGTGCTATACTACATGTAGTAATGAGGGGTGAAATGACAGTGAATGGGCGATGAATACTTTACGTGAACGTGTAACGTTGGTGGGAATCCCCAATGCGTGTGTTAAGATGTTAGTCTCTGCTATACTACATGTAGTAATGAGGGGTGAAATGACAGTGAATGGGTGATGAATAATTAACATATATATTCTATATTCTACAGTTATGTTTGGATGGTACCATTAGTACATGTATTTTACATGCTACAGTATATTGCCACAGATCAATGGTTCAAAGCTGTTTGCAATTTGCTCTAAAATTTGCCTTCAGTAATTTACTGCCATTATTTCTGCATTGGAAATTTACGTAGGTTTCATAAGGCAAAGACCTATGAAAGTAGACATCTACCCAAGCTGAAAAGAACATGCATTATTCTGACCTATGCATGGATCATCCCAGACAGCTACAGAAGATAAGAAGTAGAATCCTATAAGTATGTTCAGTTAGAGCAGTTTGCCACAGTGATTCTTACAGTGGAGCCTGAGATCAAAAACACAGTGATTGCAATCAAAGGCAATCAGCTCCATACATTGACTGCAATCTGAATGCAATAGATTGCTATCAGCTGTGACGTTGATCTCAGGCCCAATTTTATATCGGGTCCTAGATGGAGTTTCTACCATCCAACAAAAAGGTAGACCAATGCTTTGAAACACTGGTATCCAATGGCAGGTGGCAGCAGCATACAGCTTCCATGTAAATGTAGCTCAAACCTTTGCCTGCCAGAGAGAATGCTGCTTTATAGGATTCATGATAAATAGTGTGGTACACAAAGAATTAAGACTTGATTTCCCTTTTGACCCTGTGCAGGTGATTTGCCTAGACAAGCAACTTTCTTCGAGGACCAACAGCCACACCCAGCAGCAGCATGACCGGTAGA
Organism: Arbacia lixula; assembly: GCA_963669155.1. Taxonomy (NCBI): domain Eukaryota; kingdom Metazoa; phylum Echinodermata; class Echinoidea; order Arbacioida; family Arbaciidae; genus Arbacia; species Arbacia lixula. Next base: position 15,175,545 of record OZ022583.1, read on the forward strand.
GCACGTGGACGGGCTAGGGGGCGAGGGAGGGCGGCGGCCCCCGCTGCACCAGCCCAGCGACCCCCCATGCAGGCAGGAGCACCACCAGGCACAGGGGCACCGCGCCGCCCAGGAGAGCAGGCGCCACCGCCCCGCCAGCAAGCCCCACCTCCTCAAGATACCGGGGGCATGCCGGTACCGGGAAGGGGGCGATCTAGGGGGGGCACGACCCAGCCCGGGCCTGGAGGTATGTATGACAAGTCTCTTGTATAGCTGCGGCCTATACTTTTATATACAGTGCTTCTTACACAATTTCTTATTTTGAGCCAGGAAAAGATACGCCATGGATACATTTTATTCAAACTTTGTTTTCACCAAGGTCTGTATTTTCGTAGAAATTTAAGCTCACATGTAGCTTTTAATAGCTAAGCACTTCCAAGTTAGTGACAAATAGTTCACAATACATGTTTGATGAGGCTGATGTTTTATGAATGTGATATGGTATTTGTACCAACCCCGTCCAGGCCATGTTAGTCGTTTATCCCAGGGTATTTCTGACCTTCAATTCAGCATTAACAATTTTCAGTGTACCTAATATTGATGATGACTTTTTCGTGCTTTTTCCCTTTGTCCTCATCCACAGCCATCCCGAAGCAGCCTGAAGACCTGTCCAGCCAGATGGCCCAAATGGCGATTGGGGCCAGTGGGGAGGCTGGGGTGGGCGGGGCGGTTGCCGAGCGCAGGTTCCAACGCTACGAGCCAGTGGTGGAGCACACAACACGCCCAGAGAACTTTGACAAAAAAGGTAAAACCTAAATTGTCCTCAGTCGATTCATGTTGTGGTACACTGTGGGGTAATCCTGTATAGGACTGTTGGGTTATTCTCCCGGGAAAGCTCTGAAAAGAGCTGCTCAATTGTATACATAAATAACTCAACACAATGAATTACTGACTGGGAATGTGTATAGCCTCACCTTATATTCCATATTATTGTAACTTACTCACTGAATATTACCTCTATGTTAACCCATACAAGGCCACTTCAATGGTAGTTTTTTATTTTTAAACAATAATTATTCGTACAGGTATTTGAAATGGCAAAGCTATATAATGCTCCACCACAAAGAAGGAGGATAAGGTAACACATTTATTTACCTGTTTATTTGCTGTATGTGTGACTGCCCAAATGTATGAAATGGATCATTGATTATCCCCCTGCTGTATTTGTTGTTGTGATTCCTACTGCCCAATATATATATTTTATAAAAACAAAAGAAGAGAGAAGGAGGCATTTATTTACCACCTGCTGTATTTGTGACTCCGATTCTCTATGTATAAGATGACTCATAGTATCTATCCCCCCCCCCCCCCCCAACCCAACCCAACCCATAGCGACTGCGGGGCGCCCAGTCCAGCTGCTGGCCAACTCCTTCAAGCTGCTGACCCAGCCCAACTGGCAGATCCAACAGTACCGCCTGGACTTTGAGCCCATGATCCTGAACCCGCGTGCCCGCTACGCCCTCATCATGGCCCATTCAGAGCTGCTCGGCAAAGGCATGACTATTGACATGGATACCATGTATGCCCGCGTCAGACTCGCAGAAAAGGTACGCAGTAGTAGGGAATTGAAACCGAGTGATTAACCCCCCCCCCCCCCCCCCACACACACACACACACACACACACACAAAAAAAAAAAAAGCCCCTGTGAAAATGTATGTTTGTTTCCTGGGGATGATGTGTTCACGGCTCAAGGGGGTTCATTTTTACATCAGCCTTGAAAAGGAGCAGAGAAGGTATGCAGAAGTGTAACCCTGACACGGGGGGGCAATACAGCCCCAGCGAAACAAAACAACCTGCAACAATAATGACAATGATATTCCATTCTTAACGGGCAATTTTCAATTTCATAATTTTCATTTTCATAGTTTTCATGTGAATGCAAAAGCATATTAGTTCAACATGCATTGTCATTGATGTGTAATGCATAACTCTATTAAAATTTGCATATATGGAAATACAACTGCCTGTTCTTACTGCCTTTTATTAGAATCAACTTGACCTTAAAAATATTGTAACCTGATTGCCTATTAGCAGGAATCAGAAGTATATCATGACGATAACATGTATGACAAGGAAATCTGCATAGATTTGCATTTATATGGTTTAGGTGTCATGTCATTATTATGGCACCACTGGTTAAGTGAAACATGTGTAGCCTGCTCAGAGATTGCTCTGATCGATTAGGAACCTGGATGATGGTTAGGTCATCTATATATTTCTAGCGGTTATAAGCTAGAGCGCACCGTTGATCATAGCGATGAAAACTACAGGCCTGAGCTTGGTACCTTGAGGCAAGCTGAAAGTGAGGTCACGATGGGAGGAAGTAGAGCGAAGGGAAAACTATCCTTGTTTACGTTTGCAACCATGTTCCTTCATTCATATACCAAATTGCAACGCTGACCGTATGAAACCAGATAATGAATCCTCAAAGTGTTAATTCAATTAAGTGCCATCCTCTTGTTTATGGCAGATCACAAACCTCGTGTCGGAGAGGAAAGACGGAAGCCACGTCAATATCCGGGTCACCCATGTCGCAACCCTAAACCCCATGGCCCCCAACACGCTGCATCTCTACAACATTATCTTCAGAAGGTGGGTGCAGGAAGAGTGTGTTGAGATTGGATCAGATGATTATTAAAGGGATAGTTCACCCTGAAGATGAAGTTGGTTTTAAAAGAAGCAAGAACATGAAAGAAACCTGTTCGTGAAGGTTTGACGAAAATCGGTCGAAGGAAAAGAAAGTTATTAGATTTTGAAATGTCAATTTTGTGACGACACGTGCGAGGTGCCTCTCCCAATTGTTGTCTACAATTTAATTACATAAATTGCTTATTTTCTGGGGTTTTTTACAACGGAATGATTTTTTTTTTATACAGGTATGTGTGGAAAAACATATTTCTGATAGACAGACAGAAGGATGCATGTTTTTTTAGAAAATGCAAATTTCTGAAAAAAAATACAACATATGGGAGAGCACCTCGCACATGACGTCACAAAAGCAAAACTTTAAACGATCATGACTTTCTTATCCTTTAGGTGGATTTTCATCAAACCTTCACTAATATGTTTCTTTTATGTGTCTGTTTTTATTGAAACAAAAATAATTTCAGGGTGAACTATCCCATTAAACAACGATTGAGGAGGAGTTTTGGGGTCAAGAGGAGGAGTGATCTTCAACCTATGCACCCCTCTCCCCTTCAGAGAGTGCATACTATACTAAACATGTCATTAATTGATTAGAAGAGATTAAGGGATGAATTTTGATGTAACTTTGATCAGTTTAATGATTTATATAAAATTATATTTGAGAATTATGAAATGACCACAATCTATTCCAAGGCTTGGGGCTTATCAGTGAAGTACATATTTATATTTTATTTTTTTCTATTTCCATTGATTAACAGGATGGAGCATGCTCTCCTGATTACTGAACAGCTTGAACTCTTTAACCATAGTACAAAGAACTGCAACATTCCAACCTGCTCTGTCTCCTTCTGTCCCCACTCTGCAGGGTGCTGAAAACCATTAAGTTGGAACAAATTGGACGCCATTACTACGACCCCAAGGCCCCGATTGACATCAAGCAATACGGGTAAGGATATCCCTTATGGGCATGACATTTTCTTGACAGAGAACTAAACGGACCGACGTCATCCATGTCTCCAGATTGTACAGTCATTTATTGCACTTAAATGATAATCAAATGGAATGATTGCCCTATAATTACACTGATATTTGTGATGATCACTCTTGTAAAAGAACTAAACGCACCAACTTTATCCATGTCCTAGATTTGGAAAACTGGCTATACCATAATTATTGGGCTAATTTTAAATCTTGAAAATCAGACTTAGCCAAAATTGCCAAAAAATGGCCCTAAATGTATCTTTTCTTACTGGAAATCCAATGTTCCCATTTCAGCCCTCACCTACGTCCTCGTTTTGTCGGTCAACTTCACCCCACTAATGTTATCTCCCGGTTAACCCCTCTGCCCTAGTCAACATTTCTTCCTCTGTCTTCATGATTACCCATGTATCCAGCCATTGTTCATCACCGCTTTCACCCAATACTATAGAAGCAACTATTTTCGCCTTATTTTCGCAGATAACAATGTTAACTTTTGTGTGCGTTGTTCTTTATGGGAGTGACACTGCCAATTTTTATGCACATTACCCGATAACATCTTGTGCCAGCCACGATGGGTGGTCCCTAGTGTCGAAAACATGGGGAGCAAACACCATACTGCTGGTCCAGAAACTGCTTGTGGGCCACACATTACTGCACCGCTCTTTAAAGAGTATCAGTTTCATCATACTTGTAGTTCTTGCTTTCTTTGAGCCATGCGTTCCTTAGTTTTGCACCACCCGTCCAATACATTTACCCGACAAAAATGACATTTTGCCCGCTTGAGCCACGCATACAAAATTTTCTGGTGACTGCCCAAGTCTCACCTAGTAATCTCTCTTATTACTTACTTACTTATTACTTATACTGCGCTTTTCCCATAAGGCCCAAAGCGCTTACAATGAAGTAGATAGAATTACATAATCTGAAAATACGTACTTCAAAAGAGGGTTTTTAATGCCTTTCTGAAAATTGATAGTGATGGAGACTGTCTAATTGTAAGTGGCAAATCATTCCAGTGTTTTGAAGCTTACACAGTGAAAGTTTTATCGCCGGCTAATGTACGAGTTTTTATGCCTCCGCCACGAAGTGGCCGGAGGCATTATGTTTTCGGGTTGTCCGTCCGTCCGTCCGTCCGTCCGTACGTACGTACGTCCGTCTGTACGTCCGTCCGTCCGTCCGTCCCGAATCCGTTTAGGCAATATCTTGAGAACCGTTCAGCAGATTTGCTTCCAACTTGGTACATGTATGTATTGCATAAAACTAATGAAGTGTGTAAAATTGGGGTCAATTCTGATTGAGGTCAAAGGTCAAAGGTCAAATGACCTTTTCCACAATAAATCCAAATCCAAGGATGCTATTCTCATTAAACATGGTACAAAGATGGATCACTACTTGGGGATAGACTGGTGACACTTTTGGTAAAATTCCTGAAAGGTCAGAGGTCAAAGGTCAATGAAATTTGTGAAAATTTGCCAAAAATTGACCTTTTTCACAATAAATCCAAATCCAAGAATGCAATTCTCATTAAACATGGTACAAAGATAGATCACTACTTGGGGATAGACTGGTGACATTTTTTTTTTAATTACTGAAAGTTCAAAGGTCAGAGGTCAATGGACTTTGCCAAAAATTAGCTAAAAATTGCCCTCAAAGTGATAATTTTCAAAAAATATGAAAATCCAATGGAGCAATACCAACCAAACATGGTGCAAAGATGGATCACTACTAGACTGATGACATTTTTGGTGAAATTTCTCAAAGGTCAGGGATCAAAGGTCAATGAACTTTGCCCAAATTGGCTAAAAATTGCCCCCAAATAGATATTTTTCACATTGTATCCAATACTAATGATTCAATTCAAACCAAACATAGTACAGAGATGTATCACTTCATGGAGGTAGACTGGTGAAGTTTGAGTAAAATTCCTGAAAGGTCAATGAACTTCACCCAAAATTGGCTAATTTTAAACAAACTTGATACAAGGATGGATTTAGACAGGCTGGTTAGATTGGAAGTCAAAGAAGTAAGAGGTCAAAAGTCAATGAACATTGCCAAACTTGGCTAAACTTGAAAAAACAGAATGTGATATTTTCATTTCACATAGGAGCAATGGTACATTGCCCACCAAACATACACATTTTCTGAGAATAGCAAAGAGGCGGAGGCATATTTATTGACTGCATGGCAGTCGAATTGCTCTAGTTGGATATGTGAGACGAAGAGTGTCACTGGCCGATCTAAGTGCTCTTGCTGGTGTATACAGAGTCAAGCAATTAGTTAAATACTCTGGAGCCTGTTCGTTCAGTATTTTGTAGACAAACAGCAGTAGTTTGAATGTAATTCTCTGTTTCAAGGGGAGCCAGTGGAGTGAATTAAGGAGTGGTTGAGAAGGATGATCTCGGGAAACCTGGAAAATTAAGCGTGTTGCCCAATTTTGTAGTCATTGAACACGAATTAATAGATTAGAGGGAATTGTAGAAAGAAGCCCGTTGCTATAATTTCTGCCTTTCCCCCCCCCCCCCCCCCCCCCCCATAGCCTGCAGCTTTGGCCTGGCTTTGTCACGTCCATCCTGCAGTACGAGTACGACGTGATGCTCATGTCAGACATCAGCCACAAGGTGCTCCGCACCCAAACTGTCTTGGAGTTCATGTACAACCTCCTGGAGAAGTCCCGCGGAAACTTCAAGGACCTCGTCACCAAAGAGCTCGTCGGACAAATCGTGCTGACCAGGTAATGTCATTCAATTTGATTGAAAAGCTGTACACTTTGTTTTAAAAATAGCCTCTACTGTCAAGGGTAAGACCATGCAGATATTTAGCTCTCTTACATAAAAGCCATATCCCAAATGAACATCCGAAATATGTTTGTGATGCTGAAATTAGGTCATCACTAGGGAATCATTTCAAATATCACCTGTCAACTGCGATATATTGCATCACGAGAGAAAAACACATAAAGATTTCTTGTGCGTTGTGATGAAACTTACTTCCATATAAAGTACATGAATTAATAAAATGGTTGTGCAACCATAAGTTGGGCGCGAAACCAATAGATATCTTTGGTTCTGTATATTAGAACGATTTGCATTGTTCTCGAAGTAAAGACAGAATTCAGACCCAATGAAAGTATGATTGATATTGAATTAAAGTACTTAAGTAGGTAAGCAATGGATTTATCATACTTGGTGGTACCCTTTATATAACAAGTCTGAACATCTGCTTAATTGCTGGTAGACAGTCTACAGCAGGAGTCAAGAGGTTAACAGTTGCTGAAGGTAATCATGTTGGAAGTCTTTTATCGGTAGATCTCAAAATAGCCTCAGAGTGTGGTTATAGGCTATTTTTAAAAATTATGGAGTATGGGTTTTTGGTTTATTCTTGTGCTCACCAATGTGAGCAGACCTGAGTTGACGCTGTATTCTGGGGGCTTCTATTCGGGACCTCAAGAACAGGTCACCAGTCGTGGGTTTCGTCGTTCGTAGCTTACAAACATCTCGGCGAAACACCTCCCTCAACATTCTGATGCTGGAAGGAGGAAATGGTGATTCACTTTACACTGAAGTGACCTGGATATAACATGCTGTATATTTATGTTATCATGATAATGATTAAATGGAAGTTTCATATTTTTGTGGACGTCATTTCAATCACACCTCCCGCTTCCCCCTCCAGGTACAACAACAAGACGTACCGGATCGATGACATTGACTTTGACACGCACCCCCAGGATACCTTTGAGACGCGGCATGGCCCGATCTCCTACATGGAGTACTACAAGAAGTCATACGACCGCCACATCCAGGACCCTGAGCAGCCCATGCTCATCTCACGCCCCAAGAAGCGGGTACGTCACTCATCATTGCATTTCATTTATTTGTATCTGTGACAAAATATTCTAATATATAACACTGCATTATGTACAGTCAAAAATCTAGACAATTATTTATAAATGGTACAATGCATGACAAAAGACACAAAGACACAAATGTTTATGCATAGAAATGGTGGATGCATGCTCGAAAAAAAAGGCCTAAGGCCTGTCAAATCTTATGATCTGACTTATTTAAGTATTCATCTCTTTATTCATACGTGATACACTTGTTTATGAATACAGATTCCTCCTCCTTTCGTTGACATACGAAGCAAAATACCTGTACATTCAGTAATTTGGATTATAGTAAGTAGCAACCTGAATTCCTGCCTTTGAAGGTTAGAAGCGATGTTAATAGATATGGAATTGTCAACCTGTCTCTTGTTGTGGTCCCCACCTATAGGAGGAGAAGAAGGGCGTCGGCCCTGTGGTGCTGCCCCCCGAGCTGTGCTACCTCACCGGCCTGAGTGACGACACTCGCGCAGACTTCCACGTCATGCGAGACCTCGCCCAGTACACCCGCGTGGCTCCCAGGGAACGCTCCCAAGAACTCACCCAGTTCATCAACCGGATGAACAGGTAAGTGCCACACATGTGACCTAACCCTCACAGTCCCTTGGGAGCGAAACATGTGTAATACCTCCATGTGATTTGAATGGCTTGGTGCAGAGAGGGTTGAATTGAGGTGTCATGTGTGGAGGGCTCTAGCCAGGATTTGTTATGTGTGTGGTTCAAAGTTCAGACTAGTTAGCACTAAAGGGCTGACCTGCATGCTAGTGTGTGACACTTACACCCCCCCCCCCCCCCCCCCCCTCACACACACACACACACACACACAATTTTTATGCCTCCGCCAGGAAGTTGCCGGAGGCATTTATGTTTTCGGGTTGTCAATCCATCCGTCCTTCCGTCCCGAATCCGTTCACGCAATATCTTGATAACCGTGAACCATATTTGCTTCAAACTTGGTACATGTATGTATTACATGAAACCAATGAAGTGTGTAAAATTGGGGTCAAATCTGATTGAGGTCAAAGGTCAATGAACTTTGTGAAAAATTCCCAAAGATTTTAAGCAAAGAGGCGGAGGCATATTTATCGACTGCGTGGAAGTCGAATTGCTCTATTTTTTGTCTCGCCCACCGGAGGTGAAGGCGAGACTAAGGGATCCAAATGGCGTCCGTCCGTCGTCCGTCGTCCGTCACAAATGTTAAAGTTTACCTGCAAGACTCTCTTTTGACAAATAACTTCACATAGGTTGCTTGGATTACAGCCTAACTTGGGTCATAGATGCACTGGGGGTACCTTCATGTTATGGTACCATTGGCGGTCACAGGATAAGGTCAAAGGTCATTTGAGGTCATACGTTAAAGTTTACCTGCAAGACTCTCTTTTGACAAATAACTTCACATGGGTTGCTTGGATTAGAACCTAACTTGGGTCATAGATGCACTGGGGGTACCTTCATGTTATGGTGCCGTTGGAGGTCACAAGATAAGGTCAAAGGTCATTTGAGGTCATACATTAAAGTTTACTTGCAAGACTCTTGGTGAAGGCTTCCTAACTTGTGCACAGAATTGTGTCAGGGATACAATTCTTTTGCGTAGCAACAGAGATCGCGATATTTCTGGTTATTTTCGCAAGTGGGCGAGACACAATATTGCTAATGCCTTGTTTTTTACATGCACATAATAATTTTGAATATATAAATACAGGGGAACCCCGTTATAACGAGCACGGGTATAGCGAGAACCCTGTTATTACGAGGACATTTCTTGGGGCCCGATTTTTCTTCCATAGACCTCCGTGTATTCTGTTTTCATATAACGAGATCGGCTATAGCGAAATTTCTGCTATAACGAGGCAAATTCCCAGCCCAAGAATAAGGAAAAAGAAAAGAAATCAACCCTGTTATTACGAGCACTCCTTTACAGCCACGCCGCGCAGCGAGGGAAATGCAACAACAGCACACAGTCAAGCAATTTTCTTTGCGCCGTTAAACACTGATCACACACACCGTGCAAGAATACACACACACACACAGCCACACATGCATACATGTCCACATTACGTGCGTGCGGTACTGTCTCTGCCAGAGCCGTATCTCTATACAGCTAGCTCTGGGTACTGCATGCCCCCGTGAAGTCACGCACGCACATGGCGCCTCTACACACATGCGACACCGCGCGTGTACGACCGGCCGTGCCTGGAGATTGCGTTCAATGATCATTCATTGCATACACGCGGTCATGCCAGCAGGCACGGCCGGGTAAATGAGCCTCCCCGCTGCTTCATTTGTCGGTAAATGGAGGCGTTGGAAATATCATTTATTTACGTTTCCAACAGTGCTGTAAGATATTTTAGTAAATTGTTAGCTAGTGAATTCAATTTAGAATGCTTGCAAAGCCATTAAAAGATTACAGTACTAACGGTAAATATGTTATTATTTGTGTAGTCCTTTATATGCATTTTTTCTGTATGTATTGATCACGTACTGGTATAGCGAGCAATCGGCTATTGCGAGGAAAAAGTGTGGGTCCCGATCCCCTCGTTATAACGGGGTTTCCCTGTATATACTGTCCCAAGCTGAAAACAATATATATTTGTTTTATGTCCCTTATCAAGACTTAATACTGGGCCAAGCAGAAAGCAAAATGCCGCAATTCTCAAGGATCGCTTCAACGTTAGCTCTGAAAACTGAGAAACCACTCATTAGTTTTTCCTGCAGCTTGAGCAAAAACATCAGGAATTCATGTTGCCCCTCAGCCGCAGCACTGAGAGACTTGCCCAAGCACATAATCCTGCTGCCCAATGAAGTGCAACACATTTTTTGCGTTCATTTTGCGTGTACAGACCTGCCACGGATAGTACTTTTTCGGCCCTCTGAAAATAATGTGACATCAGAGGGACCAGATTGCGGAGAGTAATTTTGCACAGATAGTACAAATATCTTTGGTCACATGACTGGACCTTTTAGAGCGTAGGTTTTGACTTAAAGCTGATATTCATAGAAAATCCAAAAATATAGCGATCCATATATCAATGGAAAGCTGAAAGTTTGTAGAAGTCAAATCTATTCATTATTTTGCTTATAAAATAACGTAAAAGAAATAAAAACAGTTTTTGTAACGCATCTCATAATGCTACGAACCCTGCTGTTTGCCGTCCGCGAAAAGAGCGATTTTTAATGACGTAAGATGAATGGGCACGTAAGCCATCTGCAGCCGCTACATTACGTGTTTTATACGTATAGCTCTATTATATCGTCCTGACTAAATATACCATTTAAGGCTATATTTCACTGTCCTTTAGATTTTTCTTGTTAGTAACATTTGAGTAAGTCTTGTACAAATCTAAGAAAAATAATCTCAGCAATAATAAAGTAAGGAAAATGAAAATATTCTGACCTTTATCGGGAGGTTTTACATTGAAATACGAAGTCGAGTCTACTGAATTTAATACGAGCTGTCGTTCGGAAAAGTTAGTTTTCTTGCACTTTTGTAGAGGTTATGCCATCTAACGACCTTTCAATTAAGGCTTACAGATATCTCAAATAATGTTGATAGAAGACTTAAGATAATATAATCTAGATATCAAACACTCTATAGACACATTTATATTTTTCTCGAAAGATGTTGTTGACGTTCAACGTCATACATACAGCAGTACGATTATGCACGCGTGCGTACATCATTATAGCCCATGCATATCGCGACTGCATATCGTACGGCCTTACTGGTGCATTCACATTCCATGATAACAATGCATGCTCGCGAATGCAATTAAGTTGTGTCTCCACGTAACTGCACATCAACATTTTATGTTCAGTCTGAAGTACTAAAAGGGAAAGACAATCAACTGACAACAACTTTTGCATGTACATTGTGTATTATACTTGTGGTCTCTTATTGTCAACATGAACGGTATCATAGTACATGTGCATGTACATGTCTGCATCGTAGTTTTAATCTTATACAATTTCATCAGGATTGTTGACAGAACAATCGAGTCCTGTTCTTTTTTCTGTTTCGTCCCGGCCGACCGGTACGGCTACGCTGAGCTACTGCACGGATCGGGCCCACGGTTATTGCAAACTCGCGCACTAAGTTTTGGAAAAAATAAATACCTACTAGTCTAAATCATTTCAACTACATACCAATTTTCGGTGCTGTTTGGATCAAGCCTGGCATGATCCTGGTTGCCCCTTGGCCTAGCATCCCCGTAGTTTTCCATTTGTAGATCGAGATCGACATCTTCTTGAAGTTCAGGTTCTGGTTCATGCCGGTAAGCAATCTCTATATTACAGCGTCCGTAACAACACCTTTCGTACTCGCAGCCTGAGGAGCGTTTGATTCATCATCAAAATCTCCCACTTCACCTTCATCGATATCTGGTCCACTACTAGAGCTAATACTCTCGTCTTCAAGTTCTTCTTCAAAATTATCGATTTCAAAATCTAAATCGAGGTCCAACTCATCGGTCTCATCCATTGTTGAAGTCTAAAAAATAGTTCAGTTCGCGAAACGTAATTTGCTGTTCGGTATGTACACGAAAGCTGCACGAGACCGATTGTCAAATGAAATCACGGACATTCAGTTACGTCATGCACAGTGGCCTACTTTATGGGACGTAAATTGGGCAGATTTAGAGAGGGAATTTGAGTAGTTTTTGTTTGGATATTTCTGCGCTCCTGGTTTGTTTTAAAGTTTGGGATTAGCGTTATAATGATCATCAAGTTATAAACTTTACAATGATATCAAATTCAACCGTATTTAAAATCAATGAATATCAACTTTAAGTGTGTGTGTGTGTGGGGGGGGGGGGTATTGTGAGCACCCCCCCCCCCCCCCTCAGTCATAATAGGCTTGACCAATCAAAGGACAGGATTGTTTTAACCCTATTCCAGTGTGTACAACATAGGAGGAAACACATACAAAATGACACATACAATTGGAATTGAATTTTGAGAATGAATTTATCGATCAATACCAATGTCCCATATATGAATCAAAAGCTTCGAAGTTAAACTTTGACATGGTGAAAAAAAATTGTAAATAATATTCACAATTATGCAGATATCAGCTAATTAATATTCATGAGATTTTTTCCAAATATACAAATTTGTATGATTTTTCAGATGTAATACATTATATCACACCTTTATCTATGATCAAAACTTACTAAACTTCTCAATAAGGACAACTAGGTATCTTGAAACAATTGTGTGGAAAAAAAATCCAAATTCCATCAATAATATTTTTTTAATGAATATATTAAAAAAAACGCAATTATTCATAAATTTGTCAATAATTTGCATAATGAGCATTTTCATTCCTTGAGACTTCCCTCCATAGTTGCAACTGCAATTTTCCTGCAATGACAACACACAGTATGAGAAACAAATCTCCTCTGCTATTCTAATCATTAGGGAAAATAAAGAAATGGTTAAAACATGCAAATGAGCAGTATGAATATTCATAACGTAGAACAATAAAATACATAAGAAATTCATGTTTTTACCTAAATAAATGGATAAAATTCAGGTAAATCTACTTTTTGAAACACAAAGTAGAAGCAATATATGTGGACAGTATAAAATATTACATTTACTGTTTTAAAAAACAAAAACATTTATGATTAGTTAGTCTTTTGCTAACCTCATGTACATATTTGAAGTAGTCCACACAGCTGTTCAAGTTCTCTCACCCCAATTTCGTTCCACTCGCCGTGGCATAGGATTTTTTTTGTGTATATGCTGGCGTGCATATTCATTTGTGAACATGCAGATCTGCCCCAAAACTTCAATAGTAAAGAAAAGCCGAAAAAAATCTATAGCTCTCGACAGTTTGGAGACAGTCCTACGAGTCTTGATTTCCTTCAGGATGATGCCGGGAGCTTCCTTCGGAGTGAACTTGACATCCTTCTTCGAGGGCATCCCGTCATCCTCGTCATCGTAGCCTTGCCAGGTAGATTTCCTGTCATATTGAAAAATAAAAATATATCACAAATGTAATAAGAAGATACTGATAACAAAATGCTAGAAGTATGAATAAATTCATAGCCCATATTCTGTGATTGAATTATAATAATAATAAAAAAAGTGTAAAAAAAAAATGTCTAGTAGAGAGACTACACAGACTTGATTTGTAATCCATATTGTCTAGAATAGCACTAAATATGCCAAAAATATATTGATAATATATCAAATTATTCACTATAGTTACAACAATCATGAAAGAAAAATGGTTAGAGGCAACAGTCCCATGCATGACATGATGGCCGTTCAGGCTAATTTCAAAATTTTGAATAAAACCATGACTCATGATTTGTGGGGGATTACGATGAAAAAAATGATGTCCTATCACTAAAACTGTTGAGAATTATCTTTTTTGTCGTAATTTCATAATTATTCACCACATAATAAGGCATAAGTATTTTTATTATTTTTTTCAAAGCCATAAATAGCCCGTAACCAAGGAAAAAAACACCCCTAGCAACGGCTTCAAACGCGTTTACGTTTAAATGTCCGAGCACTTCCGGTTAGGGAACGAGCACTTCCGGTAACGTTTTTGGCACGGTTTGCTAATAAAACCGCAAAAATGCACCACAACATGCATATTATATTATTCAGCATAAAATTTCCTATGGAATTACGATACTGAATATTTTTTAGCGATGAATTTAGTGGCAAAAATTACGGGAGAAACATACCGCTTGGGTTGTTGTGGTGCACTAGTAGGTTTGCACGCTTTTGTTTGCGTGGCTGACCAGTTGATGTGCTGGCCTGCTCCGTATCCGAAGACAAATCGTCGCTAGAAATGGTCCAATCGGACCCAATATCTCCCGCCAGCATGCCATCTAGCACTGATTCTTCCTCAGAATCAAGCATAGATAAGTCTTCATTGATGAAATCATCCTTATTGATCACAATTCAGCAGAATTTTGGTCAAATAGCAGTACGAAAATTGCGAGTCGCGTGAATGCTTTGCAATGCGTACATGCACACAGTGAACGAGTGCGAACGAGTGCGTATGCGGAAGTTCATCACATCACGCGACCGATTGGAAAGCGCTTCGGTTAAACGGCCCGATGTTCTCCGAAGCTTGCCGGGTATGCCCATATTTGGGCATCAAAATAAAGCTGAATGAATTCTCTAGCCAATGATGTAAGACTCGGCAGGCTCCGATGTAAAACGAAGATACACGAAGCGATCGAAAGACTCATAGTCTTTTTACCGGTCATATCGACCGGTAAAAGCTCCGAACACCAAAAGAAGGTTAAAGAGGGATGTATTTTTTTTAAACCTTTCCCTCCAGCAACCCCGATGTGACCACCTACCTCAATGACTGGGGCTTGAAGTTTGATAATCAGCTTTGCAAGCTCAAAGGCCGAGTGCTGCCTCCAGAGAAAATCTACCAGCGAGAAAAGATCGTAAGTATATCAGAGAATCTCCTGAATAGGATCTCCCACACATTTCTATGTATTCTCAGTATGGAGTGGGGGAATATTGCTCAAATATTCATTCCATTTTCATGTGCAGTCACATAGCCATGCATATTAGTAGTTTGTAGTTACAGTTAGTAGATGCAACTGGGCTATTTTGGGGCCATGAACATAGATATTTTTGTTGGTAATGCCGCGGTCAGGCAACCTAAATTTCTTTATCAAAACTACCAGTAACCAATATTTCAGTGATACTCCAAGCTGAGCAAGCCCAACCCCCCCCCCCCCCTACCCTGGTTTCACAGACAAGATTTGAAATAGCTTTGCTTTTTGTCCGTCTCTCACAGCTCAGCTTTAACCCTGCAAACGCGGACTGGTCGCGCGAGACTCGCGGCAACCGGCTGAATGCCAACATTGAGCTGAGGAACTGGACAATCTTCTACACGCGTAGGGATTCCAACCGCGGCAATGATTTCATATCCACCCTCATCAAGGTGGGCGGGCCCATGGGCATGAACGTCGCCAAGCCGAAGACGTGAGTACATCATCGAGCTTTTAAAGGGATATTTCACCCTGAAGATTGGTTGGTTTCAATAAAAGCAGAAACATGAGAGAAACATATTAGTGAAGGTTTGATAAAAATCCGTCAAAGGATAAGAAAGATATGATCTTTAAAACTTTTGATTAGATACTTGTACCCTTATGAACCAATGAACTAGGCCAGCCTTTCCAGGCTAAGATGTATAAAAAGGTGGAGAAATTCACCTCAAATTACTGCAAGATAGGAAGATATTGGAACATGGAATGTATGTGTATATCACTAGAATAACATTTATAGTGCATTATAATCATAGTCAGGTTGTTCTAAGAACATTTTCATAACATTTGGAAAAAGCAAAAACCCCCAAAATTTATGATTTTTGAACCCCTACCGCTAGCCGAGTTTCCCCCAGAACTCTGGGGAGGCAAGCTGTTCAAATTCTGCACACTGGTCCCTCACAACGTAGATATTAGTACCCTTTTGAAATAATGAACTAGGCCAGGCTAAAAATGAAGAGCTGAAAAAAAATGGCGAAATCTGCCTCAAATCACTGCAAGATAGGAAGAAACTGAGACCTGGAATGTAAGTGTATGACACTAGCATATTTTTGGATTATAGTCATAGTTAGGTTGTTTTAAGAACATTTCTATATCATTTGGAAAAAGAAAAAAAAGAAAAAATGTATGATTTTGTAACCCCTACCACTAGCTAGGTTTTCCCCCAGAACTCTGGGGAAGGAGAGATGGACTTAGGCTCATAGTGTGGTGGTGCACTGTGCTGCCTGCCTGCAGGTAGTGCTACACTGCTAGCTGCCGATCAGGCCATTGGGTAGATCTAAAATTCTAAACGGATAATATTTGTTTAGTCACAGGCGTAGACTTGCTACCTTCATTAAAAATATGAATTCTAAAGGCAAAATACAAATTTTGGAGGTGCAGAATAGTGAATTTTCAAAGGTTGGCAGCCCTGACATTTCAAAAGATCCTACCTTTCTTATCCTTTGGCAGATTCAACATCAAATCTTCAATAACATGTTTCTTTCATGTTGCTGATTTAATTAAAACCAACTGATCTTCGGGGTGAACTGTCCCTATAACCTTCTTGGTCCCATCGGTGACAATCTGTGTTTTACTTTGCATGGGACTACCATTGCTTAGTGCTGAAAGGGATAGCTATGCATTTCGCTGGAGCATTTAACGCATCAATCTTACGCACAAATCCAAATATCCAGCAGGGTTGCCATTATGCCATTATTCTGGCCAGTTCTGGTCAGACCGCTACATGTTTTAGGGATTTTGGGAGGTGTGAGAACCAGGTTTTTTCAACAAATACACAGGCATAGGACATATTGCATGTGCATGGACATATCTGGTATGATAGTATAATGACCTGTTCTCTGGAATGCAAAATTGATACTCCATGGACTAAACCCAGGTGTCAGTATGGAGTATAATATGTTCCAAGTAGTTAATTTGAACATTGAAAGAAAATGATTGAACAGCCTGTTTTTCATACCAAATGCATGGATAAGACAAGTTACAGTGACATACCCTTTCAAGAGTGTGGGCCGATGAGTTAAGTTCACTGTGTTTTATTTGTGCGTATGTTCAGGGTTGAGCTGCCAGACGACCGGGCAGAGACTTTCACCAGAGCTCTCCAGGCCGAGATCCACCCAGACCTCCAGATCGTAAGTCACATATTTACAACCGTTTTTTTTTTTTTTTTTTGTAGTGCAGCTCTGTGATTGTAACAATGACTTACTTTCAGTTAAATGTGAGCCGAGCTAACCAAAAGTCACAAGAAGTTTAAGCTTGTGTGGGATGTAAACGTGCCTCCTCCACCTACTTTTTTTTTCTGCTGAAGAACATAGGTACGAGCTGCGAGTTTTTAACCCATGTCCTCCTGATCGAAAATCATACTGACAGAAGCTTGTTATGATGTTAAAATTAAAAGTATAACCTAAAGAAGCTTAACTTTGAAGACTTAAACCTAGAGTGTGTGTTGATAATTCCGTTTCCCCCTTTTTCCCCTCTTCTCCTCTTCTCTCCTTCTTTTCCTCCTTCTTCCTCCTTTTTTCCCCCTTCTTCCCCGTGCTCCTCCCCCTTCCCCTGTGTGCAGGTGGTGGTGATCCTCCCCAACAACCGCAAGGACCGTTACGATGCCATCAAGAAGATCTGTGTTGTGACCCACCCCTGCCCCTCCCAGGTCATTGTCTCCAGAACCATCTCAAAGCAGCAAATGCTCATGTCCGTGGCAACCAAGATTGCCATGCAGATCAACTGCAAGATGGGTGGAGACCTGTGGAGCGTTGAGATCCCGGTGAGAACACCTTCTGTGTTTTGGGCCATAGGCGGTACTACCAAACTCTCCCAAAGTCAACACTCTGTCCCTTAGAGGGCCCCTGTCATCAAAATATATGTTGACCTCTGTTGATGCATCTTAATATGTATATAATAAAATCACTAACTGTTCAATGGAATTATGTGTCCTTTATTTTAAAATAATTTTCCCATATTTTTTCTCAGCACTGATAAGCCCTGCCTCCAAAATATACTCCAACTCAAGATTTTCCCCCCATTCCATGCAGGAATGATGTGTGCGCTAAGAGCATTAGGGAGAAACCCGAGGGAAAGTCCCAGTGAGATTTTTGTTCATTGTGATTGGCTGTTCAGAAAAGAAACATTACCCACCATTGGGTAGGAAAGGTTCAATGGGCGTGGTCAAACCCTCCCCTTTTTCCAATAGTAATGCCTCAGAAGAGATTCCAGAATACCAAATCTGTCTTTGGTAGGCACTGCATAACTTCTGGCATTTAGAAGTATGATTGTTTTGCAAGTAGAATGTAATCCTTTAATGCCGATGACATACCATTGCAAGCTGGAGTTTGGTGCTGGGGGATAGAAGAGAGTCTATCCGAGAAGGCTAAGTATGGATGTTTGTGGCTCTGTCTTCTTCTACAGCTGAACAATTTGATGGTGATTGGTATCGACAGCTACACAGACTCCTCGGCCAAGGGAAGGAATGCCTACGGCTTTGTGGCCTCCATGAACAAGAGTCTGACCAGGTGGGTTTGAACTGCTTTTCTCTCCTCTCTCTGTCCCTCCCCTTACCGATTACCTCCCCCCAAATAGCACTTTCCCAATTACCCTTCACATTTCACTGCCTTGTGTCTACCTTGTAGCTTCGATGAAAAAACTGAGAAATGATGTCTGTTCTTCTGTGTGTTCAAGTGTGTGACAGGTTCTGTACTATAAATAGTTTCCACAGATTTGACACAAGGTTTGTACACAAGTGAAGATAATACCTGGCTCATGACAATTAAGCATGTGACATGCTGGAAAGAGCTGCTGTGAAAAAAAAAAATTTACCTTGAAAGGTATTATGCACAGGTAGGTTTTGGCTTCTGGCAAGGTTCTGTAAAGAAGCAGCAAAATATAGTTCGTCATCCCCCCTTCTGTACCACATGTGCATCTCGAAGGGCAAGGCCAAGTTTAAATGATTGTGAAGATTGTAAATATATTCAAAGACGGAAACACTTCTTTGATTGCCCTAGCATTTATAAAAATGATGTGTTAAAGTAAAACATTGACGCACACATGAGTATCAGCTGTGTGTGTTCAGTAGCATTGCGTAGCAATTGTTATAATTGTTATAATTGTTATAAATTATAATAAATTGTTATAAATTGATATAAATTGTTATAAATGATTCAGAGGTACATATCATCAGTCATTAGGACTGACCCTTGTCTCAGAAATACAATTCAGCTTGTGAGCAAAACGGATGATGATCAATTGCCATCACCTCTATGCCTTTGCACATGTTCAATAAGTGCAAATCATGCTCTCACGCGACTTGCAATCAATGGCAGCCGCCTTGTCAAGTGACTGTTGATTCAATTGTACCGAGTCTTCTTCATTTCAACGTGGTCCCTTGCACTAGCTTCTGTGTTTGTTCTTCGTTGACAGCTACTTCTCCATGGTGTCCTTCCAGCAGCGAGGGGGAGAGTTTGGCAGCGCCCTGCACATCCAGATGACAAGTAGGTTGCCTAAGGACTCGTCTGAAGTGACCAATTAATGGGTTTCCACCCCCTTTTTAGGTTACATTCTGAAACGTGTACCCATAATTGTAAACCTCTAAAGCCAGTACACAAAAGCCAATCACGTTTATTGTTACTTTTCTTCCTCCTGAAACATGAGTTAGATATAATGCAGAACAATCAGAGAAATAAATAGCTGTACGTTTTGGAAAGTCATATAAATTATATAATTATTACAGGTAGGTTGTCCAAAAGCAAAAAATATCCCTGACATTGGCACCACTGACCATATCTTAGAGCCAGAAGATTGTTATAGATAGCCTGTTGAGAATCAAAAAACTTGTACAGAGTAAGAAACCTATCTAGCTCTCACCAGTTTAATTGTCTCTGGTCTTCTGGCTCCCAACAGATAATACATTTGGGCAGAAAGTGATAAACAACTTGGGCGAATATAAAGTGTGACACACACATACACACACAAAAAAAATGGCCTCATCTGTTGCTCCATCTTACTACACTGTGTATTTATGTTATTTTTTCCTGTGTCTGCTGCCCTCAGCTGCCCTGAAGCGGTACCATGCCCTGAATGGCCGGCTGCCTGACCGGGTGATCGTCTTCAGGGACGGTGTGGGCGACAGCCAGGTCAACCTGGTGGTGGACTTTGAGCTGCAGCAGATCATCAAGGCCATGGACAAGGTCTACACGGAGGGGTGAGTGCCGCTCTCTCTTTCACACTCTTTCTCCCTTTCTCTCTCTCTCTCTCTCTTTCTCTCTCTCTCTCTCTCTCTCTCTCTCTTTCTCTCTCTTTCTTTCTCCTTCTTTCTCTTTCACACTCTTTCTCCCTTTCTCTTTCACACTCTTTCTCCCTCTCTCTTCCTCTTTCACACTCTTTCTCTTTCTCTTTCACACTCTTTTTCCATTTCTTTCCCTTTCTCTTTTACACTCTTTCTCTTTCACACTCTTTCTCCCTTTCTCTTTCACACTCTTTCTCCCTTTCTCTTTCTCTTTCACACTCTTTCTCCCTTTCTCTTTCACACTCTTTCTCCCTTTCTCTTTCTCTTTCACACTCTTTTTCCATTTCTCTCTCTTTCTCTTTCACACTCTTTCTCCCTTTCTCTTTCACACTCTTCCTCCCTTTCCCTTTCTCTCTTTCCCTTTTTCTTTCACACTCTCTCCATTTCTCTCTCATTCTCTTTCTCCCCTTCTCTCTCATTCTCTTTCTCCCCTTCTCTCTCTGCATTGTGCTCTACAGGACACCCAAAGCAAAACAAAAAATCTTGCAATTCTCGTGCTCCCTCTCTTTGTGTTTTTCTTTCCCTCTCTCTCTGTCCTTCTGCCAGATACAACCAATTTTTCGCTCTCCCTCTCTCTGACAGTCCAAGTCTCTTTCTGTCTCACTGTCTCTCCTACATTTATCTGTCTCTGTTTTGGTCTGTCTCATTCTCTCTCTCCATCTTTTTTTCGTCACAAATTAACCATTAATGGTAACTATCAATGGTAACGCTGCTCAACAGCCAATCAATTCAAGGCTTCCATAGAAGTTACCATTGGTAGGAACTTACCAACAATGCTAAGTTTTTTGCAACAGGGAACTGAATTGACAAGGTTTGCTGACACCAAGCTGTTCATAAGTTACGAACGACTGGTGATCCCTTCTTGTGCTAAATCAGATTCTCAATGAATAAAGTGTGGTAGCACATTTAGCACAAGAAGGGATCACCATTCGTTCGTAAAGTCGTTCGCAACTTACGAACAGCTAGGTGAAACACCCCCCAGATGCGTACACCTTCAAACTGCACTTCGTCACTATACCTTTATGTACGTCATTGTTGCATTTGTCACAACATTTAATCCTTAGTGAGCCAGGAATGCTGCTCTAGGGCATTTGTGTGTATCATTTGTGTGCCAAAATGCATCAATGGTGCCTAGAGAGTTAAACACATACAAAAAATGCATGTTGGATCATAAGAGAAGTGTTGACACATGCCTCCCCTCTCTTTACATCCCTACCTCCTCACCCTCAGAGCACAGCACAAACTGGCAGTGGTGGTCGTCAAGAAGCGCATCAACAACCGCTTCTTCCTTCACGACCGGGGTCAGCTCTCCAACCCTCCCCCAGGAACCACCGTGGATGACGTGGTCACCAAACGCCACCTGTAAGTACCCATATGGACTTCCCTGCCGGAGAGAGAGGTCTGCTTGAAGGCTTCTCAGGCTTGCCCATGAGATCTCCAATGTTGTCTCACAGCCTGTCCATATGGCAAGCCGTTTTAACATTTATTCCTATTTCTTGATATCACGAATTCGATTTCTTGATATCAAGAATTGCCATTGCTTAACTACACAAAACCATTTCTTGATATCAAGAATTCGAATTGTTGATATCAAGAAATGGTTTTGTGTAGTCAAGCAATGGCAATTCTTGATATCAAGAAATCGAATTCGTGATATCAAGAAATAGGAATAAATGTTAAAACGGCTTGCCATATGTCCACATGACCAGAATTCATCAAAGAGCTGTGCCAGTTCGGTTAAGCTATATGATGAAAATCTGCATGTGGACGCTGACTATAGATATGTTATATAAAGAAACGTATAAAGAAACCTGGGTCTGGGCATCGTTTTGAACTGGAATGGTACAAAGCATGATGGTTCTCCGTGTGGACATGACTAGTGATATGTCGTGTAACTGGGCGTGGCAGTGACCCAATCAACTCAACATACTGCGTGCTCACCGAAGACAGATGGGACCCTGTTCACTATATTACATTACTCTGTATAGTTACGGTAGAGATTTGTTTGTGTGTAGACAAATCGTTCCCTATACCACGTATCTTTATACCTTATATCTTTATTCTGTTTCGGTATAGCCATACAATAAATATTTTGCGTGGGGTACAGGGTCTTTCAGATGCTTAATGTGGTATAAAGCTTTGGGGGGAGGGGGGGGGGGCTTGTCAAAGCACAAAAATCAGACATCACATCACTTCACATCACATTGTAAATCAAAATAGCTTAACAAAATACCATATACATTGGTAGTTCTATAAATTTTCAGAACAAAGTGTGATTAAACGGTTTCTAACACGGTACAAATTTGAAGATTTACTCTAACATTTTGAAATCATTACAATGATGTGTTGTACCAATTTAAAGAGCAAAGGTGTGATATAAAAGTTTCCATTATGTTACCAATTTGAATATTTAGACCTCATTTCATGTTAGATTTGTAAGAATTGATTAAGAATCATGAAGATTATATGTGTCTTGTGTGTGTTGCCGTCCAGGTACGACTACTTCATCATCAGTCAGAGTGTGCGGCAGGGCACGGTGTCGCCCACGTCCTACAACGTGGTCTACGATACCGTGGGACTGAAGGCAGACCACATGCAGAGACTCACCTACAAGCTCACCCACCTCTACTTCAACTGGCCGGTGAGTTCACTTTTAAATCTCTCATTTCCTGACTTTCCACTCCTTCTCATGCCTATGGTAATGGAAGAGTTAACAGCAGTTTATAGCTGGAGAATTTACTCAAATTTTGTATTATCACCAATTTATATACAAATAACATACCGAAACTACCCCCTTCAACCCAAATTATATGGGACAGTCTTTATGTTTAGGTTTCATTGGGAAATGGTGCTTGATGCGAACACTGAAATTGCCCTTTGTAGCATTCAATTAACATGCAACTCAAATTTCTGCTCTTGCCACACCAACATTTTATTAACAAGTCTTAACCCTATCTAGCCGAGGGGGCAAAAACAGACCCCCCTCCCTCGACATTTTTCGTGATAAATTTGTAACACAAAAAGATCGCGCCACGACGTTTCATGAGCTTCTTTCTCCAAGTCTCACGCAACTTTTAAGACCAAATTTGTGATGCGGGGGTACGCGGTTCTGAAGTTACGTAACATTCTGAACGTGCATGTCAGACCCAAAATTGCTCAAAAACATGATTTCATGTACAAGTCCAATGCAAATTCTGTATCTAGCTGAAATTCATAACTGTATTATTTTTGTTTATTTTTACTGATGAAAAACAAAAGATTTCATGTTATTTATGAATGAAATAATGTTGCCAATGATGTACATCGAAAAACAATGAAAAATATGAAGTTGAAAAAATAAAGAAATACATAACAAATTCAAAAAACAATGAAATACATAAGAACAAATTTGATATTGCCATTTTTTTTTTAAATCCCAATTTGATTATAATTCTAAGAAGAGTGTCTGGACTGGAATCTAGCAGTTTTGGAGTTATGTTTAAATATTTAGAGCCAAATTATGATTTTATGCATTAATTAGCATAATTAATTCATTAAAAATCAATTGAAATAATTTTGGTGCAATTAACAATTGAATTGTGGAAATTATGTCATCGGTGACCTACGTGCCAATTTTCATCGCAATTGCGCGATCAACGGTCAAGATCTTGGGGGGGGGGGGGGGGGGCTGTTTTTGCCCCCCCCCCGGGCTATGCGATTTCAAAATAGCCCGGGCTATATAGGGTTAAGTGTGGAGGAGAAGTTGCTTAAAACTTCATACCAGCCTAAAACAAAGGGAGGGGACACTCCATGTGGTTATTCTGAACCCGTCAAAAGAGGAACTCGAAGATAAAATGCATATTCTTTTACCGAGTAGCCCTCTGTTGATGTCACCAATCACACCGTAATCTTTGTTTCTCTTCCGTGCAGGGGACCGTGCGGGTACCGGCGCCATGCATGTACGCCCACAAGCTGGCCTTCCTGATTGGACAGAGCGTGCACGTGGAGCATCACAGGGAGCTAGCCGACACCCTCTTCTACCTATAGATGGCAGCAGACAGGGGGCTGTTCTGCCGGAGTAGCATTCAGTGGAAATCAGGAGTTTTATTATGCTGTTCTTCTTGCATTTTTGTCCAGTTTCTCAACTCAGAAGAAAAGAGCTGCATTCACTGTTCTTGCTGGATTTTGAAACTTGTCTTGGCAGGGGTTTGAAATGAAGTAATTCCAGCCCTTCCCCATTAACACAATCAGTACTTTGTTTTTTTGATGATTATGCTTAGGTTTGTATATAGCAACACTACAGGGAAGTTGAACTTTACTGTCCTGGAGAAGTAAGGAGTTGTGTTATGTTTTTGAATGCGACCAAACCATTCATTTCAGCTAGAGTAATACGAGTGAAGGCTGTTCAAACTTTTTGGCAAGAAATTCTGTAGGGCGTTTCATGAACGTTGTCAGCACTGACCAAATGGTCAGTGCTAACAACTTCAGTGAAATCCTCGGTTTTGATTGGCTGAGAGGCACTAGCCACTGACTGTTATTATGGTAACTGTCGGAAAAAGACAGCTTGTCGGACGAAAAATGTACATGAAACGCCCTCCAGATCTGTTCTTTTTGTCGGGTATAGATTAACAATATTGCCTTGATGTGCTCAGTACAGCAGTTTTATGTATTTACTTGATAGGGGGCAGCGGGTGAGAGATCTGTTCTAAGAGAGAGAACCGATGTTGAGTCCATGTAATTATTAGGTTTAAGTTGTATGAGGAGTATAAGTTGTATGTAAGTTGTACAAGGAGTATGGGTTTCCCAGTTCGTCAGCCAATGTGCCAAACAATTAGTGTCAGCTTCGTTCAGTAAGCAATTTGTGCTTTCACACGAATGATATTTAATTTTGTTTTATTGTTATTTTATAAGCAGAGAGCGAGAGGGTCAGATTGATAAAAGTTTGAGGATAATCGGCAAAAACATAACAATTGTGAATTCTTTTAAAATGAAAGATCCTGAACCCTTTTCCTGTCATAGACAATCGTAAGGAGTGATAACTTCAGAATTTGTCGGATATAGGACCAAAAGATTTGATAGAAGCTGATGAGTAACACTAAGGAAAAGTCACAGCATGAAAAAAAGTGGAGATGGTTTGAGGATATGTACCGCTATCACTGGAATGTTCAGTCCCTTTGTCACCTTGAGCTACACTGTACATGTATGCCGTGTTATGGTATACAAATTAAGTGGGTATGCACAATTCATCCCCCTTGAAGAATGCGTCGGTTGATGCCATGCTTTCATTTTCCCTCAAAGAGGGGTGGCATCTCTGATGAGATGTTTGTGCGCATACCTTTGTGTTCCTTTGAAGCCTTGTGCATGCCGTGGCTTGTGTTTTGCACTCAACGTTGTTGAAGGTCTTCTCTTGGGTTTCTGTCATAGACACGTTGCCAAGTGAGCAATGGACGGAAGATATGGAAGACCTTAACAGTATTCAAACGTATAAATTTGTAAATAGTTATGCTTATGCTACACCAAAGTATTTTTAATTTCCCTATCATTTCTTAGTGTAGGAGACTAGTTAAAAGATATCAGTAAAGGATTTTCTTTATAGGTAGTGCATGTGTAGAACTAGTCATTTAATCAAAGACAAGGTTCCTTATCTAATACACGGATGTGACCTATATTTTTATATTTTTTTATGTGGCTCATGTATGATTTCATACTATGGAGAAAGAGTTGTTTATTCCAAATGTTGGCTGAATTGAGTGGGTGAGAAGTGAACAAAGGATGCCGGATTTCTTTAAATTCCTTGAAAAGCGAAGTGCATTTTATTTGATTTCCCCGATCAAAGGTTTGCACCGTCTTTTTAAAAAAGTGACTGTCTCTGTAGCATTGGAGGACTTAATTTTTGACTGGATACCAATGGCATTGCAGGATCACAATTTGGTCAAGCTGCTGGAGTTGGTGGGGGAAAGAGTGAACCAGACTTTATTTTCCCTTCTTTTTATCCCATCCACACCGATATCTCTGACCTGTGAAATCTAAAAAAGAAGCACCAGTCATACACACAAAACCCATAGAGCAGCATTTTTTTTTAGCATAGGAGTTGATTTAATGAAGGCTTTGTTGACACAGTTTTTTTATATTTCGCATTATACGGATGTTGATAATATTCATGAATGACAGAATGCTGTATACGCCATATATTTCGCAAGTCTAATTTTTCGCGAATCAGGACTTC
The DNA here is from genome assembly GCA_963669155.1 of Arbacia lixula. NCBI lineage: Eukaryota > Metazoa > Echinodermata > Echinoidea > Arbacioida > Arbaciidae > Arbacia > Arbacia lixula. The sequence goes on from OZ022583.1 coordinate 15,202,105, forward strand.
TCAACAGTTTCGCGAGTGGTTAAATTCGCGATCGTGGAGTACTAGTACTATTAGTATGTGTGCTCGTGCATGTCGTATTTATGTTTTCGCGTGTTGTTAAATTCCCGAATAGCATCCAACTCGCTAAATTTGTGAAATCAAAAACCTGTGAAATATATGGCGTATACAGTAGTGCGGCGAGGGACTTATTGAACGTTTAGCGACATTCATACTTGTATGTACATGTATATCCGTGTTGAGTGCGCATGTACAATGCAATTATGATATCGATACTTGCCACCAGTCAGAACGCAGCTGCAAAATTCCACATGGAAGTGGAGAGTACATGGATTGCTGCGAGTTTCTTCTACTTTTCTTTTGTTCTTTCCCATTTTGGATCTTTTAGTGGGAGTGTGACATACCAATGATGTACGTCTATATGAGACTCCAAACAGAGGTGCCTTGGGAGAAGAAATGCTACATGAAAGTCAATGAAAGTGTTATTGTAAGACTAAAAATTTTCACCACACAGCACACCTACAACATATTCTAGGGATGTTATTTTTGCCCATGAGAAATACTTGTCACCACAGAGAAAGATTCCCTATGCATTAAAGTCATCAAGCATCGAACAAAGCATTTTCATGAACAATTGAAGCCACAATAAAGTCGATGGCTGTGCAACGCGTCAAACATGTAGCAGGCAACATGCCCGCAAGTTGGGTGTGTCTAGCCTGCTAAAGCTGGTAGGATGGTTTTGAATTCATGGGAATATTAAACTTGCACTTGCTCTGTGTTGCGTGTAAAGCGTGGAAATTACCACTTATACAGTATTTCAGGTAGAGAGTATTACTTAGCACAAAGAAACTGACTGGTTATACAATGAGCTTGCACAAAATTTGCGGTTCATTTGACATGGAAGGATGATTTACACGTTATGTTTCGTTTTTGTTTTTAGTTGTAGTTGATCTGTATAAAGACCATCGTGTATTATTTACTGTAGCATGTTCAACCTGTGTTATATGATGATGATCCAATGATGGTGTGGCACATCCATCGCAACATATGAGATGTCTCTTTACTCTCTCTTACTGTATACGCCAGATATAACACGAGCCTAATTTTTCGCGAATCGGGACTTCCTGACAAGTGGTTAAACTCGTGATCGTGGAGAACTAGTACTACTAGTACATGTGCTTGTGCACGTCGTATTCATGTTTTTGCGTGTTTTTAAATACACAAACAGCACGCAACTCGCGAAATTCACGAAACTAAAAACCCCGCGAAATATATGGCGTATTCAGTATTTCTCTCTTCTGTTCCTTTCTCTCTCTCTCTCTCTCTCTCACTCTCTCTATCTCTCTCTGTCTCTTCCCCTCTCTCTTTCTCTCTCTCTCTCTCTCTCCCTCTTTCTCTCTCTCTCTCCCTATCTCTCTCTCTCTCTCTCTCTCTCTCTCTCTCTCTCTCTCTATATATATATATATATATATTCATTGTTTTTCTTGATCTTAAGTATGAGTGTGTCATTGTCTTCCATTCCTCATTTAAAAAGTTCCGGCTAAACTCAAGTTGTATGTTCAGCCGCTCGCATTTGAATTTTGAATTCGAAGCTTTGATCTCATATTTGCTGTACAAACATGTACCTTTCAGTTACTGTTTTAATAAAAAAAGAAAAATGAAGAAACATGACATTTTTTGTGTGTGTTTTGTTTTTTCTAAACAGTGCTTTGTTGTTGCATTCTGACAAAGTAAAACAGTGATACAGAAGAACATAAAAGCAGTCGAAAAAATTTGTCCATTCTGAAGCAAATGTGTAAATAACTGAGTGCACTTATGTTGACATTTTGTTTTTGGTTCTATAAAGGTGAATATTCACCTGTTTTCCATGCAGTTGCTAATGTGTGAATTTTCTCTACTTGCTCCAGATGACAGTACTTTCAATCACTATTTAATGATCCGCAAGAAAATTCTTTGCCTGATATTAACGCAGAAGGTGCCGATAATTTCCATGAAAACACTAGTGAATGTTTCAACTCTGAAACCACACCAAATTATATTAAGTCCAAGCCACACCACCTTCCACTACGAATTACAGAACATAAATTAATTTACTGAAGAAGCTTAACAAAACCGTGACTGGACCTATTTTGACTACCTTTCATTTAACATATCAATCCAAAATCCTACGAAACATGGCATGTGGACGGAAATTGAACGTGTGTATGTTCTTGTGTTAATGTTGAAATGTTCGTATGTATGTATATGCGAGATATTTTATATATATTAAGAGAGAGAGATAAAGGGGAGAGAGAAAGGGGGGGGGGGGGATTAAGCAGACAAAGCAGAGGTGCCAAGGGAGAGGGAGCTAGAAGCGCTTTTTAGAGTTTGTTCAACTTGGTTTTTAATAGGTAACAGCATGGCGCATGTGATTTTGCTATCTACTTGCCCAACAATGCAACCCGCGTCAGTTGGCTAAACTTTGCAAAGGTGGCTCTGGATCACGCGTGCATGTGCGGCGAGAGTTATGCTATCGAGAAAGGGCTGTGGAGAGACAGTGGGTGTGTGCATGCGTGTGTCAAGTGTGTGTGTGTGTGTGTGTGTGTGTGTGTGAGAGAGAGAGAGAGAGAGAGAGAGAGAGAGAGAGAGAGAGAGAGAGAGAGAGAGAATGTGTGTATACTGCACATGCGTGTGTTCTTCATATGCTTAATTACATCAGGGATATGTTATGGAAGGATATGAAACAACATTCTTTCTTTGAGCCCATGCGTGGCACCGCCGAAAAATTGCGTGGTCTCAGCATGTGCTTTTCACGTGTTTTAACAATAACGAACACGATTGCCTAGCAACGGTTTCTCAGAGAGAACAAAAGAAATGTAGAGTCTTATTTCGCTTGTCCACTTCTGTTGGATTGCATCAATACTTTTGTGAGGAAAAGCGATATCAGCGAACAAAAATAAACAGTTTTTTAAAGTAAAATATCTCATTTGCACGCAAATTCACGCAAACTCTGTTAATGAAAATAAGCAGCTTAATATATGATTTTGATAATGATTGAATCCGACATTTCCGGAAATCTCCGGAAAGTGAAGAAATTTGTTAATTATGCAAGTAAGAATATTATCTTATATCTCCGTTTGTGCATCATTCAACAATTATTTAGAAGAAAAACGAATACAGGATCTTTAGAGGTGTTGCCCCTTAACTTTCTTGAAAATTACAAAAAAATGTGATAAGAAACACAGCTTCGAGAAACAAAACAGGCAATTAAAGATACTGCTTTCCAAGTTGACGATAGCAAAATGACGGTGCCGCGCATGGGACTTCAAAGCATTGCAGTGATTGTGGAATGCTTTTGACATTCATTAGCACGCTTTAGTATCCATACAGATGTTTGAATTATTATGGTTGAGTTGTCCCTCCTTCCTAACACATCCCTGATTACATGTATGTACATGACATTGTAGTGAAACACATACATGCTCAAAATAAAAATGGCCGCCGACCTGTCTATAGTGGCCACCTGTCTGTAGTGGTCACTTTTGTGGTTTCCCTTGAGTGGCCGCTATAGACAGGTTCGACTGTACATGTTATCAATTTGTATACAAGTATTCCGCCATGGTGGAGGTTCATTTTGAGCGCATGCGCACAACCATGACCCTAACCCATTTTATCATCCAGGCCATACGCGCAGGTATTATGACGTCACTAACCTGCGCAGATCACGTATCCAAGAGACAGTATTGAGGAGAAAGTCAAACAAAAGTTGTTATCATTGTCAATCTTTGATTTGATACTAGCAGACGTACTACTTGTAGTGTACTCTTCTAGCGATTTTGGCCTAGCGCAATTCTGACTCTTGGAAGTTATTCAGCTGATTAGATATCTGATAGCTTTTCTTCGAGTTGATTTCTACACCAGGAAAGGTATCATATACATTTTAATATTGATAAATACGATTGATTTGCTATTTTGGATTACGTCTCTTTGGTGACTTAGGGGGCTTAAATAATGTAACTTTAATTTAAGTTGAAATAAATATCTCGATATCGTTTGATATGATATAGAACCCCGTTTTCACATTGAGTAGGCCTAAGTTATTTGTCCTTTTTCCCAGGGTCGATATTTTTGTTTTTACTGAACACCTAAATTAATAATGGATAATCTTTTTAAAGTTCTAATAAGATCTGAGCGTCTCCTACATTTAGTACGAAGGAAAAGAAAGCGTTATCCACAGCTGATTTCAGATGACGGGCAAATCACTTGAAACATACGCGTATAATGCACAATATAATATCCTATGAGCCCTAGGCGTAAATAAAATTGGAAATGATAAACGACATCTGGAAAAGAAAATGTTTGATACGTATCCTTGAATTCCCGAGTACAGAAACCATGACCTCTTTCACCATAAGCTGGAATGATGAAGGTCAGAACAGGAGGGCGCCACGGATGTTGTCACGTGGTCTCGATAGATGCCCAGCTGCTTCCAAAGCGCCATCCACCTTCCTAGATCGACCTCCTACAGTCTCCGGCAAAAACCCTCTCTCCGTCCTCGCACCGATTGGCTCTGGTGACGGCGGGAAGATGGTGGGGAAGAAAGGAGAATGTAGAGAAAAGAAGGACAGGGGGAAGGGCGGGCAGACGATATCGAGATGCAAGAAGGGAGAGATCAAGCCTAATGATCTAGGTATTGTCGAGTATAAATCAGTCCATTTGTTTAAAAAACTTTCATGAAGATGTATGATATCGAACATAGTTTGAAAGAATGAACAGAGAAGGAATTTGCAAATAACGCGAAAGATATATGAAGACAGAGTGGAAGTGATAGAGAGAGAAAGGGAGAGAGGAAGAAAGAGAGAAATATGAATATAGAGTAACATATACAGAGAGAGAGGGGGAGGGGAGAGAAAGAGTGAGAGGGAGGGAGAGGGGGGGAGTGGGGAGAGAAGGCGAGAGAGAGGGGAGAAGCTTAGGGAGGAGGAAGAGGATCCTTTTCTGATGTTAAAGGACAACAAAAACAAATTTGAATTTTATTTGAACCTTTCATTCTGCTATGCTTCCTGATACAACACATAATTGTAAAATTAATGCGGTTTCTTTCCTTGATCATTATCTTGATTATCATCATTATGATACCATACAGGTCATCCTGCACCGAATGTATTGACGTCTCTTCCTGCGAGGCCTGTACCGCAATTCTCCAGATTTGCAGTTCTTGACAAGATCAAGGTAGTTTCTCCATTTAATACGCAACATCAACTATTCCAGTTAACAGAATGCATCTATAGACTAGTTCCAAATAAAGGAGTCAGCATCTGGTGATTATAACATACATTGGTTGCTACATGAAATTTTAACTCATTGGCTTTTGACAAATTAATGGTGAAATAATCTACAACTGGCATGTACAGGGTGAAATAGGTATAATGTTGGTATATCAAATGTAATAATTTATTATGTGGTTAAGTATAATATAATTGATCAGGGGACTGCATCACTTTGCATGTAGTAATGGTGTAGTTATTGTTGTCATTTGAGCTGCCTCTATTTCATTTTGCAGAAACCTTCTCAACCTGCAACACGTCAAGCTCCCCAACTTCATGACAGCAGCGAAAACAGAGCTCGGGCGATGCCCTCCCAGACAGCAGACCGGGGGCAGGTCCGGGGGAAGACGCAGGCAGGAAGGAGGGAAGCTCCTCGTGAAAACACTGCCATCGGTCGCAAGTCATCGTCGGGATCGATGACGAAGCGACATGAGGACACGGCTGAAGCGATGAGGAAGCAGCCAGCACAGACGGCGGAAGCGATGACGAAGCAACCTGCACAGACGGCTGAAGCGATGAGGAAGCGACCAGCACATACGACAGAAGCGATGAGGAAGCGACCAGCACAGACGACTGGAGCGATGACGAAACGACATGGGAAGACAGCTGAAGCGATGTCGAAGCAGCCAGAGCAAATGGGTAATGCAATGACGAAGCGACCAGAGCGAATGGGCAATGCGATGACGAAGCGAATAGGGCAGACGGCTGAGGTGATGACGAGGCGAACACGGAAGACGGCTGAAACGGGCAAGGGTGATTCGCTGGCAAACAATAAGAGGCAGCACGAGTCTCTGGGAGAGAGAGTTAGAAACCTGCTGTCTTTGAGGAGCCAGGAGCAAGACAGGGGGAAGATGTACATGGTCCAGAAGCCCGCTCGAGGTGACGCCAACTCCTCGCCTTCGATTGGTGAGATCAAAACAGGGCGTGATCTTAACGACGAGGATCAGCCAATCAGAACAAATGGCATTGCACATATAATGCCACACCCACCTGTATCCCGTCACGTGATTCTTTCTCGTCTGGTTTTCGAATACAGAAAGCGACGGTTCAAGTTTGCATCGCTTCGCCTCAGAAACTAGACCTTGTTAAAGGTTGTCTTTCGTCTCCGTCTCAAAATAGTGACATTATGCTTATAGGACAACATGACATCACATGGCCGCATTTAATGTCTGAAACTGTGACCATTTCTCTCTCAAATATATGTAAAGAGAATGTTCATCCTGCTTCGTCCTCATTATTCTTCTATTGCGTACATGGCGGAGTATCAAGTACTCCTTGCGATCGATTTATTGGTTGTTTATGTTTTTTGGAATATTGCTTTGATTTCAAGAGAAACAAAGACGTGGAAAGAAAGGATATGGTTGGAGGAAAAGAATCGGATGCAAGAGGGAGAGAGAGAAAAGGGGGTGGGGGAGTGAGATATATGAATATACACTTTTTAATACACGATTGGGGGAAGCAATAAACTCTTGGGAAAAGTAAGGCCATATGATCGATTATCAAGCAGCAGCTTAAAAAAGAAAATGTTAATTTGCTGAAATTGGGAAGAAATTAGCCTCCAGATTATAGCAAGTCTCTTTCTTCTTTTTTTTTCTTCTTTTTTTTGGTGGGGGGGGGGGGTGCCTACTTACTCGGTAAAACGTAAAGTGGTGCTCTTTACTTTGCATAAACCCGTAAATTATGGTGAATGAGAGTCTTGTCAATTTGTCAATTTCTCTTTGAGACCCACCTGCAAACAAAGGGCCATGAAGAAACCGATTGTTACAAAATTTGTGGTATTTTACAAAGGAGGATATTAGCTAAATGAGTAATAGGTGGCTAAAAAAAATCAAATCTTGCTTCGGGAGCTCATTATTGTACGTGTATGTTGAAACATATATTTTTGTGTGTATGTGTGTGGGGATGTTTGTGTTCGTAAATGCATGTGTATATGGGTGTATGCGTCTTCGTTTGGGCTGCACCCCTTCATAACCCCACCCCTATGCTAAAGCTTGCCGGCTAATGATTTCGTCTTATTTTTTAGATAATAAAACGATAAGTCCGCTTTCTTCTTTTCATTCTCCTTTCTTTATCTTCCTTTCAAACCTATCCTCCTATATCTGCTTCGTCGTTTTACTGTTTTTCTCAGAAAAAATAAAGTATTGACCCCGTACATCAAATTCAATGGGAAATGCAAAAGGGTGTAAATACATCAAATATTAGTTGTGGCGTAAGGCCCGAGGGACTTTTTGTTTTTTGCATGAGGGACAAACACCAAAAAGGTGAGAGAATTCTTAGAGGAAGAATTGAGTTGAGAACGTCACAGTTCCGAGCAAGCATAACATAACAATACTTTTCGCTTGATCTCTGGACCGTGAACGCCGGGGATAGTCAACAAAGCAAAGAATCGGTCTCAGACTCAAATTCGCAGCTGCCCGCGCTCAAGCGAGTGTCAACATTTCTCTTTTCTTTCAAGGAAGACACAATTTAAAACCATCATCGAAACAAGAAGGACGTCATTTCATGGACATCGATATGAAATTAGCTTACCGTTGAACACATTTTGGTAAGATTATAGCGACCAGTTTTACGAGCGTCGATCGCGTTTTGGAGCGTCGAGCGAACGACTCACCAAACACCGCATGGTAATATACGCGCCACAAGACAAACGATATACAATACGATCAGCTGCTACAGGAATCCATGAAGTATATTTCATGTCGATTTCATAGTTTGTACATTCGCGAACAATAGAACCAGCACGTGCCCGCACACGGGTTTTAACAATGGAAGCATTTTGTGGTACTCGACAACGGCTTGCCAATGGAGCCCTTGTACCTGGTCTGACAATGCTCTTTATGATTCTGTTGGTGTTGATTTCTGGAGCAAGATCGGCCGCCATTGGCACAACTGGAGTTAAAGTAAGTACCCTTACTATCGTTGACAGTACTCGACACTGGTTCATTTAACGATGTATCACTCGCAGCTGAAGTGAATTAAATCCTGGATCTTCCATGAAAAAAATGTAAACGCTCGTCGTAATACTGCACAATTTGTATTAAACTGTGATGTACTGTAGTGCCCGTAATACAAAAGTTTATACTTTACCCAATGCTGGGACAAATACCTTAAAGAACTCGGATCTCTTAAACAATATTTAGGGCAATTTAAACATGTATTATACGACTAATCATGAACATATTATATATCAATGTAATGATAACCATTGCATCATTTACTCTGGCACAAGATGGGGCGAGAAATGTTATCAGTATACATGGTATAGATGCACGCAGCCGAACTATGTGGCCTAAATGTTCCCTTATCAAGGGGGGGGGGGGGGGTGCCAACTCCCCCACCACGAGATTGAATTAATTATTTGTATACTGATGGAAGCTTATGCAAAACATTTATATTCAAGTACACGGCGTGCCATTTGCAAAAGTCATGAAACTCGGCAGGAATACCCTAACGACAACCTGTGTGAAAACTTTTTCAGAAGTTAAAGAACTATCGACGTTTACGTTTAAAACCTAGCGGACGTAGTCTACATGCACAGTCGTATCGCCCATGTCAGTGCGTGATGCGCCGCGTACAGCAGGCATGCTCCCATTGAACGCATGCACCGTGGTGCGGACCAAAGCGCAAAGCTGCGTCTCCAATCTCTAGGTTATGAACATGAAGGAGAAGAATATTCTACTCAATATTTCGGACATGAGATTTTATCAAGAGTACAGTACTATATCTCACACAACTCGAAAAGAGACACATAAAGTCAAAGGATGTCATTTTTTTTCCAAAGCAGATTTTGTGACATTTCATCAATTACTTTTCATAAAACAATCCTGTGAATATCAGGCAAAACGGTTTTATAAGAAGGCATACTAGTAGTTTGTAAGCAACAACTCTCGGCAGTCAATCAGTCAGTAAGGTAGCCTAGTTACTAGGCTGCGCTGAAGAGAGACCAGGCCAGCAAGTCGGATTAGAGCCTAGTCTGCATTACCAGACATAGTTGTTAACAGACTCGGTTGTGTCCATGCAACCCGCAGCCTAACTCTAGGATAATTCTGGCTCCCGTATCGTTTGTACAGGACACAACTTGGCAAATCCGGTTCTAGCGTTATCTCGCAGGCAATGTTCAAATCCCAGCCTGGTCTTTTTGCTACCTGCTCGTTATGCCTCCGCCACGAAGTGGCCGGAGGCATTATGTTTTCGGGTTGTCCGTCCGTCCCGAATCCGTTTAGGCAATATCTTGAGAACCGTTAAGCAGATTTTCTTCAAACTTGGTACATGTATGTATTGCATGAAACTAATGAAGTGTGTAAAATTGGGGTCAAATCTGATTGAGGTCAAAGGTCAAAGGTCAATGAACTTTGTAAACATTGCCCCAAAATGACCTTTTCCACAATAAATCCAAATCCAAGGATGCAATTCTCATTAAACATGGTACAAAGATGTATCACTACTTGGGGATAGACTGGTGACATTTTTGGTAAAATTCCTGAAAGGTCAGGAGGTCAAAGGTCAATGAAATTTGTGAAAATATGCCAAAAATTGACCTTTTTCACAATAAATCAAAATCCAAGGATGCAATTCTCATTAAACATGGTACAAAGATAGATTACTACTTGGGGATAGACTGGAGACATTTTTGGTAAAATTCCTTGAAGTTCAGAGGTCAAAGGTCAATGAACTTTGCCAGAATTGGCTAGAAATTGCCCCAACCTTTCAATTTTTCACAATAAATCCAAACCCAATGGTGCAATTCCAACCAAACATAGTGAAACGATGGATCACTACTTTTGGGTAGACTAGTGACATTGTTGGTAAAATTGCTGGAAGGTCAGAGGTCAAAGGTCAATGAACTGATATTTTTCACAATAAACCCAAATCCAAATCCAGTGGCGCAATTCTAACCAAACATGATACAGAGATGTATCACTTCATGGAGGTAGACTGGTGAAAGTTTGGGTAAAACTCCTGAGAGTTCAAAGGTCAAAGGTCAATGAACTTTGCCAAAAATTAGCTAAAAATTGCCCCCAAAGTGATAATTTTCAAAATATATCCAAATCCAATGGAGCAATACCAACCAAACATGATGCAAAGATGGATCACTACTAGACTGATGACATTTTTGGTGAAATTTCTCAAAGGTCAGGGATCAAAGGTGAATGAACTTTGCCAAAATTGGTTAAAAATTGCCCCCAAATAGATATTTTTCACATTGAATCCAATACTGATGATTCAATTCAAACCAAAGATAGTACAGAGATGAATCACTTCATGGAGGTAGACTGGTGAAGTTTGGGTAAAATTCCTGAAAGGTGAAAGGTCAATGAACCTCCCCCCAAATTGGCTAATTTTAAACAAACTTGATACAAGGATGGATTTAGACAGACTGGTTAGATTGGAAGTCAAAGAAGTAAGAGGTCAAAAGTCAATGAACATTGCCAAACTTGGCTAAACTTGAAAAAACAGAATGCGATATTCTTATTTCACATAGGAGCAATGGTACATTGCCCACCAAACATGCACATTTTCTGAGAATAGCAAAGAGGCGGAGGCATATTTATCGACTGGGGGCAGTCGAATTGCTCTAGTTTTTCTTTTAAAATGATCAACGAATCTCATTGACGCGGAGACATTGGAGAGAACCAGTAGAACCAAGATCATTACATACACTGATTACTCGCAAAAAACACACAAAAACAACATTGATCAGTTATTAACTAACTTTGCTTGAGGTAGTCCCGATAAATCTGTGGCTGCGTGTAGACTGACAAAAACATGGGCGTGATTGCAATAAAATTATGGATATGAACTTGGAACGTATCAGCACGTGGAGTTTAAACTGTTAGGCTACATCTTTGTCGAGCGTCACTATTGTTGCAGATTTACCCAGTCGCAGTATGTCAATAAGCGCGACAGTTGTGTCCTAGGGCGTCGCCTGACGTCGATCATGTCGATTGTTCGGGTTCAAACTCACAATCAGGGTTCGGCATTATTGTGATGATCTAGAAGATTGCCAAGCGCTTGCAGCTCAGAAGTGATCGACCGGGAGACTGGGATGGTAACCCCGACAGACCCCGTGGGAAATATTGGTCATATTCCAAAGATTTCCAAATTACCTATAACTTTATTTCTAAATGACTGGGGCGTCTAGCTGCCGCAGCCGTCCCAAAATTAAAAGAAAAAAAAAACATTTTATAGTGATAATTATAAGTTACAACTCGAATCAGGCTGAAAGTTACACATTGTAAAGTTGAAGGTTGTTAATCTTTTGTGCGCATAGTCTGGGAAATGTTATAAATTGATATTTTTTGTAACAAATCATGCATATGGGACATGATGGTAGGAAGGCATTCGATGTAATTACACCAACATAATATTGCTTGAAACAATCACTTACATAGGGTACACGTGTTGATCACGTTAATTTGACGTGGTAAATTTCCCCTTTAACTATAACCTACACAGAAAAAGTCCCGCTCAACGTAAAGCTGCAGATTGTGAAATATTTGTTATGAAAATAAACGCAATTTGCAAAAGGGGGCTTCGCTGAAAGTAACAATGAATATAACGTATTGCGTTATGATTGTTCACATTATTTACTTTTGCATTGATTTGTACGTTTTGCGTAGCTAGTCTCGCGAAATGTGGCCTCGGCAGATAGAGGCCAGAGACGGGTTGGACGTCCTGTTTATTTGATATCATTATATTGTCCAGGACATACGGCTGTAAACACCGACAGTGAACGTAGCAATATGCGTTATTATTCATTTCATTATCTTCGAGTTGTGTAATGTCACAGCGAACAAGTTTCATTTTGTATTGTCCCTATTGTTATTGGCTGAAGTCTGTGTTATTCCGACCTTCGCATCGAGCGAGGAACAAAGTGGATAAAAACTCAACAGATCCTTGTGAAAACAGGGACTGGGTAGCGTTGACGTCAACGCAGTAATTGCGTAAAGATTTAGGGAAACTTTCAATAATTTTTCAGCTTGCATTTCACGTTATGACTCAATAGTGACCTTTACCTTCAAGTCAGATTTTAACACGCCGATCTTACTCCTGACCCCAACCTAATATCTCTGTCCATCTAACTTTCTCACGCATACGTACATTATTTTTAAAAAAATCTCTCTCTCTCTCTCTCTCTCTCTCTCTCTCTCTCTCTCTCTCTCTCTCTCTCTTCTCTCTCTCTCTCTCTCTCTCTCTCTCTCTCTCTCTCTCTCTCTCATACACATACTTTCTATATGCCATACACACGTAAAATCCCTCTATATCTTATATGCACACGCATAATATACAAACTATCTTTTCCTTTGTCCCCACTCCCCCCCCCCCCCTCTCTCTCTCCCCCTCCCTATTTCTCTCTCTCTCCCCCTCCCTATCTCTCTCTCTCCAGCTCATACACAGACACACACACATGACTTTGAACGTCAATTAATAAATCATTATCACCGAAACCAAGATTTTCCTGCACTGACCAAAAAGAGTAATCAACTTTGATACTATTTAATTTCCGCATTAGTATCTCAAATAATGAGTTGAACAATGCGATTGTGTTGGGGCTCTCCCAAAAGATTTTCATCCATAAACTATTGTTATATTTCACACCTTAAGAAAAATTAAAAAAATGACTGTCAATTTCATATTCTTATTTCTGTATTCTCCGAAACTAGAAGCCAACCATTATACGGGTTTCTTTTGCTCAAGTGTCAAGCGCTCAGGAAAAAAAAATCACTTTGACTTTGTAGCCTGACCTCCAGGTTATTGAGCACTTTTAATAAAAAAAAAAAGCGACATTAAAAAAACCCACACAGATATGCCAGAGAGAAGGGAAGAATTGTATGAAGTAACGTAAACATGACTGTATTGACACCCCCCCCCCCAAAAAAAAAAAAAAAAATCTCTCTCTCTCTCCTTCTCTCTCTCTCTCCCTCTCTCTCTCCTCCCCTTTAATTCCCTCGTTTTATTCGTGTTATCATTACATTTATCTGTATCTCTCTGTTGTGATAGTGTGCATTCATTTTGTATCTTCCTAAGTATTTAGAACCATCTCTCTCATTCGAGAATTTCCCAATAGGATTGTCCCTGTAAATCTATTGAGGTTAACATGGTTAAGGTTGCTGATGAATCTAATCTCGTAATTGTGTTACAATAATACACACAAAAATTATAGAGAAGAAATGTGTCAATTACATAAAGGGTTATAATTTTTCCTCCCCTACAGAAATACTTAGAAGATTACGGATACCTGGATGTAACGGCTGAAAGGGAGCCTATGGACGAGGAGGTTCAAACCGCTCTTCGTCGATTCCAGGCCTGGATGGGCTTGCCTGATACAGGTGAGGAGGGGAGGGAAGGGAGGGGGATGGGGAGAGGAGGGGTACGGGAGGGGAGGGAGGGGAGGGGAGGGAGGGGAGGGAGGGGAGGGGAGGGGAGGGAGGGGAGGGAGGGGAGGGAGGAGAGGGGAGGGAGGGGAATGGAAGGGGAAGGGGGAAGGGAGGGGGACGGAGTGAAAGAGGAAGAGGAGAAGTAGAAGATGAGAGAGGGAGTGAAAGGTATAGAAATCTCAGACCACAATGTAGTTTATTCTTTAGTACGTAATCATAGTCATGTAGTTGCTTTTAAGAAGGAAAATGAAAATTTTTACAGAAATTATCATATTAACTTTCCGTACCTTTGGCCTTTACGTCACATATGGGTAACCTATACCTTACAAGCTATGCTTTCTTAGTTTTCCCTCCATAATAATTTGTACAATTCATTTTGTTTGCCAGTTCAAGATGAACTGTCCTGATATATACTTGTTTATACCTTGTTAATTCCTTGTATTCAATCGTATATCATTGTAGAAGATTATTATGGGAAAATAAATCAAATCAAATCAAAGGGGGAGGGGATGAGTAGGGGATGAGAGAGGGAGTGAAAGGGGGAGGGGGAGGGGGGGGGGAGGGAGAGGAAGTGAAAGGGGGAGAGGGAATGAAAGGGGAAGGGAGTGAGAGGGAGAGGGGGTGAATGGGGAGAGGAGGGGGGGGTGGAAGGGTAGCTGGTAGGTATGTGGTAGAGAGGGGAGAAGATGGAGAGAGAGTAAGGGAAGGAAGGGGGTATGGAGAATATAGGGGAGAAGATGGATAGAGAGAGATTAAGAAACCATTGTGAAAAGATTGTGAGGTTATAGAGAGAAAGAAAGTGGAGATTTAGAAAGGAGAGAAGAACAAATATAGAGAGAAAGGGAAGAGAGACAGGGAGGTGGGTGGAGGTATGGAGGATAGAGAGGCGGAGATGGAGAGAGGGCGGTTTGGGGGGGGGGGGGTTGGAGTGAGAGAGAACACAAATTAGTGAGTATCTCAATTTTAAGTATTGAAAAGAAAAACATACTAGTATTCAATTCGAGGATAACCAAGAAAATGAAATAGAAACAATCTCAGTAAGAAAGAAAAACCTTATATCAAAAGGAGAACTACCACCTAAACAAGTGAGATATGATATGAGAATAATGACAAGATCACCCATTATTGGAAATCGTAATCCCTCGGGCCCCAGGTCCTATCGGTAACTGGAGGTAAGTGGTCATGATTATGGGCCGGAATCATAACGAAACGGAATTTCATTTGATTTTAATGATTTTATCATTTTGAGATGAGATTATCCTGATTTCCTGAAATCAAACAACATTGAGACCCATAGTCACGGCAAAACTGCAATCCACTGAATACAGATCACGTGATCTTAACCATTACTACCCCTAACGCTACATTGTATCCAACCATTTTCAGTTCATCTTTCCATTATGGTAATTTTTTGAAAATGTTATATTTTCTAGCCGCTTGAAATACGTTTTCCATATTCCTTATTAATGTATGTACCCACACCATTAATCCATGTCAGCTTTTATGAGTAGGCCGATCGAAGCGCCATTCCTTTCTGTCTTTAAAAATCTTATATTCAAAGCAATATGATTTGTGTTCAAAATCATTTTGATGAAAACAAAATAGGTGAGGCGGATGAGCAGACGCTAGAAAGTATGCGCGCTCCCCGCTGCGGCGACAGTGACGGGGACGCGGTGGTCGTCTCCCCGCTAACTAGCAGCAGCGGCGGTATGCGCAGACGGCAGAAACGATACCAGATCTACGCTGGACAGGGATGGCATAGAAGTGACATCACGTACAAGATCTCGTCCTACCCAGACAGCTTGGCGCCAAGCCTGGTGGACGACGCCATCTCGCGGGCGTTTAAGGTAAGGCACCTGTATGAACTTTGAAGTGATGACGACGAAGATGAGGATGAGGAGGAAGGCCATTTCAAATACTTATTCAAATTCAAGTGATAAGTGATTCAAGTGATAACTGTTAGAAAGTCAACACAACGTTTACACGTTATATTGATATAAAGGTGACACATGGTACAGTGAGGGAGTTGTGAGTATGTACCTATCATGGATGGACTTTGCTCACATAGACTTCCTTTGATCTATCATGTTCGCAACCTCATAGAAATTCAAGACATTCAGGTGTTTTAAACAATACGCTGTATTCTTTCGGATAATTGGCCCATGGTGTTACCGAAAGTTTTGCTATTTTCTAAATAGTATTTATTAGTACACTCTCACCATGGAAACATTCAAAGAACATTTAATACGCTGTATGTCTAATTAGGCAATGCCTTCCTCTAAATAACAAAAGAAAATCTCGATTGAGAAGTATGCCAGTCGCTCAGCCTTCGCTGTGAGTTCATAGCTGATCTCGATACACAAACTGTGAATTAGTTTGTGGGTAAGCGAAGCGTAATTATGTATAAAATTGTAGAAAGAATTTGGTCCGTATCTTTTTTCGGACACCTCCAGACCCGAAACTGAGATTGGTTCCATGGAGGGTTAAACACTCAATAAACGATTTACAAACTATTTGTAAGGGAATATGATTGGCCAATGTGCGATAGGGAGGCATTTCTCTGACATGTGTTTTGCAGTATTCGCCATTTATCAAATAATATAACGAAACAATATGATTTGAAATTCACAGAATCGTATCATTATAAGACGTACTACTACCTGACTACAGCCCATGTAAATTAGTAGATGAAGGGGTTCTGAAATCTTCTGCGCATACAAAATAAAAATTATATAATCCTCAAAATGCATCCCAACTTTGTCTTACCTGTTTGGCGGCGGCCGTGACTGGATCAAAGAGCCAAACGCGCAAAATATTACATTGTGGTATCAATAAACGCGGCTGGTGTAGGAATAAATTAATTTTCGTGCTGACTTCAGTTCTGACACCTCCCAGGTGTGAGTGTGATGATAAACGATATTAGTCATTTGTGGAGACGCTTTTTGAGGGAAATAAATACCATATTTGATTAGGTCTACAGTTAGGACTGAGAAATATTGTACACTCCGTAGCCTCTATAACCCAGCAGTTTTCATGAGTAACCAAGCATTATATCAAAATACAGGATAACATTTTGTAACTGAGAATTGAATCCCCATGTCCACTGCAGTTGTGGTCTGACGTGGCCCTGTTGTCGATCACCCGGCTGTACAGCGGCAAGGCTGACATCGACATCTCGTTCCAGCGCCTCGCGCACGGCGACGACCAGCCGTTCGACGGGCCGGGCAACGTGTTCGGCCACGCCTTCCCACCGGGCTACGAAACTCATCCAGACCTCATCGGCTTCATCCACCTAGACGGTGACGAGGAGTGGACGGTGGGGACGACCGAGGGTGCGTAATATATCCGAAGATACCCGACAATGTCCGGAGATATCCGAAGATATCGGACAATGTCCGGAGATATACGAAAATACATGTATATGAAAATGTTCGAACATAGTTTGGTTATTTTGTTTGGATAAATTACATGCAGTAATATGAAGACCACTGTTGTAGCTTTAGCCCTCACACATGTGGCCATGAAAATATTAGAGTTTTCGAAAACGTCCGCTCACGCACTTAGGCACTTTAATAATGATGCAAGATTTAGATATCCGAAAATGTTAAATCAAAATGTTGGTTATTCATTTGATATAAAACGCAGGGATGTAAAATTCACTGCAGTTTATAAAGCTCACATTAATGTCATGAAGAAATAGTAAGAGGATTAAGCAGAATATCCGAAAATGTCCGAAGATAATATCGGTTACTCTTTAAAGATAAGAGGAACACAACACGGTAAAAAGCAGGGCAGTTTCTAACGCGCACACAATGTTGTGTACAATTCTTTTTTTCTAGGAAATGTGCATTTTCTCAAAAAGACGCATTCCTTTACCTTTGCATTTGATACATCATTAGAAATACGTTTTTACACACAAACCTGTATGAAAAAAAAAATAATTCCGTTGTCAAAAACAGAATAAGAGCAATTTCAGGGTAAACTACCTCTTCACTGCCCTCATCATTATCTCTGCCGTGAATACGGAAAGTATTCTTTTGTTGGTGTACTTCATGTTACGCCCGTTGTCATTCTCATCGTCATTATCATAATCGCTTTTTTAATTATCATTGGCATGACTATGAATAGAAAGGCTATATGTTTTTCAATACAAGGTAATGTGAAGTTTGGAATATGATCATATTTTGGTCAGCGGCGAGGCCGGGTCCCCATGAACCAAAAAAGAGGCACTTTAAACCTGTTATTACAATCATCATGATCACCATCCTCGTCATCGGCACCATCATCATGATTCTCGCTTCGTGTCCAGGTACGAACCTGTGGCTGGTCGCGGCGCACGAGATTGGGCACGCCCTGGGCCTCAGCCACTCGAAGTACCTGCCCGCCCTCATGTCCCCCCTGTACTCCAGCTACGATCCCGACTTCCAGCTGGACCGCGACGACATCCTGGGCATCCAGTTCCTCTACGGTGAGTCTCGGGGCCCTGACGTCACTGGCATGCCTCAATACAGTGTGTCCCAGAAAAAAAAGGAAACCTAGATTCTGTGCTATTTCTCTAGTTGACTGAAAAAAAAATCATGGAATATTAAAAACGGTGTTTCTTCTTTCATTTGACACCTAACATGATAGATAAGAATCATGCGTTGAGGAGCAACCGGTGTTTGAAAAATAATTGTCAAAATCAAGATGCGCAGGACAAATGGTCAAGATTTGTAGGGAAGCATCAACGTAGTGCAAACAACATTCATTATCCTGCGCAAAACGTTTCTGGCATCGAGCACTTGTAATTGCTTGAAATCAGTCATGCCTGAACAATTCATCGTGAATTTGGTACCAAATGAAAGAAGATGCTTTACTCTCAATATTGCTGTCATTTTTATAATAATATGATATTTTATGATTACGTTATCGACCTCCAAAAACGGGCTTCCTTTTTTCTGGGACACACTGTATAGTACGGGCAAATAGTCCCATGATGCACCGCGCAGCCGCGTTCAGATATTGTTTGAAGTCATGTCCGCTTCCGGTCTAGTATACTAGCATATGATATCGTTTCGCGGTGCATTATGGGACGACATTCCCATATATGTGGTATGGAGAATAATATTAATCTATTGACCATCTCCTGAGATTGTGAGGAGTTCATATTTCTTGATAATACATGTACGAGCACAACGATAATGATGTCGTAAACTGATCGAGAATATAGAGTGAATGCATACAAACAATTTATATATCGACTTGCTACCCATTTATCATGTTTATCTGCCTCCCACTCCCTACCGCCACAATCTTCTCTGTATGTACGTGTGGGGTTTTTTTTGTATGTGTTTCTCTCTCTCTCTCTCTCTCTCTCTCTCTCTCTCTCTCTCTCCCTCTCCCTCTCTCTCGTTCCTTCCATTTCAATGTCTCTCTCTTTTTCTCTCCATCCACACTTTCCTCTTCTCACCTCCCCCGCCCTCCCTCCCTCCTCACTCTCTTCTTTTCCCAAATACAGGTGCCCGTCCCGGGACCGAGGTGTCCTACCCGGCCGAGGTGTCGGGGCCCAACAACCCTAGTGTGCCCAACCTCTGCGCCGTGCCCACCGGTGCACTCACATTCACCATAGGGGGAGCCATGTATGCTTTTAAAGGTAGAGGTCGCACACCTAGAATCATTATTTTGCCCATCGCCTTATGTCTTCATTTCGCATTTATAGAAGAATCGAATTAACCCTTTGAGCTCAGGCAATCTCATGCTCATTGGGGTTGGTGTGTATTACCTGTGCCAAATGCACCAATGACATGTAGAGAGTTTATTAAGTGGACATTTAGGTGAACCCTTACTTGATACTTCCTCGTGGGTAATGACGTAAATAAGAAAAAAAATCCATGGTGAAATAATCCAGAAGTGGCAAGTTCAGGGTAAGGAATGGAGAGAAAAAGGAAAATGCTTTTGGTGCGGAGGGTTAAAGATAAGGTTGAGTCTGTGCTGATGTATGGAACAGAGACATGGACACTCACAGTTCAACAACAGAAAGCACCGGATGGAATGTACACATGCACGCATGCATAGGATAGCTCTTATTTTTGTGTCTTGGTACGATTTCATCTTCTTCAGCCGTTGTCGATCCACTGCTGGATGAAGGCCTCAGCATGGTCTCTCCACTTATCTCTTTCCCTCGCATATTTATACCAGTTGGCATCATGCCAGAATTGCCCTATTTCATCTCTCCATCTCTTTCTTTGTCTGCCTCTGTTTCTTTTTCCGTCAAGAGGTGTCCATTCAGTAATTTTTGTACTCCATCTTCCATCTCTCCTTCTGGAGACATGGCCAGCCCATTTCCATTTACGTTGTTTGATTACTTTCATTATGTCCCTGACCTTAGTCTGCTCCCTTATCCATTTATTGGTTTTGCGATCTTTGTAAGTGATGTTGAGCATACTTCGCTCCATGTTATGTTGTGCGGCAGCTAACTTTCTCTCCATTTTAGTTGTTAGAGACCATGTTTCTGATGCATATGTCATTGACGGGAGAATGCACTGGTCATATACTTTCTTTTTCAAACACAATGGCAGATTACCCTTCATGAAGTGGCTATATCTCCCAAATGTTTGCCAGCCTGTTTTGATCCTCCTCCTTATTTCATTGTCTTGATTTATTTCAGTAAGTGTGAATCGTTGACCCAGGTAGATGTATTCAGATACATGTTCCAACCGTGTTCCATTCATTGTGACTGGTTTGTGTTGAACTGATAAATCTGCCATTACTTTGGTCTTCTTCATATTCATTTTCAGTCCTCTTCTCCTACTTGCTACGTCTAACTCCTGTAACATACTTTCCATTTCGCTGAAGTTGTTAGCTATGATGACGATATCATCTGCAAAACGAAGGTGATTGAGTTTCTCCCCATTCACATTGATACCTTTATCTGCCCAGTTGATGTCTTTGAAGATGTGTTCTAAGCATGCTGTAAAGAGCTTTGGAGATATGGTATCTCCCTGTCTCACTCCTTTCCTTATTGGTATTCTCTTGCTTTCTTTGTGTAATGTAACAGTAGCTGAACTGCCAGTGTAGATGTCTTTGATTACTTTGAGGTATTTGGGATTGATGCCTTGCTGCTTTAGTGCCTCCAGAACTGCCCAGGTTTCAACAGAGTCGAAGGCTTTCTCATAATCTACAAATGCTAAACATACAGGTATATTGAACTCCTGACATTTTTCTTTCAGTTGATTAAGGGTGTGGATGTGATCTATTGTTGAGAAATTTCTCCTGAACCCTGCCTGTTCCCTTGGTTGGTTTTCATCTAGTATTCTCTCCAATCTGTTTGTCAGAATCTTTGTGAAAAGTTTGTACACGTTGGATAGAAGGCTAATTGGACGATAATTCTTAAGGTCTCTTTTGTCTCCCTTTTTGTGTAATATTATCATGTTGGCATTTTTCCACTCGTGAGGCACCTTCCCCTGGCGAAGACAAGCTGTAAACAGCTTTGCCAGTCCCTTATTTGTTGCGGCTCCTGCTTCTTTTAGAGTGTCTATCATTACATTGTCCTGTCCAGGGGCCTTGCCCCTTTTCATTTGGCTTAAAGCATGTTCTACTTCCCAGCTTTTGACTTCTGGTACTTCTTCCTGAGACTCCTCTATATCTCCTGTATGCTGATTACTTTGGTATAGTTCTTCATAAAATTCTTCTATTCTCAGCAGGATGTTATCCTGGTCGGTTATTTCCTGCCCATTTGAGTTAAGAAGTTTATTGATTTTCTGTATTCCTGGGCTGAGTTTCTTGTTGGCTTTCTTAATACTCTTGTTATTTTCTATTGTGTCATGTATCATTTTCGTGTTGTAGTTTCTGATGTCTTCACGGGTCTTCTTCCTGATAGTTTTGCAAGTTTCTCTGTACTCTATGCTGTCAATACCCTGACTGTCCATCTTCATTTGTCTGCGCTTTCCAATAAGTTTCCTTGTACTGTCTGATAGTTTGCTAACTTTGTCTCTTGGTTTCCTGCCTGCTACATGAAGTGCAGTTTCTTGGATAATGTCTATTGCCTGTTCATTCCATGTATCAAGGTCAGGTCAGGTCAGGTCAGGTCAGGTTGAGAACCTGCTACTGCTACCTGCTACTGGTACCCTGTAAGCCAGTACAACCTGTTTCAGGGTCGGACCATCGGCGACTAAACCGGTACCCCCTCTAGTCACCTCAACTGGACTAGTGAGGAGGGTGGTTGGACACCCTGACAGAACTAAAAACAAGATCTATCTTAAGGGCGCTGGCTCAGTTAAGAGTCAACAGCGGCCATCCAACAACTCGCATCTCTTCCAACCCGTCTTGGGCCAGCGTGGAAGAGTAGGCCCTCAAACCAGCATGAATAAGTCTCTAATACAATGGCCCCCAGTCCCCAGCAGCTCTGTATCCTTGGACCAAGGTGGCGGACCAGTCCGGAAAGGAGCAGGGGGTGCGAAGAATCTCTGGGTACGAACAGGCCACCAATGGAATCTGAACATAGGAACGTACAATGTCAGAACACTACTAGGGGAAAATAGACTAATAGAGTTGGAACAAGAATTGGAAGAAGTGAATTGGGACATCATTGGACTCAGTGAGGTTCGGAGAAAAGGAGAACAACTTGAACAACTAAAAAGCGGCCATCATTTATTCCATATAGGGAAGACAGATAAAAGTGAGGCAGGAGTAGGATTTCTTGTCCATAAAAGTATTGCAGGAAATGTAACAGAATTCAAGGGAATTAATGAAAGACTAGCCCAGCTTACTATCAGGATAAATAAAAGATATCGTCTAAAAATCATTCAAGTATATGCACCCACCAGCAGCTACGATGATGAGGAGGTGGAGAAGCTGTATGAGGAAATCACAGAACTCATCCAGAACAATAAGACACATTACACCATTGTGATGGGAGATCTAAATGCCAAGGTCGGAAAGAGGGAAGATGGTGAAGAGCCAGTGATTGGATGTTTTGGTCATGGACAGCGTAATGATAGGGGAGATAGACTTGTCGAATTTGCAATCAGCAGCAAATTAAAAATCGCCAATACGTATTTCAAGAAGAAAACAAACAGGAAATGGACTTGGATTAGTCCAGACAGAGCCACAAAGAATGAGATTGACTTCATTCTCACATCAGATCTAAAGATTGTCAAGGATGTAAATGTTCTCAACAAAGTCAATGTAGGCAGCGACCACAGAATGGTAATTGGGAAATTCCAAATCAATACCAAGTTAGAGAGACAAAAGCTTTGTAGAAAGAAGGGAAACAACATTAGCCTGGACAAACTTTCAGAAAGAAAGCAGGAATTCCAGCTGGAGCTTGCAAACAAGTTTGATGCACTTGATGATGATATGCAGGAGCAAGACCTTGATACATGGAATGAACATGGAACGATTTCATACGAAATGTCAATTTATATGGTGGTCTGCCAAAAGTATCTATCAAAGTGCGTGAGAGGAGGATGAAAGTAGCGGGACTGTGAACTATCTGCTAACCCCCTCACACTCTGGGAGCCTGAACAGGGTACTGCAGGAAGAGGGAGAAGTCGGGCCACATACATCATGTACATTCGTATACTAAAGAATGACACTGGCCTTGATAGCGTTAGTGAGCTGAGGACAGCCATGCTGGATAGACAGGTCTGGAGGTGCTACTGTGTTCATGGAATTCGAGAGCATGCATAGGCTTTAGTAAAAGTAGTAAAGATAATGGATAGTATTGGAAACATAATCATGGCAGAACCGTTCTGTATGTATTTTATGGGGCCTGGTCGCGTTTAAATGTCACGATTGTATGAACTAATTATTCCGATTCTTGTTTTTCCTCCTGCCAGGTAATTTCTACTGGAAGCTGGAGCAGGGCCGCATCATCCCCGGCTACCCAAAGCTCATCTCGACCCAGTGGAACGGTCTCCATAGCAACTTACATGCTGCTCTCTCCGTCAAGAACACAAGAGTGTGGGGAGAAGATGTGGGATCCACATATTTTTTCAAGGTAAAGGCGCGAATTGACCTTTTCTCAGCTCGGCAAAATGATGTAATAGCTATATGTGGACATCATTTCACCCACGACATTAGCGACAATGCTCCCGCGAGAATATCTTCGACAACAATTGCTCCCGTGACTATTGGTCATCATTTTATGTGATAATTGCTGAGACGCTCTTTGTTGGCGAGGGTTGACACATATTTAATGCGGATGATCGTGCAGGAGTTTTCATGCTACCCCTTCTCTACCTTTCTCTCGTGGGCGTAGGATCGAGGCGTGTGGAAGTACGACGCCGATGACGAGCTCGCCGACGGTTTTCCCAAGGACATCCACACCGTCTTCCCGAACTTCCACCCCCTGCAGCCCATCAACCAGGTCCAAGCTGCGGCTGAGATCAGCGGAAACGGAGAGACCCTCTTCCTTATCGGTAAGGAGTGTATCTCTTAAATCTACTTAACCCTGTCTGCGCCATTCAGAACGCTGCTCTACATGCTGTTGTGTATTACTGTGCCCACATGTGAAAAATGACAGATGTAATGTTAAAGGGATACTTCACCCTGAAATTAGTGTGGTTTCAATAAAAGGAGACACATGGAAGAAACATATTACTGAAGGTTTGATGTATCTCGGTCAAACAGTCAAAGGAAAAGAAAGTTATTCGATTTTAAAGTTTTTATTTGGTGACGTCACGAAAATGTCCACTTCCTCAAAAGGATATTTACGATTTCACCTGAGCGTTTGATACATCAGTAGATACATTTTTTATACACATATCGCTGTGAAAAGAATGTATTCATTCATCAAAGTACATAAAAAGGGCAATCTGTGGAAAAGTAGTATATGGGAGAGCACCTCGCACGTGACGTCACAAAATCAAAACTTTAAAATCAAATAACTTTCTTTTCCTTAGACCGATTTTCGACACACCTTCACTGATATGTTTCCTTCATCTGTCTTCTTTTATTGAAACAAAACTAATTTCAGGATCAACTATCCCGAGTATCCCCTTAACGTGGACAAAACTTACACACATTACACCCATTAACCAAAGATGTTTCACCAATGGATATCCAGCTGCCGTTTAATTAATGCAGATTCATTGTACTCTCCTTCTAGTCACAAAAGAACGCTTTCCAAAGATTTTTTCTTTGATACCCCATGTTCGAAGCCTCCGATTCTCTGGATAATTTTTGCCTGGATTTGACAAAATCGGATGCGCAGAAGAATTTGGGGAAATACCCTTACCCCATATGCTTGCGCAGTTGTGACATGTAATATCTACGATGCGTCTATAAAGATTCAGCCGATGAATAGTGTTACAATATGGCAAAAAGGCTCTAAACGTGATATCAAGTTGCAGTATAAAAGTCTCAATTTCACAATGTTCCGCATCATAGCTGCTTAAAAAATTGCATGAAACGTTACTTCAGATATTTTCCTTTTAGACAAAAAACA
This sequence comes from Arbacia lixula, assembly GCA_963669155.1. Classification (NCBI taxonomy): domain Eukaryota; kingdom Metazoa; phylum Echinodermata; class Echinoidea; order Arbacioida; family Arbaciidae; genus Arbacia; species Arbacia lixula. The sequence continues at coordinate 15,227,214 of OZ022583.1, forward strand.
TGCAAAACGTGCCCAGCCGCGCCCAAGCTAGTATTTCCATCTCAAAAAGTATCAAATTTCGTATTCCTTTGTCCTTATTAATTACATAACAAGCACTTAGTCACAAAATTAAAACTCAGCAGCGAAAGCTGAAATGTATGCATTTATAGGAATGCGTATGACCTATTATAAAATCCAGGTGAACGTGACGCAATCACGTATGCATGTTGAGAGCAGCTGCTAGTCGCGGATATTATGTGGCGGCATCAAACCTTGTTCAGAGCGATGGATATCCATGTGCTTAAACATCCTTGCATTAACTATTTTTGTGCCATGTATGTATTTCTGTATCAATAGTGCACACGCATCCATTCCCATGGAGAATAGGTTTATCTGAAACACTAAGGGTTAACGGCGGAAATATCTTTTAAAGGGATATTATGTGACATGCAACGAAAATATTGTTGATTTTAATCGTAAATATCCCCCTCCCCCATGTTTTTTTTTGTGCGCAGCTCTCAAGTAATGATAACTGGATTAATGATAACCAGGACCATGTTGCATGTAGGTTTTCAACTATTGTAACTTACCATATATGGTAACTACCATGACAACAGCCAATTAGCTCTCATCGTTGCACCTGTTAAAGAAAGTAGCTCTTTACTCAAATCATTGCAAGGAGCTGATTTATTACACATCGGGTAATTTTCCCCCAGTCAAGTAGTACATGAAATGTTAGCATGTGCTAGATGGTGGACCGTGTTTATTTTTGTTTTCATAGAAATACGACATATGCCTTTCAACCCGGTGGCAGTGAAATAACATCCTCATACACACATTGGCTTATCGTTAGGCAACATCTTGTTGCCATTCTTTGTACGAACACGACTTCAGGAGAGAAAAAAAAACCAATGTTTGAACTTAAGTATTCTGTTGTTCAGTGACTCTCTTGCTAGTAAGTTGCTCTACTGCACTCGTCTGTTTTTATTAACCCTGGGTTCCACGTGTTTACAACAAACAGAAGTTCGGCAGCCAATTAATGTTTGCATTCTAGAGATGTGAAATTCGGTGAGAGAATGGACCGAGCTGTAAAACCAAACATGTGTGTTATCCTTGACCATATTTGCTAACTGTTCACCACTGATTACAGACGGCGCGCTGTACCTGTATAACTGGGAGCGGGTGTTCCGCGGCCCCGTAGCGGTGGACGAAATCATCCCGAACCTCCGGGGCAACGTCATCTCCATGTTCCAGGGTCCAGACAACTTCCTCTACTTCTTCATGGACGACGGGCTGTACTACCAGGTGTCGCCCTGGACCTTCAACATCAGCACCTTCTTCCCGAAGCCCGTGGCGCAGGACTGGTTTGGCTGCAACGAGCTTTAGTACAATGATGGTGGGGAGCACCAAGATGGCGACGGCGCGGCGGACTGAGTAGAACTGCGCGCGGACTAATGTGGACTCAGCTTCAAAAGCTGAACTTTAAAGGGGTAGTCCACCCCGAATTTAAGTTGCTGTCAATAAATGCAGAAATATGAAAGAAACGTAGCAGTGAAGGTTTGACGAAAATCCGTCAAAGGATAAGAAAGTTATAATATTTTGAAATTTCGATTTTGTGACGTCACGTGCGAGGTGCTCTCCCATATGTTGTGTGCTGTATGATTCCATAAATTGCTCTTTTTCTGCTTTGTTTGATACAGGAATTCTTTTTGCGACGAGATATGTGTGTAAAAACGTGTTCCTGATTATGTATTATGCACAAGTAAAACTATGCCTATCCTTTTGAGAAAATGGACATTTGTAAAAAAAAAAAAAAAAAAAAAAAAAAAAATGTACACAACATATTGCAGAGCACCTCGTACGTGACGTCACAAAATCGACATATATTAAAACAACAAAACAACAACAACGACAACTGTGTGTGCCTTGTCCGGAGCAGCTCCGGTATATAGCATATTGTATTCTCATAACACAGACTCTACTTCATGCATAGCCTAGGTACTAGGCTGTGAGGTGCATGGACACAACCCAGTGTGTCAACTATATCTGGTAAAATAGACTACGCCCTAATGACGGCATAGCTCCTCTGACTTCTTCCCTCTTGTGAGGTGCATGGACACAACCCAGTGTCTTAACAACTGTCTGGTAAAATAGACTACGCCCTAATGACGCCATAGCTCCTCTGGCCTTGGAGGAGCGAGGATGGAATTGGGGCATAGTCTGTGTTACCAGACATAGTTGTTAACAGACTGGTCCATGCACCTCACAGCCTAGTACCTAGGTTACTTCATGCACTATAGCGTACCGAAATGTGACGTCATTCGAGCATTACATGTATTGTCAAGACAGAGGGGACTCTAAGTGGGAGTGCCCGACACTGGCCCGCTAGACAATATCGGACCGGTAAAGTGATTTCGTTTAGAACCAGTTGTCTTGACAACATGCTCTTATGACGACACGACTTCGATACACTATACAAAGGACATGAGCATGTGCCGGCAAACTCGCCCCGGTACGAAGAAGACAAGGGAATTTTGCTTTAGAACCTCTCTAAAATATTGAAAAATGTGTGTATGTGTTTGTCGCTATTGTAGCTTAAAAATGTAGATAATAATCATAACGAAAAACAAAGCGAGTCAACTGGAATATAATTATGTATCAGCAGAACATAGGAAGAGTTTAGCTGAAGTTATACAGAAAATAAAAGTAATGATGTAATACATGATATTTTTTATTCAACGTTCAGAGGAATCCTTAACATTCAAAACTACATTAAAATTCGTTTATACAACTTATTTAGCTAACTATACAAATAATTTGAACAAAACAAAGTTTTATATTTTCATAAGATGATAAGTGATACTAAATGTGTATTTTATTCAAACTCCTACATTTAAATATTTTAAGGATTCTCTCAAAATAAGCTGAACGTGCAGATGGAAAACTAATCGATATATCCTACACAAGAACATGAATGTTTATAGAAGTAGGTTGCTTATTTGTGTGAAAAATAATTGCTTTACTAATTTGTCTACAACTGTCAAATGAATTGTATTATAGTTTCATACCACCTAACGTTCAAGTTAGAGCATTGACACGGCTGGTCCGTATTAATATAATTCATATTCTTCGTGATGGACAGGAGTGTATATATTGTTAATTTCGTCAGTTTAGTTGTGCGAACTCTTTCAATCGAAGTTTTAGATTCTTTGCGGGCTGGTACCCTAATTGATAATAGTTATATTTGTACTCAGGACGTATACCGACAATAAGCAAAGTGGTGAGAACTTTTTTATTTGTGGTAGCCATGTAATGATATAAATAAAATTGACAATTGAATAATAAAAATTTCCCCTTCATATTATGAGTGGTTGTTTTCTCTTCATTCAATTAAAAGAAATATATTTAGCAAAGTCGGAAGAGCAGGTGGAGTAAACTGATTATCCAGATAATGTAAATGATGATGTCGATGAAGTTGATGGAGGTGGTGATGACGTTTCTCTCACTCAGTCACAGTCACTTAAAATATTTTTTCGTTTAAGGCGCTATACTAAAAGGGGCGGAGCAATAGGCTGATCCTGCGACAGTAGTACATTGCAGGTTGCAGTGCACCAGAACTTGTGGCCATGAAGATGATGATGATGATGATGATGATGATGATGATGATGATGATGATGATGATGATGATGATGACGATGATGACGATGATGATGATGATGATGATGATGATGGCAATAGTGATGATCGCCGTGATAATTACGATCATGATCAAGGAACAGAAGCAGACGTAGATGAATGGCTTGTCATACCATTTGGAAATGGGTAACAAGGCAGAGTGCAAAGAAAAGGACGATTGTGGTCTGAACACAAATATCAAAACAAATCAATATTGCAGATTCTTGCTTAGTCTACCAAATGTATCAGATTTAGAGATTCGGAAGTGTTGGTTGTCTCCGATTTGCTGAATATTTCAGGATCTTACAGAGACGATTTTTCTTTTGTAATGCTATTTCAGCACCAGACAGCTTTTAATAGCATTAAATCGTTGTTTGTGGACAACCAACAATTCAGTAAGACCCCCAAATCTGATATATTTGGCAAACTGAGCAAATTTCTGCAATATCGGGCAAATGAGAGATACTAAATATACGAAGTCCTCTCAATCTTCTTAAGCACACGCGTGTTACGAGATTTCGAAGGAGCTTGTATACAATATATCAAAAGGCAAATAGCTAGCTAGCTAGCTAGCTAGCTAGATAGATAGATAGATAGATAGATAGATAGATAGATAGATAGATAGATAGACAGATAGATAGTCGGGTAGATGTATATACATCTGTAATATAATAATTATAGTTTGTGAGGTAGTTACCTACAGTGTATCGATATAGAATGATCGAACTTGATACGAATGTTTATGACATAACGATGTGATCACAGCCGTATTATGATATGCTCAGCAACTCCGAAACATTGAACCTTTGATATTCGTTCGATGAAGTCGTTGTGTGGTTGTTTATATAGCTCCTTGGGTACAACTGCCCCGGACAATTGCACAGGAAGCACGCTGCCCTACGTTCTACATGCTGTCCTCATCGAGTATGAGCCGATACACCTCATGTACATTTAGGTCTAAATCGCTGTCTTTTGGGGCCCCGCTCGAGTCTGGCATGAGGTGTGTGGCATAGAGCTCTCTGGTGACAGCCCACTTCAAGAAAGCCATGATGATTGGTAAGTTGATTTCTGTACGCATTCTATTCTATTGTACTGTATCGAGAGGGGCAGTCGTGTGTACATATTTTTTACTGTCTTGTCTTAACTGAAACGAAACAATGATATTGCATGTCTTCTACACATTAGCGAGCATGAGATCAAGTCACTAAAATCATTCTTGTGCAACCGACCCACATTCTTCTCTGTATTTTTGCATAGGCTAGATACAAGTACGGCCGAGTTCCAGTACGAATTAAGTGACAGGATTGCAAAACGAACAGCTGGCAAGTACCTGTTTGCTTGTTTGTTTCACTTCAACCTTGACCCATATTAAACGACAAAAATACATCATGACATTTCATGAGAGTCTTATTTTGCGGAGAACATATTAGTGATAGCATAATAGCATCGGCGTGTTGTGGCAACAGAGCACTGGTTAAATCAATTACAAGCAATGATGTTTCGAGTTTTCGTATAAATTGAAATAACCTATACCAAAGATACTACCATCTTAAGCCTATACTTATAATCTTGTTGAAAAAAAATCACATTCAACAAGGATGAATGTTTCATTTGCAAATAATATATGTGTTGTATGATGCAAGAGGCTATGCACTTTGCACTACAACAGTAAATACAGGGAATCTCGTGATGAGAATGAAACTGATAGTACGATTCTAATCGACTGAATACATAATTTGCGTAAGCATTTCTTAGTTTTAACAGTGGCGGATCTATGGGGGAGGGGGGGGGGGGTGGTATGGGGTTTAAACACCACCTACCCCCCTTGGGATCACAGACAAACATTGGGGGTGCAGTCAATGAAATGGGGTGGTTAGCCTTGGCGACACAATGGACGTTCTCTCGGCTCGAATGAAATGTTCCAATATAAATGTACCTTTGACCCAACGCAATGTTTCTTCTGCCAACAAAATGCCAATAAAATGGCCTTGTGTCGATTAAAAGTCTCTTGTGCTAACGACATGTAAAAATACGTCCTTCTGTGCCCGTTTAAATGTTGTTTTTTGTTGCTTGCTCGCTCGCAAAAAGGCATATGTTCAAAAAGTTAGCCTTTGTATGCCACAGAAACCGCTGCTCTAAGCCGATGCGATTTGTGTGTGTGTATCATGAGCAAAAATGCCACAGTGACCAGAGAGGGTTCAGGTCATTTTCTGTAAAGCTCAAAGTGAAAAGCTCTCAAATCTTGTTGAATCACTTGTTGATTTGAAAAGCCTTCATTTCTTGTTGAATCACTTTTCGACTTGAAAAGCTTCCTTTTCTTTTTTACACTTTATAATGCATGTGATTAATGATTCATTCATGACTGGTTCTTTCTTTAAAGACAGCCCGTCCCTTTTTCAGATCACCACAAAACCATCGAAACATTGGCAAAACATATAGAGAAGTGTTAGCAAGCTGTAAATTCATAATATGAAACTGATACGTAGTGTAAAATTCGAATAAGGCACGTAAACAACGTCTGATTAATAGTCTATACCTCAGGCTCTTAGCAGTTTGTGTTGAAATATCTGCTTTATTGATTAATCTGATTATTAAATTGTAAAACGCATTATGAAAAAAAAAATGTTCTATAGAAGGGATCATCTCCAAAGTTTGGTAATTACTCATAAAATTAGGATTTCACACATGCATAATAACCACATAGATACTGTAACAAAGACTAATCAAAGTCGGTTTGAAATTTAACGGCTGAAATTTTTACATATACAGAAAGCTTCTACATGCTATATTCTTAGAAATGGTCTTGAATCACACTTTCTTCAATCAACGATCGTGATAGACGATTTCAAATTTTAAGCTTGCAAAAGGGACGGACAATCTTTAAAGCTTTAAATCTGCAAACATTGTACTCAGATTGAAACGTTCAGCCACTGACACAGAGACTTAAACAGTTATTGAGCCATTGCAAATCTGATATCTATGGCAGACTTCTCGAAAGAAATGCAGCATCCCAGCTGCAACAATATTTGAATATTTTCAGTCTGCAGAAAACATCACAATTTTACTGTTCGTGTCATAGCGTCGAAATTGCTCATTTTAGCGTAACAAATGACATCCGTTTGTCTTTTAGATAAACTGGAGAGGAAGTTATTCTTGTCCTAATAGACTTTTCATGCGCGTTTGACACCATTAAACATGACATTGTCGTTACAACGAACGCGTTTGTCACCATTAAACATGACATTTTTGTTACAGCGATCAAGGCTGCGTTTTGGAATTGGCAGCCAATCCATAAAATGGATAGAGTTACATTTATCCCAACACACTCATACTGTAGTGATTGGAAGCGAGTTGTCATCCAGAAATTCCTTCTCTCAAGGAGCCCCTCATGGGTCTGTACTCGGCCCAATTGTATGTACTATCTATACAACACCTCTAGAACATGTAGAAGGTAAAACCAATATCCATTCAGAAGATGTTTTACGCAGACGATACATAATTATTGTAAATCACATTTTAAAGTTTTTTTGATGGTGAGGTTACTTCAGATGTATCGAATTGTGTACGAGCAGAAGGTCGTCTCATGCCACTCAAGAGCTTAAATATTGAAGTTGTTCATTTTTCTTCATGTTATAAATGAAATGATTTAATATTGACATTGCATTTAAATGGCACGAAGATTCATGCTACCAAATCATGTGAAAATCTAGTTACAATTTTACGATAATTTCACGTTTGAAAAATGAATGTGTTTCACAAAAATATCACTCAGCATCTTTTGGGTTATACATAATAGGTATCATTCGCTCTTTCTCAATAGATAAAACTACCAGAGGATAGGAACATCTTATTCCAAACTTTTTCTGGTATAATTGCTGCCTATCTCTTAATAGGTACCAATTCCCTCTTTTGCAAAGAAAACATGTTCTTGCCAAGCTAAATATTGCCTGGCTTCCAGACTATTTGACATTTTGTGTTCCAAGCTGAAAAAAGAAGCCTGATATCCTAAGACCTATCACTGTATCCCTCTCCTCTTACGGAATTACGGACCTTACGCGATTTATTGGAGTGGGGATGTGGAATTACACTATTGCCACGACTTATATACCCAGTCAATGACAGACATTATTTTGATATCAGTTGTCAAACTTAATGACGGGAGGGGTAGCTACTTTGAAAGGTGTGTGTGTGTGTGTGTGTGTGTGTGTGTGTGTGTGTGTGTGTGTGTGTGTGTGTGTGTGTGTGTGTGTGTGTGTTTTCGCTCATGTCCATTCCTGTTCAGCAGGAATCATTCGTAAGGAATTACATGCAGTCCGCTGGATGAACTCGGGCGAGTGAAAGGAGTAATGACCATTAATTGTGATGTCGAAAGGAAACCGTTTCCTTCCCCAGTCGCGATCCAGCAAGTGTATTGGTGCCTGCTGTCATATAACGGCCTATAGCAAGTAGCCATTAAGTGAGAGATACTACGTTTGAACTCGTGTTGTTGTTACCCAATGTGGTAGGCCCTATTAGAATTTAATTACGGGTTGTTTGGCATGTTTGCCATCTCCCGTTCACCCCCCTCTCAAACTTCCCCTCTCTCTCCCTCCCTCCCACCCCCACCCCCCCCCCCTCCCTCTCGCTCTCTCTCTCTCTCTCTCTCTCTCTCTCTCTCTCTCTCTCTCTCTCTCTCCCTTTCATTCTGTCCCTATCCACCTTTCTGCTTTGCCTTCTCTAACGACTATTATATCCCCTCATACACCCCATTTCTCAATCTCCCCTATTTTTATCCCTCTATCTGTATCCATATTAGTTATATAAACCAATCTTAATTAATATAGGGGAAGCGGACGCTTTGGGTAAAAGAGACCTCCCCCATATTTCTATAATTACGTAATCGTAGCTTAAGCAAACCAGTGCACGAAACTCAAGTTCTTGAAAAACGACTTCAGCGAAATTATCACAATGGTGCTGGGTTTTATCTCATTACCACTGGTAAGATCGTCTTTAAAAGTTAAGACATCTACCATTCAGTGCCAAAGAGCTAAGTCCCCACTGTTGATCTGATCAACTAGATTGTCCCGATCACCCAAGCTCAACAAAGTCCTACGTTTGCAATTGACGTGTCAACAATATGTTAAGTAGGTAGCCGGAGTGACTACCAGCAAAGTAGATGACCCCGGCTCCTCCGGCCGAGCGAGCCAAACCAGTACCCGATCGCATCATCGAGTTGATCTAACCGGCAGTGGGAACGTGGTAACAACATTTTTATCGCAATCCATCATTTCGCCCAAACACAGATTCGAGCGAGACAGCCCTCGCCATGCCAGTCGAGGAGGCTAGCACACTCCTCCCTGCGTCGGGCAATGAGCCGAACCCAGCCACCGGTGACATCCCGCTCGGCGCTGTAGCCAACTCTCCGCCCGCAGATGCGGCGTACGACGGTTCACCGTCAGCCGACGGCGATGCTAGCGAGTTGTCCCCAATCATCCAGCAGCCCATAGCGGCCGCGTCGACTATGGACGAGGTCAAAGCTGAAATTGGGGTACGTTGGTTTTCGAATACCATTGTGTGAAGTTAGGTTTTTACAGACGTGTATCAATCGGGTCAGTTGAGTCAACATCCGAAAGAAAGACGCAGCCCGAGTTCGAACCACGAACCATCGCCGATTTTTAACTTCCACAGACGCTCAGTTGTGCCAACATCATTGCTACGCGTAGCCAGCTTTTCCATTTACATGGCAATTATTTATTCTTCTGGCAAACCAGAACAGCACAATGGGCATTGTTTTTTTCTGAATTACTGTAATTATCTGATCTGATTGGTCCTGATTTGTCAAAAAAATGAAAATCCATTTATTTTTAATTATTACAAGAATATGAATCAATGAAAATTATCAAATGAAAAAATAACACCTAGTAGTTTGCGCTCTCAACTGAAAGTCAGTTCATGAAGTGCACAAAACATATTATATATTATACAGTGTATCAAAAATGATTAGGTATGTGTAAGTATGTGAAGTAAATGTACTCATTATTACATTGAGGCCGCCGTGTCCCGAGGGGGGCATCTGCCCGCTCAAGACGGCGCATGATTCATCATTGAAAGAGGGGCTTGTGTAAACCCTGTGTAAACCCCAAAGAGGCACATTCACGTTTGCACATTAAGCATGTTAAGAACGGCACGTTTGAATGTAAAACATTCTGCCGAGGGGATTGCTCACCTAACGATGCCGAAAGAGGCTTGAAGAATAATATCCGTCCTTTGATAAGAAACCTTTGAAGAAGCTATGACAAGAATAGCGTTTTGAGACTTGATGTACATTGTACTTACCTTGTGCAGAAATAAGCACGTCACGGCCCAGTGGTGACGTATTATTCAAAACCAACAGCCCCCAAAAAAACCTTCATGGATGACGTAATCCAGCAAGGATTAAATGAAATAAAGAAGGCACTTGATCATTTCAATTGTGCATTTTCTGACATAAAACAAACAGTGGGTTTATACAATTTTCACACTTTAAACATGTTAAATAGATATGTTTATCCTTGTACGAGAAAGCGAAGCAATTGAACGGGAACGTTTTCGTGTTTTTTTCTATAATAGCACTGGGGCTGGACACGCAGATTTGCAATAACATAAGCAGTAAGATTTGCAATAAACGTTTCACATGATTGTATTCTCGTTTGATTAGAGATTCCGTTTTAATAGGTGGAATGCTCCTAAAATGCAAGTCGAACGAACCTTGGATAACCGTTGGGGTTACCATTATATACCAGTGGTTTACCAGACTGGCAAAATTTACTATAACATCTCCACACTTTGCCTTTCTCGTTTTCTTTCTTCTTTTTTTTTTCTCGTCATTTGTGACTAGTTCAGAAATCTTATCACCACCTTTTCTTCTACCTCCATTTCATCCCATTTATTTCTGGTTTAAAACACCGAATACTAAAGCTAGATATAATCTTGTGTAAGTGTTATGAAATATAAGAAAATCACCTCTCCTTGTTTTTTACTCTTTCTTTTCATTTCTTCACCCCACAAGTAAGTCAATTATCCGAAAAAATACAACCTTATGATGTTACTGAAAGGTTTGTATCGAAAATGGTCTATTAATATGGATTGTAGAAATAAATACTACATTACAAACATTACGTGACAAAACTACTAGTTCATCAACAAAGTTGTGCATTGTTAATATCAGCTTCCCCCCGGGAAAAATACGTGGCGGAATCGAGCCTCGTTCAAAGGGATGGATATACATTTTTATCAACTCACTTGGTACGACTGTGTTCCTGTGAATTTAACGGGATAGTTCACCCCGAAATTATTTTGTTATATTAATTAAAAGAGATAAGTGAACGAAACGTATCAAATAACTGTCTTTCCCTTTGACAGTTTTTGTCAAAGCTTCACTAATGTGTTTCTTTCATGTGTCTCGTTTTATTGTAATAAAAATAATTTCAGGGTGAACTATCCCTTTAATAACAATTAAGCATGCCACCGTATCCGTTCTTTAACTGGCAGAAACCTGATGATGAGGGCGCCGCAGACCCTGAATACACGGACTACTTCGGTGCCGCCTGTCTCGTGTGTCTGTGCTGTTTCATGCCTGTTGGAATAGTTGCGGTCTACCATGCGTGGAAGGTGAGTATATACAGGGAGGTGCAAGAACTCTAGAGTCAGCACGAAGAATAAATTATTCCTACACCAGTCGTCTTCAATGATAGCACAACTGAGTATTTTACGCGTTTGGCTCTTTGATCCAGTGACGACCGCCGCCAAACATGCAAAACAAATTTGGAGTGCATTTTGAGGAATATATATTTTGTACGCGCAAATGATTGTAGAGCCACCTTATGTAATTAAAGGGCATATACTGTACTAGGAAGGCAAAAAAAGCCTTCAAAAGATAATTGTTAGCAATCTTCTTGCCAATGGTCTTAAATTCACGTATTGACCATTTTAGAAGCTTGCTGAAAGTTATTTGCCCTCAAATGATCCACATATGAAGTAATCAATTATTAATGATTAAATCTTAAAAATGTTCGGCCCGAACATTTTGAGGATTTGTGATTTAATCACTCATTACTCCAAATGTAGATCATTTGAGGGCAAATAACTTTCAGCAAGCTTCTAAAATAGACAATACATGAATTTAAGACCACTGGCAAGAAGATTGCTAACAATTACATTTTGAAGGGTTTTTTGCCTTCCTAGTACAGTATATGCCCTTTAAGTGCATGTGTAGTAGAGGTACGTCTTATGATCCGATTCTGTGATTTTCGAATGAATATTTTTGTTTCGTTTTTGTGATAAATGGAGGATACTGTAAAAAAAAATGCCTCAATATCGCATATAGGTCAATCATATTTCCTGACAAACATAATTGTAAATCGTTCATTGTGTGTTTCACCTTCCGATTTCGTGTCCGGAAGTGCCTGAAAAAGTTTCGGACCAGATTCTTTCTACAATTTCCTCAAAAGTACCCTTCGCTCACCCCGAAACTAATTCATATCGTGTACATCAAGATCAGCTATGAACTCCCATCGAAGGCTTAGCGGTTGACATATTTCTCAAAACAGATGTTCTCTTGTTATTCAGAGGAAGGAATTGCCTTACAGCGTATTGTTTAAAACACCTGAATGTCTTGAATCTTTATGAGGCGACGGTCATGATAGTTCAAAGGAAGTCCATCCGAGCAAAGGCCATCCATAATAGGTCCATGGTATAACATCCATTCTTGAATTACCTCACATATCTTTGTTGAGAAAACAAATTATTCTTTATATGTCTTCCTTTACACGGAGGGTCCGGGCCAAGTCACTGGCATGCCACTAAACTGGGAACGTTCGGTCCAAATGATCATACCCGGCTGCGCACTGCTTGATATCAATTTTTGTCTCGTCTGGGAAAGACGTATGGCTGAGGACGGGACAGAGAAAGAGCGATATTTAGATTATAATGCAAGAGGCTGAAACTTCTAGAAACGAGGAGACAAACTTCAAGATACCTGAAGTACCTACGATATGTTCCATGGTTTGACTGAAGACAATAAACTGAATGGGGGGGGGGGGGGGAGGAAGTATATATAAGTTTAGAAAGTTAATGGGGCATTTAGTTAGGGTGTAGGTATGAACAGATTTTTGTTAAGGCCTGGATTTTTGTTAACATTCGTTAACCGTCGTTAACACAAACACACACATTTGTAACCCCCCTCTCTATCTCTATCTCTCTCTCTCTCTTCTCTCTCTCTCTTTCTCTCTCTCTCTCTCTCTCTCTCTCTCTTTCTCTCTCTCTCTCTCTCCCCTCTCTCTCTCTCTCTCTCTCTCTCTCCCCTCTCTCTCTCTCTCTCTCTCTTTCTCTCTCTCTGCATCTATCTCTCTCTGCCATCATCTTTCCCCCTCCCCCTATGACTTTTATATTCTTTCATCTATATCCCCCTTCTGTTTGCCTCTGTCTCTCATCCGTCTCTCTCTCTTTCTACCCCCCCCCCTCCACACACACACACACACACACACACACACACACACACACACGCCCCCTCCCTCTTTCTCTCTTCCTTTCTCTCTCCCGTCTCCCCCTCTTTTCTCTGCTGTCTGTATGTGTCTGTCTATCTCTCTCTCCCTCTATCCCTTTCCCTATATCTTTCTTTCTCTCTCTCTCTCTCTCTCTCTCTCTCTCTCTCCCTCTCTCTGCTTTTATTCTCCCCCTCCGTTTTTACCCTACAGGCACACGATTACATTGCTGAAGAGGACGCCGAAAAGGCTATGATGGAGACGAGAAAGGCTCGCAAATTTGTCTTCATCAGTTTGATTACTGGAGTCATTTTCATCACGATTATCTCGATCATTGCTCTCATAATAAAACACACTTGAATATTTGTATGTAATATATCAACTCCAAAGTGGTTTTATGAGACTTATGGGCACGTTTGGGGAATAGCAGTCACATTCAAAACTATTAAAAGTATAAACATCATGTACATAGTATACATGTAGTATATTAACCATGTAAAATATCTCATTTTCTTTCTTTTTTATAGCTCAAAGAGAACGTCCTCCCTGATGTTCATTTTGATTTGATTACAGTAGAAAAATGAAATCAGAATTAGTGAAGTTTTTACAAAAATCCGTCAATTGAAGCCTTTTACGGTTATTCGTTAAAGTTATATTTATATATAGATATACATTTTATATATAAAGTTTTGACGTCACGTGCGAGATGCTCTCTCCCATATGTTTTGTGCTGTATACTTCCATACATTTCCCCTTTTCTGTCTTTTGATGAAGAAATGAATGTAAAAACATGTGTCTAATTGTATGTCGAATGCACAGGTAAAATCCTTTTGAGAAAATCTAAATTTTCAAGAAAAAATCGACACAGCTTATAGCAGAGTAGCTCGCAGGTGATGTCACAAACTTAAGAATTTGAAAATTCATAACGCTATTATCCTTTAACAGCGTTTTGTCAAATCTTTACTTTGTTTCTTTCGCGTTTTTGCTTTTATCAAAACTTTAACTGCAGGGTGGGCTTTGCTTTTAAGGTGTGATATAATGTTCGCTGCAACGCATATTTTTAGAGTGTCCGTGTCTCTTAACTGCATGTCCAATATGCGATTTAGAAACACAAACCGTTGATTATGCGTTGAGGCACAAATTTACTAATTTGAATTTAAGTCAACCAATTCAAATGCACTTGTCAAGTGCATTTAAATTGGTCGAAATGGGTCAAGACTCATTTGAAATCACCATCAAAGTCATCGGGTTACCAGTACTTGAATATTTGATAATCATGTCACATCTTTCTAAAAGGTAAAACCCCGTGCATTGATCTGATAATGAATATTGTGTTTATGCGTTTAAGTCTTTCTGTACCACGTGTGTATTTAGTCACCGATAACGCACACGAATCTCATAGAGCATGTTCTCCTTTGGGACAGTTAATATAATATAGTTAATACTGCGCGAGTTTGATTTTAACGTGGCAGTACTCTGATTGGCCCATCTGGAATTTTCGTAAAAGTAATAAAAAGACGCCAGATGATACTGTTCTAAGCCTGGTCTAATCACACACTAAGAGGGGTAGCGTTACTGCGGTGGCAATTTTTTTTAGATATTAATTTTTTTCAATTCAATACTTTATTCATTTAACAAACAAAAATAAACAACTTTCATGAACAATGAATACAAGACATCACTAGAAAGCCGATAGCTTGTGAGGTGTGATGACCTTTATCATATGGTTCAATACACATTTAATATATAGTCTTATTATTTAAATGACAGGCAGTAAGATGAACCACAGTACACAAATTACATATAAATACGTACTTTGAAAATGAATCAAGGAAAGGCTAATACAAGCAAACACACACAAAACACAAAGCAAAAAACAAAAAAACAATCGAAAAGGAACTTTCAAGCAAGAACAATGTTGATCATGCTGATGTATTGTGGGAGTAGTCTGGGTACATCCTCATGTGGTTGGCTTGAGAGGTTGCTGGTCAATTTGCACAACTTTCAAGCCAGAACAATAGTTATATAAATTTGAAAATCTCAAATTAAGAACCAAGAAGTAAAACAATATCAAAACGATAAAACAAATTGTTTTCAACCTTGGTCCCTGTAGGTACATGTTTGTGTAGGCCTATTATTAGGTGTATCGTTCACTACTTGAAAAGGAAACATTCGTTAGTGCGTTTTCCTTTTGAATACATGATGATAAGCTAAAGTCACACATGAAGTCATGTGAAGTTCCTCTTTACAAAGAAAATACATCCATGATTCACATATTTAGCATGCTAAAAATACAATTGCAACAACGACACCCAAATGACCATGTCAATGCGTGGCTAATACGTTCCTTGACCCACCAGTCACGGTGCTATTAATCTGTGTAAGAAGGATACAGTGTACTGATACATACACCATCGTAAATCAGGAATCTATGTCAGTCTGTTAACTTTCATTTACCAAATATATTCCAAAAAGTGTCTACCTCGTTACTTGCATACATGTCATCAAAGATTTATCGATTTAATACTATGTCTTAAGCAAAATAAAGAGTTGTATAACTGCAAAATATTATGTTGTATAAATGCAAAATATAAAGTTGTGTAAATGCAAAATATGATATTGTATAAATGCAAAATATCAAGTTGTATAAATGCAAAATATAAAGTAATATAAATGTATAGTATATGAAAGGAAGTAACTTCCATCGCGTTGTTCTTTGTCTCTATTTGCTATAATCGCATATTCCGGTTTTCTCTCCATAGGTAGGCCTATACTGCCCTACTCTGACAAAAGGAAGCAACTAACAAAAGAGACTTTTCTTGTGAATGAGCAAAATGTGTCTGTCACTTGCACTGGCACCAGTGCGACACCATATCATGTGAGATTGAATATCTCGCAGCAAGATGAATATTTATTGTCCAGATTTTGGCCGTAGGGAGGGAATGCTGGGTTCAATCTATGAGTACCAATAACCCAGATTTGAGTGATTTTTCACTTGCTTCCTTTTGTCAGAGTAGGACAGTATATGTATCATTGTATGTGCCTGTGTGTGAAGTACGAAGTAAGTACTGACATCGATTCCTGATTCCGTCTGTGTACGTATGCATGTGGTTATGCCTGGATCACATTCATATATAAACTCCTTATACAAAATTCTGCTAGTCCAGTTTGAAAGGGTAATATATCTCGTATTGCTTCTTCATCGTACGTGTCTAAGGTATCATTAGAAAGCTTAATTATTCCTCTTGATATTGGTGTGTTATATGCTGTAATTATGCAATCAGGGAACGTGCAGTACTCTTGAATATAGGGTAACTGTCAGAGGTGAAATGTTACAAAATGCACCATTTTCAACATCAAAGCCTCTTTTTCTTTTGAAGATGCAATGTCTTCTGAATAGTGCCGGGGTGACGCTGCATGTCTTACATTACATATCAAAGATGTCTCAATTATAAACTGACTGCAGTTATATGATTTAATTGGAATCAACGTGATAGAGTTGGAGAGTTTGATTAGTTCATCGTTATGCGAGATCTGGGAATCGTCGTTTGATGCGCGTTGACTTGCGTAGTCTACGCTATCGGACACGAGTTGCTTCCCCGACCCCTGCCGATGTTGACCACGTCTACGCGAAACGAACCGTCGTGCGCGTACGAAGCTGGCGATCTCGGGACTACACAAGCCGAGCCCTGCATTATCCTGGTGAAACCGGCTAACCGTTGGCGAATCCTGCATGGGAACGTTCTAGAACTGTGCGAGAACCTTTCGAGCCGTAGGTCAACCCTATAACAATAAGCCAGTTCATAGTTACATCTTGGTCGGACACTCCACTGAATCAAAAACGACTAGGGATTTGACCATGAAGCTGTGTAGGTGTCTTATTTTACAGCGTACCCGTACCAACAATAGAAGCAGGTTTACATAGTGGAATGTGCTTTCACTACCTTCTCAGAGCTGAATCGCTGTTGTCATATCTGCATTAAAATGGGTATAAACGTGGTCCACTAGCTATGGAATTTCCATTTTACTCTGTGAGTGGTACAATTGGCCCGAGGGCATTCGTACCGGCAATAATCTGCTCATGCGCAAATAATAACTACGAACTCTCTTCTATGACAATATATTGTTCCGGCATCGCCGAATCAGCAGCTCAGCATCATTCAAACAAGCCAAGCGAAAAAAAAACGAACAAAATTGCAACATTTCAATATGACCTTGCTGCATATTCATAAGGTGTGTGCATTCAATGATTGCGTAAGCATTGCAAACGATCCATCACTGTCAGATGGAATAATCAAGCTTTCTGATGGTACCGTGGTTACGTACAATGATGAATGATGAAGTGATACAATACTCCTCAAACTTGACTTGCAGCACTTTTGGGGGATCTCTACACAATATATAACTACCTCAGCAACCACGGAAATGTGATATTTAATTCCCTAGCGAGACGCTGGTTGAATGGTCGGTAGTAGTCGTGTAGTATCCGATGGGTGTCTTCATCAACGGGTGGATGAGGGCGCCCTTTGATGAGCGGGTTCGCGCACGAGTAGTTCGGATGCTCAGTGACGTTCGCGCAATAGAATTTCGTGTGTGGATTGCGAACGAAGTGGTGTCTTTGGTAGAATTTCGGGACTCCAAGGAATTCTTCCGCGATTTGCATGATTGGATAGGGATCCTGAACGAAGGCCTCGCCGTCGAGGATGAGCACGTGGTCGCGATCGTAGACTTTGAGCAAGTTACTTATGGTGTTGTTGTAGCACCCATACCTGATAAGCCCTTGATCTTCTCGCACTTGGCCGGAATTGTCGTCGATCAGTGTTGGCCGCAGTGCATCATGAATTTCGTTGGGGCCAAACACCAGGGGAAAATTTGGGGTTTTCCCTTCTTCCGCGTGTTGCCTGACGATCAGATTTAACTCATGAACATAATCGGACACGGCTCGGGTGACGGAATCGCGAATCATGACGATGATTTTGAGCTCATACCCCAGCAACGATCGCAGGCGCCGATGCATGTCGACACTCCTGTTCATGTACCGCGGCTTCCCTGTCATGGGGAGCATCCTCGGACTCGACCACAACATCTTCTTGCGCCACTGCTCGATATCGGCCGCCGTGAAGTTCTCCGCGTAGTCGAAGTCGACTTCGCCGTTGATCGCGATCCACGGGTGCAGCGACAGGTAGTGGGTGAGCGTCATGGTTCCGCACTTCTTGACCCCCATGATCAATGCCTTGGGGAGCCTCTGCATGCAATGGTTCTTCTCCAGGACATCACTTGGCCGGCGACGCATGACGTCAGAGTAAGAATAACAGTCACTGTAGAAGACTGGGGCACCTGCACTAACGTTGTGACGCTCTCGACTCCTGATAAAGTCCGTCTTGGCCTGTACCCGTTTATTACGGATTTCCCCACTACCACCCAAGACAAAGTGTGAATTATTCACGTAAGTCCTAAAATCTCTCTCTGGACGTTTATCATTAGTTATCATACTCGAATCACCAACGTTCCTTGCGGATGTCTCCGTTTTGAGCTCATTGTGGCTCTCTTTCGCTTTCCAAAATATCTGACTAAACTCACGTACCCCAGCGTCAAAATGTACTTGCCATGTGTAAAATTTGGCCAGAGTTGTCAATAAGAGCACAATGGCAGCAGCACAATAACATTTCTTCAGAACAGACAACATTTTGCATACCATTTCCTCTCTTAGGTCTTTCGTTAATCGCTGTGGAAATTGCAACAGCACTCCAAAGTTTTAGAGCTAGGCGTCAGATCTGTTCGACAGCTTCAGCGTGTGTTATCCATCCAATGAGAGGTCGAGTAGATTTTTCTCTGGATTTCTGTGAAACAAGAAAAATTTATGGAAAAAATCAAGGGAAAAAATGCACTTTTGAAATACCGGTCACTTAAACGTCGCCGTTTGGATTAGATTTACTACGGTCTAGTTGTATCATTTTTAAGGCGTATTTTCCCCTCTTTCCACGAACAAGTGTCCTCTCTTCTTTTAGTTCATTTTCTTTATCCATTCTCTGTACTCTTTCTTTCCTTTTCCTCCTTTTATTCTCCTCTTTCTCTCCCTCGTCTAACCGCTTCCTTTCTAATCTTGACTGACATTATGGTTGAGGTAATTAAAATATAAATGCATAATACAAATCAGTTAAATATATTCACACAAGTTACACTAAAGTAATTATTTTATTTTAATTTATAAGCTACCCGAAAGACATGAACAGCAGATTCAATATTAAAAGGGTATTAAGATGATACAATGTGCAGCAAAGACAACAGGAGTCTAAAGTTATATTCAAGTGTAAGATCTGAGCAACGAATCAAATGTACTCTGCAACCTAATACAGCCTCCGAGTCCTTTACTGGAATTCTGGAACTGTGACGTAGAGAGGTGAATTATGTACGAGTCATTATGAATCCTAGAAAGAGGCCCTCCCAAGGAATTTCACTATAATCATTATCTTGTATATTATGAGAGGACCAGCTTATATTCAGAGATCTTAGAGAAAATCAGAACTATACGAACACAGCAAAGACATCAAGACACAGATCTCAAAGTTATGATCGAGTGTAAGAGCTGAGTAACGAATATCAGATATACATGTACTGCAATAAACTAATACGCTTCCGAGTCCTCCTTCACTAAGAATTTAGCAACATTACAACACTTCATATTATTTGATCCCCGAAGAACAAAACTTACTGACACTGCACGGCAATAATTTATTTAGGTTCTGAGAATACATAATTGCTTGCTTGCTTGCTGTAGGTCCCCTGTCTGTTCCATACAATATCCACCTTTACATCTACAGTTGAGGCCAAAAGTTTACATACACCTATGGAATTCTCTTGCCAAACATGGTAAAATTTACTATATCTTCAGAAATATAAATACTACCATGACGACTACAAACAAAAAACGTGTATTAAGCTCTTTCACATGATTGGGATGCCGTAGGGATTAAATTATATTTCAGGTGTAATATTCTTTGAAGAAAAAAAAAATCGTGGCAAATGTATTCTATTGTCTATTAATATATTTCCTAACATTGTTTCATAGAAATATATAAATGTCAAATCTATGATTTTATGTTACATTTTCTATCATGATATGTCACTACTGAACAAAAAAGTGTAATCTGAAATGTTTGTGTGGAGAAGTAACTAGCACAAATATGAAATGTTTTTGTCAAGTTTTTATTTTTATTTTGTCTAAAATAGGACGATTTTGGGGGGAAAATGACACCCAAATATTTTCCAGCTCCTAATGACAAAGCAATGTGATGAACGGGCATAACATACTCATTTTTTATATATCAAATCTGTCATGATAGCATAAATATTTCCTAAGATACAGTAAATTTTATGATGTTTGGCAATTGTCAATTTTTCTTTGAATTTCCTGGGTGTATGTAAACTTCTGGCCTCAACTGTAAATATATTGTAACTTGTAACGTGCTGGTAACTACTGTTAACCAATCAGCACAAGAGCGGATTCATGTATTTGATACGGTCTCCCCACTGCGTATCTTTCCTCAATATTTTCTTCCAGTCAGTATCCTATTATCTGTGTCTTCTCTTTCCACCATGATGGGAGCATGGATTAACCCTCTCAGTACTATTGGTATGAAGATATGGAGAAACCCAATTCAATGCCAACGACCTGGTAATGTAAAAGATAATGTACAATTTATCCAAGCAAGCTGGTGTAAAGCGATGCAATAATACATGTACGTGGACGTGCTTTCATCACAACTGATGTGAACAAAAGACGGCAAACTATTATACACTACATCGCCGGGTCATTCACAATAACTTCTAAGACTCTCATTCAAGACCTTCTGTACACGTAGCTATCATTATGCACGATTTGGTCAAAATAGCTCTAAGCAGTAATATTAACGATATGCATCTTTACCTTCGATATGATTTTCTCGTCCGCGCTGAAGAATCAGCAACTTCCAAGCATAGCTCGTTTGCTCACCGTGCGTATAAACGTAGAACACGAAGACGTACGTGTAATTACGTAATATAGGTACACTCTCCTAGACCAATATGCGAATCATTAAGTACCCTATAGGCAGGAGGAGAGAGTGAGAGACCGGGGTGGGAGCAGAATAAGATCAATCGATATTCCATTATTGTAATGTATGCATTGTGCGTATATTGTATTTGCTTTTCAATTGTGAACATACACCGTAGAGGGCAGCGTTATATCAGGCGCAGACATGATGAAGACATGTGTTTGTCATATTAACACTCTTAGTGCAAACCATTAATATCCCCATGTAAATTACAACGCAGGATATTACCTATGTGGGTGAGAGGTTTATAGCGTAGTATAATTATGTGCTGCATATTTCCTTCATAGTTGAATTGAGGTTTTCTGTTGCTGTAAGAATCAATCGTGTTTTTTTTCAGAATCTATCCGGGAAACCGAGGCAATGTAATGCATCATTCACATGTATTATTTTGTTATTCAAATTATGTTGGTATGATTTACCATAGGCCTACCTAAATATCGTTAAGTGAAATAAATACGGTTGTGATTTACACCAGAACGCATATACTTTTTAGTTGTGAGTAATCATTTTTAGGGTAAAGTTTACCCTAAACATAAACCCTATGTTCAATTTGCATACGATGATTGCACCATACAGGCCCTTCCTTCACTGTGGAAACGAAATAAGAAATATATTTCTTGTGTTAATGACTGATTGATCGTAAAAAATAAAAGAAAATTTTTAATATACAGTAACAAATAACATTGTAATTCTCTCGGTTTGCAGTTATATCTGGTTGTGGAATTTCTCCTGACTTAAATACCTAAGGGATGGAATATAAAATCACGCTAAAAATATATCTAACTTTTGGAAGAAATTTACTTTTTGTTCGCCGTAAGGAAAATTCGGCTAGATACGTTGCATGTCATTTCATTACAAAGAACATTGCGCGAATATTTGATAGGTCTCTCTTTCTATCTCCCTCTCCCCATCTCTCCCCTATTATCTCTCTCTCTCTCTCTATTTATCTATCTCTCTCTCTTTATCTATCTCTCTCTCTTTCTCTATCTTGCTCTCTTTATCTCCCTATCTCTCTTTCAATCTATATCTCTCTCTATCTTGCTCTCCCCCTCCCTCTCTAACACTCTCTCTCACTCTCTCTCCCTCTCTCTGTCTCTCTCTCTCTCTCTCTCTCTCTCTCTCTCTCTCTCTCTATTCTCTTCCTCTCTTTCTCTGTCTCATTCCCTCTCTCACCCTATCTCTCTAATCTTACATTATTATAGCCTACATGACAATATTGCAATTCCACAGGTAGGGGTGGAAAGGGGGGATCAGTATAACACTATCTCTACGTAAAATCTCACTTTTTTCACCTCCTCCATCCTCTTTTCTTTTTCTTTCTCTCCCCCCCCCTCTCTCTCTCTCTCTCTCTCTCTCTCTCTCTCTCTCTCTCTCTCTCACTCTCTCTCTCTCTCTCTCTCTCCCTATTCTCCTTTCTCTCTCTCCTTCTCGCTCATTTCGTTATTCTTTCGCCCTTTCTCCTTCTTGCTCATTTCGCCGTATTTATCATGTTTATGCCCAGTTCTGACATTAACAGCATAATCCATTATTGCTTTTGGAGACTACTAACATTATATCACCACGACATGACTAGCAGAAACTAGAAACTCATGTAGGGTTAGACCGTTCGATTGGGAATGGAAAGGGAACTTAGAATATCTTTCATAAAAATAATGATGTAATTCACGTGTCAGAATTATTCTAAAAAATCGCAATCGCATTGCAAGCGTGTTAGTATATATATTAATAGTTACAGGGAATGAGGGAGCGTGCGTGTGTGTGTGTGTGTGTGTAGCTAGAGATAGAGTAGCCGGTAGAGTAGAGAGTGGGAGGGAGAGGTGGAGATAGAGTAGGCGGTAAAGTAGAGAGAGAGAGAGAGGGGGGGGGGGGAGGGAGAGAAAGTAGGCGGGAGTGGACAGGGAGAGACATATAGAAGGAGAATGATGTGGAGAAGGAGTGCAGACAGACAAATACAATGAGAGAGAAAGACCAACAAAAGGGGGCGATCGAGAAACATAAGTGTAATCCTGTTATGCTATATCTCCAGGCTACGGCGTACGTCTTACGTAAGAAGACAAAAGATAACCCTGCCGAGATTTAACAAACGCAGATCGAGGACACGAAGCATAGTGCACACGGGGTTGACTCCGGAGAGCCAGCCAGCCAACTTCACGGCGACGTACTGAGTTTTGACTATTCGCCAAGATTCCGGACGTGGATGCACACAACGTTGCGTACCCGTACTTCCCACTGCGATAACTAAAAAGTCGGCGTGTTCATAATCGAGTTCGATTGAGAAATCAACAACAATATCAACCCTTAAAGATATTAATTCCACGCATTGGCACGCCCATTGCGATCTTGTGAGCTGGATTGGTAGCAGTAGTTTCCTGATTAACTCCGCCTCCACGCGTACATTGATCGAACGTATCAATGATTTCGACCTGTTCTGGTGTAATTATTAGTACAACCTTCAGGATTGGTAAGTTGTGAGCGCTAATGCACTATCCCACTATTTTCTCTTTGAATTTTAGCCCTGAACCTAACCAAAACTCTAAACCCAATTCTGTAACTAGCCCTTACCAACTGTTTTTTTTTATATATTTTCAGTTTAGAAGTTCTAATATCACGAGTTTTGCTATAAAAACGGCACTAATCAAGCTAATAAAAATACATCAGAATTCGCCGTGATATGACTAAAACTTGTGAACAAGTATGAGGTGGTCTGTAATGTTTTTTTTTCTGATACTTCCAACTTATCACATGCAAATTATAACTGTTGTGTAACAAAGCGTTAATAGGGTGTCATTTAAATCAATAATGCCGATATTGTCTACTCATTATTACTTTCGATATATCGAGTTTCAACTTGGATTTCGGCGCATTTTGGCCAGAAATAATGAGAAATTGGTGTTCGTGTGCATTGTGTATGATACATATATATAACATTGGGCAGATAACATTTACTACGCATCTCTATTTCACAGGCATGAGTGTCTTTGATAGCTTAATGTAGACATTGATTGAATTTTGTATTGGGTATCATTGGACAGGTTTCTGGCAGCACATGATATTCTTTTTAAGAAGAAAAAAAGGAAAATACATTAAATACGATTGACCCTTTTCCTGAGAAATAAAATCGTCGATGAAAAACATTAGGATTTTCAGAACCATCAGTAAACTGCAAAACATACAATACTACATATGCTTAAAAAATGCATCCATAATAACTCAGAGGTATTAACCAATTTTAAGATGAAATGCCGACATTGTCAATTAAAATGAAATAAACATTTTGGGGTCCACAACACTAAATAAATTTTTCACTGTAGGTATGCATCCGTATCTTTGTTGGCCTAGTAACTGGTACTATCTGGAAAAATATTACAATAAAAATTCATTTAGAAATGATATTCTAATTCTAATGCTAATCCTTCACTGCATTAATTGATTAATCTATTTTGCGTTACCTCCCTTTGATAAGGATAAAGTTGCTTAAGATGGAATGAGATTGAATTACTACTGTAACTTCAAAAGAACAGGAATGTTAATACACTGTACACTCAAACCCCAGTTCATTCACCTAAAGTGGAAAGTGGATCTGTAATACATCACAAACCTAATATGTCAATGTGTGTGTATTCTAACTCTCTCTTTCTACTTCTTTTCCAGCAGTAACATATTGTACGATGTGGGTCACTCATCATATCAACTAAAGCGGTCCAGGCCAGTCGTGATACGATTGACTTTGATTTGAGGTGGATCCGAAACGGCGCCCTCATCGTCGTAGGAGGAGATAAAAATCATGGCATTGCACCTCAGTCAACGCCGATGGAAGTACATCTTGATACCTCTCGTTCTTGCCTTCTTGACATGTGGTGTCCTGCTGAGACTTCGTTTGAGCGACGGAAAGAACGTCCACCCGCCGACATGGCGGGTTCGACAGAAGACTTGGAAGAATGCCAAGAAAGTCTTGAATGCTCCCCCAAAGAAGTCAAAACCATCAGTGTTCAGGAAACCGGAAGTTACAAGTCCTCATGTCGCTTTTGCTTGGAAGAACCTGTTGAGAGTGGCCCATCCTTCGGAAATGAAACATTCACGTCGGAATGAGAGCGCTAAACATACCGAAATCAAACAGGGAATCGTTAATGCAGATTGTTACAGATATTCGGATGTCATGCGCGTTTTACCAGAAGAGACGCTGAGGAGGAATCGTTGCGAAAAACGTCTGCCCAAAGCCATGATTGTCGGCGTGAAGAAATGCGGCACGATGACGCTTCAAAAATACCTGGGGCTCCACCCTGCCATTGCCATCAATGGGGAGATTCCTTTCCCAGCAGGTGATAACTTCACCCTGAAAGATGTCTCGCTCTGGAAGAGTCGCATGACCTACTCCAGTCCTCAGATGCTTCCGATGGTGGAAAACCCTGGGTACGTCAGGCTTAGCAAAGCGTCCCACGAGCGATTGAAATCGTTTATCGGTGACGACATCAAATTCATCCTCATCATTCGCGACCCCGTCGTTCGAGCCGTGTCTGATTATGTCCATAAACTCACGGTGCTATTTCAGGAGCGCTACCAGCAGCTTCCCTACCTACGAGAGGCCGCCTTCACCATTGACTACCGTGGTGACATCCTCAAGAACAGCTTCAACGCAACGGTTATTGACGAGAAGACGGGGGAGGTTATGGCTGAACAAAGAATCGTAACGCTGGGTCGGTATATCGAGTACATTCCAGATTTCGCAAACGTCTTTGATCGCGATAATCTCCTCATTCTCGACGGCAACGCCTTCATCAATGATCCCCTTCCAACCGTTCAACGCATTGAGGACTTCCTTGGCATCACCAAGTTCTACAAAAGAGAGCACTTTGTACGTAACCCAAAGACAGGCTTCTTCTGTGCACACGTGCCAGAGCGCCCCCATTTTACCTGCGCCAACCCCAGCATTAAAGGACGCCCTCATCCTACTGTGGACAGCAAAACGACTGAAAAACTGCGGGACTATTACCGCCCCTTTAATAAGCAGCTGGCGGAAGAGTTTGATCTTGACTTCCCGTGGTTGTTCGAATGACTGGCGGTTGGAGATCATGATGCTGCAGTAGCAGATAATCTGACAAATATTCACATAGTCCTCGTAATGGGAACCAAACCCTAATGTGCCAATTTGGTTTGAAAGTTTATAACGCTCTATCATTTGACGGAGTTTTGTCAAACCTTTGCTTATTTTGTTTTTTTCATGTTTTTGCTTTTATCAAAGCCATCTGGGCTTCCGGGTGAACTTTTCATTCAACTCTCCCCCTCACGTGTCGATTATTCATTGCCATGACTGCTAACATTTAACAATGCTGACGAAGACTGCAAATCTCACTAAATATTTCAAGAATGAAGTGGAGGATGGAAACAGCGAGAAATGGTAATGTCATTTCGTGCTCGTATTAACCCGTAGTAGTACCACATAATCATGTACTCAACGATTTGGTCGGAATGGTCAGGACGTGGAGCGTTAACCCCAGCCAATAGCTGGCGCTATTTCACTACACATATGTATAGAGAGAGATAGAGAGAGAGAGAGAGAGAGAGAGAGAGAGAGCAACGCCTGTGAATATTTCCCCGTAGGGTTACGTGTTAAAATTAAAAAAAAAAAAAAATCATGAAAATGAGATGTTGATAATGAGGTAATGCACATTTTTGTCTCGAAATTTGTTGACAAAAATATGCATAACCTCATTATCAACATCTGCCGATGACTTGCCCTTCACATTTTCATGAGGCCGAGATAAAACATTCTACCATTTAATGGTTTATTCATTCATCTTGGCCTCATGAAGCTATGGAGGGCAAGTCATCCGCAGTTTATAAAGCCTTAAACTGAGGGTACCAGCCGATTAACAAAAAAGAATCAGGTGCTTGTGCGACTTCATATCCCATGAATCTAATCAAGGACCTGTGCTCAAGCATCACACTGCTCTGTGGCCAAAAATTATCACTCTTTAAACTTGAATAAAAAAAAAAGTCGTTCAAATATATTCAACTGATTTTATATGAATTTAAAAAAGTAAAACATCGATTTCGAGATAAAGGGCAGAGCACTTTATGACAAAGGGTCGTGAATAGCACCCCCTCTGGGTTTGACGGGAGACCTCCTCAAACGTAGTTAGAAGTCAATCGTATTCTTACTTTTTTGTCGATACGAGCTATTCAGAATTATGAAGAACACCTTGATCTGTACAGACGTTATATCATGCTTCGCCCGAGGGGCGTGGTCATTAAGCGATTCTTTGACGTCCACTGACGCCACTACATCTAGCCTGAATTGCTCAAATTGTCGTGTTCTTATTCATCACAGCAACTGGTTATTAGTGTGCTCTCTCTCTCTCTCTCTCTCTCTCTCTCTCTCTCTCTCTCTCTCTCTCTCTCTCTCTTTATCTCACTCTCTTTCTCTCTCTCTCTCTCTCACTCTCTCTCTTTATCTCACTCACTCTCTCTCTCTCACATTCTCTCTCTCTCTCTTTATCTCACTCTCTCTCTCACTCTCTCTCCTTTATCTCACTCACTCACTCTCTCTCTCTCACTATCTCTCTCTTTATCTCACTCACTCACTCTGTCACCCTCTCTCTCTCTCTCTTCTCTTCTCTTTTCTCTCTCTCTCTCGATCTCTCTCTCTCTCGGTCTTGAATTAAGGAGGGCGGTTTATTAGACTTGATGGGCTCAATACGCTTTTTGAGCAGATAATCTTCGTTTGATAGTGAACAAAGCTGAAAGAGATGTATTAATCCCTCGCGCGTGAGACAATCCGTTGCTCTAGTTACTATGATTAATCGGAGTGCATCATCGACTCATACATCGTGAAAAGGAGCAAATACAGTTGCTGTGATAACACTTGTTTGGTTATGATCTCTTTTAAGACACACAATTTTGGACCAGTGCAGACCCTCTCAACGAAAAATATTTCATCATGAAAAAAGAGAGCGACAACTACCACCCACCCACCTCCCGCCCAACCTAAACCCAACTCCCCCCCCCCCCTCCTCCACCTCAACCCGTTCCCTTCCCCGTCACACCCTTTTCTGCCCCACCCATCTCCAGCCACACGTACCCCTTTTACTCAAAACATAACACCAAAAGGGAGAGCGACGCTCCCAACCCTTCCCTACTTCCTTTACCAGTACACCCTTATCTGCCCCACCTCATCTCACCCTACTCCACCCACCCATCTACAAGATCACCTACCTCTTTCACTAACATGAAAAGGGAGAGCTACGCCCCTTACCCCTCTTTATTTCCTTCCATTCTTCTCTACCCCACCCCATCTCACCCTAATCCACTCATCTCCAGCCACACATACCTCTTTCACTCAAAATATATCAACACAAAAACGGAGATCGACGCCCCCTGACCCCTCCCCATTTCCTTCACCATTACACCCTACTCTGCCTCACCTCATCTTCAGCTCATCTCCGAACCCAACCTACCGTTTTTCACTCTCACCACTGTACTGCCGCCCGGTGTCATCGTGAGCTAAATAATCACGACGTGCAAACAAGCCGTGCCTCGGTTGCCATGGAAACTCAGAAAAGAAGCTGCGCCATGCAAACGGAGGACATTTCAGAAACAGCTAGCGTGCAGAAAGGATAGTTGCCAGTGCGATCGCTTTTGTTGACTGACATTTTGTACCTTCCTCCTCTCCGTCGACGTAATATTTCCTGTAGGTAAGTGCTTCAATCATGTTAGAAGCCTGCGAGATTATCACGGTCATCTTCGAACCCCCCCCCCCCTCTACTCCGCTTGTACATGTTATCCCTCACTGAGATATGTGAGACTCCCCCCCCCCCCCCTCCACAAACACGCACACTCACACACACACACACACACACACACACACACACACACACACGGGGAAGAAATCACAAACATACGTACATACGATCATATATATAGAGAGATATCTAAACTTAAATTAAATTTTGTTCATTTCCACTCGTGATATCAATATTGATAACAAAGAAAAATAAGATAGAACTACGAAACTACGGTGATATACAAACCACACGAACTAAATTAACTTTAGGATCACCGAAGACGACACGATTTTTCTACGATTCGGTAGTCGTAAGGGCCTACGCCTGTGACGTCACCTACTCACACTAAATCATATAGCAGAGTCGTATGACTGATCGGACCGTGTCGTATGGCAGTGAAATGAGTGAGCCCCCAAACGACATAGCGTAAGTATTAGGCTGCGAGGTGCATGGACACAACACAGTCTGTTAACAACTATGTCTGGTAAAACATACTACGACCTAATGACGTCATAGCTCCTCTGACTCCTCCCTTCACAGAGGAGGGGGGGGGGGAAGAATTAGGGCATAGTTTATGTTACCAGACATAGTTGTGAACACACTGGGTTGTGTGTTGTGTCCATACACCTCACAGCCTAGTACCCAGGCAACAAGTTTTCTTTGTATGTCTTCTTTCGTTCTTAGTTCACCCTCATATTCAATGTAATATATTAATGTCACAGAAAGTATATGAATAATATATAGTAATAAATATATATAATAGTAATAGTAATAGTAAATATGTAATAGTAGTAGTAGTAGTAGTAGTAGTAGCAGTAGCAGTAGTAGTAGTAATACGGACAGAAGGAGCGGTTGTACCAGGACTTACAACGTGATTTGGAGAAGGAACTGTTTGTATTTTGTAGAAGCGAATATTAACAGCAGCAGTAGTAATAACAGTCGTCGATGCAGAAGAAGTAGTAGTAGTGGTAGTAGTAGTAGTAGTAGTAGTAGTAGTAGTAGTAGTAGTAGTAGTAGTAGTAGTAGTAGGGGTAGTAGTAATAGTAGCAGTAGTAGTAGTAGTAGTAGTAGTAGTAGTAGTAGTAGTAGTAGTAATAGTAGTAGTAGTAGTAGTAGTAGTGGTAGTAGTAGTAGTAGTAGTAGTAGTAGCAGTTGTAGTAGTAGTAGTAGTAGTAGTAGTAGTAGTAGTAGTAGTAGTAGAGGTAGTAGTAGTAGTAGTAGTAGTAGTAGTAGTAGTAGTAGTAGTAGAAGTAGTAGTAGTAGTAGTAGTAATAGAGGTAGTAGTAGTAGTAGTAGTAGTAGTAGTAGTAGTAGTAGTAGTAGTAGTAGTAGTAGTAGTGGTAGCAGTAATAGTAGCAGCAGCAACAGCGGACGTTGTTGATATACCTGAACCTATACCCACTTTCTACAAGTCAAACAAAGCGTGGAAGTATGGACCCTATGCTGAAAATAATGAGTGAAATGCAAGAAAGAAACACAAAACAATGCCTGGAAAAACCGCTTATCCATCCAGTAAGATCGGATGGGGAGTATCTAGAGCCGCATCTTAAATGCATAATCATCAACGAATTTGAATGAGAATTGGGATGGGATTTTCTCAGAAATTCAATTGGAACGGCGAGCATCCGAGGTTTTTATCTTCCCTTTGCAGCATAATCACAATCAATCCCTCCATTTGGATAAAGTGCTGCGTCATCCAAATCGAATATTTACGTATATAACGTCAGCATTAACTCGTTGTGGGCCGCATGTGCTTTTCTCACAAGTTATACACACAATTCCCCCACGGAGCAGCAGTTTGGCTGGCACCAAACGGGTTAAACAAACCGGGTACGAGTTACAGTATACACGGTAGCTTTATCTTTGCGTGGGCATAACCTCCATAAAAGAGTTGTAAACGTGATGGTAAAGGAGCTATCTTCTACAAAGCCAGACAGGTATAGTATAAATATTGAACTCCAATATAATGCTTGGAAGGCACATTCTCTCTAAGTAAGAGATTACATGTAATGAGGTTGGACAGCTCTCCAAGCTCTCACCATGGATGTGTTAGGAAGCAACTCGAGCATATTCAAACATCTGTATGGCTACTAAAGCGTGCTAATGAATGTCAAAAGCATTCCACAATCACTACAATGCTTTGATGTTCCATGCGCGGCACCGACATTTAGCTGCTGTCAACTTGGAAAGCAATATCTATAATTCACTGTTTTGTCTCTGGAAGCTATGTTTCTTATCACATTTTTGTGCAATTTTCAAGAAAGTTACGGGCAACACCACTAAAGATCCTGTACTCAGTTTTCTTCTAAATAATTGTCGAATGATTCACAAACGGAGATATAAGATAATATTCTTACTTACACAATTAACAAATTTCTTCAATTTCCGCAGATTTCCGCAAATGTGGGATTCAATCATTGTCAAAATTATATCTTAAGCTGTTTGTTTTTTTCATTAACAGAGTTTGCGTGCATTTGCGTGCAACTGAGATCCTTTAGTAGAAAAAAATGTTTATTTTTGTTCTCTGATATCTCTTTTCCTCACAAAAGTATTGATGCAATCCAACAGAACTGGACAAGCGAAATAAGACTCTACATTTCTTTTGTTCTATCTGAGAAACCGTTGCTACGCAATCCTGTTCGTTATTATTAAAACACCTGAAAAGCACATGCTGAGAAGACATTTTTTTTTCGGCGGTGCCACGCATGGGTTCAAAGAAAGAAATTTGTTTCATATCCTTCCATAACACATCCCTGCTCTCACCAAGTTCCAACAGTGTATCGCATGTACGTTTGTCTGGACTCATCGTATAAACATGTGTATTTGCTGGATTGGATTGGATTGGATGTACCGAGTTAGATCATGTAGATGATTCAACTAATGGCGCTTAGGGTCTTAAAACCACTCCCCCCCCCTTCTCTCTCTCTCTCTCTCTCTCTCTCTTTCTCTCTCTCTCTCTCTGTATTTATCTGTCTGCATGCCTTCTCCACATCATGCCACCCTTCCCAATGATGATAAACACACAACATTCTCCTTCTCTGTGTCTCTCTCTTTGTTGTCTGTCTGCAACCTTCCGCCTACTCACTTTCTCTCTCTTTCTTCCTTTCTCTCTCATTCTCTCTCTCTCACCCCCCCCCCCCTTCTCTCTCTCTCTCTCTCTCTCTCTCTCTCTCTCACACAATTTCTCTCTTTCTTACTGTCTGTTTGTTTTATTGCACCCCACACACACACACACACACGTCCTACTCTCCCTTTCAGTCTGTCCGTCTGTCTCTCTCACTTTACTCCAAGATGTTGTGTCCAATGATGACAAAACCACCAATACTAAGAGCACCAGTCTCTCTCCACCTATGCCATCCCTCCAAATGAAGATACACACACGTACATCCCCTTCGTGGCGTCGAAGTCATCAAACAAGCCTCTTCCCTCTCCGCGGTCATGCCCCAACGAAGTTGCGATGTCACGGCCAACCGTTTGTGAGATCGGCGTGTAAAGTGGTTATACGTGCACCCACCGACTGCCCCTAATTGATGGCAAATCGCGTGACGGGACTGCGAAACAAGTCTCGCTCTTTCATCGATTGATTGTGAATTGAGTTGGATGTGCGTTATATATATGGATGGATCGATGTTTATGTGGTTGTATGTATGTATGTATGTGTGTTTGTATTCATGTATGTATGCTACACCACACGCTACAGGTCACTAACGGGCACACCCGAGCCCCTACCCACCTAACACCAAAAGCTCGTGACCTTGGTGTCGATAACCAGTAGGAACCCCAGGTCCCGCATAGAAGGCCCACACTGACACTTATCGTGGATTACACATAGGTATCTTGTCTCGGCCATAAAGATTGGAGACCCCGAATGTTTGTAAATTAAAAGAGACTAAAAATGCTATGTCTCGATCTCAGTTCTTTTTTTCTTTCGCTTACACTGAGATACCCACAACCATGCGATTTCGAGCCAATTTTCTTCCACTATGATTATGTGCATGTGTGTGAGAGAGAGTTCATGTGAGTGTGTGTGTGTGTGGTTTTTTTTTTACTTTGAAATGATACTTATATCATTGAGTATTTGAACTTGTTTTCACTTGATTGATAATCTTATTTAATTTCCATTGCTTTTGTGCACTTCAAGTGAATGGTATGATTTAGATATTAATTGTGTTTTTAATTAAATCAAAATGAAGATTATTGAAAAAAGTGTGTGTGTGTGTGTGTGTGTGTGTGTGTGTGTGTATTTGAGCGTGTGTATGTGTAAATGTGAAAATTTTATGCATCACTATGTTTGTTTGTTTGTGATGTATGCAAACGTGTTTTGTGTATGCGTCAGGTATTACAAAAAAAACCAGTTCAACCTAACATGAATATGAAAAAGCAGCTAAATATGCCTACGAAGAGCACACCACGGGAACTAGTTGAAACGATCTAGACAGGTATAATTACATGCTCTTAAAGGGCATATACTGTACTGGGAAGGCAAAAAAACCTTCAAAAGGTAATTGTTAACAATCTTCTTATCAATGGTCTTAAATATTTGCCCTCAAATGATCTACATTTGGAGTAATGAGTGATTAAATCACAAATCCTCAGAATGTTCGGCCCGAACATTTTGAGAATTTAATCATTAATCATTAATTACTCCAAATGTGGATCATTGAGGGCAAATAACTTTCAACAAGCCTCTAAAATGGAAAATACATGAATTTAAGACCATTGATACGAAGGTGGCTAACAATTACCTTTTGAAGGCTTTTTTGCCTTCCCAGTACAGTATATGCCCTTTAAAGTATTCAGATTGATCTTTCTTTTTTTACATTTAGACGATCTTGACTGTGGTCCTTGAAGACGTAATTTGATTTATTGTTTATTCGTATGTGTAATGATCAAAAGACAAAACAAAGTTAGCCTACTTAATATTATGCATGATGATATTCTATTCCAGTTTTATTGATACCATTTGACTGATATAAATCACATTCTCTGAGATTCACAAAATTATAAAAGGTCTATTTGGGATAAAGACACATTTTCATAAAATAATTAGATTTGTTGTTGTTCATGATGATCGTATTGATATTTTCCGAAGCGAATTGATCTCTTGACGCACAAGCTTTTTATATGTATCTTATAAATCTCATCGTTAAAACTAACGGATATTTTCATCATTAAATCATAGTCGGATCCCAAATGAGTGATGAAAAGAAAGTGCCATGTAAATAGCTAATGCATGTACGATTCGTTGGGTAAAGCGCGAACTCATGTTATCACAACCACAATATTTGCTGAATAGATTCATAGCAAGCACAGTAACTAAGGTAGTTCATCCATGACCTCTGCATCCAACAATACGGGGACATCACATTTAAAGGCTACCGCAGTCGTAAGGAACTGGTCACTTTCTTGCACAAAACCAATGACCGTGTCCTGCGATGTAACCAGTCGCAGAGTCGTACGAATGGTCGGATCGCGTTGTCTGCGGTGACCTGTAAGAAGCGTTTCCTTCAGATCTGTAATCGCCCCCTTGAGCCATTTTATGTATTTATATATTCATCAGTCATTTATCTGGACTTGACACACCCACAATAAAAGCGTCACACATCCCTTAGCACGTATCAGTCAACCCTGACAAAAGACACTTCGTTGCCATGGTTACAGGCCTTCATCGATAGCAACATGGCCGCGTATCACCTGTATATCGCTTTTAAACAGCTGAGGCGGAATCTTGAAGGTAAAGGAAAAGACCTCGCCGGAAAAAGTGAAGACATTCTCTTACAATATCAGAGATATGTTATATTATTGATGGTTTTGAGGTTTCAGGGTCGCTCTTTAAACATGATAAGTGATGCCTCCTACCTTATCAAGCGTTGTGCTTTTGTGCATTGTGTAGTTTTTATGTGTTTACTCTGATGCAGAAATAAACTCAAAGACATGATAATTCAACGTACTAATTAATTTGTAAACAGGAAGAGAAATTGGAAGTATAGGGGTAGCGAGTGACACCGAGAGAGTGGAGAAAGAGAGAGAGAGAGAGATGGTGTTGCAGTTTGTTTCACAAATACAAAGAGAGGAGGGTGGACAATAATATAGGATATTGTGTGTGAATACTGAAATATTCACTCCGAAGACGGCACCTGGTGATTATGATGATGATGATGATGATGATGTGTGGTTTGCCTCAATGAGACGGCGGAGGCAGAGGGAGAGAGGAGAGTATAGAGACAGGGGGAGGGGAGAGGGGGGAGAGGTCAGAGAGGAGAGGTGAAAGAGAGGAGAGGGGGAGAGTGGAGAGAAGGGAGAGAGAGGAGAGGGGGGAGAGGAGAGGTGAGAGAGGAGAGGTGAGAGAGAGGAGAGGTGAAAGAGAGGAGAGGGGGAGAGTGGAGAGAGGGGAGAGAGAGGAGAGGGAGAGAGAGGAGAGGGGGAGAGGGGAGAGAGGGGAGAGAGAGGAGAGAGGGGAGAGTAAAGAGAGAGGAGAGAGGAGAGGTGAGAGAGAGGAGAGGGGTGAGAGTGGAGAGAGTAGAGGGGAGAGATATGAGATGGGGAGAGAGGAGAAGGGAGAGAGGGAAGAGAGGAGAGGTGAGAGAGAGAGGAGAGGGGTGAGAGTGGAGAGGGGAGAGAGAGAGGAGAGGGAGAGAGAGGAGAGGGGAAGAAAGGAGAGAGAGGAGAGGGGGAGAGAAGGTAGAGAGGGGAATAAACAGACGGACACACAACTTTAACCAAATTATGGTAAGGATGATGGATCTTCGGTGATTCGGAACATGCGCAGTGCATAAAATATCGAGTTGATAAACTATCTATCCATACCATCGAACTCAAACCTGAAGAAAATATTTGATCTTCGTGTACGTAATTCATGACATACACCACCTGCCTTCAACGTAAATGATTTGTTATTCTTTAGATGTAGGCTTACGTATATATATTTGATCTATAAAGGCTTCACATTTTCCACAACATGAAAGATTTCTATGACTTTGAGTAGGTCATGCGTAAACCCATACTCTGATGCTGTTTCATACAACAACCTGTTGATGGAAGTCGATGCCGTAAATGACGTTAATCGGGGCAAAATATTTGCGATTGATGAATGGTCTAAGTCGCCACTTCTTTGGCTCCAGTATGCTGCCGAGAAAGAGAAGTCGCTCGGCAAATATGCATCGGTGACGTAGGAGGAGGCTGACCGTAACTTCCTTCATCTTGCTCGTTGCTCATTTCTTGCCGATGACGTCACAATGCAGCGCGAATTTCGTTCTCTCCCTCGCTCTTATCCAATGTCAAGTTTTGATGTTATGAAACCACCGTGGAATGTATGTGCACTTTTTACGTTCACTGCTCCTTTGCGGAAAGTGAGTGCAACTGATATAGGTTTCCACACTTTCTTGACTATCGGCTGCTTTGGTGAAAATCCTACCAATTTTTATTCACTGCTTTCATTGCATTAAGTGGCTGAACTATACAGAAAACAGTCTGTTCACAACAGCGTGTATAGTACCGCAAAGCTCCCTCAAGCACATGCTGAAAAGAGGAAAGAAGTACGATCTATTGAACATGGAGACCCATACATTGTCGAAGGAGAAACATAACAATCCTTGTGGTATATGTTGACGAATGAAATGAAATGTGACTTAAGTTAAATTAAATGTATACAAAAAATATTAATAATCACAAATCATATCAGCAGAATCTCTTATGGATAGACCATTTACTAAGGATAATGATGATAATAATGACAATAGTTTTTCTATAGTGCCTATGAAACAGTATCATCTCTAAGCGCTATACAATATCATTACCCCGGTCATCGGATGCTTGTAAGTCTTCATGACACCCGTCCAATCCCAATAGATCATTTATAATCATGGCAGCCACTAAGGCGCACTCATTCCATTCCTACCAGGTACCCAGTTTAACACCAGGGTGAAGAGCCCCAATGTGAGTCCAGGATTCTTTGCTGGAATATAAAAGTGCCATAGATGGGTTTTACCAAGATCTGTCAGAGACATTCAATCTCAATGAATTGGCGAGAATGCATGAATTCTAAGTAGAATCGAACATTTACCTAAACATACGTGACGTAAGATGTAAACAAAAACCAATCGCTATCGTTAGACATTCTTCTCACACAGCGCATTCAACAATATTACATGATGTTATCAAATCTAGTAATGTACAACATTGAGAGAGAGGGCTGAGAGGAGGGAAAGAGGGGAAGACTGGTATGGAGGAGTGATCGGGAGCTCGCGGGGGAGAGAAGGAGCGGAATACCAAATAAATCAAGCTTTTTGCTAAGGGAGGTGTATGTGTGTGAAGGGGGGGGGGGGGGCAGAATGCAAAGGCGTGAGATTTTGCGCACGCGGGGCTGATCCATTTCAAAATCGTCCGAAGTCACTAAGCGGGGTATTGGTGGGATTTTTGTATTTGTCCTTCGGGAAATTATTACCCCCTTTCTTTTCATGAGATCCCAAGGGGTGTGGGTATCCTCCTACCCCCCCACCCCCACCCCACCCCACCCCACCCCCTTGATTTACCACTGTTTTATTTGGAGGCTGGGCATAATGCTTCGCCAAAAAGTGCCCTCTTCCTAATTTAACAAGGACGTAAATAAAGTCATCCTAAATCAAAATTATGATTGATATCAAATTATATGATAACTAAAGCCAACCACACACAACACTAAATGCTTGTTTTCCAATTTTATCAGAGTATTAAGAAAGAAAACACACCTGGGAATGTGAAAGAAAAGGGGAGAAGACAATGAATTATTCAGTGTCGGTTTGGCATTTACGCAACTCTTATATACCAAGGTATAATCCATCATTTGCTCATCCGTTTCGCCTGATTGTGGTTACATGTCTAGACCCCTGGGGAAATCTCTTATGAAATCTGGCTGAAATGCGGCCTAGATGTGATGTTCATGACCTTGTTTTTTCGAATTCTTACGAAAGAAAAGGTAGAGATACGACTCGTCGCGAATCATATTTGATTTAACTTGACTTTACGAGCCACATCTGTACGTGATAGCCACATCACTGAGGCGTTTGTACAGTATCGAGGGGAAGCAGAAGAAGAAGCACATCTGAACTGTGACTGCATTCACTGAAGTTTGTAACGTTGAAAAGCGTGTATGGAGAAAACGAATGTAGGAAAGAAATTGTGTTTCTATGTAATTGTGCAGAGGATCTCTCCCATTATCGTAGTCCGGAGACTGACTTGTGCGTGATGTTACAATAATAGTCCTGGTCAAACGATACAAGAATGCATCATGGACACATGATTATGTGCACCCTCTCCACTTCCTGGGGAGAATTCCTTGTGCGCTGCATGATAATCGGCGCTTGGTTAAGACCATTTTACATAATCGTTCAAAAGGACACAAGTGCTATGGGTGAGCTTGAACCTGGGACCTTGGCCGTGTTTATCAACTTTTCAGAAATTTAAACGCGTTTCCAAACGCTTCCGTCACATTTCAAAGCCACGGCACCTCTACAAACACCTTCACACTTATAAAGCAAACATGACCTTGTCACCAGATCTATGGACTTACGATCAATTCAGACAAATCATAAGTCTTTATGAGACGATGCCCAGAACTGATATAAATAATGACATTACGAAAGGAGAGTAGCTCAAGCTGTGAATGTTACGTCACTCCTAAGTGGGATATGATATAGATGTGTTGATGAAATTGGTTCGTCACAATCTATATTCGTGAGATGTCGACTGCTTATGTTGGAGATGTGGCGGAATAGAACATCCGCTCAAGTTTAGAAATCTCAATTATCTCCAACACATTTTGCACAAACCATCGCATGTATTTTGAATTTTGACCTTATGATCCGACACAGTTACAAAAAGAAAAAAATTTTTTTTTTTTTTTCATAATGTTTTTATTGGGGATTTCATTCAAAATAAGCATCAATACATCCGTATATAAATCAATATAAGCAAAATAATATAATACAAGTCTTCATTTTGTTTCTACAGCATAATTTTCTTTGATAAAACATCAGTTAATGAGCAAAACAAGGAAGAATGAAACCCCTTATATACACATATATATGAAAAAGAAAACAAACAAAAAAAGAAGACATGCATGCACACATAAACCTTTATCACCCCGACCCGACCCCCCCCCCAAAAAAAAAAAAAAAAAAAAAAAAAAAAATACATCTGCACACACATCCCTCGACCACACGACACACACCCACACACACCAGCACCCACCGACTGCTTTCAGTCTTGATGAATTGAATCTGAAGATAAATGTCTTGACACTGGTTGTAATTTGATACTTTCCCATTTTTGTAGATGTTTACATAGTTTGTTTCTTTTTATAGCCAACTCTTTTTCCTCATCCTTATATTCCAATATTATTTTAAACAATCTATCTAAGTTAGGAACTGCACCCTCTGACCCTGACCGATATATGATATACTTAATTGTAAAAATTAATGTATTGCAGCACTTAATCCTAAATGAGTTTCCTAGTATTCCAACATGAACATTTTCCCACTTTACGTTTTGTAGTTCTACAAGCCCAAATCTTTCAATCACTCCCTGCCATAGGGGCTTGACATATACACAGTCCCAAAATAAATGCAAATATGACTCCGTCATTTGTTTACAGAAAGAACACTGGTCGTCTTCAACAAAACCAAATCTTAATAGATGTTCTTTTGTATAAATTGCTCCGTGGAGTAATTTGTACTGAAATTCCTTAATCTTTAACAAAAGCGTTGTGATTCTGGGTTTTATAAATATATCTTTAGTTTCCTTTTTTGAGAATTCAAAATCATTTTGACCATCCCGAATTTTTAAAGTGTATAAACGTTGCAAATCTGTTATAAAATGATCGTAGACCTTTCTTGATATTAGGTCTCTCAAAAGGATCGTATTTTCTGATATCTTTAAAGTAATATTAAAATCTCGTACATCTACTGAGTAGTATTTGTCTGGCCCCCCATCAAATTTCCCGCTCTTTAAAATAACATTGCACATTTCCCAAATCTTAGCTATGTTATCACTACATAGACCTAAATTCTGAAAGTATGCCAGTGGTCTGATTTGATTCTTATTGAGAATGTGATCAACTAAATAAATATTTTTCTTATACAATTCTTCATGAAAAATCATTTTGTTTTTATGAAGGTAGTTTTTATTATTAAAAATTATTGGATTAGTTTTCCCTTCTTGAAAATTCCTACAGCTCTCCATATCCTGCCATGCTTTTAACATTTCTAAATAAAATATTGGTGCTGTGACTGTAAGTAGTTTCATATCATAATTGCAAAGGGAAACAAATCTTCCCCCAACCGTCCTAAAGATATGGTCAAAGTACAATTTCCATCCTATATTCCTTTCTCCATACAGAAGTCTCTTCAGCCACATAAGCCTTTGGGTTTTCACAAATAAATCAAAATCAATCATTCTTAAACCTCCATCACCATAATCTTGGTAACAGATCGCTCTTTTGATACGATCTTTCCCATTCCATATAAATTCAAAACATAACTTTTTAATTTCAGCTACCACCCATTTGGGCACAACTAAAGCCGAAGAGACGTAATTCAGTTTGGAGAGAGCAAAAGTTTTAAGTAATTGGATTTTCCCCATAATGGTCAGATCCCTTTGCTTCCACCAACCCAGAAGCCTTTTTATTTTACTAAGTATCTCTTTATAATTAAGTTCCTCCCTAATGTTAATATCCAATGAAAAATAAACTCCTAAAATTTTCACTTCTGTCACTCTATTGCCCATGGGAAGTGATTGCGAACCCTCAATGCTTTCCCCTAACCTCATGACATTTGTTTTTTCAATATTAACTTTTAGCCCACTTGATTTATAAAAAGCCTGAAAAATATCCTTTAATCTCAAAATTGAACTTATATTTTTAACAAATAAAGTCATGTCATCAGCGTACAAGACTTGTCGAATTTCAAACTTACCAAACTCTATACCTTTGATTACGTTATCGTTTCTTATTGTATGTGCTAATATCTCAATTACTAGGAGGAACAAATAAGGAGAAAGTGGGTCACCTTGCCTTACCCCTCGCTTAATATCAAAATACCCTGTCGAGACACCGCCATTCATCACACAACTACTTATTCCATTGTACATTGTTTTCATCCATGAACAAAAAGACGGACCAAAGCCAAATGATTCTAGAGCTTTGAAAAGGAAATTGTGAGAAATAGAGTCAAACGCCTTTTCAAAATCAACTGCTATTAAGAAAAAATCCTCCTCATTACTATTAATACTATGAAAAATCACATCGTCTATCAGACGTATTGCTTCTCCAATATATCTATTTTTCATATAACCTACTTGATCTAAATGAATAATTTCATCTAAAACATCTATTATTCGGGTTGCCATAACCTTTGCAAGTATCTTATAGTCTGCATTTAATAATGTGATCGGTCTATAATTTTTGATATATAATGGATTTTTGCCTTCTTTTTCTACCAAAGTGATTACACCTTGTTTCTGAGATGTCGACAGTCTTCCCGTATCAACAGCTTCATTAAAAACTTCAACCAACAGCTTTCCTATCAGTGGCCAAAACGTTAGATAAAATTCGACTGTGAATCCATCATTGCTAGGAGATTTATTAATTTTCATACTCTTTAACGCTTTATAACATTCATCTATAGTGACTTTCCCCTCACAAGAACTTTTGCTTACATTGTCTAATTTGGGGGTGTTCTTACACATATTGTCAATGAATACATCTCCTGTCAATGATTTTTCAGAGTACAAATTGTCATAAAAAGAACGAATTATTTGCATTATACCGTTTTGCTCTTTTGTTATTTCCCCATTCTCATTGTACAGTTCCGTAATAATTGTTTTCTTTTTATTCCACTGAAGTAACTGCTCAAAGTATTCTTTATTCTGTTCACCTTCTTCACACCAAGCTGCTCTTGACCTAACTTTAAGTCCCTCTACACTGTTATTATACAATTTCTTTAGCTGACTCTTTTTATTGTCAATATCATTAATAATTGTAGAACTTTCAGAAGAGGTCACCAAATCTTTCTCCAGGGTTGTTATATCATTCTCAAGTTGTTTTATAAAAGTTCTTTTCTCTTTCGATTTCTTCCTTGAAAACTTCATTGCAAAACTTCTCATTTTCATTTTTAGAAAATCCCAAAAAGACGATTTAGATTCGAATTCCTTTAACCACTTTCTTTCTACAGTTCGTATTTCCTCTGACATTCTTTGAACAAAATCTCTATCCAAGCATAAACTGCTATTGAATTTCCAGTACGACTTTCCGTATCTTCCATAACTTTTAGTAGATTTTAATTCAAAATATATGCTGGAATGATCAGGAGCTATTGATGTTATTATATCACAATTGCCAACTATAGTTTCTAAATCTTTTGAGATGAACCAATAGTCTAAACGACTTTGAACCAATGGATTATTTTGTCTAAAAGTAAATTTCCTCGTCCGTGGGTTCCGTTCCCTCCATATATCAATTAAGCCTTGTTTCTTCAAAAACATCTCCAAATGATCTACAAAGGTAGTTCTCACATTAAGCGTTCTTCCAAAATAATCCAAGTCTTTAT
This sequence comes from Arbacia lixula, assembly GCA_963669155.1. Taxonomy (NCBI): domain Eukaryota; kingdom Metazoa; phylum Echinodermata; class Echinoidea; order Arbacioida; family Arbaciidae; genus Arbacia; species Arbacia lixula. The sequence goes on from OZ022583.1 coordinate 15,269,822, forward strand.
TTAATATTACATTAAAGTCTCCCCCCAAAATGAGTGAATAATTGCAAGATAACAACTCAGAAATATCTTTATCTAAATTTTGTAGAAAGTCTACTTGTTGTTTTACCTTTTCCCTTGTTGGAAAATAGACATTTCCTAATACTACATTTCCCCCCATCAAGTCTCCTTTAAGCAATATAAAGCGTCCATCAATATCTTTCACCACCTTTTCCAGCTTAAAATTCAATCCAGGTGCTAGTAAAACAAGTACCCCTTTGCTGTGATTCGTCCCGTGACTGAAAATTATTTGTCCTCCCCAGCCCTTTTTCCAATCTTCCTCGATATCCTGTGAACTATAAGTTTCTTGTAAGAAGATTACATCACCTCTTTTTTCTCTAACCCAATCAAAAATTGCTTTCCTCTTGTGTCTGTCCCTTATACCTCTGACATTAACTGAAATGAAATTCAAAACCTCCATAATTTCTTCAATATCTTAAACAAAAGACACGAGCAGGATAACGTTTTACCAGATAAACTATCTAAGGACTCGAATACTGTTGCACCAGTGTCAATAAAAAAATCAATGCATCTAACATCTGACTCTCTAGAATGGAACATATCTATTTGTATTTTCATTACAAGACCTAAAGCAGTCACACACTCACCACACAACATGACACACCCCAAATCACCACTACAAACATCCATACCGTGTTTAACATGCTCTACCGCACACATAACTTTAAGTGCGAGAGCTTGAGCCCCTCCCCTTCCTCCTTTGAACTAAAACTGCATTCCACGTGTAATTCCAAAATCCTTTATCTAAAATATGTACTGGTTGGGTTGTTTGCATATAAATTATGAATAAATCTAAGATACAATTACATCTCTTAAGAAGTAATGGCTTCTACTTCCCAAATAAATGCAACCTTTGTTCCCTGGAGAATGCAAACTACGTATGTATATTAAATCTACGTTCTATCCCCCCTTTAAAAAAAAAAAGAAAACAAAAAAAACTTATGTCTGACTTCATGCCCGGTATGATAAATATTTTGGAAATCAACCCTATTAACCAAACATAAAAAAAAGCTTATGCATGCATGAGTGTTACTGTATGAAGGAAAAGCTTTAAACAAATTCATGTGTATATTACAATTCCTAAGACACATAACATCAGTAACAACTATTGTTATGCAGGTTTCAACAGCTGGAAATTATATCATTGCTTACGTTAAATTGAAACAAAATCTGCATGTCGTAGAATAACGATAATGCTAAAAGGGCACATGCACGCCATGCTATTATCAGACCTCATACTATTATACCATGCATGAATGTGAAAAAAAAGAAAGCAATCAATCTCCTTTTTTTCCATGTCATTCCAACCGAACTTCGTTCTGTATGCCCACCAGTAACTACGAGCAAATATCTTGCCCAGAAAATAAGTGCATGATTCAAACTACCAAGTATGCAAATAGGCTGGTGACAGAACATTAAGTATCAAGCCTATGACCCTGCCTTCCCCAAATATTTTGGAAATCAACCCTATTAACCCAATTAAAAAAAAAAGCTTATGCATGCATGAGTGTTACTGTATGAAGGAAAAGCTTTAAACAAATTCATGTGTATATTACAATTCCTAAGACACATAACATCAGTAACCACTATTGCTATGCAGGTTTCAACAGCTGGAAATTATATCATTGCTTACGTTAAATTGCAACAAAATCTGCATTCCGTAGAATAACGATAATGCTAAAAGGGAACATGCACGCCATGCTATTATCAGACCTCATACTATTATACCATGCATGAATGTGAAAAAAAAGCAATCAATCTCCTTTTTTTCCATGTCATTCCAACCGAACTTCGTTCTGTATGCCCACCAGTAACTACGAGCAAATATCTTGCCCAGAAAATAAGTGCATGATTCAAACTACCAAGTATGCAAATAAGCTGGTGACAGAACAATAAGTATCAAGCCTATGACCCTGCCTTTCCCGAAATATTTTGGAAATCAACCCTATTAACCCAATTAAAAAAAAAGCTTATGCATGCATGAGTGTTACTGTATGAAGGAAAAGCTTTAAACAAATTCATGTGTATATTACAATTCCTAAGACACATAACATCAGTAACCACTATTGTTATGCAGGTTTCAACAGCTGGAAATTATATCATTGCTTACGTTAAATTGAAACAAAATCTGCATGCCGTAGAATAACGATAATGCTAAAAGGGCACATGCACGCCATGCTGTTATCAGACCTCATACTATTATACCATGCATGAATGTGAAAAAAAAAGAAAATGCAATCAATCTCCTTTTTTTCCATGTCATTCCAACCGAACTTCGTTCTGTATGCCCACCAGTAACTACGAGCAATTATCTTGCCCAGAAATCAGTGCATGATTCAAACTACCAAGTATGCAAATAAGCTGGTGACAGAACAATAAGTATCAAGCCTATGACCCTGCCTTTCCCGATTCAACAAAACATACCATCATGTACACTCAATACAGTTCTCAGTTCTAAACCATGAATGTGAAAAAGGCGATAACTCTCGTTCTTTTCTTTTCCGTTCTGAAAAAAAAAAAAAACAGCGGTGTGTTTGTGCAAAGTAATCATTATATTTTAGTTAAATATAAATAGCTTGCAGAATAAAATCCGTCCATGATTTATCTAGCCTATATGCAGATAAGCTTTAAACAGAACAATATATATATACTTTTACAGCAGTCAATATCAAGCCTAATCCTGCAAGTCTTCCTTCAAAACATCACCTCTTTTGTACCCAATACAATTCTCATCTGTTAAACCATGATGTGAAAAAAGTGACTCATTTTCCATGACGTATCAACCGAACTACGGTCTATATAGCAGTAATCATCAAATATTAACACAACTTGCCTAGTAAAATCATTGCATGCACAAATAAGCTTTAAATGAATAATTAATGATCAGCTTGGCAATCCAGTAACCGCAAACATACCCTCAGTTTTGCATCATCCTGTTAACACCACAATGGATTTTACGTATTTTCATTATTTAGATATAAAGTTCAACTATAAGTCAACCTTGCCCTTCACATGCGTACTAATGAGTTTTAAGTTCATCCAACATTTTTTTTTGTTTGCAATAGTTATAAAACATTGAAATGATACAGTGTATAAATTCCCAAATAAGTTTAAATCCACATCCTTTTTTTTATAATATAATGTTGATTTCAATTTGTTACTGTAATCATCATGTCTTCTTATCAGAGAGAAACAAAAAGAAAAAAAAATAACACAATTTGATAAGTCAATTAGAGCTTCATCTACCTGATTGTCAAAAAAGTGAGAAAAGGGAAAAAAAAATTGTCTAGCAAGATCAGTGAATGATTCATCTACCTCATGAAAATGAGACTGTGACAGAAAAAAAAAATATGCAGCTCTGTCAAATTAATTCCAACAATGCAATTACAATTATCTCCATATAGGCCTCGTGTACACTCATACTACTGAAACGCGAATGTGAGAAATGCATTCAATTTTTTTCAATGCCGTTCTAACTAAACAACAGTTTATTTTTATAACAATCATCCTATTTTAGTATTCTATCACAACTTACTCAATAAAATCTGTTTATGATTCATATACCCCATGCAAAAGTTGGGGATAGAAATATCAAGCCTATATAGCCCTGCGAATCTTTCATCAAAACATAATCTCTTTTCCATTCAGTGCAGTTCTCATTACTTGGCATAGCTGTGTGCCGGCAGTACTTTTCACATAAACCAAGTTCATTTCATGCTCCCCTATGTAACTAAAAAAGATATCATTTTGATAACTAGTTGACACTATAATAAGAATTTCCGCTACAACATAACATCACGCCATATTGCTTATATGTTGTGATCAGGCACTGATAAATTCATTATCTCTGTATAACTGAAACTCCGATATTCTTCAAAATCTCACAGCATATAGGGTAGCCGTGTACACTCAGGAGGTGATCATTTAAAAATAATAGCCTTCCTTTAAGGTATCGAAAAACAAATTAAAAATTTACATTTGCACTTCCTCTCCACACAGCTTGAAGCAATATTCCATCATATTGCCCGGGGAAAAATATCCTGGTCCTCTCAACATTGCAGATAAATTGCAGAGATCCCACGTAGTCCTATGCTGTTTTTCTCTTCTGTTTTTTTTTTTGATTTCATCGCGCTGTATCTCCTTTGTATCATTTGCGACCACTATAATGAATTCATTTACTTCCACTTCTCCTTTGTCATTTATGAACACCAGTGTAGACCTGTCTAATTCCCTCCTTCCATGTTCTCCTCTGGCATGTCTGGCAAACTCTCCACGAAGTTCCTCTGTTTTGTTATCGGCAGCCATATTTTGTCGACGAACAATTTCGCAGGTTCAGATCTAGAGAAATAAGCCAGCTTTCCTGCCTTTCTCGCTGCAAACAGAACCGGCATTTGTGCTTGTCTTGACCTTCTTATGCGCAAAGGAATGTCCTCCCTGATTGACATTTTTGTTCCTTTCAGATTTTTTGCATTCCGCATGATGTTTTCTCTGTCGGCGTATCGCACGAAACGTGCCTTGATAGGGCGTGGCCTCGATGTCGCTGCAATTCTATGCACCCGCTGGTACTCTATTCTATTAGCTTCCTCTTCAGTCAGTTTGAGTGCTTTTTGGTAAAAATCCTTCAAAACTAACCTTATGTCTTCACCTTCCTTCTCCGGTAGTCCCATGATGATCAGATTCTCTCTTGCCACATACGTAGACAGCTTATCGATTTCCATTTGCAGAGCCGATTCCTTTTCCACCACTTCCGCTTCCATCACCTTCAGTTTTTCCTTCGTTTCTTCTAACTCTTTACTTTGATAGGCAATGGCTTCTTTCACATCTTTAAATTGTGACTCAATCTGTTTCATCTGTCCTTTCAAACTGGCTTCGAAAGATGAAAACTTTTCCTCCAACCTTTCCGTTTGCTGCTCCAGCAGCCTTCGAATGGGGGGAAGCAGGCTGACATCAGGGCTCGGCGGGGAGCCGGCTTCAGCCCGCGGTCTTTTCGAATTTCCTTTCCCACTATTACGTGAAGTACTCGCCATGCTTTATGCACTGGTTGGGAGAGGCTCCAGAAAACACGTCTTCACACACCCATAACCAAAAAAATAATCGAAGCATGTCACGAATATAAACACACAAAAAAGGGTAAGCCCCCCCCCCCCCCCCCCCCCCCCTAGGCAAAATAGCAAAACTTTTTATCGGAGAAGTTTTGGCCAAAATAATTTGGCAGGATTGTCCCTCAACTTATTGACTAACTTCTGTCTGAAAATTACATTAATCCAATTAGCCATGCATGAGTGGGCAAATTTTAAAGGCTTAAAAGTGTTTAGATTGTGACGAAATTTATTAATGTGTTGATATCGTCACGAATCTTCAATTTTTTATCATATTTCTGTGTAGTGTTCCGTCCGTGAATCGAGTGCTCGCGTCATTGCCACCTTTCTTAGCAAGACTCATCTCCTCTGGCATTTTGTGTGACTTTGATGACCTTCAATTCTTGCTAATAAACATCCCATGTCAAGCTATTTGGCATAGGGCTATGTCACGTTGAGTTACTTTTTTCTTTCAGTTCAAATGGCAATACATGTTTATCATATGACTTTAATAACCATCGGTTTATGCGATACAGTGTTGAAATTGTATAAAACAAAAACCCATGGCTCAGGAGCATGTGTGACACACACTATACTTATCAAAAGTTCGCTCTTTCACGAAGACTTTCCCAGAAATATATTTATTTTATGTGTTCTCCTTCAGTCATCCGATAGTTATTCACCTTGTATTTATTTGAATTCAAATGCTCCGGATGAGAAAGAGCCACCCTTCCCCCCCCCCCAAAAAAAAAAAAAAATAAAATAAAAAATAAAAAATAAAAAATAATAATAATAATAATAATGATAATAATAATAATAAAAATAAATAAATAAATAAATAAATAAAATAGAATATATACATAAATAGTTACATAGATGAAAAATTGATTAATTAAACAATAAATTCACAAATGAAATAATAATAATAATAATAACATTAATGATAATAATAATGATAATGATAAATAAATGAATTTTAAGAGTAACAAAAAGAGGAAAAAGGGAAAAAAGTGCAAGTTGGTTTCAGTCTTCAACCCTGCTCTCCTGTGAACCCACAATGCATCACGATCTTTTTTTGGAGGACTGACATGCCGCTCTGTAAAGTGACGCGCAGACAAACTCCAAGTCAATTCGCGCATTCGAGTATTTTCCCGCCTGGGGCTATTTATCCGACAGCCTTATGGCGCAGCGGGAAACGTGCCGTAGCAACCCCGAGAGGCAAGCCCAAACTCCCCCTGGTGGAGCTGGGGTTGTTTGCCGAACCGGATGCCGGGGTAACCAGCGTATTTCCATTTCTGGGGAGAAGTGCCGGTTTTTGTGTTATTTCTTTGGATATTATGAATGAAAGGTTATTTATCAATCATCATCTCATTGTCTTGATTGCAGTATGATGGGGCATTTCTTTGGTTCGATATACATTCCTTTGGATATTAATGTCAATCACTACTTACACTTTTCATAGTATGCAGCTTTCCTTACTTTACTCTCGCTGTAATTTATTTTTCGCGTTAATTTCTCTCTCTCTCTCTCTCTCTCTCTCCACTCTCCCTCACTCTCTTTGTCCACGTGCATATTTATCGAAATGTCTCATTGTGATATTGCAGCCAAGCTAATAAAATTACAAGGAATAACAAGATTTATATATTCATCATGAGCTAAATAAAAAAAAAAAGACACAGCATTTTCCTCCAAAAATTGAACTGCGCTGTTCATTTGAATATTAAGCATATATATTTATATGCAAATATATATCATGTTCTCTGTTCCTCTCTCTCTCTCTCTCTCTCTCTCTCTCTCCTCTCTGTCTGTGGCTATGTCTATCTTGTAATTGTAACGATTCCACCCCATCTCCCTGCTCTATATATTATATACAATATGTTACTTTGTTTATTATTGTTTATTATTCTTACCTGCATCTGTTGTTGTTCTTCTTCTCCTTTCATCATGATACGAATTCGGAACATTCTCCCATCTCTACCCCCCCCCCCTCTCTACCTCTCTCTCTGTCTGTCTGTCTGTCTGTCTCTCTCTCTCTCTCTCTCTCTCTTTCTCTGTCTCTCTCCTTCTCTGTCCCTCGTGTTTGTCAGTCTATCTGCCTCTTTCTTTATATAGCTCTACCCCCTCTCTATCAATCGCAGTATCCCTTCAAGTGCAAACAAAGGCGAGAACGTACGCACCCACACACTTATCTAATCGCACAACCCCCCCCCCCCCCTTCCACCCACCCCGCCCCACTACACCCGGGCTTCTCACCTTTTTGCCGCCAGGTGAGGTACCTATCAGTCCGCCATCGCAGAGAGCAGGTAAACAAGCTCTCTGGAATATTCTCCGAGGGCGAAATCGACAACAAAACTGGTTCGTCTGGCATATAATCTCCACTACCTGGTCGCTCTTAAAGTAATTTCACCTAGGAGAGAGAGCAGAGAGAAAGAGAGAGGGAGAGAGAGAGAGAGAAACAGAAAGAGAGAGGAGGGTAGAGAGCGAGAGAGAGAGTGGTAGAGAGAGTGCGTGATGTGGAGATAGAAAAAGAGAGAAAGAAAGAAAGAGAGAGAGAGAGAGAGAGAGAGAGAGAAAGAAAGAGAGAGAGAGAGAGAGAGAGAAAGGGAGGGAGAAAGAAAGAGAGAGAGAGAAATAGTGTGTGAATATCGAAAGTGACTCTTAATAAGGATTAGCCATACCCGCATATTTGATAAGGAGTCATTGTCGGGTGGGCTAAAATATAATCTAGCACATACATACCTTCGTAATTGATTTAACATCACAATTTAAGCGACTCAATTAGCTCGATACCCTTATGATATTCATTTCGAAAAATTAGCATTATATACACTAAGAACTTAAACCATATCATATATTGGCAATGGAAGCTAAGCCCGAGATGCAAAGTACATACAAAGTAATCTGGTTTTCATTCTGCATTAAGTTTCACATTTCCTAAACTTTATTCATTGTGGCTGTGGCTCATACACAATCTTATATCATCATTGATTTGGGGTGCAAAAGTTATACACTAACTTTGAATAATAAGTTTGTTGCTTAAAGATTGTCCGTCCCTTTTGCAAGCTTAAAATTTGAAATCGTCTATCACGATCGTAAATTGAAGAAAGTGTGATTCAAGACCATTTCTGAGAATATAGCATGCTGAAGCTTTCTGTATATGTAAAATTTTCAGCCGTTAAATTTCAAACCGACTTTTTTCGTACTACGGAAAAAGTATAGTCTTTGTTACAGTATCTATGTGGTTATTATGCGTGTGTGAAATCCTAATTTTATGAGTAACTACCAAACTTTGGAGATGATTCCTTCCACAGAACATTTTTTTTTATAATGCGTTTTATAATTTGATAAACAGATTAATCAATAAAGCAGATATTTCAACACAAACTGCTAAGAGCCTGAGGTAAAGACTATTAATCAGACGTTGTTTACGTGCATTATTTGAATTTTACACTACGTGTCAGTTTCAAATTGTGAATATAGAGCTTGCTAACACTTCTCTATATGTTTGCCAATGTTTCGACGGTTTTGTGGTGATCTGAAAAAGGGACTGGCTGTCTTTAAGTAGTTTTTTTTTCTTTCTTTTTCTCTCTGTGATCATTTCGCTATACGAATCATAATGACGTCCTTTATCGATGTCATCATTAGGGCCTCTCGCTTCATCGCAGAAGTGAAACTTTATATGACGTCATAAATGCTGAAAGCGTCATTACCGATTCTGACTCAACTCCACTCTCGCTATGATTCTATATTTAAGTTTTATCTCATTGAAAAATGTATTACACTCTCTAACAAGTGTCTAATGTGCTAAAGAGTGTTGACAAGGCTGGTGACGAACGATGAAAGGAGTCATTTGTAATTGGCTCTTTAAATTGACGTCTGTGAGAATTGCCAGGGGGAGTAAGGAAGGGGAAGGGGAAAGCGTGTCGATTAATTTGTTAACTTGACCCATTTTCTCGATGAGCAGCGCGAGCAAAGAGCGAAATGGCGCTCCCAAAGTGATGTAAGATATGTAAGATGGTAGAACGTGGAGCAAAGCCATGTAGCGCCATCTGTTGCCCTGATCAGTTATTGTTTCAGTTTTGTTTCCCCCGTAGTCTCTCTCTCTCTCTCTCTCTCTCTCTCTCTCTCTCTCTCTCTCCCTTTCTCTCTCTCTCTCTCTCTCTCTCTCTCTCTCTCTCTCTCTCTCTCTCTCCGAATACCCTATACTCTTCTTTTCTCTTTTCCACTTTTTCTTTATTCCCTCTCGCTCTATCTCTCAAGTTTTCTCTATAATGCTAATTGTTCAATTTTGTTACCTCATCACTCTTTCATTGTATATAAAATGTATCTCCCTCTTTTCACCCTTTGTCTCCTCCTTTCTCTCCCCCCCCCCCCCCTCTCTCTCTCTCTTTCTCTCTTTCTCTCTTTCATCCGTATGATTTCTTTCTATCATTACCCCTTATGGATAATCTCTCCCCGTCTCTCCCATTTTCTTCCACTTTCTGTCTATACCTCTCTCTCTCTCCCTCCCTCACTCGCTCTTTCTCTCCCTCTCTCTCCCTCTCTCTCCCTCCTTCTCTCTCTCTCTCTACCTCTCTCTCTCTCTCTCTCTCTCTCTCTCTCTCTCACCCTCTCCTCTCACGCACACGGAATACCAACCGATTAATTAGTTCATATCTACGTCAGACTAACCTCGCGCTTAATGAAAGGTTAATACACATGAGTATACCGCAATGGTTCAACTCGTGCGTAGATTGTATGTTCTTAGAATGCGGAATTAGACGATGTTCAATTTTTCAAGAGTCAGGAGATAAAGACTAGACAAAGAGAAGCTAATTAAAAAAACTTATGACGGTGAACACTTATTGTATGCTCTTTTCCATGCATTGTTCTTGCTTCTTAGCATAAAGAACAACCATAATGCAAAGCACAGGCTCGTACATAATATAATAGAACAACACTAACCCTAAATCATAAAGAGCACCCCACCCCCCCCCCCCTCCTCGCTTACTCACCCTTTTTGTGTATGTTAATCTTTACCTTTTCATGTTGTAATACTGTGCCTTGCCAGCTTTGTACTATCATCTATATCGTTAACATGGTTAAGTTGTACATGAAGATTAATCATCTGACCAACCCATTATCAAAGCCTTTCTCTCTTAAGGATTTTCCACCATCAAACAAATATAACTGAAGTCATGCATGTACAGTAAAACATGCTTTAGGGCCACCTGCAGAGAGAGACTATAATTTTGGCTTCCATTTGGGTTTTCTTCTCATTAAATCCTGTAACCTCTATATTAAGACCACCTGCTCATAAAGTCTACATTCCATGCCGTCTTCCTTGAGCTGTCTGTATAATACAGGTTTCAGTGTGTGTACGTAAAGTGCGTGGAAGCAAATGAATTGAAACTGGTGTGAAAATCCACGCACTCATATCTTACCCATCGGTGTTTAACACACAGTGATATGAGTCTTCGATTGGAGATTTTCCATCCTATTCCCAACGGGGAGTCGTGTGTACTTTGAGCGTGTAAAATCGATTTTGTTTAGCCACAATCGTCGCAGCATACGTGCTGATGAGTGCGCGATCCTCATCAATCAAAGATTTATCTTTGAATGAAAGATAAAACAGGTGTTTCAGACAGGGCAGACGGCTTGATAACGCGTGATGTCATCTTTTCTCAAAGACCACCGCAGATATCACGATTTTGCCACGATTCTGCAGTCGTAAGCGCCTATGTGACGTCACCTACTACACAAATCCTTATGACCTGGTCCTGTGATTCAGTCAGTCGCAGAGTCGCACGGCCGATCGGATCGTGTCGTATACGGTGGCCTTACACTTGGTGCGCCAGATACACTGCCGCTCTACGGGATTTGTGTGTTATAACTTTGTGCACACACGTATCAGTGGCGGATATGGGTTAACACAGTCAGATGCTGTTTATCATTATAGACGTTTGAGATAGATGTTTGAATGCTATGATCATGTTTTGGTCATTATTATACGATTGCCATCATCATTGCTCTACTTTTAGCATTGTATTCATCATTGTTGTTATGTTATTGTTTTTTTCTTTGCTGTTTCTCTTCTTGTTGGTGTTAATGTTTCTTAGTTTAATTTTTTTTGTTCTGTTAAGGCCTCATATGTGTCTATTGGTTCAGTAAATATGTAACTATTTCCCGCAACACCAGCATGATATTTAAAATGACTTAATAAATGTTGGATGTCTTGACTGCGTCAGTTTAAAATACCTGATATTCTACATGATAGCATGAAACAGCTACGTGCGTGACTGGCAGAATGTGTACTACTATCAAAGCATTGGCACAATAAATGCAATGAATGCGACGAACGTCTCGAAACATCTTGAAGAATGATTACTAGAGCTAACACCGCATCACACCCTAATTCACATATAGACAAGATATTTATTAGCTTCCTCTCTTCTTCAAATCAAGAGGATCGCGAAGGACGTGATATAATCGTTGCCTGGAGAATACAAAAATGTCTGCGAACATACCTGCTAATAAGCCTACGCAATTCGTATCCATGAGCTAAATTGAAGATTATTGCGTGCGATGCATTCGCCTCGATTAGGTTTTAATGCGTCTGGAAATGAAGCGTGGTCTGTATGTCCAGATGTATGTACGTGCGTCGTGCCGCCACAGCAATCAGCCTTGCGCGTGATTCATTACGTCATGCAGAAGCTCGGGGGAGGGATCCCCGGGCCCGACAAAAACGGATTTTGCTGCGTTGCGGGAAAGAGCAGGCGACACGCGCGCTTATCATGACGCGGGTACGGTATAGCACTGGAAGGGTGGTCTGAGTGCCGGAACGTTAAACTCGCAGTCCGCCTTAGCTGCCCCGTGAGTCCAGTCGCCCAAACACCCCAGAGGAGGAGAACCACTCTACCGACCAACCAAACATTCAACCACTGTGTATCTTCATATATATACAGTGGTTTATCAAAGCTAAGTTTGGAGTTTGCATTGTGTGGGAAGCTTTCTCGAGGCATGATTATACTGCACATTTTACTGGACTTCTAATCATGTGATCATACGCGACGGGACTAAAGCATTATTTTGACTTCGCATTTTGAACAATGACTTAACAGAAGCAATACACACCAAGTCCAGAGACCGACTCTTTAGCACTCGAAGGATTGCACAGTATCTGGAGTAGTAATCCTGTTAGGTTTGCCCAGCTGACACACATCAACGTGGTATTTTTCAACGCTGCCTGAATACCGGAAGTAACCTAGAAATACTTTTCTGGTTTTGATGCGAGCATTCGTCCTTACAGCAAGCTGCAACGCGCGTGAATGTAACCGTCTACACCTTATAAATAAATCACGTGACTTCAGATATAGATTTGGAGTATCACAAACCTCGGAAAATCGACGTCGTTTTGTTTTCCATCAATAAGCGCTTGCTGAAAATAGCTATTGAAACCACTGGAGGCTGAGGATATTGATGTCAACACATTTTTCATGGAAGGTTATCATCATGACGAAGTAAAATCTACAGATATTGATGGAATTTTGTTTGTCTCGAGAATCTTGTTGAAAGAAGGAAATCAAACGATAACGAAGGGAATATGAAATCAATACTTTCCAACTTTGGCAATAATATCAGTCGTTATTGATGTTCATACTTGGGTTCATTTTTTTTTTACCAAGAAAGCCATCGCAGCTGATTATCGATCACAGGATGCGGTACAATCGAGGGTCGTAGCCTCATGTTTCCATATTAACTCTTTGTGTGTCGTATGTGTATTTTGTCACCATCAATGTACACACATCTCTAGAGAAGCATTTCATCCGGCACAGAAGAGTTAATCGGACGGTTTTCTCGCGATTTGAGAATTTGACCCCGGGAACAGGATTTACGAAGCTTTTATAAGCACTCAAGCTCCTTTGATTGCAACTTTTATATGCTACATGATTAGAAGATATGATAGATCATAGAAGGGAGAATGCATTTTCGAGAAAGCTTTTACGTTTCACGAATTAATACCGGATATTACATTGTTAACACCACAGTTTGGCAGCGGTGACACACGCAAAGACTGAGAGCAGTATTCTGTCGGACACGCAAGGAGTTACCACACGACGAGAGGTTGCTCTCAACCTCCCTCTCTTTTTAAAACTGAGAACGGTTCATATTTTCTCGGACAGAATTGACGTTTGCCCTCACTAGATCGTTAATAGATCAAATAATCTTAAAGGACAGTGTGCGGTCTTTGGAGATGCAACTTTGTATGTTTTTCTCGTGAGTTATAACCCCCAACTGCTGCCACGGAGAGGAGCAGGCAGCGAAGCTGGTTCGGCCAGATGATTGCGGTAGTAGGGGCAACGGCCGCTGCGTACTACACGGCGAGCGTCAGCTTCATAATGAGCTTCGTCTTCCAGAGCTCGACAACGACGAGTGCGACGACGGAACTCGCTTACTCGCTCCTCGATTCCCCATGCGCAGGTGCGGGCCACGACCACAGGAATAGTCAGCAGACGTGGCGACTCCTCGACGGCATGCAGAGAGGCCCGAAGGAGCCGAACCCCGTCGGGACTGGCGGAGGCTGCAGCGGTGGTGGTTGTGTGGGTGGTGGTGGTGGTGGTGGTGGTGGAGGGGTTAGCGGCGAAGGACCACACCGGTCCCTGCTGACCCCCTTGTTAGAACGACTCACGCTCTGGTGTACGCTCATTGCGCTGTTCGTGCGCTGGTTTTGGGTGTGCGGGTTTCGACGCAGCCCGCCACCGGCACTACCTCAGCTGAACTTCCGGCCGTCCTCACTGCTGAAGTTCGTCTTGAAGACGTGCGAGTCTCTCCGGGAGCCATTCACGCCTATCGCCTGGGCGTGGTTCGGACACCTGCAAACCGTCATCGCTTTCATCCTGTCCGACAGCACTATGCGGTACCGTCGCGAGGTTTTGCAAATGAACGACGGGGGCGTCGTAGCGCTGGATTGGGCAGCTAGAAGGCATATGAAAAAAGGACAAAAGAAAAATATATCTTCTAAAGGAATAATCATAATTTTACCAGATTTAGTCGCGAGTTCATCAGTGGTGTCGAGACTGTGTTCGAGCGTCTGCTGCAGTGGTTACGAGCCAGTGGTCTTTCATCGTCGGGGAACCAGTGGGCTTCCCTTGTCCACACCGAAGAGCCAGAGTCTCGGGGACCCGTCGGACCTGCGGGAAGTCGTACGCTACCTGAAATCAAAGCTTCCATCCAGAAAACGCATTAACGCCATCGGGCTCGGGTTCGGCGGAAGCCTTCTTCTCTCGTACCTCGGAAACTACGGGTCATCGTCCAGACTCTCCGCAGCTGTGTGTATATCCCCCGTCTACGACCTCCAGGCGGCCGTCCAAACAGACCAACGGACCCCGCTCTTCAATTGGCTCATTCTGCAATTCCTCAAGCTAAATTTCACGAATCACGTGAACACCATGCCACCGTCGTATGATCTGGACGCGGCCTTCTCCTGTAAGGCCCTCCACGAGTGGCTTGAGAATGTGGACTGCCCGATGTACAAGCTTAAAGAACTGGACGATTACTGGGAGCACAACGAGCCGCTACGCGACGCCGATGAAATCGCGGTCCCTCTTCTATGCATCAACTCGTTCGACGACCCGATCACCCGGAAGGAGAGCATACCCTATGACCTGTTTTCGACGCTCCCCAATCTCTTATTGGTGACGACGGATAGGGGTGGTCATTGTGGCTTCATGCAGGATTCGCTGTACCCCGTCTCATGGGCTCACGGCCTGTCACTGGATTTCATCGGTGCCGTTCTACAGTTTACGGAAAATGTGACTAATGAACGAATCGTCAGTGGGAGGATAAGGATCGACTCTTGAAGATATGTGCCCAAGTGTTTCTGACGATGGAATCTATCATTTTGATCACTCTTAACGCACGGGTGACGCACGTTTAACTATTACATTACCGAGCCTGGGAACAGCCATTGGTTTACTACACATCTTCACACCAATGGTAATGAGAGAGTTAAATTTAATTGTGAAAATGATTCGAGCATCTGAAATGTGGAACAATTATTCTATAGTGTAATGATTACATTGTTTTGCGTACGTAACGCATGGTGAGGGTGTTTTCTTACTAATATGTGGGTGGATGTGACGTAGGAAGTAATCATGCAATTCTGCAGCTTTTGTTACGAAGGTAAAAATAGCATGCGTGTGGTTAGATCATTAAGGTTTTACTTTCCATGTCAAATCAATGGGTACTTATTAACCTTTTGTATGCCAGATAATCTGCTTCTCTGTGACATTTGTGTATATTATTTCTGGAAAGAAAGGCACACATGGTTAAAGGGTTAAAGGAATTGCGCTGAGCCATCCTATCTTGCTTTGGGGGGGGGTGTAAATGTATATCCATTTGAAGTTAGAGCTATCATCAACAACAAGAACAACTCAAACTTTGGGTATAGGAACCGAATATTTATTTGTACATTATATAAAAGATCCCTTCCTTCACTGTACTTTTTTGGACTCGTGTTCTTTCTCACTTTCACAGAAAAATCAACTATCAGTACAACGATAAGTGGGAAACTGTTTCCCTATCTTCTGTCGTATTTATTGAGTTTTCCATTTTTGTATATCCTTTCTGTGTCGGTACGACTCAGGAGAGTGAAATTCCACCTGCTCTAGGTGAGAAGCTCTGCTTTTAGATCCACGCAACACCGTCCATACACTCGCGCTACGTTGCTGCTAGCTATATCTTCAATAGCTCCGGCACTTTTCTGTCATGCCCCTACAAATCAACAAGACGAGTACTTAGAATTTTCAATCAGCTCCCTATCCATTGCAAATCGAATTCTCCCTCCCCAGCCGAGTCTCATTGCCGTGCTTTGAAGAGAACCGCGGTGACTGTATATTTCCTCTTAGCTCGTTTCCAAGGCAAAGGAAAACAAATCGTAAGGTTGAAGGATGTAAAGTCGGCATAAGCACATAAACATCAGGCGATGTCGGTATTATCTCGACTTCACCGATCCTGTTTTCAAATTCGCAAAGGAAAAGCTGCTTGTTTAAAATGCTAAGATCTTAGAGTGGAATGCATGCACATTACATGCTCTCACTAGAAGGCGTTCGTCATAGGTAACATTTCATTTGGTCTATGTCTAATATCTTTCTCCCACAGTTGTATTTCCCCCCTCCTTTTTTTGAAAAGCCTTTTGCATTTGTTCCGTCTTTGGGGCATGCGACATCAGCGGGATTATGTACAGTATATCGTTTAGTTTGTGCGCTGGTGTATTTACTCTCATCTCTGATTATGCTTCCTTTATTATTCTTCCTGCCATTGTCACTGTCGTTAAATTTCACTTATATACTCATCTACTTTTCTTCAAATTGTTCACATTGCACTGCCTATCAAACAATCATTTTGAACATAGTCTGCTATGTTTCTAGTACTTTTCTCTTGCGTGTACTTTCGATATCAGCTAACATCGATCAAGTTGGTCACCTTATTTCTGAGGATTTTTGGGAAAAGTAGCATCACACACATTGTTTAACAACTCATACAGTCTTACTTTACTCAGTACATTGTGTTCGAGTCAGTTTTAAATTCACATATTGACTGCGTAACGTCCAAGAATGTTGACCATTAGCGGAAGCTCGCAGAGAGCCTATCACATTTACTATGATGTCAAATAAAGCGGTTCGCTTAACCCCCCAAAATGGAAAAGAGTGTGCAATAACAAAAATCTCTTCATGAGTCGGCGAAATGTTATCAGCCTCATGTGCTCGCACGTCCCGTCGGGGTCCGTGGTTCACTATTAATTGCGTATGACGCACCCTACACACACCGGGAGAGCTGCGTCAAAGCTGCGTCATGTCCCATGAATTCCATAACGAATGATTTTGCAGTATGTGCGTCAATGTAGTCAGATGAAACGTTGGTCAGAGATGTGCATATCGCAAGAATATGATAATGAGTGTGTCCACTGACTCTCGGAATAGTTTTAAAATGTGACCTTTTCGCAATGGTGTGTTAGCTTTCCCGATGCGACAAGATCATTCTAATGTCCGTATACGGAAACTAGTGCACCGTTCTTGTGAGCTGCTTGCTACGCCACGTAATTGAAAGGAGCATATAGGCCTGCATAGAGTTCTACACCAGTCATCGAAACGTTATTATTTTGGGGGTCCAATTTTGCAAAGGTATATTAAGAAATACAAAATCGAACATGGGCTGTGTTTACATGGATATTGAATTAGAATTTATCACTTTTGATTTGAACAATTTTTGATCAGTGCGTGATATTACGCAATTTGTCAACCTTTTCATGATAAATTGTACATCCAGATTATGATTTTATTGTACGACATTATTTCTTTTTCTAGGCGTACTGTACCAATGGAAATGTTCAATCTTCGAAATGTCTTGGGCAACGATGTACTTAAATGAACTTAAACTGTTTCTTCCATACTTCGTACGTGGATGAACACTGCGCCAATAATTATTACCCAAAAGGAGAATTTTATTTGGGAGGCCTCACCCCGAGACCTATGTAAAGGTGTCGATATAAATGGGGAGACATCTCGCAAGAATTTGAACATGTGTGAATCCTCTGATCCTGAGACTAGTTTCGAAATGTGTCCTTTCCATGAATATTGGTGGTATCAAGTCCAAAATGTATTGATGATATCAAATTGTAAAATGGAAATTGGTAGGCACAGAAATGTTACAATAACATGAGGTATGAGGACTCTGTCCGAGTTTTATGACATCGGGTTACGATCAGCTACGAAGAATATCCGATCGACTGTCCTCATTTAGTTGACATAATGATGAAGGGTACTGTATAGGCATATCCGTTTCCTTGTCTTGTTATTCATTGATATCTTATTCTCTTTCTTATGGCAACCAATTTCCACGCAATTATGCAGACCTTCATTGCCAACGGCATTAATTTTAATTTGCATCGACCTATAAAGCTGAAGTATATCACGTTCTTGGAAGGCGCTATCATATTGAATATTACAGTACATCTCAATTAGCTTTGGAGCATCCAGGGTCAACTGTTGATATCGTGCCGTACCTTGCCTGAAGGAACTACTACTAGGTGTTGAAAAAAAAAACTTCTTACACTTTTGAAAAAAAAAGGTTCAACTCACATCAAGCTGAAATTGACACATCATAAAGTCAATCGATGTCGATTTTTTTAGAGACATGTTTTGTGAGATTTCATCGATTACTTTTTTGTAATAATTCTGTGAATATCTAATGAGATTTTCACTTTTGGACAAATTTGGATATAGGAAATTGGTGTGTATCAAATAATTAATGCAAAACACAACAATGGTCATTTTTTACACTTTTGAAAAGAAATAAAAAATCAGTTTCAACTCATTTCAAGCTGAATTTTACACGTTTTTAAGTCAAACGATGTCAATTTTTTAGAGACATGTTTTGTGAGATTTCAGCGATTAATTTTTTGTAATAATTCTGTGAATATTTAATGAGATTTTCACTTTTGGACAAATTTGGATCTAGACATTGGTATACGATTCATGCAAAACACAACAATGGTCATTGTGCATTACACATGCCTACACACAACTTCTTTTCTGAAACATCATGCATTATTAATGACACTGTGATGACAGTTGCTAGTGGATTAACAGGTGTGATGCACAATGGTCATTGTTGTGTTCTGTATTAATTATAACATACGCACACATTTTGAGGTCCAAAATTTTCCCAAAGTGAAAATCTTATTAGATATTCCAAGGATTATTAAAAATAATAATAATAATTCTTAAAATATCACAGAACATGTCCCTAAATATTGACATCCTTGACTAATATATGATGTATTAATTTCACCTTGATTTGAGTTGACATTTTTCAAAAAGTGTCAAAAAAAAAATTCTTAACACCTGCGTACCATTCCATCACATGGGTCCATTATGCTTACGTCAGAAGGCCACCTCCTGCTGCAAGGTACCCCCCCCCCCTCCCCTCTAGGCTTTCTAGAAGCCAAGAAACGCAAATCGGTATCGCATATTTCATATAAAAAAGTTACACACAAAGTGTGGCACCAAGATGCATAAAAGGGTACGGCACTTAAGAATTGGTTAGAGTACGACATGGGTTGGGGTCTAAGCAGAAACTTGGAAGTGTTTCACAGGTCTAAATAAGTCAGATATGTCATTTATGAGTTCATCCCCTACTGCAGCCAAAAGCTACCGTTTTTGCAAGGCCGAGTGTAATCCCAAACTTATTGTTGATATAATATTCCTGTATGTCTGCTTGAGATGAGTCACCGTGTGGTAGTCCTTAGAATTACTGTGAGAAAAGAAATAATATAGAGTGCAGAGGGTAAGAATCAGTGTAATCTTTCGGAGAGGTTAGGTTCAGAGCTAATAAAGAACAAACCCAAAAGTCCGTTTCAGAACTATCACATGCTCTACCATGAAACTCACCTTATCATTCTCATCATGCAAGAACCTTCCTTCAAGGTCCGTATAACCAGCATCATGTTGCATATACATTTTAAATCATTGTAAATTACCATCAATGGTAACTACCATAGTACCAGCTAATGATCTTTCATTATTGCACATGTTACCTTGGTAGTTACCATTTATTTTAAGTTACAATAATTGAACATTTATGTGCAACATGGCCCAGAATGAAAGTTATCCTTCCAAACCTACGTTTACGTATGCTATGGTTTTTGTTCTTGAGGAACATTCACATGGACTTTCGCCCAAAACCGCAACAAATCTTATCAAAATATAAATCAAAGGGAAAAGGACGACATTTTGTGCATAATTCTAATGCAGTAGGGATAAAAGTCTCATGTCAATTCGATTTTAAAGGAAATCAATTTGCGCCTCTTCTCGATTTTAAAGGAGATAAAGTTATCTGGGTTTTTCGATTTCAAAGGAAGTAAAACACTATATCAAATAATTTCATTTTCCCCCCAGACGTCTCTAGAAGCTTTAGCAAAGAGACGTCTTTTTCTGTCAAGTAAAATAATTGCATTTAAAGGGAATATACTGTACTGGGAAGGCAAAAGGCCTTCGCAAAGGTGATCGTGAGCAATCTTCTTACCAATTATCTTAGATTCATGTATTGTCCATTTTAGAAACCTGTTAAAAGTCATTTGCCCTCAAATGATCCACACTTGGAGTAATAGGTGATAGAATCATAAATCCTCAAAATGTTCGGCCCGAATATTTTAATTGAATTTAAATAATCACCAATTACTCAAAATGTGGATCATTTGAGGGGAAATGATTTTCAGCAAGTTTCTAAAATGGACAATATATGAATTTAAGACTATTGGTAAGAAGATTGCTCACAATCACCTTTTGAAGGTGTTTTTGTCTTTCCAGTACAGTAAATTCCCTTTAAAGCCTTTTGGAATGAAATCAGTACTATTTAGTGGTGTCTCTTAGACATGAAATGATCAATCAACGTAATGAGACGACTTCAGGGCATAAAAATCGAATTAGCAATGCGTGGGCTTAAATCGTCTCGCACGAAAACAGTCGATACTGATTTTATACGGCCAGACATTCAATCAGTGGGATTGAAAGATACTTCTCTGTCCAATATTCGTTCGCTCTCATTCCAGGACTGCAACCGTTATTGCATTGCACGAATCGCTCGTTGCCGCCGGAAATGTATCACTGTGCGCCCATTCCATGAGCAATGCTCATGGAATTTTGTTTGTTACGTCACCATTCCATGATATTGATGTTCGCAACATGATTTGTATAAAGTAATAAATTTGATCATTGTGTTAACATTCTAACCTCACCAGTTTCTCAATTGTTCCAATTATTTCATTTTGAGAGAATGTATTTGTTTGTATGATATAGTTTATGTTTTTCGTTTTTACGCAATGTCATGACGATAGAATGTGTACATGTGTATGCGGGAGTCATTTAGATAAGACCTTGTCTCTCCCTTTCTCGCTCTGCCTCTCTCACTCCCATACTCACGCACGCGCAGAAATAATCTGTGCACTCTTAGAGCATTGGGTATAAAGGTGCCCAATATCAGAAAACATATGTGTGTATCAGGTTAACAAATGGGTAATAGTGTGTATGCAGGTGTGAGAAACATGCAATGATATAAAGATATTGATGGACCTGAGGGATGTCTTTAAAACGTGGTTTCAAATCCTTGCATAACCCCGGGGTGAAGCCTGAAAGCTCACAGTACGTTTTAGCGATCACACTGGCCCCAGAGTATAAATGACTAAATATGTTAAACCTACAACCATTAAACGTGATTATCCAGAGTACAAGCCTCGCTCTCTGTTCATTCAGTAACGTTCATTTTGGACCGCATGCACCGTGTCATTGTATACGCATTGCAAAAGGCGGGCGGACAATAGGCATTGTGGTGTCGTTAAAAATGGCGATCAAAGCACTCTCTTGAAACATTTTAACCATTGAGATTCTCATCGCACTATCGGTCGTAACACATTTCTGCAAGAAGAGGTACTTCTGATGGGTGGGGAGTTAAAGCTGTCGTGACTTTTAACCAATGAGATCAGTATCCTTAAACAGTATCCTTAACATGGGGTCTAGATTACCTGGGTCCTGTCTCCTAAAGAATTACGATTGATTGTAACCTGACTTGCGATTGATTTATGAATCGTAATTCTGTACATTTGAGATAGAACGTGCGATCAATTCAGATCAATCGCAACACTTAAAAACCTGGCTCTGGACACGGTTAAAAAAATGTATCTGCGTTTTTCGTTCTAAATATAGCAATGGGTTTTTGAAAATACAGCGAGAGGTTATTGGACTCAAAAATACACACACACTCCCAATCGTTTTTGTTGTTGACCTTTATCGTTTTCATACACTACCTCTTCTGCTATTTACAGATGAATCGAAAGCGTGAAGAAAAACACTCCAAAAGGGCGGTGTTTATATTCTGTTGGTCGTAGGCTACATGGAATTGTGTTGCCAAACTAGAATGGTGTCACAAAACGACAACATACCGCGCTACTGATGTCATGTTTTCGCAAGAGCAGAACGAGTTTGTATTCACGTGGTCCTATCGATTACTTGGTAGCATGTTGAATAATGGTTCGCTTTCCCGCGCTCCCTGCTCTTTCTAGAGTACGTCATGCTTGCCCCACATTCCACACACTCTCGGTCTTCTGTTCCCGTTCGGTGCCTCTAAAATGTGACGCATATCACTTTGAAAATAACGTCTCTGAATTGATGCATCTATTTCTAAATCAAAAGGCCGTGGTTAACCAGACCAGCTAGAGCCATATTAGGAAAACACATCAATAAATCGAACATGAGCTATATTTACAACAACGTCAATGAATCGAGCTTGCATGACGATTATTCGGTTACAGTTCGATATTCCGAAGGTTCGTTTATTCCGAAGATTCGTAATTCCAAAACACGTAAATTGCCTATACATCGATGCTTGTTAGTCCGAAAACGAAATAGGGTTCGTTAATCTGATCATTTGTCGCCTAACGTTCGGAATAACGAGTGCTTCCCAATCAATTATTCTTGGGCATTGATGAGTACAGCAAATGTTGATCACAAGGGACTATCATTCGGAGTGATAACTCTTACAAATTCCAAAACATCAATAAGTATCAAAGAAACCAAATGTGAAATACACATCATCGTGAGGTTAAGATTAAATGGGTTTACATACTATGCATTTAGTAACCGTTGTAATTCTAATGATTCCAAATCTGTTCGGTGTCGCCAAAATAGATATAAATCGCCCATCGCTGTCCAGCCCCTGCCGAGTTAATTATTGTCGTTGGAGCGCGAGGCTTCCAGACGAACACAACAATGAATGTCAACATCCGCAGGCTTAAGTATGATTTAAAAGCTACTTCCCACATAGAAAGTGATTTCTGAAAGCAGCTGTATAATTGCGTCAATGATCTCGCTGCAGTTCATTGTCTAAGGTTGCGTTCATGCGACCATCGCCAGAATCGCGTTTTGAATCATGGTTCAAAATGTGATTCAAAACGCGAACATGAATCACGATAACGACAGAATCAGCGTCCAGACGACCTTCTCTCCAATCACGTTTCTACTCGGATTCGGGCCGGGCCAGTGCGCGTCGCAGTGCGGAGTTTGATGTATAAGTCAGCTTTTACGCGCGCGTTTCCTGATCTCTACGTGGGCTGCTTGACTAGCACCGGAAATAGGCCGACACAATGACTTCATAGAATCATGATTCAAAATGCGGTTGGGTTCAAGTGAACGTGATTATGCAGAAACGCGTTTTTAAACGCGTTTTCAAACGCATTTCATCTTTGCGTTTTGAATCACGTTTATATTAAATTTCGTCTGAACGCAGTCGTGATTCTGCACAAACACGTTTTCTATCATGATTCTAATCATGATTCTAGGGCAAAAAAGTGTCACATGAACGCAACCCAAGGCGATGCGATGAGGTCGATTGATCGTAGTAGGCCTTCCATCTTGTATCCGTGGCAGAATGAATGATTTAACCAGACTCTCCACTCACATGACGGATCGACGGTACCTGGGAAGAAAGGAGAGTGGTGTATGATAAAGAGTTTTAGACCGCCACGAATGTGACTGCGCCTGTGACGCGGAATCTGCATGTCCCATTTTATCATTCAGGTAGACGTGTATGTGTATATATACATACATGTATATACATGTATATATAAATATAGATATATGTGTGTGTATTAACATGTATATATATATATATTGTTATTTTCTTGAAACAATCGTTAATAAATGTAGTTCAATTAAAAATACATCGTCTGAAGTTATCAATAGAAAAAAAATCATAAATACAAAATACAAAACATATAAAGCAATACAATTTGAGTTTGAGATAGGAAGTAAGAAAAAAGTGGGGGAGCAGAGAAGATAGAGAGAGGAACATTTAAATATATGTAACGAGTGGCAGAGGAAAGTAGGAAGAAGGAAAAATCTGCTTTTAACATTTGCTGATTTGATATAACTATTGATGCATCAGAGGTGATGCTAGTGGTTATGGTTGTAATGATGATGATGGTGGTGTACGTGGCAGTGATGATGATGATGATGATGATAATAATAATCATTTGATGTTGCTTTTGTTGATGACAATGCTGACTGAAGTATACTACATTCAAACACCAAACCTACATCGCCACATGCAATCATACAAACACAGTCATGCGCGCACACAGATGCACACAACATACACACACAAATATACATACATTTAAACACACACTCGGTTACACTACATCCATCAATACATTACGTAGAGTACATAATCCCATTCATACCGACATAACACCCCCTCTCCCTCTCTCTCCTTCTCTCTCTCTCTCTCTCTTCTCTGCCTCTCTCCCTCTCTCTCCCTCTCTCTCTCACTCTCTCTCTCTCTCTTTCTCTCTCTCTTTCTTTCTCTATTTCCCTCTCTCTCTCTCTCATAAACAGAAACACACATGCACATACACCACATCCATTATAACCTACCCCTTCACACTTCGTTATTCCCTTTAATGAAAATCCGGCTAAGAAAACTAATGCTGGTACTGTATCCATTCGGCATTAATCGTTAACATCTATATCATGTTGCCGTCTCCCCAACTAATTAACTCCCCCCCCCCCCCCTCTTTCCTGGTGAACCAAGAACCTGGGAACACCCTCCCTACGTCAAGAGAAACCACCAAAGCTATCAGAAGGCATTAGTGTCACTGTTCACTCGGAAGCTATGTTGTTTATCCGTCCATCCCTCCTTGTCGGGTTTGCTTCATCTGGATAGTTGCAATTTGCTGCACAGTCTGATACATAACGACGTGGTGCTTCAAGCACTGAATTACATGTATGTGTTGGGGGGGGGGGGGGGCGGGGTGTGTTTCATTGCCTTGATCGGCTCAATGATAATGTGACACCGACTGAATATAGATGTGGGTTCTCGTATGATGCATGATTTACGTGTGTGTGTGTGTGTGTGTGATGTGTGTGTGTGTGTGTGTGTGAATAGCTTATAGTTTATAGTGAATAGTGTGTGGTGTTTAGAGGAAGGAAGGGTTTTTACATTTCTATTTCGATGATTCCATTAATATTTATCCACCTTACATGATTAAAATGTTACATGTATTTGATTATAATTTGAGTATAAGTTATCATTATTAACTAATTATAAGTTAGTGTTCATTAATGTAAAATATTTGTACTTAATATATCTTAATTTGTACTTAGATATTAATGTATTGCATGATTGTGCTGTTTGATTTTGTTAACACATTCAAAAAGATTGTAAAAATTGTATTTATTTACGGAAACAAGAATACAAATAAAAGATAAAAATATGTATATATTGGGTGATTGCGTGCGTGCCCGCATGGGGACGTAAGAATTTGATTGGTCCTACTTTATTATGTCTTTCTATCCTATATGTTGTACGAGCATATAAACAGTAGCAGCAAGCGCCAATCATTACGTAATTCACGTTTTGTTTTCATACAACTGGCCTCTATCCAATACTTAATCAGTTCACACTCTACCGGGGTGGTGGCGGTATTTAAAGATAATTTAAAGACAGCCCGTCCCTTTTTCAGATCATCACAAATCCATCAAAACATTGGCAAAACATATAAAGAAGTGTTAGCAAGCTGTATATTCATCATTTGAAACTGATACGTAGTGTAAAATTCAAATAATGCACGTAAACAACGTCTGATTAATAGTCTTTACCTCAGGCTCTTAGCAGTTTGTGTTGAAATATCTACTTTATTGATTAATCTGTTTATTAAATTATAAAACGCATTGTGAAAAAAAATGTTCTATAGAAGGAGTCATTTCTAAAGTTTGATAATTACTCATAAAATTGGGATTTCACACATGCATAATAACCACATACATACTGTAACAAAGACTATAATACTTTTTTCGTTGTACGAAAAAAGTCGGTTTGAAATTAAACGGCTGAAATTTTTACATACACAGAAAGCTTCAACATGCTTTTTTCTTAGAAATGGTCTTTAATCACACTTTCTTCAATTTACGATCGTGATAGACGATTTCAAATTTTAAGCTTGCAAAAGGGACGGACAATCTTTAAATGAAGTTACAATTATATTACTGTAAAAAAAAAATGTTTCCATCACAAATATTATCAGGAAACGATATTGTTTATGGAGTAAAAAATGAAACGCTGGTGGTTTGCCATAGTGAAGTACCAGCCACACACCTCACAATCTCATTTGAGGATATTCTACAATCCACCTAACGTATAGTCGTTGGAATAAGTACATGCGCTTGTTCGATTTCTTACCGCGTATCGGCGCAATCACCAGGCCGAGCCCCGCTTTGTAAATATATCTTGCGCTCTTAGATCAAATAATTAATCGATGGGGGAGGAAGCCATGCACGGACACCTTTAAGCCAGACAGGCCATCCATTATTCCGCCATTTATTGACTGGCCATGTGTCAAGCACTACCTGCACGACAGGTGAAAATGAATAAGTCAAACCCGCGCGCCATTTTACTGCGAGCAAAACTAACTTCCGCAGGATGCGTGCACACAAAAGAAGGCCGGTTTTACACTTTTACGCATCAAAAAAGCGCCATTTTCATGGAAGCTGATCGCTTGAATATAATCTTCCTATCGGAAGATGGAAGTAGGGCGCGAGGCTTATTTTGATTTTTATATTGAATCCTGAAATGCTAGACAAATACGTCTTTAAAGTATAATATAAGCCACATTGTCATTTCATTACCATCGATATAATAATAATAATAATAATAATAATAATAATAACAATAATAATAATAATAATAAAAATATATATAGCGCACTTTCCATCTTAACCAGATGCTCAAGGCGCTTCAGAGAAAATTAAAGAGAGAGAGAGCAAAAAAATACAATACAGGTATCAACTTGCATGTCAAAAAGCACCATTTAATATATATACGTGTATATGAATGACCGTCTCCACACCTTGAGCATAGCTATCAAAAGAAAATGGCGGATAAAGCATGTGCCAGGAGAAGATTAAAAAGATGAAATTGGACTTACACATTCTTCGTCAAAAGTGCATAAAATGTTTCTTTTGTAAAGACATCCAAGTCCCCCCTTAAGTCTGCTCCTTCCTCCTTTGTGTCCGTTTCATTATAATCTGCTTGCTTTGTTACCTGATCACGTCTGCAAATGTTGCGCTTGTTGTTGTGTTTCTTGATTACGTCCGTTTGATCATCTCAAGCTGTCGTTATGATTCAATGCCACGTTTTATCTTGTTGTCTTATCAAGTTAGCGTTACCGATAATGTTTACAATCTTTTGATGGAAATGCTACATAAAATGTCTCTTTCGTTAAAAACGGAATTTAACACTTCTTAATTACTTCTGCTGCCTCGATATATGTTTACATTGTCATTTGATAAATGTACAGAGAATGTGTTTTCAGTAGGAGTACCGCGTCTGTTTGTGACAAATGTAAATAACGGTTCTTTAATTAGAAGATCATAAAAACATTCATTCGTATGCAGCGTGGGTCGGCGTCTACTTTCATGCTGTTTTGACCAAGGTGCAAATAATGTTTTTTTCATTAAAGTACTGTGTTTGTTCATTACGTGTTTTATCCTTGAGACGTGCAAACAATGGTTCTTGATTGCAATGCAATGCTACACTTCGGTATCGCAATTCGTATTGCAAGGTTTGTGTTTAGAATGTTGTGGATATTGTTTACTTGAAGAGACAATTACTGTTGTTCTCAATACAACATATCAATTGCATTTGCTTAATTGTTACATAATACGTCCAACTGTGAACAGTTTTTCATCAAAGGGGAACTAACTCCTGTAATAAATTGACTTTATTAAAACTGGAAAAATTAGAAAAACAGATAAGCAAATTTTTGAAATGCTTCAAATTTTTCATTTTTCATTTAAGCGTCTTTTAAACCCTTTGGAGTTCATTACTGCAGATAGGGATTACGTTGATATACCACGGTGTTTATTACGTCCTTAAAGGGACAGTTAATCCTACATTAAAATTAGATTCAATAAAAGGAGACACATGATATGAGCATATTAGTGAAGTGTTGATGAACATTCGTCAAAGGATAAGAAAGTTATGATCTTTTAAATTTTCCATTTTGAAATTTAAGAAAATGAAACGTCAAAAAAATCATTTCTTTGTTATCCTCTGGCGAATTTTCGTCAAATCTTCATTAATGTGTTTCTTCAATATTTCTGCCCTTATTGAAACCAATAAACCAAACTTTCCCTTCAAACATCGCTCATAAAGTACTTTGTTCGCGTTTTTTATTATTAATGTGATTAGGGAGCTGTGTTTTTCACTTAAGTGACTTACGTGGCGTGTTTTTCTTTTTCCGTGAAGGTCTTTTCTGTTGTTATCGTTACTTCCAAATCACGTCATCTCACCAAGTCTGTTGTGGCAGATGTGAAGAACGCTGCTTTCATTGAAATTCCCTACCCCTACTAGTGTGGCTGCGGAGTACGTGTTTTCTCCCTCGTGTTTTTAATCTCGGCGAACATATTTCACGGCACATCTCATGATTTACCAAGCAGGTGTACAGACTGCCGTACGCGCTCAGGATGTTCACACTGACCACCACATCTCGCCCACGACTTAACTCCCCTGAATGAATGGAATACGCCACCAGTTATACGCCACGTATACTCTCGCACGTCACCCTGTCTACAAATAGGAATGTTGTATCGTGCGAAGACGTGTGGGAATGGAAACGGGCTGGCAGCTGCAATCACTGAAGGTATATGTACTAAAGGATAGGGGTAAACAAGGTGGAAATGTGTCTATAGAACTGCTGCGTTAAAAAGAACGTGGAGCTCTTACCAAGTGTGCATTGGTGATGACTTTGCCGATGTGACACCTCTACATAAAATCGTTTGTGTTTATCAATAATACCTGATGCTAATTGCTTCCATATATTTTTGTCTGCTCTCACCCCCCCTCTCTCTCTCTCTCTCTCTCTCTCTCTCTCTCGTAAAACCAAAACACTTCTCTGTCTTTTTCTTCTTCTCACACTCTCTCTTTCTCCGATATTTATCTTTCTCTCCTCAATCTCCCACCCCCCAACCCCTCGCCTCTCTCTCTCTCTTAATCATCCCCTTTTTCATGATCCACGCTGCAGGTAAATATAGGTGCGAACGCGTCTCGCTCGCTTTTGCAAAACATTCCACCTGCTTGGCACTTACGCTATGTACCTGACGCAAATAATTGTCTTTCCTTTTTACCTTCTTTATCATCTTCTCCTTTTATTTTAATCTTCCTTCGTCTTTTTCTTGAAATTGAAAGTTTATTGATAGTTGAATTATATCTATTCTGTCCATTTTCACATTGAAAAATACATGCATGTTCATTAATTTCATTCACATGATATAAAAACATGTAACATTAAACATAAAAACAAAACGAATTTTAGGAGGTTTACTGACAACATCATACACATAGTACTTTGAACAGTTAGAGTAAACATTACAAACTGCCATCAACGTACAAATATCAGCAGATCATAATTATTGACGTTATTCTCCTTACTAAATGCAAAAATATACATACTACAGTTCATAATATGAATAGATCGAGGATACAAATGAACATAACATTAATACATTAAAGTATAACGCAAAAATTACCTCGGTAATTACATATATACATATATTTACACACACACACACACACACATATATATATATATATATATATATATAAACTCCCCGATACAGATTCCCCATAAAGACCTTCTCTCCAAGCTGAATTAGCAATCAACTATACAAAGACGGCAATACCAGTATTATGTTATTATGTTTAAAATAATGAATAGTTTGGTATCTGAGTATCTAAACAACGTAGTTACTTTTCGTGAAATTAACTTTCAAACGAGATGTGCTATTTCTTTTCCTCTCAAAATTAACAGACCACATACAGAACACTACAGGAAATCCCTTCATTATGCGGGTGCGAATTTATGGAATGACTTGCCGCCACACATACACGCGATGACTTTCCCTTCTTTATTAAAAAAAAACAGTGCAAACTTTTGTCTTTTGATTACGTTTAAAACAACATATTTATATATCCAATGTACTAAAATTACAGAATTCTGTTTATATTACAGACATCATGGATATGAGATATTGATTTTGCTCCTCTTTCATACGGTCTGAATTGACTATTTTATTATTGTATTTATTTTGTTTGTATGTATTATGATTACTTGTTATGGTATTTGATTTGTTTATATGTAATACAATTTTCATTGTGCAGGGCCCCTCGGTAGAGCGGTTTTTTACTGAAAGGGCTACCTTGTTTAAATACAACAGAAAAAATAAATAAATAGTATAAACTCGAGAGCGCAAAACAAAGATTTTCGGGTGCCTAACGTTATACTTCACATTATGTGGTATGTATTCATTGTGATATTGTAAACCTAATCTGTATGTGGCTATGTAAATCACAATGTCATTGAATGTCTACAGCTCGTGTTGAAATTAATGCAGTAAAGGGACATGTACGTCATTACATGACAATGACTTTGGTTTCTGGAGGCCATATAGTCATCCGTCTCATGGCGCCCGTGATCCGAAAAGAAGAAAAAAAAACATATCTGATGATTTCCGGCAATTCCTTAGCGCGCGTAATAGGCTCAGCTGAATCGTCGTTAAGCCCCCTAAGGCTTACTAATGCATAATTAGCGACGTAAATGCACTTGTGTAATCAAAGGGCAGGGGTAGTTAATGTCCATTAACTATGTGTGTGCCACGTGTGCCCAAATCCCATAGAGCAACTGTTAAACTGGCACACAATGGGTTAAGAACTATGCAGAAAGCCTGCTTGCAACTCTCGGCTAAATTTCAAGAGGGATGGTACCCTATAACGACACAAACACACACATATGTATATAAAGTGGCATCTCTTCTTAACACTTTAAAGCAAGAACATATTTTGCCGTATGTGTGAAGTAGAATATATTAAAGAAAAATCCCACCTTCTTCATGCCTCTTCTCTTTTTCTTTCTCCCTCTCTCTCTCTCTCTCTCTGTCTCTGTCTCTGTCTCTGTCTGTCTGTCTCTCTCTCTCTCTCTCCCTTTTTCTCTATCTCTCTCTCCCTCTTTCTCTCATACTCCTTTTCATCAGAACTTTATCCGTAAATTCTGTCTCAATTCTCATTTAGTCTTTTCCCCGTTTAATTTTTGTCCACTCTTACAGTGTTAAAATCCTATTTACGATTCCCACGTCAACTGATATCACGATTCTTTAACTTTCAGGTCTCTGAATAAACATCATTCTCTCACCACTAGTCATGTTTCATTAATGCACCATTGCGATTAAGAATATGTGGGCGATATCTCAACTTTCCTCCTCGTATCAAATCTCTCGTTTTATTATTTCAAGCCGGACTTGGCGACAAAACCACCTACGCCCAGTTTGGGGGATTAATACCAGCGTGCACGGAATATCAGAGCAGGTTCAAATTGTGTAAATTTCAAGGGAGCGTGAGTTTACTACCAAAAGTCACGTGAGTCAGTACGAAGTCGCGGCGCCACGGAAAGCTCTGGTTGGTTTCGTCAGTCATTCTGCCCCTAAGCGCATGGCGCGCTTTTCCTTGCGCATATTTTATGAGACTCATGAAAGAATCATTTCCCCATCCTTGAATCGACGAATATCTCAAGACTAAAAGTGGAAGTTCGTCCTCCCTCCCGTTCGAAATAAAATTCTTCCAGATTATATTTTAGTATCTACGGTTTCGCGTCGGGGCGCCACCAGAAAAACAACAACAAGTAGTTAAATGGAATTACGACACATCGCTTACGATTAGAAGCTTGAACGGAAAACATTTTTCACCCAGTGAGGAAAAGGTACTTATCTCGAGTGTGCTCCCTTTTCACCACATATTCCCCCTCCCCTTTTTCTCGTCACCTCAATCCAGCTACGCCACTCTGGTGGGGGTATAAAGTTTCCAAGTCAATTTGAACCAGTGCATGCATCTAAATGTACTCAATCAAAGGCGCGCGATTAAACGCAAGAAGGGGGGATGAAGATGGACAGAAATGCGTGAACCGCGGACGTGAAGGATAGGATGATCTTCATCGTATAGGGCGTTAAACTCAGCTGCCGCCCGATGTTCCCGTGATAAAACACTGGGGCTGATGACCCGGTGTACTCTAACCACCACTCCATCAAGCGTCACGGCGCGCGTCAGTCCTTTGCCAAAAACGAGTGTCTTACCTTTTTCTCAAGGCTGCTCAGTGTTATATAGAAAAGAAGATGCCATTCGAGACACTCGTATAGGGATGGCAACCTGAAGAAAACAGAAAACTGTATATTTACTTTTAGAAGACTTTTTGATTTGCAGGAACGTATACTTGTGAGTAGACTTACACCCCACGCAGAGGAAGTAGAAGGGAGTTGGCAGAGGCATACATAATAAAACGATTACATAAAACGTGGGAGGACCACATAAAGGGTTATACAGAGACAGAAAGACTACAATCTATGAACATATATAAACATACAAACGTACAGGCAAATGGTTCAGAAAACGGAAAGTGAAAAAAAGATGAGAAGATAGTGAAGAAGAGAGAGAGAGAAAACATTATTTGTAATTTCTTTCTTCAGCAAACATTGTTACATATCTCTTCAACTGTGTTTTGACTGTGTATGTATTATTTTTTACCGATATACACGGTATGGCTACATAATGTGTGATTTAGTATTTGAGGTCAATGTTTGTATTTACACTGCGCTTGAATATCAACTGTTGAATATGATTCTCGAATCTGTGGGTTGTGGTTCATGCATGTCTTACGTCAGTTGCTCTATTGCGGTAATACTCTTATATTACAGTGTCCCATCTCCAGGTTCTGCCTTAGCACGTGTAGCTTAGTATATATATCCATGTCACATCACATTGTGGAACCGGCACATAGACATCACGCCTTCTTTTATTGGCGTAACGAAGCCCCTTTTCTGATCGATGTCTTTACCAAAAATGCTTGTAAGCATTCGACCAAATAGATTCAGCGTGTATAATGCATTTATTTATAGTCAGAATCCTGAAGTCAATATAATGCATCTACGTGACAGTAAATTTTGGCCTCATGACCTCATTTTTGTTTCTTTATTTTCTCTCTCTCTCTCTCTCTCTCTCTTTCTCTCTCTTTCTCCATCTCTGTCTTTCCCTCTCACTCTCCCTCTCTGTCACAAACTCTGTCTTTCACTCTATCTCTTTCTCTATCCCACTTTCTCTCTCCATTTCTCTTTCTCTCTCTCTCTCTCTCTCTCTCACACACACACATACACATATACACACAATACACACACACTTTCTTCTCTCTCTCTCTCTCTCTCTCTCTCTCTTTCTCTCTTTTGTCTGTCGCTGCCTTACATCCATATGTTCATATATCATACTTACTCCGGGCAGCTACCCCGTCTGTCTTTTCCTTTCGTAAGCTTCTCCCCCTTCTTTAACTCCCTAGCTTATTCTCACCCCTCCTTCTCCCTATCTCTCCCTGCTTCTAGTTCTGCATGTCTGGCTTTTCATCCATCCATCTTATAGAACATTTTTTGTTATCTTTGTCTGTCCATCTATCCCTGTCTGTCCCCACTTGACGATGAAAGAACGCAAATCGCAGACTCTGCCAAGATAATTCACTGTTAAGCACTCTCATAGGATGCGTGAACTATGATATTCGCTGACGTCATTGCCACATGTCTGTATTCGAACATGAAGGATGATAAAGAAGGGGGAGTAGAGAAAAGGAACAAAGGGGGAAACGTAATGAGTAAGGAGCACTATGGAAGACAATCCAAGATTCAAGATTAAATTCTATTTGCTCAAAATTCAACAAGAACAACAACATATGAACTGAGGTATATTAAACGTAAATAAAAAAAAATAGCACAATTTAATCATAGAAATATTTTTTTTTTTGATGAAGGGGTACAAAGGGATTAAAGGCTTGTAAATATTGGGCCCCGTATACAAATATGTAGGAATTATGTGGTATATACTATGGCTAATAGTGCTAAAGTAGTACGCTATAAAAGACGCGCGCAGCGACGAGTGTCCACATTGCATGACGAAGACTAGCAGTAGCCGTCGAAACGTCGCAATTTCCACTTTGCCTTATCGTGAGACAAAAGATTACTACTTTAGCGATATTACTACCACGATGATAATTATCTTCCGTACTATGGCTAATAGTGTTAACAAAAATATTTCTTGAAACCGTTATAAGTGATACAGCAAGAGGAATGATTATAACACACACATAGGAAAAACAAAAACATTTTATTTGAGAGTGATTTTCTGTTATTACCAAAAAAATAACACAAATTCGCTGCAATAAAAAAAAATAGGTGTGAGCTTCACGATGGGTGTGTGGCTCATCAAATGTGTTGAGATCACCCCTCCCCCTTCTTTATTCTCCAAAAAAGCAACGGTTAAAACATTGTCAAATATGTGAAATTGTTGTGTTTTCAACAAAGAACAACTATCTATCTTAAAAACCACTCCATAAACATTCCTCATCATTCTGTACATAGCAAATTGATGATTGCATTGAGAGTTCCTTCTTTGTTTTTCATTTAAAAAGGTAGCCCAGACAAACTTAAACGTAGAATGTGCTTAATGCTGTATTTGAATTCTAGCTTACTTTTAAGCTCAAATACCCCAAAGTGAAACTTTATGTCCTACATCTTGTTCACCCAAAGTTTTGCAGAATTCAAAGTCTGCAAAATCGGATTCACTACACTTGGCGTAGTGCTGAGATAATGAAAATAGTGGTAAAAGGTATACGTTGCATGATTTTCGTAACTTTTTCCGCGCTATTGATGCATTGTTATGTAAATAATACATACACAAACTAAAGAGCACGTCTTGGTTTGGCAGAGCAAGACTTAATATGTTCTCTCAGTGAGTGGACAAAACACTGATTTCCTTAGGGGTACTTGTTACATAACTACGATGGCATCACATATCCCAATGCGTAGCCTGTGTCATTTATATAAAGAACAAATGAGTCTTATAAGCATGCGTGTAAACTGGCTGAGTGACACTAAACCACTAATTAGACGATGCATTCCATTACATAGGAACTACCACGAGAAAGAGCTGTGTCCATATAAAAATAGAATGACCTTTCTTGTTCAAAGTAATACGGAACAACAATACAGAATCATAATATAGTACGTGAATAGTACAGAGAGAATGTATATAGTACACCATTTCAATATCATTGTTGTACTCGTTTCTGTCATATACTGTATTGCATGCTTTAGGGGGAAACAAGGTACTGTCCATCCCTGAGGCCTCGATTATATAAAACAATTACAAAATGTCACAGAATACATCAACAAACTAATCACATCTCCCATTTCAATACTACTTGTTCTCATTATATGATAAATATTGTATGCCAAGGGCACATTTATGATACAATATTAAATTAGTATTAAACATTCCTAGTAGTTGAGCTACGAAAACTACATTAACCACTTTTGGTGTACAATCATGTCACTGTGCGGCACATATTCCTGTCATACAGTGTGCATGTATATTGCATGAATTGTGACAAATATAATGTAACCCCCGCCGTTTTCATTTCACTTGAAAGGTTGGAACAGAAAGTGCTTCAATGACACTTGTTGTTGTCTGGATATAACCAAAAACCGTTTCAAATATCATCGAGTCAGGGGCATCCCAGAATCCAGTATCAAACCGCGCACTCAAATTTCCAAAGCGGGACTCGATGAACAATCATGGCCGTCATGTCAGAAATTGGGGGTGGGGGTATATTTTATCCATCATCTCCCACCCACGATGAATCAAGAACTACCGAAAATAGAAGCACATTTACATTTATAGAGCAAATTGTTTCTTTCATTTACCTCGAAATGTAAGGATGCACATTGTACGACTTGGCCCGAGGATGGCAAAGCCGTAAATAGAAATAATCAGTGGTTTCGCGAGGGCATTTGAATACAACTCGGAACATTGTATTCAGATTTGTTTTCTCCTCGATCTGTACAATTTTCAATGAATTCGTATGTGCCTCGTAAAGTGCTCACAAACGTAAAACTTGTTTGTGTGTACCACAGTCGTGGTCTGGCGCAAAGAAGTTAGCGAGTAGTATTTAAGCTCTGAAGGTCACTGCGGACGAAACGACTTTACCACAACTCTACAGTCGTAAGGCCCTGTGATTGGAAATGTGACGTCAGCTGCTAAGACAAACCGAATGACCATGTCTTGCGATTCAGCGAGTCACAATATCGTGTGAGTGATCGGATCGTGTCGTTTGCGGTGGCCTTAAATTTCGTATAATCTTTCATGTAATAACTGTCATGGAGATAAGGCAGACACGGTGTTTTAAATATCACACCTTTGCAACTGCTACCCACGTTTACTTGACATTTCCTGCACTCGACCTCCTTTTGTATTAAAATGGGTTTTAAAAGCTGCGTATGGATGTATAATCATTATTTATTTTTATTGATACACATATTTCTAGTATAGGTACTTAGACCGTTAATTATTACGCTGACCTGATCCAATCAGCCCTATTCAGCCGTAGAGGCAAGTACATGTAATTTGACAGGCATGAGCAAAACTCCTTGCCCAAGGGTACACGCACCAATCAGATTCCTTATCTAAGAGTCATGAGGTCTAACTACTAAGATGACGTCATGTTCAGTAGTTTCATATCTTCATCTGTAAGCAATTAGCCAATGTGTGAAACTACTTCACAACTGTGTGTAGAATTGCTTCAGGGAGAGTTTGAGAATCGGTGCTTTAACCAGACCCTCTATCAAATATTTTCCTGAAAGTGAATTAAATGATCAATATTTCAATTCAAATAAGATAAGCATTGTTCAACCCACGTGTGATACCATATGAGGAATCAATGTCTGTTATTAGAGTTTGGCTGTATTTAAAGTCAATGATACGTTAGTTGATATCAACGGAACCAAAAGGTGGGCTCCTAAACAATTTTCAAATCATTCCAATTTTTACAAATCATACACATACGTACAGTGTCGTGTAGTAGTGTGAGGTGATACAATAACCCCGAGTGACGTACACTACCTTAAAACGCATCAGTCTAATTAAATGTCGCTCCGTTAAGTGAATATTACGGAATTAGTTATTTTTAGTTTATTATAGATGCAATCCTTTTTTTTAGGAACATAACAATTCTAGAATATATCTATATTTTCGTTTATACATGTGATTTGTCAATTTCACCTTGATGTGAGTTGAAACTGATTTTTAGTAATTTTTCAAATATGTTAAAAGTTTTTTATAACACCTAGTATAACATCAGATCAACATAATTTATTCACAAGGATACACAATGAATATTAATCACACTGCAAGCCTTAACCCTCTCGTGACTATTGGCTTGAAGATGTGTAGCTAGCCTATGTCGTCTTCAAGACATGAAAGTGAGGGTGCAAACATCGTATTTGCCTTTAAAATGTTATCAACTCGAAAAGGCGTACACAATTTAATTATTCAATCTCGCCTTATAACACAATTACTTATTCCCTTCTCATGTCACATCGTATTTTGAAATGGATAGAACAATAATGAATAACCAACCATTTGTTTTTGAAATATTTTCTTTCCCCTGGCACGTCTCAACTTCGCAGGTGTAAGTGGCGACAGTATTACTTCTCACATTTCCTACTCTGCCCTTGAAACGGCCTGAGCTAGGCAAACGGCAAATCAATCAAACACCATTTTGCATATATCCACATGGTATAGACATTACACTGTTAGTAAGAAAAAGCTTTAACGACCATTGTTCACAACTGATTGCTTGCTTGCTACGTCTGTTCAAGACATTGATGATTATGGCTTTGCATTCTACTTCTATTTTCGTCATTTGTCATGTGCTGGTGCTGCTGCTCCTTCCAGCATACTGAACGGATGTATGCAGCTGGCGAGTTGTTTACAAATGCTTTCTTCCGCTTTAAATCTGCTACCCTCGATCAATTCAATGTCCAGCTCACGCATCCACGAATATGTACACATATCATTCAAGTATCCGCATTTAAACTGCTAATCGTGGGTTTCTGCTTCTTGACATATTTCTCAGCTCATTAAATGACTCCATTGCATGTACGATTCGTTTCTGTATTTCCGCTTCACGATTTTTATCCGAGGTAATCAAACCAAAATCAAACCTCCGAGGAAGCAGGATGTCCTATCTTGTTTTACCTATTGGATGGATCCGAAGATTACATCTTGACGCATATTTCGTGACTATCATGTCGCGACTTGTTCAAGTGATGGACAGCTTTCGATGACTACATTCCTTGTCAATCATCCACACTTATCTATTAGCTACTTTTATAGTATCGTCAGCATATCGTTCCGTATTCATATTCTGGCCGCCACAATGGATACTTTCATGTTTTATATTTCCCGCAAGATTATCTTATTGCAGGGAGGAGATAAAGCCGATGTTTCTTCTAAGTCCTCTTTTAATTTATGTTTTTATTCACCTGTTGCCCCAATAATCCACACCATATACAACTATTCATCTAAGAAACTGATATAATAAAGAATAAATATGAAAAAAAAGTATTCATGAATTATTGATAAAGAGCACCGCCATTAGAATTTCTTATATTAATAGAACACAGTTGCTAACTTTAAATATTGAGAAGAGATCTAGACAATGCGGTACTTCGTGCTCTGTTTGGTCTACATTTCTATGTCTTATCAAACGGGCCGTGTAATCAGCTAAGTACAATCAGAGGGAAAATCAAGAAGCAGGCGAGACCGAATTATGAAATCAATCTTGTGATTGCGATGTACATCGCGACATCACTTTCTCCCGCGGCATTTTCACCTAGAAATTAACCGGTCATGTTTGTGCGCTGAAGTTCGGTCGGCCTCTCTCTCTCTCCCTCCCTTTCTCTCTCTCCCTCTTTCTCTCTCTCTCTCTCTCTCTCTCTCTCTCTCTCTCTCTTCTTTTCTTTTGCACTCTTTCCTTATATATCTCTGTCCTGACACCTTTTAACTATTGTCCTGTAAGGTGGCACTATGTTCAATTGCTTCCCAACGTTTCTTTTCTAGAACACGGAGCTACTTCCGTAAAATGTGGTTTTAAAGTCTGAAGCCGCATTTGCTATACCTATCTTCATTTCCGTTCTTTAATTTCTAGTTCTTTCAAAATGTGAACCGCTCCAATTGGTTATGCCGTCTATTCTGATAATCCCATTCTCGTTCCAGTTTTTATCACTAACCCTACCCCCCCCCCTCTCTCTCTCTCTCTCTCTCTCTCTCTCTCTCTTTCCCTCTCTCCTCCATCTTTCCTATATATTTGTTCTATTTAGCTATCGTGCTCTAGTTTCTTTGTTTTCGCCGTCTTGTTCAAGTTCTTTCCAATTTATATCCATTTGTAAATTGTTATCTTCCCCTTCCCTGCTATCCACCTTCCCCATACATGGCCCTCATCCCCTCTCTCTCCCTTTCAATGTCCCTCGCCCCGCCGCTCCAGGACACACACCCCACCCCGACCTCAACCCCCTCCCAATCAATCGTAATGGTTTCAATCGACATTTACCAGACGACCTCTCCTCAAACTCCCTTGTTGTCTTCACGTATTTTACCGCCTTCCCCTGACCATGAAACTATACTTCGCACCTCCTCCTCCTCCTCCTCCTCCTCCTGCTCATCTCATATGTCGATGTCTCCCTGCACGTTCAAAGGCAACTACAGACTACACGATCCAATCAGTCGTACGCCGCTGCGAATTGCTGAATCACAGAGCCCGCGAATGGGATTTGTACAAGTACGTGACGTCACATTTTCAGTCGTATCGTGCGATCGTGACCAAATCGTGTTGTCTGCGGAGGGTTTTAACAACCCACTCCCCGTCCAGCCTGACGCGACCCACGTAGGCATGAGTTGATCAGATTGCCGGGCGAGAGAGTTTTTAGGTTCACAGAAAGGGGAAAATTGGTGTGCGAGTGGAGGAAATTGATTTTGCATAATTCAAGCTAAAGTGGGATTGACTGCTTAATCAGGTTGCTGTCATCTGTGCAATGGAGGGCGTCTTTTTCACGAATTGGCGAAACTGTCTCTAATCCGGACGGAGGGAAATGGGGAAGTAAAGCAAAAATATTGGTCATATTTTAACATTAAAAAAATAAAGAATATTAATGTTCTTTGAATGTTTCTATGGTGAAAGTGTGCTATTTAGAAAATAGTTTATTTTTCGGTAACGCCACGTGGTTGTATTCTTCCAGGATATTGTGTTTTGTATTTTGTTGATGATATAGATCTCTGAACATCTAAATAGTGAGGAATAAGATCAACGTGACCATAATCATTGATAATTCTCTCTTAAGTATACAAGATGCGTTCTTCGATAGGAATTCCTCTCGCCAATATTTTCCACTAAGAACTTATTCCAGAAATAAAAGTGATCTTTGACGTTGACATCAACTGTGACCTTTAACACCTTTGCTCAAAGATATAACCACAATACATGACCAGCATTTATATACATGGATACGATATGATGTAATCTTACTGCTCTTTTAGAAAATTTTAACAAATCAACAAGTTAAAGCCGTATAATGAGCGCATGCAACTGCTCGTCTCTATGGGCCCCATAGGATAAAGGTACGTAAATTGTGAATTATACGCACATTATGGTCTGCCTGAATGTGTCTATCTCCATCTATCTATCTCACTCTGTCTATCCATCTGTCCCTCCCCTCATCTCTCACATTCTCTCATTCCTCATTCATATGTCTCCCTCTATATATTTCTCTCTCTCTCTCTCTCTCTCTCTCTCTCTCTCTCTTTCTGTCTTTCTCTATTCTCCTCTGTTTCTCTACCCCCCCCCCTCTCTCTCTCTCTCTCTTTGTCCACCTGTCTCTTTCTTTCATTAATTTTGTCTCTCTCTCTCTCTCTCTCTCTCTCTCTTTCTCTCTCTCTCTATTTGTCTGTCTCTTTCTTTCATTAAGTTTGAATCTCTCTCTCTCTCTCTCTCTCTCTCTCTCTCAAATGTCCTTCTCCTCTCCATCTTTCTAACTGTCTGCATATCGCGTGCACCAGATGTCACTTCGATCAATACAGCCGCCATGGGAAAAGTGAATGAACTGGGCCCTATCAAAAATCTGCGACGCATCTATCTCCCTTCCCAGTACGACCATACATTCCTCTTCCTAATTCCCATTTCTTTGGAAACGGAGAGAACATATAACATGTATACAGTCGAGTGCACAAATCTTCATCGCTATTTGCAATATGCTTTTATATTACTGTATATCATTAATTATAATTCTTTTTCCGCGCCTTGAGATTGTTTATATTGTATATCACTTAAATGATCCTATGATATTTTGCTGCTAGACAACAAGACAAGCAGCAAAGTTCCATCTTTTTTTTCTTATTTTTTTTGGGGGGAGGGGGGGGGGGGGAATACAGACAGGATATATTTGAAGTCAACATTACCAGACCCCTCTAGCCGCTGCAGTGGCAATTGCATGAATACAATTTAACAATTGCTATACAATCATATTTGTTCATGAAATTTGTAATTGCCACTCGACACTCTAGTATCTAAACTTATATATATATATATATATATAGCTTTTGAATTTCACCCCCTCTCTTTCGTCATCCCTTCTTAGGCTCTACCATCCACACCGGCCTCGCCCCTCCCTACACACACACACACACACACACACACACACACACATTGGCCTACACTTCCCCTGCTTTCGTTTCTCTCTTTTTACGGGTAAAATACGTTTTTTTTTGTATTATAGCAAAAACATAAGTGTGTCCAAAAGATAAAGTAAAAACTTGAGGGCAAAATTTCGTAACATTTTGTAGCAAAGGCTGACGACCTTTCCAGTCAATTAACGCCAAAAGTGAGTTACAATAGAAATGCACGCTGTGACTGAGCAACTGGTTCATCGAGCTCTCGTATAAAAAAAAATACAGGCATGGGCAATGTACCTGTAAAGGCCCAGGGACATCGTTAGCACAGTTAAATTGGCAGATCGGCGGCGAACACTTAACTTTCCAATTGGAGTGCGTGCTTACGGGCCACACCTCTCAAGACGAGGGACCTTATAGATACCAAATCAGTGGTTCCTCCATGAAAGTGCGTTGAACTAGTAAAGAATAACCCTTTATGCGCCATTAAAGGCACTATTGCACTTGTAATACACATACATCTCATACATCAGCACAAAACGTGTTAAATAGCTGTTTTCGTATAGTCTCGAAATTCGCAGTTATCTTATACGCATGTATGTGAGTAGAATGGTATATAACGTGTCTCTAATAATGTATTAAACCACTATTAGAATTCAGCTTTATCCCATTCTATCTGTTTTAATGCTTCCATTATCTCAATTCGGTTGATTTCTACCGAGAGATATGTAATTTATTTTGAAATGTGGGTTGATGAATACTTCTGAGTAAAAGTGCCTACATCCAGATACATTGCTTTACTGATACTTCCAAAAAAGCAACATTTTCCTTTAAGTGAAATGTTCAGACTAAGGATGTTATTACGGACACGAGCAACAGATTGTGTTCCTCATTTTGTTTGTGCGTCCATGTTTCCGACATGTTGCAATATGTTAGAATTATAGAGAGAAGGTAATGTGAGTAAATGAGGACGTGGAATCACCCACCATTAAAATGGGAGCAATCGATTTTAAATTGTGTGTGCTAGCGTGGCCTCATTCTTGCTGCCTTCTCGTCCTCGTGTTGACTCTACTCACTCTGTCTCTCTCTCTCTCTCTCCTTCTATCACTCTCTCTTTCTTTCCCCTTTCCCCTCTCGCCAATCCAGTTAGTCTCTGTTACCTTATTTCACTTCATCATTTAACTTCCTCTCTTGATACATGTCTTTCTCTGTCGGTTTCTTCTCGACTCTCTCCTCGTTTCCTTCTTCACAATCTAATTTTTCTCTCAGTCTTCTCCTCCTTGTCCTTCTTCTCACTCTCCTTCTCCCATATCACCTTGTCCTCTTCTTCTTATATATCATCTCTCCTTTTCGCTCACACCCTATTTTCTCCTCCTCCCCTGCTCTTTTTGATCACATCTTGTATGACATCACTTCCTTCTTTTTCTCCATCTTCTCCTTTGTCTTTCCATATTTGCCACTATTCTCTCTCCCGTTTATTCCTTCCCCGTCTATTAGAGCTTTAGAACTGCGTAGTTTCTCATTCTCCACCTTTCCTGTTTAATTGCCTTCTTTTCTCAACCCTCATTCTCCTCATCCGCTTCTTTCCTTCTACCACTCCAAGTGCCACCGCAACCCTTCCCCTTTCTCCAACCGCGGCGCCATTTTCCCAGATCATTCCGCACAAATCAGGGCACTTTCCTGAGACCCTCTTAACTTTCTCAACTGGGTCTTTAAACATTCGAACGACTCTTAACGCTGAATGCTAAAAATACCAACCTGGAGATTCTGTGAGAACGGTCTCAAAAATATAAAGGGGAGATTTTAAGTGCTTTATTTTAACGATCACAAAGACGTCGTCTACCTAAACTTTGAATAACCCATTACTTGACCATCCCTTCAAGCAATGGCGTGACAGCTCTATAATTACCGCACAGATAACAACAAAAACAGCCGCTCTTCACTCATTATGTGCCATTAGTCCAAAATAACACCAGTAATACATAAAAATCCCTCACAGCATCATCTCTCTCTAGCACAGAGAGCACGGGGGATTCACCGGGTCGTCGGCCCGCCTTTCTGGCGGCCATCTTGCCTTTGCAGACAATCAGTCACAATCGGCGTCAATATTTATTTATGCATGGGCAGCCCGAGCTAAGTTTGGCAGGCTGTGGAATTCAGAGTATCGAAAGACTGAGACGTGAATTCAGCTGAGTATATAGAGCCGTAGCTACCCGTTGTTTTCCTTTCTCGTTTCCCGATATCAAAGCCTGTTTTGGCTTTATTGTGTAACATACACACTTCAACTCTATGGGAATGTGTGTGAATTACGTGGGTAC
Source organism: Arbacia lixula (assembly GCA_963669155.1). Taxonomy (NCBI): domain Eukaryota; kingdom Metazoa; phylum Echinodermata; class Echinoidea; order Arbacioida; family Arbaciidae; genus Arbacia; species Arbacia lixula. Next base: position 15,313,944 of record OZ022583.1, read on the forward strand.
GAATGAATCGATGACAACCACAGATTTAAATGTGTTCTTCATGAGAAGGCATTTTGCGGTTTTAATTGGTTCTTGTAGGTGGATTGATAGTGTTGTCAAAGGTACTTCCTATGAATGTTTTCCCTCGACACATTCAACAATACATATGTAATCGTTAAAGTGCTTAAATATTGCAATTTTCATTTTACAATGTGTTATTGCTTCGTCGTTGAACATTTCTGTGCCAGTTTTTTGTTTGTTTGTCTAAGTGTAATAATGGTGCCCAAAATAATATGATTTTTGTCTTTCGTTAGAACTAATATGTGATGTTGTAGTCAATGTGTGTACAAAATGTGTAGGCAGTAGCTATGCTTGCATCGTAATACTTTAATGATTTAGGCATGCAACTAAATTGCATGCCATTTGCTTAAAACAAAATCTTCAATCCAAACATTTTTCATTCACTTATTTATATTTAAGCATATTGACATCTTTTCGTTCGCAGGATTGGCCGGAGAAAACAAACACCAGAGGAATAGACTGTCCTTGGACGGGGTAACAGCTCCGTGGACTCTTAAGAAGAGACAACGTAGAAGAGTCCTAGTATTAGTGAAAGCATCGTAATGATACAATCGACAGATTTCGAGGCTGGTGTTTGGATTTTCCGATTAGAATCAAGCGTGACGCCACCGCCGTTGTCATAAGGGCGGGTAGAAATGGTGTCAAGAAAGAGGAAAAACAACAACGATGCGTCTTATCAGAGAACTGGCGCAAATGACGCACTCTGTTCATCACGAGGATGGTGATATCCGGGTCACATGATCTATTTCATCACGTAAGGTCCTGGATTGACCGACCGTGGCCATCGTCACACTACAGGGTGTCGTTATTCCATCCGTTGGGACTGTAATGGATTCTTTTTACACCTGATTTATGTGTTATTTTCTATTGACTTTAAAAACAAATTATCAATGTCGACCAAAAAATATGTACGATGTACATCGTATTGAAGTATTTATGTACCCTTTAAATGTATTAACGCGTTAATATCATTTATTTAAGCATCGTGATTTATTTTTGTTCAATACAAGTATAGGGAAAGCAAAGGGTTTAATTAAATTAAAGATAGAACCAACTATATTTCCTTCAATATTCAGTTGATCCTTGACTCGTGGGTATGAGCCAGAGACTCTTCAAAGACGAATTGTATCAGGACGACACCATCCGAAAGGGCATCTATGGACATGTCGTTGATGTTAAAAGGCCGCCAGAATAACATGGAGCATTTATTCGTCAAAATAAAATCTAGAATATACATGATCTATAATACTAGTGGGGATGAATCCCTTTGTAGCGCATTTCACATCTTGGAGAACCCGCAATGCGTCAGAAATTGTTATATCAATCAGGCCAAAAACAGTTGAATGCAATAACTGTGTTGATCATCAATAATAGCCTAACGAAATTGAATATACGATCCCTGGAAGAGATGTGCATTTAATTGCTGTTAAAAAAAGTTCCAAGTTTTTCTGGGAACGAATAATACAGGACGGAGAATTCTATACGACAGGTCTGCTGTCAGCGGATCTTCTTTGAATATAATTCAACGTCGTCTGTGCTTTTTCTTGCAACACTTGCTGGCTGGATGATCGGAGTGATATACTTGATGTGTATGGGTATGATGGGAGAAACAACTCAGATGTAGAGTGTGGAATAATCATGTTTCGATAAACATGTAAGCAGATACCTACGTCCCATTTCCACCAAACACAGGAGGAAACCCATACCCAACGAGACATCGTAGCTATCACCTTCCTCTAACCCGAATAGATTCCCGACGCAGCCAACACTTTTCGCTGATTCACGATCTCATTAATATTGGCTGCGTTTGGTAGAGTCTGCTACAACTATAAGTATTCAGCGAACCGCCACTGAGTACCAATTGTATGTTTTGCCTCTATATATGCCCGCGTCGCATTTTCACACCGATAATGCACACTACCTATGTATAGGTTGCTATGCACGTGCCGTACAATACTACGTTCACACACAAGTCGCTACCATCCCTGCCGCTCACCGCGGGCACTTTGCCACTAGTGATATGCCGCCGCGGCGAAGCAAGAAATGGGCTACAGAGAACAAATGGTAAAAGTCGGGACGGACCACCGCTTCCCAGGGGAACCCGCGAACGGCCAAATAGAAGTGCAATTATCTCCAGCGGTAGCGGCAAATAAGCATGTCGTGTGAACGTACCTTAAGCGATAATCCATATCTCAGCGATTGGGGTCTCCTATCGGGCAATACGTCATTCGAGGTCGTCGAGGTTGTATTTTTTTCCCCGAGGCGCAGATACTTGAGACGCTTCGCTCGACCGCAGCGTTATCGTCAAAACTTCTGAGGTGTCGGCCGCATCTTTCTGTCAAGGCTAAGAGAAAGCTGTCTATTAAGTCTTTGTGTGTGCAGTGTGTATTTTCTGTCAGCCATAAGGCACAGAAATCGCTTTAAGTGGCATTTTATCAGACACACAAAGGGTTAAACGGTTTGAAGACAAAATGTGAACAGAGTGGAGATTGGAAGATCTCTTGGTTCGGCCAGTGTGGTCAAGATGGTTTTTCCTCATTTCCTCCGAGACTTAGGCCGAGATTTGGGGCTAGATTCACAGTGGTGCTAATGGACACGAACCTCTCATTTTAAGTGGCTAATTGATCGACTAGTAAATAGTTTACTCTCCGTAGTAATAAGATTAATTTATAAATCTCTAAGGAAATTGGCAAAGAAAATGAAGGCCATGCGTGATTTCAACCTGCATCTCCTGCTTGTCATATCTTTTGCATATTTGTTTAGGACAGCTGTTAATTGAAATGACTGAATGTTTATATCATCCATTGTCTCTCAACAAAGCATCGGATTTGTCGAATAAATAATTTCGTTTTAAAATATAACGTTATATCATTCATTTGGATATCCGTCAGTGAAGTCACTGGATATGTGTGTCCATTGATAATGCACACATATACATTAAAATAGCATAGTACCGTGAAACCCATCGTATATAAACCTTTTACCATTCAAGAACCTTCTTTCAAGGAACATATCAATGTATACTACATAAATATGGACAGCACCCTGCAGTCAACATTAAACATAATCTGTTTAACATGGCGACAAAAATATCACAGAATGCTACAAATCCACTGATCAGTCAATCCTTTGAGATGGCAGGTTTAGACTCCATAGTACGAGAGCCATTTCTCCTACAGGCTGGATTGAAACGAAAGAAAATTGGATGGCAATTAAGAAGCCCTATATCCCACGAGTTGTTAAAAGGGCAAATTTCCTATAAAACGATCATATTCCACTTTAGTGTCGTGTCCTTTAATCGACTTCACCGGTGTAATTGAAAGGGGGATTTATCCTTGACGGTACGTTAGGAGAACGGGAACAGAGATAAGTGATTCTCGCCGGGAAAGTGGCAATTTCAAATGCTAAAGAACGCCTTGGTTTTATTAGATTTAGGGCAGTTGAGCTATAGCTTGAAAACATAATGAAACTGCTTCGAGTGCGCTCAACTGGGATCGGCGCAGGTCAAATTACATGTGAGATGCTACGAAATAGATGCTACCATGGCAACTACAAGATACCACATGAGTTTTAACCCACTCCCCCCCCCCCCCCCCCCCCCCCATCCACCGACCAGTCAAGCCAGTAAAAAGCTGTAAAACTCCTATTAAAAAGTTACACACGTGTGTGCCCATGGGACTGAAAAAGTTAAGAGCGCTTTAACCTCAATTTTACCAGATTCCATACTGGCCTTAAAAAGGAGAACGTGAAGTGAGGGTTTATATGTCCATCCATTATTTTGTTCTCGTATTATCTTTTCCGTATTATTTCCATTTCCATTTCTTTTTCGCTCTTTTACCTCTTAAGAAATTCGGTATAGAGCACAACCAATGCTTGCGCCCAAGAAGTATCAGTAATACTACACCATGATCATTGACTTTGTGTTGTTCGTCTTAATACTGTGTATTTCAACCTTTTAGCAAGACTGATCGAGCAGGCCTTTCAAAACAATTTCCCTTTCTCACCTTTTCAACCTGTTTTCTCTCCCATGGAAATACATAGGAAATGAAAGTCAGAATGCAATTATATCACAAATATAAGTTAGGGGTAACAGCAATAATTTTACTTGCTTTGGTTCTTAGATGCAATTTCAAAATTTGCCTACGTTCCAAACCAACATGGAAGCCGAACAAACAACTGAAATAAAAACTGCTGATTACGCTTTTCGTTCTAAAAACCAGAACGTGGAACATGCCCCGCAACCTATCACTTTTCCCCTTTTTCAGTTCTATTTCTCCCTTGAATGTAAACATGCTGGGAGCATTCTCCATGTAGGCTAATATCTCCCGAAAAAGAGGGAAATCGGACCAGGCGATAAGGGGAAAAGAGAACACGAGAGAGGGAGAGAGAAGTAAATAACATTACTGTCCGACGAGAAAACAGGAACTCGCAATGTAGGTACATCGCCACAGGTTCGCGCAGCGTTACATACATTGCTATTGTCAGCCGACACATCGTAGGCGCCAAATTTGCCACATGCGCTTCATCGATTGCCGTGGTCTGATTGGCAAGCTCCACCGTCTCGCCCTTTTTCATTTCTTGTGACTCCAATGTCCCCTCTCCAGTCTCATTAGTCTGTTTTCTTTTCTGCGTTAACGTTTCCGATGATGTCCGACCCTCTTCACATGCTCCCTAACCGTGAGTTAGGATGTGTGTATATGTGTCTGTGTGTGTGTGTGTGTGTGTGTATCTCTCTCTCTCCCCCCATCTTCCTCTATATACAATATATATATGAAGATTCCACATCTTTTCTTTGTTCCCCACTCGTTGAAAATTATATAATATGAATTGCTGATACATGATAGATTTATCATTTTTTAATTTCCATTCCGTTATTAATTGTACTTTACTTCGTAATCTTGATGTGAATTTATCTATGCTTATAGAGTGACTATGAATATCAATATCAATGAATACGTATAAATCTATTGTTATTTACAGGCTGCAAACTATAACCGATTAATATTAAGTTCACACGGAGGAGGTTAACCGGTATAATAATAATGATAATATTATTTTTCAAGGGTAGCCTCGTCCATAGAACAGTCCTTTTTATGAGAGCCCTGCATTATTACCCCAGTAACTGTATCAAAAGATCCCCCAGGGAGTGTTTCACCAAGCTGTTCGTAAGTTGCGAACGACTTTAAGAACGACTGGTGATCCCTTCATGTGCTAATTGTGATACCACACTTTGTTCCTATTTTAACATATTGGGAGTTAATTTCCAGCAATCCTAATATAATTTGACAAATCATAAGCTTTGTATTCAGACACTTGTTAACAACAAGAATTTTCATTTATAAACCATCGGATAAGCTGATGGAAATCAAAATCATTAAGAATGTGATTTAGCACAAGAAGGGATCACCAGTCGTTCGTAACTTACGGGTGAAACACCCCCGGTCCCTATTTCTCTCCTAGGTACAGAGCAGCTATGTGGATTAATGTTTTTCTGCTGAAAAACACACGTGGCGGCTGCTGTGTTTGAGCCCCTATCCTCTTGATCGAGAGTCAGAGAACTGATCCTCTACACCACAACGCTTCCACTTCCACACACAACCGTTGCCGATTACCAAAATGCCACCGTGCTGTAGATCTTCCACACGTTTTCTCGCCTGACGCGAAGCGATAACACGCCTTGACGTTCATAACTTGGCAAGGGAAATATTAGCCGGCTTTGTAGCGGCGGGAAAAATTCAGGAGTTGTTTGCATTGGTATTTGTGTTACAATGCTGTTTTTATTTCGTTGCTTTGTTGCATGCTTGCAATCGGTTAATTTTTGTTTTGTATCCCAAGCCCTGAGGAAGACCTGTCACAGGGTCAAAAGCTCGGCTTAATAAAGGCAGAGTGAATATATTACTTGCAACGTCCCGCTATACTATAACTATAATTTTTACATACCATGCAGCACCCATCACGCACGAAGCACTTTCACATTGTATATATATATAAAGAAAGAGAGTCCAGGAGCTGGGACGTAGCTGGACGTTCCAAATTTATTTAAAAGCTTTCGGCTGTTTCGCTTTCTTCAGTGTGAAGTACAGACATAAATATATACACTTTATAAGTAAATATACATGGCAACATCAATCAAATCGAATTTCATAAACACGGCAAAAACTAGGTATGAGAAATGTTTCGGAAAGAGTGATTTGAAGTGTATATATATATATATATATATATAAGAATATATGAGTATGCGATGGCGCTGAATAGGTAGAGGTAATCACATACAAATTAGATAATATGCGGAGAAGAATATTTTATCGAATGTTCGTCATAAATCTTTATGAAGAATGAACATTTTACGTATAAACATTATTTCGTACTGCTACTTCGACGAGCGTATATATACATTATACGCAGACACAGTAAGCCACGTTGTTCAGATCTGCTTACTGTATTACGTCAGGCGGAGGCATAATCGCTCAATGTGACCGCGCATCTAAACATTGAACGGAATACATTCTAAATCACCACTCACGGATGGTCTTTTTTTCATGGGCGCCTTAATGCCACCGCAGACGACCGATTTGGCAATGATTCTGCAGTCGTAAGTCCACACGCCTGAAATGAAAATAAAGATACATGATGATACATAATAATGAGCATTTATCCATATTTTTGTCACAGGCTGTTTATTTAATTATCTTTGCCTCATAAAAACTTTGGAGGGCAAGTCTTCGGTGTGATTGTTTTTAAAAGCCTGAAACTTAAGACTACTAGGCAATTAGTTCAAAATGACCTATCTGTTCTCAACCATTGTGATAATTGTGATAATGATCACGTGTTATGCTTGTGAAAAATTTACTCAATGATGTACAACTGATTATAATTCAATATGTTCTCAATGATGATATTATCTTTTGCACGCTTTGGGGATTTCCCCGACTGAAATACAATCAACAGCCGCAAGGGCCTGTCCTTGAAATGTGACGTCACCTCCTGTCTTGTACAAATTCAGTAACAGGGTCCGGCTGTTCAGCCAGTCGCACAGTTGAGGCCACCACAGGCGACACGATCAGTCGTACGACTCTGCGATGGAGTGAATCGCAGGACCCGGTCATTGGATTTGTTCAAGAAGGTGACGTCACATGTCCAGTCGTAGGCCCTTACGACTGCAGAATCGTGACCAAATCGTGTCGTCTGTTGTGGCCTTTAGACATGTCAGAGGACGGTATCAGCTCCAGTTTCCCTGTAATGGGGTACCTCTTTTTATCTATTTTCACGACCGCCTACATAGAACGGCCAACTGTTTACAGGTATTAAATTTATCCGTTTCCCGTTATCCCGTTTCCCTCATTGATGCATATTTGCAATAACGTTTACATAAAGACCACCCGCTTGTTAATACCACATTTACCGTATATCTCCCTTTAGGTTCATGTTGCACTGTATTCGTTTCTGCCATCGAGGTTTAAAAAGTGGATACGAAACATTTTCTTGCGCTTGGATCATCCACTAGAAATAGAGAGTATGTATCAGGGAGGATTTGACAATAATTTAAAGAACGTATAGGCCTATAATTTGTTTTATATGATTGTGAGAGGCCGTGTCGCGCTCAAATACTTATTTTATGATTGGCGCCATGAGCTCCCGACAAACCAGGCATCAATAACGTTACTAATCACTCTACACAGCGAACCGGATATTGCATCCCCAAGTCATTGCTAGACAGCGTTTGACCCCTTCACTCCTCCCCCCCCCCCAAAAAAAAAAAAAACTCTCTCTCTCTCTCTCTCTCTCTCTCTCCTCTCTCTCTCTCTCTCTCTCACTCTCTCTCTCTCTCTCTCTCTCTCTCTCTCTCTCTCTCCACACCCCTCTCTTCATTTTACTGAGACAGCCAAGGATTTAGTTACACACATATGTTTATCGACATTGTATCCCAAACCCATCGCTGGGCAGAGCAATCCCATAATTTATTCACCCCTCTCATACCTGCTCTGATCGAGTTAGTTAAACACAAATCTGCTGGGGATGACATTTTGATCGGCACGAGTACCACACAGAGTCTACGTCCACGATGGATTAACCGGGCTCGCTGTAGTAGCGGTGGTGGTACCACTAATCAAAGCGGGGATGTGACGCCGCAATTTAGATGCATTATCTAATCGAGTTACATCTCGGCCAATATCAGTGACGGCCCATCAAGAGGGGTTTTTTTTTCGCTGAGAGCGCTTGAACGTTGATCGGGCCGGACGTAAAACCTGTAGAGATTCCCATTGTGCGTTTCTTGCCTCGCTCCGCTTCATGAAAGCTGTAAACATGAGCGATAAAAAAAAACGCGCGAGAGAACGAGATAAGTGCCGTTTAAAGGGAAATATATGTACTCATAGAACTAGATCAGACAATTAATAAGTAAATATGATATCAATTCCATCTTTTTCGAGTCTTATGTACCCCCAAGAATTTGCGTACATATTGTGAGATATTCTCACAAAGAAAATAAGTTTTGTCTTGAAAGTAAGGAGTTTTAATGTACTCATTAAATGTTAAGTTCGACGTTTTATGCACAAAAGGTGATATATCTTTTTTTACAAGGCTAAATTATAATGTTGTATAAATACCATGGTATAGGCTTATATTTAATCTAATCTAATTTAATCTAGTTTTATTTTCATATATATATATATATATATACGCACACACAAACGCACAGACACATCACATTGCGTTTGTTTCTAAATTATCTATTTCTCAACATTATGATATTACATAACATGAACATTCAGCGACTGCGGTTCAAAATAAACGAGCGACTACGTGCCTCTTCTAATGGCGGCCCTGTCGAATTCCAAAGTACCGTGTTCCCCGAACGTTCTAATGATCTTAGAATTATCTTCTCACTCTCCCACCCCTGTTCGCCTGATCGATGTTTTATTAACCTTAAAAGGGTTAGTGATTAATGAGAGGATAGAACATGAATGACGTGACTAATCGGCCTTGACCAAGCGCGGAATTACATGGGATCTATCTTTATAGCCCTCCCTCCATCACTCGTATTATTTGCCTTTCCGTTCCATTTCTTCTTTCCCATCTCACTTGCACTTTAATACGTGATATGTACTCCTGATTAACTAGAATTATATGATGTCTGTTACATAGCGGGCATGCGCGTATTTTAGGCATCTTTTTACGATTCAACGGTTAACTATAGGTTTTGTTTGAGCTTTAAATTGTACACTACCGTATTTATCATTTTCAGATAACAAACTCAATTCACGTCCAAGCGTGTGTTTTCTGTTAAAGGCATTATTTATGATTTTGTTTGTTTGTATTTATCATCGCCCCATATGCTGTGTTATCTATATGGATTTCCACATTATCGATCTATTTTCATCGCCAAATATCATTTGCAATGCAGCTAGTAGCTGCCATCTGTTTGTTTAATCATAAAAATTATTATTGAACTAAAAATATGTTCCGTTTTTTCAAAATTAAGTACGTAAGATGGCATTTCGCTCCTTGGAAGAAAAATAAGATCATTGGCTTGAATGACTGACACACTTAAGTGCTATCTCGTCTCGAGCGTCGACTATATCACACGCCTTCTCTGTGTTTGCAGGGAGTATGTTTTAAAAAAAAATCCTTGAAAATTGAAAATGTATTTAAAAGCAAATGGGTTTCTTATACTGGATATGATAACAATTTCATGAACATGGAGCGTGTGATTTTTTTTTTAGTGTATGTGTGTCTGATATGATTAGGATATGCGTTTGTGTCATGGTGTGAGTGTATATGTGTCAATATAGATGTACTTGTTTGTATGTGTGTCTGTGTTTTGTGTTTGTATATGTAAAAGTGTGAGTGTTTGATTGTTTTTATTGACCTTAATTTCATTTATATTGTGAGACAACTATAGCACAAACAAAAACTAGAGTGTATCTATAACAAGTATGATAATGTTGTTTCTTGTTTTGGCTGTATTTTTGGTTCTTCTTTTTTTTTTTGCTATTTGTTATCCAATTATGTGTGGCTTCATCGTGTAATTTCGTTTTTGTAAATGGGGGTATTACATGAAATTGCAGCTTTATGCATTATTTAAATGGGACTGAATAAATACGATTGAGAAACAAATATAGAGTGTTTGTATTTGTTTGTGTTTGAAAGTGTGAGTGTAGGGTTATGTGTGTCTGTGTTTGTGTGTGTACTCCCACGAATGTGTATGTGTCAGTATGAATGCGCATGTGTAAACTGATTTAACTACATGTCGAAGACTAATTTTCATTGTTATTGAATTTACTCTTACAATCACTGTTATAGTAATCATAATCATGATTGGGCTTTATTTAATTTCATTTTATCTAAATTTCACTCAATCTTTTTCATACGAATACGACTCAAGCTCGTGGCTTTCATAGAGTGGCACAATATGTTTTAGTAAAAATGTCAGGTCGGTTTCAGGCAATCACGACGACTCGTCACCTTCCAAAAAAACATGTAATGATTCACCGTCCGCACCGAGTCTTATCAATAATACTCACTTCGCTTTCAGGAGCTGACCGTGCAAATTGATATCAAACAGGGGGGGGGGGAATAAAATAATCATAATTATTCGTCGTACTCATGTTCCCTGGCTGCGCTCGGCATTTGCACGAGTCGGTCCTTAACTCACTCCCTCCGCTTCCTAGGGGCAAGACTGTTAGACTAATTAGGGGCGTGTTGGCTATATGTCTCGCCCTGGGCTGTTCGGGCGGAAATGAAGATGGACGTGTTGTCTTCTTGCACTAATTCGTTGTGTGCGTGTGTGTGGGTGTGGGTGCTTGCGAATATGTCTTTTTGTTTGTGTGTATGCGTCTGTGCATATATGTGGCTGTGGGTAATGTGCGTGAGGTTATGTGTTGATTGTTTTACGAGTGTGTGTTTGTGTATGTCTTTATTCATATACGTGGCTGTGTGAAATTTGCGTGAAGTCATCTGTTTATCACGTTTATTGTTTACGAGTGTGTGTTTGTATATGTGTGTTTGTGTATTATGTTTGTGTATGTGTGTTTGTGTATGTCTATATACATTTATGTGGTTTTGTGTAGTGTATGTGTGCACGTGTTTGTTGTCGTATGTGTGCCTGATTGGTGAGAGTAACCCTGGTTTTTAATCATGTGCCGAGATGGCAAAATAAATGAGTTGTTTTATTTTTTGTAAGGCCTCGTAGTCGTAGTCAATCCGACCTGAACAGTGTGGATCAAATATTTTACATTGATTTGCAACAAAATGCAACACTTTTTTTCTTTCCCATAGACGTATTTTTAACCATATTGAGCTATATGTTGAATTTTGTTGGCATTAGTTTTATTCATACAAGTCTATTTTGTTTTCTATAATTCTATTGTTTTTCCTTTCGTTTAAAACATGTGGATGACCACCTGAGCAGTGTTGAAGGTCTTAATGGCAAATGAAGATCAAATGAATTAATAAAAGCAGGGATTTCGCTCATTCAATACTATGGATAATCGACTAGAATGACGTGGAACATTCTTTCATCTTTCGTGCCATCAACCTCAAGTTGTTTGTTACTACATAGACCGTATACCTATTGGGATATCATGTGATCATGTACAAGAAGGATTGCCAGAAATCGCTGCATCCCGTCCATTTAAGTTCATTCTGCCTGCATCTACGTCCGAGCCCCGGGAGAGGTGCCGGGTGATGACACCCGACAACACCGTATAGGAGCCGCCAAATCCGCCACCGAGTGTGCGGAAAGGCACATTAGCAACGCGTGCGTGCGCGCGCAACGGGACTATCACGTGACGGCTACCAGATATCTCCCGTAACACGGTGTAATGGCGCTTTCCTGAGAGTTTAACGTCAACTCGAAATGCGGATGTAATGCCATCATCTTTATCAGTATTCCCACTGTGTGTGACATTCAAGAATGTCATAATATCTTCTGTGAAAACACTAATTTCTGTTGAATGGTCCCCGAAGCGAAAAGTTAGAAAGAAATACATGATCGCCCGGTCACTGTCACTGCGGAAAGTTAGAAAGAAATACATGATCGGTCGGTCACTGTACCAAAATTTTCGTATCATTTCTTCGGGGTCCAAAACTGCGAAATCTCTCCAAACCACATCTATACAATCTCTGTTCAAACAAATAAATCTCTTTCACTATACTGATATGTGTTAAATCTTACTTTGTACGCCCGAATCAAATGTATTAATATGATTCTCGGAGATTATTCTCCTCTTCCCATTTGTATAATTAAATACAATTATGTGTACGTGTGTTTCATTCACTTGAAGCTCCCTTTCTTTTTCTCATTCTCTCTCTTTCTGTTGCTTTCTTCAGCCCCCCCCCCCCTCTTTCCTCTCTCTCTCTCTCTCTCTCTCTGTCTCTCTCCCTGTCTCTCTCTGTCGCTCTGTACATCTCTCTGTATATCTCTCTGTCTCTCTCTCTCTCTCTCTGTATATCCCTCTTTATCTCTCTTTCTCTCTCTACAGCGTCCATTTTCACTCGCATATGCTTTGAAAATGCGTTCTCCTTTTTTTGGTATTTTTACATGACAAGAAATCAGAATGATCCCTGTGAAGTCACTCGAAGGCCGAGACGAAAGTCTTGCTGTTAAAGCAGTATCTTTAAAAGGAAAAGGAGTGGCAAAATTTGCCCAATGCTTTCCTTCTCCGTTCTTCAATGTTATCGTCCATTCCATTATTTCGGAAACATCTGCACCCATCCTCCTTTTACCATCCTTTCCCTTCCCCCTGACCTATTGCCTATCTATTCCTACTCCCCTTTTTGACCTACTGCTCATTTCTCCTTCTTTCACCCTTTGCAGAGTCAGCCCCTCAGGTAAATCCAAGACATTACTCCCCTTTTTTCCTCCAGACCTCACTAGATTATAACAATAATGTGCTTCCATTCCTTCTTCTCCTCCCCAACTTCTTCTTCCTCGACCCCTTATAAACAAGATTTCTTGCAATTTAAGCCGGAACGGGCCCTTAACAAGCCATAATGCACGCCAAGGGGTTTTTGTGTAATCAAGTTAGGCGTATTTGGGGAAAGGTTATGAAAATGTTCACGGTTGGGTAACATTATATGGGCAACTCTACATATCTCACGTTACAATTCCTTAGAGGTATAAATCTCCATGCCGTCAACAGACTTCTGGCTATTCAAACTAGTTTCATCTAGAGTCGAACAATGAAGCAATTATTACAATCAAATGGAGGTATGAATAGTTTAAAATATTTTGAAAATTGTGAGCAAATTATTACTTGACAACAAAACACCAATAACTTCCGTTCAATAAATTACGAATTCAAAAGAGATTCACTCAAATTTATGATGAATTATTATTTAGTATAAATAACTTTTACTTAAAGACCGAGTTTTCATCAACATTGGTAACATTTTAATCATTTAACATCTTCCTGCAGGAAAATAAACTGCAATTTATGTATTCTAAAATAATGTTTTACAACGCCTACACATGTTTCAAATTTGTTAAGCTATCACCTGGTTGTTCAACAGTGGCGTATTTTCGAAATTGAAGCGTTATACGAGTCTATCATAGGATCTACCACGTGATACCCGCTTGTCATCAAACGCCGAGCTAAATCAGTTAATACGAGTTCCATTTCTCTTTGCTAGCAACGATGCCAAAGGTCAGGGGTGTAGGTGGTTTTACAGTTCATATCCTTCTCAATCAAGTCTTTAAGTTGAAATGTCGTGTCATGTACGAGGCATGTGATACGTGAGATGTGTTGGAACAGCAGCGATACTTTCAGCAGCGCATGAAAAGCTTTGCCCCAGCAGCATTTCATACCAAATACAAGGAGGAGGTTATCGATGATTTTTGCAGCGCCTTTGTAAGTGTATCTGTCTTTCAATTACACATTTTTTCTTATCTTTATCGTGCCACTCTTATTGCACTTCTAACTATAAATTCCTTTATCAATTTACCATTTTCTATGTATTTCTATCTACCATCTACGTCTACTATCTACGTCTACTACTGAGACAAGAAGATAAACATGATGTAGAAACACGGGTTGGAGAACACATAGAAAAGGAAAGAACTGAGAATCTTCGTCGCCCTACTATGATTTTTTTTCTTGCTTCATTCGGTTACTGCCTGTGCTTCATTGTTTGACCCTATATTCGTTTTCCTCTTATATATTGTCTCTTTCTTCTTCTTCTTTCGCTCCTACTAATACTACTTGTACTTCGGCTGCGACTAAGGCTATTACTATTACTAATACTACTACTTCCACTACTATAAAAGTAATAGTATTATTATTATTATTACTTTTAAGATTGCCACTTTTATTACTGATACTACCACTCAGACGACTACTATCATTATTGCTATTGCTATTAATATTACTTACATTGCTCCTTCTACTACCTACTATTACTACTTGTATTATTATCATTTTTCCTATTTGTATTATTTTTATCATCACCACTTGTGCTATCGCTGATACCATTATACTACTCCTATTATTATGAGAATTTCTCCATGTACTAATGACACTTCTCTAAGTAGTCTACTATTACTGAGACTCTCTTCTCTTCTTCCTCTCCGCGATTTTCTCTCCACGATTTTGTCTCCCCGGAGGCTATTAAATGCAAATCTCCCAGATGAAACCATTGATAAGCATATATAAATGCCGCATTCGAACACTTCCTGAAAGAGCGAGCGTTCTTTACGACATATACTCATGGGAAATCGAATTATTACACGGTCCGTCGTATAGTTGCAACGCCGTGTCGATTTAAGGTTGGATGTGAGGTGGGATGTTGGGTGTCTTAGTTACGGGTCGGAAAGCTCCAAGGGGGTTTAACAGCCTATTGCATGTCACCTTGCATCCGGCCCGGCAGGGTTGGCTGTGCTTTCAACAAGAACCATGTCCGGTGTTGCAGTTTTCACATTGTGAAGGGTGTACATCAGACCCCTCCGAAGAGTTGACAGGTAGGCGTTTACACGTAGGTGCATCCGAATGGGGAACACACAGAGAGCCATCATGAATGAGAACACAACTCGAAAGCAAGCAATCAACATTATTTGTCGAAGTATATTCTAATCATAATTAAAATCACTTTCATCTTTAACATCATTGTTGCTTATTATTGTCATTGTCATCATTGTTTTTTTGTTATTGATATAGAATAAAACTCGTACATACGATTGATATTGCTACACATTTATGTGCTTTACTATGTTTCTGCCCTCTCAGTACCAACCCATACGGAAGTTATTTAGTTCTTAAAATTTCATAGGCCAAAGGTATACAGAGGGTTATGTAAAAAAAAATGAAAGGTGATTAGTTCAGCTTATAATGTGAGTATGGTATTGTATCTTATCCGGCCCTAATTGGTGGAAGGCCTTCCGGAAATGTGTAGGCTGTCTAAAAAATAATTATACCGCTGTGGAATGGAGAGAAGCAGAGAGAGGGAGAGAAATGTATATAACTTGTGACAAACGAAGAAAGTGTATGTTGAAAAGAGGGAGTAAATGAATGTGACAGACATAGAGAAAAGGAGAGACACAGTGAGGAAGAGAGATAGGGGAGAGAGGGGGTGGAGAGACAGAGATAGACACAGAGAGACAGCGAGACAGAGAGAGAGAGGGAGAGGGAGAGAGAGTGGGGGAGATAGAGAGAGGGGGGGAGAGAAAGGGGAGGAAGAAGAGAAAGACAAACGGAGAGACCTCGATATGATAGAACATTACAAAGAGAGAAGTAAAATAGAATACAAACACTGCGAGAGGAAACGGGAGAGAAAAATAATATAAAAAGAAGGATAATGAAGTAGAAATATAGATATAAAACAAACCACGTTGGTGGGAAGAGGCTTTCTCGGTTTTCCATTTTGCGGAAAGTCATTGAACTTTCTCCCTAGCACATGGAGGAAAGTCAACACATTTGCAATCAAGCCTTCGTTGCGGGGTAATAAGAGCGTAATTCGAGATACATAGTCTGCACCCCCCCCCCCCCCACCCCTACCCCAACGCACGCGCGCGCGCACACACACACATACACACGAGCGCACGCATACACGCGGATTAATACTCTGCTGTGCGGTCTCATCATTTTGTCATTAGAAGGACTATGGCATTCTGCTGTTGGGGAGGAACTTTCTGTATTGCGTGCTGCATGATTGGCATGAAATTCGATCCTTCCATAATAACGAGTTCGGGTTCATATCGGAAACACATTACATCTTGAAATGGTCGTCCTGAAGACTGGTTATACCTCTTCCTCCTCCTCCCTTCCCCTTATCTCGCTCAAGTCCTCTCGCCTACGCATCCCCACTTCATATTCTTTATCATGATCGCATTTTTCATCTCGGTTGCTCGTCTTTATTCACGTTCTTCTCTTTCTTCCTATCACCCTCTCCCTTTCTCTCCCTCTTCTTTTTTTTCTCCCTCTCTCTCTCGTTAACTTTTCAAATTTCCCCTTTTCCATGTATCCTCTCTCTGTCTCTCTCTCTGTCTCTCTCTGTCTCTCTCTTTCTGTCTCTCTCTCTCTCTGTCTCTCTCTCTCTTTGTCTCTCTCTCTCGCTCTCCCTCTTTCTTTCTTTTAACATTAAACCTTTACATTGTCATCATGATATCACCGCGTTACCACCCCATATTTCATGTTCCTTGAACGAACCTATAGAACACAACAGACGTTCAAAAAATGTGTTTGCGCTTCTATACAAAAAGTTCCCATTCAGTTCCCATTAAAATTGTTCAACCATTATTTCGTCAGCCGTTGCTGTGTATGATTTTTTTTGTTGATATTGTTGTTCTCCACCCCTCCTCCTCCTTCTTCTTCTTCTTCTCTTTCTTCTCCTTGTCCTTCTACTGCTTTCTCTTTTCTTCATATCTTTTCTTCTACATCTTCTTTGTCCTCCTTCTCCTCGTTTATATTTACCTTCTTCTCCTTTATCCTCCTTCCCCTCCTCATATCCTCCTCTGCATCCGGCTCTTCCAGGTACGTATGAAATCCTGCATACGTCACAAATCAAAGAGCCTTTCCCATCTAACTCGCCCAATCCATCATCTCTAAAATAAAACGAAACGTCTCTCGAAATCTAGCTTAACCGCAGCAGCACTCCAATATAATACGTATAATAAACAACCACGTGCTTCGTGCGTATCGAACCACTTTCAAAGCAGTATTATTCATGAGGTACGCTCTGCGTGTTCTATCCATCATTTCGAAAGCGTAATATTAGTTGTGATTTCCGTTAACATCAGAATGTTGAGGGAAAGTCTTATTGCGGACTTTCATAATGGTGACATAGAAAAGCTTAATGTGAGAGGGGAAACAATATGGAAAATGGGATAATGATTAAGTTAGAGAAGGAGGAAGAGGAGGGGGATAAATATAAGTAATTGAGGTAGAAGAAACATAAGTACAAACTAACCTTTGTTCAAAGATAGGCATTCGGCAAGAACGGCAGTGCAGAAGATGTACGAGAATTGAGGAGAGCGATCTCAGCCGGGTCACATCTTTAAAACACGACACACACACACACAGCGAAAGGAGAACAAGATTAGAGCCGACTAGGAGAAGGTATTTCGAGAAATCTGTTTTGAATTTTCTATAAAGCGAAGTTGCTCTGTTTTACTGTCTCTGTGTTTTGTAAATATCCTCTTCCTTGTGTGTGTACATCAGACATCTCTCTATCACATACATACACATACACATACACACACACGTACACATACACGTACACATACACACATACACATACACATACAAATACACACACACATACACATACATACATACACACATACACATACAGGCAACCTAATAACACACATACTCATACTCGCATCCAATCCCTCTCTCCCCCTTTCTCCTATTTCACATTATGTATAGGCATATCTGTGTATATGTTCAAAACAGATGAACTTAAATATACATACATGTAAACGAAGAGTCATACACACACATTTGCTCATCCAACTAAAAGAACAAGCAGATATGTTGACAGAAACAAAATATTCTTGTTTATTTATTTCTTGATTATTTTCTTATACATGCATAATGGCATATCAATTGTACACCGCATCTGCATTGAAACAAAATTGTAACCTCAATAAAATGATACCTTGACTATGGACGGGTCGTGTGCTATATTTTGCGTTTCCAAGTCCAGATGTCCCCATACCAAATCTCCTCTTCCTTTCTTCCTGTTGCACCTGCATGGAGGATAAACAATATGGCGAAGATATTTCCCCTCAAGCTAGGTTACCAAGATGCGTGTTATCTGCAGACCCTGGGGATTACACGAAAACTAGTTCTTGCTGGAGAAAGGCACGACATGACTTCGATATTCGCAATACATATGAACTTTTAATCAAAGGGCGCGTATGACAAATAATGTTCAGATTTACTTCATATTTATCTTCTCACTTACTTACTTTTTCTCCGCCCACACCCCTTCTCACTCTCTCTCTCTCTCTGTCTCTCTCTCTCTTCCTCTCTCTCTCTCTCTCTCTCTCTCTTACACAGCATGATTTCTCTCATTCCTTTCCTAGGTTTCGCTCAAGAATGGAAGCGGAAATTTAATCTTGTAAACAAGAACGTGTTTGATATCTCAAATTGCATTACATTTTCAACACCAAGTTAAGACATTAAACATCCATGCAAAGATGAAGAGCAGGAAAAGGCCTTAAACAAGTACACACAAAAAAAACTCGGGAGATGATTTGTCGAGTCCATTCAGCATTCCAACACGTTTCATCTACACATCCGGCAGTGCGCAATGTGAAATGTACATGGAATTTACACTTAACCATTTGTACAACAATGGATATTGTGCGTACAGCATTGCGTACGACAATAAGAAGAATGTTACTTAAGAAAGGATTAATCAAGCTTTACACTTATATCCTGCCATCTCCAATTCATAAAATACATGCTGGACTTTAGTGAGTTGCGAAGGCACTGACTCATGTCTAGAGCTTTTCGATTCAAAGAGTGTAACTTATCTCCTCGAGCTTTTTGGTTTTGTTTATTCCACAACGCGTACATTACCACCATCCCACTTTCACTTTATCTTTTTCTATCTCTCTATATATATCATCGCAGCCATATACCCCTACTCTCTCTCTCTCTCTCTCTCTCTTCTCTCTCTCTCTCTCACACTCTTACCCCCCCCCCCTCTCACACGCCCACTTTACCTTTCCACCTTGCGACGTGGAAATGTATAGACGACGCGTTATCTCTCTTCCTCTCTGTCTCTCTCTTTCTCTGTCTCTTTCTCTTTCGATCCCTCATTCTAACTGTACCTGCCCCCGACGTCGATGATGTTCTTCCCTGAGGAGCAACTACCCCTCCTTCTCCAAATTTGTTTCTCTTCTTCTATCTGCCTCTCCCCCTCTATTTATATATCTATCTTTTTCTCTTTTTCGTTTTCTCTCTACTTGTCCCTGACGTCGGTGATGTTCATATTAGAGAATAAGTTCAACCTTCCCTTTGTCTATTTCTCTGTCTCCCTTTCTATCTTTTTCTCCATTTCTTTACCTTTAATCTCTCTCCATTTCTTTATCTTTCTTTCTCTCTCTCTCCTTCTCTCTTATGTTCTCTCTATTTCTCTCTATATCCCCCTCCTCTCTCTCTCTCTCTCTCTATCTATCTCCCCCCCCCCCCTCTCTCTCTCTCCCTCTCTCTCTCTCTCTCTCTCATCCTCTCTCTCTCTCTCTCTCTCATTCTCTCTCTCTCTCTCTCTCATTCTCTCTCTACCTGTTCCCGACTTCGATGATGTTCCTATCTGAAGATCAACTTCCCCTCCCAGGACGATAAGTGCCTATTGATCGCGCTTTCTCCCAGGCCGTGACGCACATAAACCATTGTGTTCATTCACCGCGTGCCTCCGGTAAAAGAACGCAAATCACTTGCGCTCCTACGGAGGGAGGGAGTTACAGCCATGGCAAAGAACACTATAGGGCAAATAAGACCCTTTGTACTCCCTGCCGCCGTATTTACACCCATATTCCTCCAGCACAGTACTAGCCCGTGTCAAGGACTTTTCGAATGCAGATTCCTCCTTACGAGTGACGATTTCATCACTGTTAACAAATCTATCACTACCCTTCTGTATAAATCTCTTACACCCCCTGGAATTACTGAAGAAAAAGTTCTAGATTACATTCAATATCACGATCACGTGCATATCTTCGGTAGATCGTGACGTATTTGCATCGGAGAAATTCCTATTCATGCTGCACTTCATCAAATCAGGCACAGAGACTTCTGAGAACGGGATAGGCATGTTATATAGTGCGTCTCTTTCCTTTCTCCGCATTTAATTCAACCATTCCATTTCTCGATGTCTATAATCTGGCTCAGCTGGCCAGGAGCAGTCGTAGTAAGTGCATTATTCGATGAAACCTGATGTCATACAGCACTAGTCATACCAGCTCGTCTGGCTGTGCGTTCGAATACAGTGCACGTGTGGCACGTTATTAAGATATAGCTCTATTATGAAACAGAATCCATACCTTGATGCTCACTGCAAAACATTGCAAGGCGGGATTAAAAATCTACCTAGACGCTGTCTCCCGAGGTATCGGAGAGAATCACCCCATTGTATTTTCGTTTTCTTTTGAAGATATTTTTCTCTCGAGATTTTGGCCACGTTTTACCTTTCACTGTTTCAAACAAAAACTCACGACTTGGATAAGGCCTAAAAATTGAACTGCTTAACGTTCTAGGAGCTGTCAAAATCATACGACTCAAATATATATCGCCCTTTTAGTCTACATTCTCCAAATCTATTATAAGCACGTTTGGGACAAATCCGACTGTGTGCTGTCCGTGATGTCGCATATCATTTTTCATGAAATGATTTACAGAAACCATCTAAACTCTCTACAACGACTTTCGCATTATTTCAATCATTTGTGCACCTCCCTTTTTCATTGACTGCATCTTATAATCTAACTCCTCTCATGGTGTTTAAGATGTCGGGGACTTTAATGCCTGTAACGCTAAAATTGTTATTGAAATTAGCTCCATCCAATATCACGATATTGTCATGCCTGGCTGAGGTAATGACGCTAATGTTACATCTTACTGAAAAGTTGTGATGCGAATGTAATTTAGTCTCCATGGTACCAGACTACCGGTATGCGATCGAACATTTCTGTAGTACCACATATCAAGTATTTTTTGCACCTCTTTTATATCCTTGGCATATCGTACTTTTTTGAGGTACTTCTGTTCTGCATTTCTTCACAAATGTTTTCTGACAACATGGTGATTGCCATCCGAGCATAATTGAGTCTCCATGGTGACAGACTGTGCGACTGAACATTCATGTAGTGCCACTTTTTTTAACAACAAAAAAGTTTTATTTCGTCAATATTTATCAAATCAACGCACTTTTTCGATGTACACGTACTTCTGTACTCTATTTTATTACAAGCGTGTAACATTCGAAGAATTAATCGTCAATTAGCTGCCGGAATTAGCTCCAAGCGGAGCGAAAACATAACGATTATAACAACTATAATACATGAATTAGTTCAGAAGTAACATGGTATATCTTCACATCTCGCAACCTGAATTATCAACATTATTGTAAATATACTTGAAATGTTCCACTACTTGAACATTGTATAAATGCACTTGTTTTTGTATTTATATGGAAACAGTTGATATCAAGGAAGGAAAATGTTTCGAACTGAATTCAATTCAATTCAATTCAATTACCTCGTCAACCTCCTTTCCTCTGCATGATCAAGCGCTGAAACTCTTCATCTGCAACTGTTCCATTATTACAATAAACAGCCTCTCATTACCAAACCAGGAGAATTTCGATCACTTATTATACAATTCATGCACCCATGGTACTGAGAGGATGGATATAGAACAGTATCCTTTTTTATACCAGGAGGAAGTAAACAACTAGTCATGTGATGCAAGATTCATTCAAGAACACAATCTACATCATAATCGTCAGAAACCGTAACATGACATTGCCATTTCATTTCCTACCCCTCTCAAACTCAGTCTTAAGTAGAGATGGTTTTGTACAAACGTTATTGCTTTGGTAATTGTATCAATCTTTCTAGATTGCTAATTTCCGTTGCCCTCTTACCACCTGTCGCGCTTTAATGGGAGTTCTGGTCTCCGTCATTGCTCGGGGAAGGGCAGAATGAGATCAGGGGCGCGCGAATGGGAAGAGCAACCAGTTGTAAACTGGCTTTGCCTGAGGAAAGAAGAGTAAATGGGGTGCAACGCCCGTTTAAAGTCAGCGACACACACACACACACTAACACAAACAAACAAATGAGCTACGGTAGGATTAAAAAACGCACTGTTACGTTCCCTTCCCATTTTCTTTATCATCTTTCTTTATCACACGCGCATACACTGCAGCTCAACTGAATTAGCACGGGTAAAGGGAAAGGGAAGGAGCCGCAGTTGTAAAGCGCGGTATATTTTGTTTAGTTCAGCATGAAATACGATGCTTTAGCCTAAAAAGCATTGTGTTTCATGCTTAACTGGACAAAAAATATTCCCCTTTACCTGTGCCAATATCTTTGAGCTGTAGTGTACACGCCCTTATCCCCCCCCCCCTCTCTCTCTCTCTCTCTGCCGAAGATTAACTTTAATCAACTAATGTTCCTTTTCTTTTTATATGTTTGTAATTTTATATAATGTGCACGTAGTGCAGCATAGCATTGTAAATTACTTTAATCCGGTTACAAACAGAGAGAAGTCATGTTCAAAATGGTGAAGTAAGAAATAGACACATAAAACTTGCTCATGAGGTTTTGTTGTTAGTTTGTTTGGTCGTTGTGTGTGTGTGTGTGTGTGTGTGTGTGTGTGTGTGTGTATGAGTATGCACATGTGTATGTATATGTATGTATGCTTGTGTTTTAGTGTAAGTGTTTGTATACGTGATAGAGCGCAGGCAAAGTGCACCAAAAACCAAAAGAACACGATTTCCACAACCAAACTCTCCTCCCTGACCCCTCCATACCCCTTTGCTATCACGTGCTACGACATACATATCAACCATTTATCCTCTCCAGTAAGCTTTTGGCGGCATTAGACGCGTCCCATTCCGATCACGTGACACAAAGTACGTGCGCGCACTGTATCGCCTGATCGTGCTCACACGTGCGTGCCGCCCATGGCTTGTTTTAACAGCTATTCGAGCATATTATACAAGCAGGAAGTTTTTATGTAGATGTCATAGGATAAGGGAAGAGCGGGAAAGGGAATGAGAAAGAGGGAGGGAGAGAAAAAAAAACCTTACGTATTATCAAAATTTAAAAACAATGTAAATCTGCCCATTATTATCAGCAAAGAGGTTTATTTCGCATTCATCTCGTTCACCGGAAATATTGCAAACAAATTAAGGTATTTTATTTTATTATTTTTTTGACGAAATATATGATTCATATTATAGCCATCAAGTCTCATAAAAAATAAACTTGCGGATCACTCATGCTGAATTCAGAAAAAAAAATAAGGAACGTCATCACTGGTCTCATATCTTCCATTCTCCAAAATCTCATCAGCTAATATAGCGTGTCATGCGCACTTCAATTCGCATTATTGTTCACGGCGACACTTGTATATTGGGGTTGTGCACCACACTCGCCAAGTCGTCTCCCCAAACCTTCTGTGGGAATGGGAGCAAAGAATACTACATAAATCGGGAGTGGATGGAACATGATAGAGTCCTCTCGGCCTCGGGATGAGCAAATATTCCGCACGGCAGCCGTTCTGTGCTCTTACCAGAACGTGCCGAACGTACTAAATTACGCCCGTTTGATTTCCATGGCATTGCGAAGACGCTCGCCTCCACCACATAGAGGGAAAGCAGATCAGAATTCCCCTCATGACTTCGTATTGATTGATAAGCAGCATTGCTACAACGCTCATGTTGAAGGTGACTTGAACAGACGAGCAGATACACGTGGGAATACCTCGGCAAATCTCACGTACACGAGAGGCCATCTTTTTTTCTTTTTTGATATTCAAAGAGAATGGTGTGAGCCAAATAAAATCGCTATAATGTTGTTGAATTCGTCTTGATGATTGTATGTTGTTTTGACTCTCTTAACAGCTAGCTACATGACAGCTTCTTCCAAATGAGCGCCATGATATAGCTTCTCAGCTCTTTTACTTTTCATCTCTTTACTTTGTATTACATAGAAAACAGAGAAAGCGCCTTTAATTTTATAGGAGTGCAGTAGAAAAGTTTATACAAATTGATTAATTTCATGGGAGTACAGTAGAAAATGACAAATTGAATTGCCACAAAAATGTAGAACAGGTGCAATGAAGATAGTAGGCGAGCGATTCAGAAATCTGACTTATGAAATAATAATTATGAAACATGCATTCAGGTTTTTAAAGTCTAGTCCTGAAACTTAAACATAGGTATAGGCCTACGCTGAATATAAAGTAGCAACAATCCGCCTTCAGATACATATGTAGTGCATTACCTGTTGCAACCGTTTGTCGGTGGCATATACTGGATACCGCACCGACCAACATGAACCTCCCTCTTTCGTATAGAGTACCGATGTCGTGTCGTCATATGAGCATGTTTTCAAGACAACTGGTTCGAAACAAAATCACTTTACAGGTCCGATATTGTCTATCGGGCCAGTGTCGGGCACTCCTAATTGGAGTCCCCACTACGATCACCACTACTTGCTCTACCCGCACAGTTTAGAACCAGTTGTCTTGACAAGAATACTCAGATGACGTCACAATCCGGTACTCTCTAGCTCTCTTAATGCACGTGCGATACCTTCTGTAAGCTGAACAGCCTTCTGGGGTGAGCCACGTAGGGTCGGTATCATTCACCCGTTTGACAGTATAGGCCTTCTATCCACTCCACCAACCCTGCTCTTAATCAAGAAGTGAAGTGGGGCCTTCGACGCGCATGCACTGTGACTCTCATAAGGCTCTGGACCTCCATTTAACGTCGTATTTGAAGAACGGAGTGTTTGGCCACAGATTTAGGAAGCACGCTGACATATAATGCTGGCTCTTTTGTAAATACTTGTCTATGTGAGACGAAATTTCTACCAATTTAATCGCGCTGCTATGAACGTGATTGCTGCTCGGTTTACTAACATATTCAAATTTTACCAGGTGCATACCAGTTTAACAAAGGTTGCCCCTGACAACCGAACGCTTGCCCGAGGTTTGCCCGACATAGCAACAACTAATGTATGCAAAATGGATTCCAAGTACTGAAATACCGTTGTTAGCTATAGGTTAATGGAATAACTCGTTACTAGGCCCCAAGGGAAGAAACATCCATAAATTTGAATAAATTAGTAAACCGGTCTAGTATGATGAGTGATATTTTAAAAGGGTTTAAGTCCATTTTTTTTATCAAAGTATTATATTCTGTTGTAATAAACTATTTTTCAGAGAAATGCACAAGGCCTAAAAAAAACTCCTATTCTCAATTCCCAGATGAAAATCTGAGAATCATATTTCACTCCAAAAGTAACAAATACACATCAATTTCACTCCAAAAGGAACTTAATCCACAATATCATATTTTTCAAATATCCATAATTCATGGTTTGTTGTAATTTGTTTGCAGATTCTTGATCTAAGGACATATTATGTATCTATTATACATACCAGACTTGAAATAAATGTTTGAGGGGAAAGCATAAAAAAAGATGTTGATTTACAATTCATCACCTTCAATGTACATGATCCCTTCTGGAAATAACATCTTCGTATAGGCGGTGGAGAGACCGTCTGGTCTCTGTTGCATAAAACTTTGCTACCAACGGCAACTTCTATGTAAAACTTGAACGTGATTGGCTGTCAAGCGATGTTATCATGGTAGTCAGCACTGATGACAGAGTTATCATTAATGGTAATTTTTATGCAACGAGGCCCTGAAAGGCCCAGTATGGTAGTTGTTGTTGTTGTCGTCGTCACAAGTGACAGGAGCAAACCATTTCCTTGTGAAGATCTTACGCAGACAGCAGGGTGACATATCTCCCTCATGGCTTGCGGAGCCAGCCTGCCACGTGACATAAAAATCTGATACATCTGAATAGTCATGTAATAGATAAAACGCGACTAACACGCCGGCAAAGGAGGAGAATAAACGCATTTATGAATACAAAATGACGCTACGACGCTGGCAGCGGAAGCTTTTGAGCAGATCTGGTATCTGGGCTTCCGCCCAGATAGGAACATTAAAGAAGACGGGATAATACCAGAACTGTGGAACTGTGTTTGAAAGTCTTCCCGCCGTCCCCACCGGTAAAATGTCGACTGAAAATGTGAGAAATGTGGGAAAATGCCCAGATAGCAACATTAAAGTAAGATCGGATGATACCAGAACTGTGGAAATGTGTTTGAAAGTCTTCCCGACGTCCCCACCTGTAAGATATCGACTGAAAATGTGGGTTAGGGCTCTTGATACGTAGCCTGTCGAAAAATACGACAAAGTTGCCTTCTGCCAGATGACACCTACAAAAAAAATGACCAGCGGAAAGCGGACGCTTACAGAATGCTATAAATCATAACACGGCCGTAGGTTCTTTTTTCAGTTTTCTTAATCAAGCCCTCCACATACGCAATTTATGATGCAAAAGAGAGATTGATGATACAGCGTGTTATTTCTATCCGAAAGATATATGGTTTGTATGAGGTGTCGATGTTGTCCATGTATCATTTGATTCTTCTTCTATTTCTTCTTCTTCTTTTTTTTCCTTCTCCTTCTTCTTCTTCTTCCTCTTTTTCTTCTTCTCCTTCTTCTTCTTCTTCTTCTTCTTCTTCTCCTTCTTCGTCTTCTTCTTCTTCTTCTTCCTCCTTATTATACTTTACTAACAGAGTGTTCGTTTTCATTTACATATACTAAGATAGTTCCAATATTTTTTTTCCTCGTTTACGATTTCTAACTCTTTGTGTGCCATGTAGCCATATCTTATCTGGGACAAAAAGGGTTAAACTTGAACATTACGACTAATAAAATACATGAAGATATGATTTATTTCGACATAACACATACAACACCTAAATGACTTTGCCTTGATATCAGTTAGCTTGCTAATCGGCCTGACTTCAAAGAACTTGCAGAAATCTTGAGTGCTTAATAATATCTCCATCTTCCTCTCTTCCTCCTTCTTTCTTCCCCATTCTCATTCTTATTTTGCTACTAAAAGGATCATAAGGAATGATCATGATACATTTCTTTCATCATCATTATCGGTTTTATTTATGAATTGCCGAAATAAAATGAATTAAATCAAATCAGAACATAGAATAAACAAAATGCAATGAGCTCGTTTCCTGTGCCCTGCCCTTTGGGCTACGATCTGCAATATAAGTTACCATTCGATTTAATACTTCAATTATACATTTCGATCCGGTCAGGAAAGTTCGCATTAAAGAGGGATTTTTGTAATGCTCCCTGATCATTTTTTTTGTGCAAAACTCTTGTTTGTTTTTTTCATTTTATAGCTCAATGACTTTTGTTAACAAATATAGGTATGATCTAGGAATTATGTTTGTTGTAGGCATGGCAAGGAAGTATGAGATTATGAACATCATTTGTTTTTTGTGTTATAATGAGCTGTAACCATTCACATGCTTCAGTTGTGCACATACACATACGCACACACTTACGCACACACACACACACATAGGCCTACAGTAAAACAATGAATCCTTCTTTCCCCTCTCTTTTAATACGTCTCCCCTCCCTCCCGCACCCCACCCTCTCTCTCTGTCTCTCAATCAATCAATCAATCAATCAATCAATCAATCCCCTTTCCACCCTCATCCTCTTTCACTCCAATTTCATCTTCTCTCTACCTCTCACACTCTATCCATCGCTTCACATACGCTCTACCCCCTCCGCACACGCACGCACATACACGTTTTTCTTTCTCTTACAGTGTCACTCACTTAAACCCTCTCCTTCTCTCTCTCTCTCTCTCTCTCTCTCTCTCTCTCTCTCTCTCTCCCTGCCTCGCTTTGTCATTTCATCTCCCTTTTCCATCCTTTAGTTTCTCCCACATTCTCATTTCCTCGCCCCCCCCCCTCTCTCTCTCTCTCTCTCTCTCTCTCTTACTCTCTCCTTCCCTCTGTCACTTCACCCACCACCCCTCTCTCTCTCTCTCTCTCTCTCTCTGTCATCCCACCCTCTTATTCCCTCCCCCCTTTCACCCACATTCTCATCAGCTTTCACCCTTCCCCTTCTCTCTCCTTTCTCTCTCTATCTCTCTCTCTCTCCCTTTTCTCCCATACTCATTCTCTTCGTGTTTACTCCCACACACCTCTTTCCCCGTAGAGCCATGCATTGATCCTCGTATCTCAAGTGACTTTTAACAAATCTTGGAAATTCCGATGAGCGGTTTTAACTCTCCGTTATCTATCGGCAGTAAGTGTTGACGCTGACTTGGCGTTTTCATCGCGCAGGATACTGCGGCTTCGTTGTCGCACAGTTGTGGTTACGACGGAGCCTCCTGGATTCATTTGGTCGATAAAATCAGATCAACCAGCTCCTTCTCTTTCTTTTATTTAGGATAGAATATAGGCAACTGTTGTTTACTACTCTCCTTGTTTCATTTCCCTCTTCCATCTCTTTAAAGTTACTTTAACTTTTTTTTATGTGCTCCTCCATTCGAGATCCATTTCTGCTTCAATGTTCATCAGTTGAAATGTGACTTGTTTTCACGTAATAGTGCGTCATACTATGCTCGCGTAAATGTATTCAAACCATGTATATGTGAATGAGTGAATTCAGAGTTTCGAATAAATGTTCCACTTAAAAAACACATTACATTTGGAGAGAGAATCCACCTAGAGTACCATTCAGTGATCTAAATCCATCGTCCTTGGATGCCAAAACTCAAGTATCATGCCATATTGGCATGTCAATTTTCTTAAGCAAAACCCTTAAAAAATAATGAACTAAATCGATAGAGTTGCTTACAAGTATATAGCATTACCAATCATGCCAATGATTATAGAGGTAAATGTATATTAATACGTACATTTTGAGCAACTTCTTAAAGATATAGTTTATCCTGAAATTAAGATGGTTTGATAAAAGCAGGAGCATGAAAGAAACATAGCGGTGAAGGTTTGATGAAAAATCCGCCAAAGGATAAAAAAAAAAGGTATGATCTTTTGCAGTTTTGATTTTGTGACGCCACGCGCCCAAGATTCTCTCCCATATGTTGTGTACTACTCTATCTTTGAAAACATTGATTTTTCTTGAGACGATACGTATCATTTTACCCGTGCATTTGATACATTCAAGATACATTCAAAATTCAAGAGGGCTCAATATCCAAATTTGCTTACATAATTTTATTCTACATGTGTGCCAAAATTGCGTATTTTTTAGACAAAAATGTAAAATTATTTAGCTATGCCGCTGGACTACACAGAGAGTAACAGCAAAGTAAAGGTTATGTATAAAATATAAATTCAAATGGGTGTATTGGTCAATATCTTGAAAGGCTACTTGAACAACCCCGCGGATTTTGTTGGTTGACGCAAAGTTTGATGGCCTTCCCTTCCCTTTACGTAATTAGAATTTCGTACGTGACATTGCATTAATGTTTGTACCCATCATGTAGCTGTAATTCATTCCTCTTTGTTCTACCTTTTGTTACTTGCTGTTTTGTTCACTCCTATTTGTAAAATATTCCCTCAATAAGGCCCCAGCGAAA
The DNA here is from genome assembly GCA_963669155.1 of Arbacia lixula. NCBI lineage: Eukaryota > Metazoa > Echinodermata > Echinoidea > Arbacioida > Arbaciidae > Arbacia > Arbacia lixula. The sequence continues at coordinate 15,343,684 of OZ022583.1, forward strand.
GCCAGTCTCGATATTGTCTTTGTCGTTTAACCGTGTTTAAGTGATTCTATCAACCAATGACACGTTAGTACTTTTGACCACATTATACGATTGATGGCATCATTAACACGTGATATTTCAAAACGTAAGTGCAGGTAGAGGTGCAAAGGGGGTAATATAAGCTAGTCAATTTTGCTGTTCGTTCATTATTCTAAACGTGTCCTATGTGTTGTTTCATAACATATTTAAAGTGCCTTGTCCGTTAAATGTCAAATAATTTTTACCTTAAAGGAGACATGAAGAAAACATTATTATTTCCAAAAAAGCGTTAGAGGAATTATGAGCTTGATATTTGTTCTTAAGGATGAAAAAGCTCCCCCTTCCCTTCTTCTACTCTATTCTTGTCTCCTACCCAAGTTGGTCTAGAGGAAAAACCCCTCCCTTTTTTCTCAGAAGATAATAGCGCCACTGCCTGTAGGGGTCTCCAGTATGTGTGATGTGCCCAGCTGCGTCTAATTGCTCCTCTATAGATGCGTGAACCTGAACGAGGGTTATTATCTTAATTCAACACGCCATCGGGGTTCGTCGGTCGCATTTGCTATGAAACAAAATAATCGGGGTTTCTTCTCGGGTGCGGATTCAGCTTTTTGTCAAGGGGTGGGGGGGTTAAGGGAAGGGTGTAAGAGATTCCACGGTCAGAGACCCGCTAGTCTCTACATTTAAATTTCTAATGAATAATGTGGCGATATTTCAGTATTCATTCATTTTCTTCTCTTTGTCTCTTTGTTTCTTTCTTTCTCTCTCCGTCCTCACTATTTGCTTGCCATTTCTCTTATCATAAAGAAAATAGCCCTAAAGCAACTGACTTATTTAAACCTATGTTCATAGTTTTTCACTCGCGTCATCTGAGATGACTTTCTATACAATTCTGCTGGCATGCACCAGGCCATTAATCCATCGATTCCGTAAAACCGTAATGAAATCATTACATGTAAAATTAAAACCGAGCAATGCTACAAGAACAAAAATACTACTTTAACAATTATATATAAAGGCAAAAGATCTGTGCACACTTTCAAGAAGTTGTAATGACGGAAACGAGGACACCGCTTGGAATAGTTCAAAAGATGTGTCGTTAACTCTTTCTATGCTGGATAATATTGCTCTATGGGAAGTTTGTGTATTACTGGATACACAGAGTCACTCACGACATATAAAGGGTTAACTCTGATATGACGCGAGAGAGAGGGGCAGGTGAAGGGGGATTTAAATCTCACTGGAGGAGAAACTGGGATGATGAAGTAGGTGACAATGATAGCATCGCTTTTACGATGCATGGGTACTTTTAGACCTACCCATGGGTAGTGCGCTTCAATTGGGGAGGCGGACGGGTTGGTAATTATAAAGCTCTCCACAGGGAAAGCCCCTTTTAAGAAAGCTCGAGAATGTGTTAACTAGGCTGTCATTCTTTCGTTTTGCTGAACGATAGGTTTCTTGTATCATGCTGAAGTAACTGGATTCCCATACACAGCTCCCTTTTTAAATCATATAACGTCATGATAGATCAGTTGTCTCTTCTACATCACCCTATCCACCCGCCCCCTAATAAAAAAAAATGAACAAAGGTGAACACTGTATAACCACGGCAACGTTGTCAGTGATACGGATGACGGACAGAGCACTCTGTCTGTATCGTTGAAAATGATTCTCTCTGTCTCGCTCTCTCTCTCTCTCTCTCTCTCTCTCTCTCTCTCTCTGTTCCTGATATGAAAGAAACCAATACATCTTTTTTTAATACTATGTTCAGCTCAACTTTCCTCTACTTTTTATTTTCTTTCCTATGTAACTACTTTTTATATAGCTACTACTAGCTTTCACACTTATCCATCACCAAATATTACCCCCCCCCCCTTCCAATACTGAAAAGTATATCTAACAACGGTCTTGTGTAAGTGTTACAAAATTCAATAAAAAAAAATACTGCTCATTTTCACCTCGTTAATGTGTTGCATGTCTTGACACAATAAAACCACCGAAAGAAACCGAAAAGTTTCTCTCTTTTATAGTATCTATCAGTAAGCATGAACTGATTACATGTCTACACACATACCTATATGACGTTTGAATAATTTCTGACCACAAATGTATCAAACACGATGTTTGTAGGCTATATCAAAGTCATCCAAAATGCAATTAGCCGCCTTTTAAGTAAGAGTTCTTTATCTGGTACTGTTGCATTTGACAATATGAAAATGTAAAATTGTATATTTATTACCCTTAATTTTTACCCCTTTCTTTTTGAGAGAGTTCCCAAGTGTGTGAGTGTGTGGTGGGGGTGGGGGGAAACCTCCTAGCTCCATACACCTACATACACATAAATACTGACATACACACACTCACACACACACACACATACACACACACACACACACACACACACACATGTAAGCATAGGCACAAACACATAGGTATTAACACACGCACACGTACACACACATAAAACACACATTAAATTAGGGGTACAAGACGAATGTCTTTATATACCCTACTTATGTTTACAGCGCAGACCGAAGGTACGCTGTATCTGGGGCATGTCATAATGTCTACAGGGCATGCTCGTCTTGAATTACACACAGCAATATCGCGCCTCAAGAGGAAGAGGAAATAATGGAATATTGATAAGCTATTGAATTCAATTCGAATTTACACAAGGACTCCAATCCTAACATACATATACCAATCTGTATGGTGAATGATTAGAGATGTCTTGGATTATAAATGCTCTTTAAACAGCAGGTAATGCCCTATGTGTTACTGGTACCATTGAAACTTTATAAAAGAAATTACAGATGAAAAAAGTCACCTAGGAGGAAAAACGGAATATTTGCCAAATAGTGTTTACTTCCATTGTCTTTTCTCTGTGTTGAGATGTAAATGTATGTATGTTTGTTTGTAGATTATTTGATTGATTGATTGGTTGGTTGGTTGGTTGGTTGGTTGGTTAGTTGGTTGGTTGGTTGGTTGGTTGGTCGGTTGGTCGGTTGGTTGGTTGGATGGTTGTTTTATTGGTTGTTTGGTTGGTTGTTTGGTTGTGGGTTCGATGAGAGAACGCACACATAAATTAACACAAACAGTCACACAAACGCATATTCCATCGAACTGTTTATTGTGCAAAACGGAAATAAATTAGATGAATTGAATTGACAATATAGATAATATGAATTGAATGAATCAACTCCAAGGACAATTGAGTGGTGCCGATTTAAGATATATAAACATGTATGTAAGCATGTTAGGACACGCAGTAGAGTGAGTTGTTTGATTAGATACGTGACTAGAATATGGAATACTCAACCTAGAACAATCACCACTTGCATGTACCGGCGCCGCTTTGCTGAAATTAATTGCATATTTCCCGTGGCCATGTTATCGTTGCAATGAAAGGCCAATATGCTCGCCAATTAGCGACTAAGTACCTAAGTACCCTGCAGAGAGGAATGTTTTCGCTTGGATGAGACGAAATCCCCCTCCGTAAACCCCTGAAGGACTGTGGGCTATCTGATACGAAGATTTTGAAGGGACTAAGAGGTAAGCGGAGATGCGTCATCGCCTGGGGGTGGACGTTGGTGATGAACCGGTCATTACGTTAACCTTATCGGCAAGAAGTACGTTTACAAATGATGTTTTCTTTTTTGGACACTTTCCACTTGTCTTGTACTTCGTCCACCTATTTCTATCAAATTCTCCTCTTCCCTTTTCTTTTATATTTTACTTCTTCATCTGCGTCTTTTCACCCCCTTCCGCTTTCTTTCCACTCCGTTCCCTCCTTGTCCTTGTCCATGTCCCAATTTGCTCGCCATCCATTTACCCGTCCCTTCTTTTGTTCCCTCCTTCCTCGTAATTCCTCTACCCCCTTCCTCCTTCCACTCTGAACCCTTCCCTTTTTATCTCTTTAACTCTTCGTTCCCTTTCCCATATACTCCTCTTGCTCTCCCGTCCGATCTCTTCATCTAATCTTTCCCTGCTTTTAATACCCCCATTCCACTGACCATCGGAACCTGATCTGACGCCAATCTGATCCCAATTTTGCAAAAATGTCAGCGCTCCGATGAGTTCCGATGAAAATTCACCCGACATCCACTTTTTTTGGTCCCTGTTTTCCGTAAAATCCTATCAAGATCCAACATTGATCGGGGTAATCGGATGAAGGACTGGTAGCGTCCCGATGTCTGTCCGCCATTTTCATCGGCAGCGTCCGATTGATTTGAATGTGGTCGGATTGTAATTCGAGGGTGGCCTGACACTAATCTGACACTTCCAACACTCTCCCGACATCAACCCGACAAATCGGTTGCTGTTCGGAGGGTAATCGGACACTGACCCAATACTGGTCGGATTTTCGCCAAAATCGGCAGTCGAGTATAAAAGCAGGCTGCACCTCCTGACAATACTAGACATGGATCAACTTCTTCGCAACGCTGCAGCCCTGGGCTGGGTTTTTATGCTCCAGCAACAAACTATGCAACAAGACGCAATAGCCCTTCAGGTCCTGAGAAAGAGGCTGAGAAAAAGGCGAAGAAGACCACGTCGTTATTGGGTTCGACCATGGCTGCAAGCTGAGAGAAGGCTGTTATATGGGCACTACACCAGACTCTTGAATGAACTAAGAATGGAGGATACAACGGCATTTTTCAATTTCTTGAGAGTTACGCCAGAATTTTTTGATGAACTACTCCAGAGACTCGCACCAAGACTCACGAAGGACGATACCAATGCCAGGAGAGCCCTTGAACCTGGTCTCAAGTTAGCCTGTACCATAAGGCACCTTGCATCTGGCGATCGGTATCCGTCACTGTCATACAGTTTCAGGGTTCAGAATACTGCAATGGATGTTGAGCCTTGAAATTACTAATTGTCATAATTATTAAGCAATGTTCATGATTTGTCGTCTGAACGGCGACTTATATGTTTGTGTGTAAAAAAACATTCAATCAAAATGCCGTGAGGTTGCATTTGCAAAAAAACCTTATTGATTTTAAAAAAATCAATCAATAAAAAAAACACATCAGTTAATAAAAGTGATGTGTTTCTGAGTAACTGAGTTGCCAAAATATTTTGTACTACATTAGAGTTGCATCAAGTATTATTATCAGTTATTGTACTTGGATATGATGTGTTTTTGAATTGCTAAAGAAGCTTGTAGCCAAGGCAATGTATCTAAAAAGGGAGTTGCATAGTGTTCAATAAAGTGAACAATGTAAATTTTCTGAATTGTTATTTCTTGATTCATTCTACGTTCCAAATCTTCAAATTTGAATTTATTAATGGAGTCGAATACAAGTATTCATTTCTTAACCAAAGCATAAAGAGAGAGAGAGAGAGAGAGAGAGAGAGACAGATTGATGGGAAATAATGATTTGTTTCACTCAAGAATGACAAATCATACGCAAGATAATTCTAAACATTAATATGCAACCTGTGCGTACTTTATTCAACAAAAACAATCTTTACAAACATAGCAAAACACAAGTCAATGATAAAAAAACTTATACATGATAAAGGATCTACATCGTCTCCCTGGCTCATTCCTCATTAATGACAAGTCTGATGAAAAAAAGTCCAAAGCCGGAAAACAAAAACACAATTGCTTTTATTCGTTTCATTTTTTTGCCATCCTTGCTCTGCATTTGGTGACACTAATCTTCCTGTGAACATTGCTGGGTCTGCTGCTGCTGGGGCGTCTGAGATGAATCATTCAGGCTTGCCAAGAAGCTTGTCATACTAAAGTCACTTGACTCCCTAGAACTTCTGCCTGCTGAGAGAGAAGGGGCGCTGGCGGAGCGTGGCTGCATGGTGGTGTGGGAGGGCGTTGAATGGTCGTTCATCCCAGGTATCACGTTCGCCATGTAGGAATGCTTCATGGAGTGCCAAACGCTGGTGGAAACTGGGTTGGTAGGCCAAAGGTGTGGTGGGGGCTGCCATTCATCTCCGCAGGGGGGTTGACTGACCCCTGAACTTGTACCAGGTCTTGCTATTGGAGGATCCGAGGGAGGTTGCAGTGATGTGTGTCGATGCTGCATGAACAGAGAGTCTTGGCGTCTGGTGCTGGCTTCATCTTGTATGTCAAGGAGGAAGTTGCTCAGCAGTCTGTTTGCCTTCCTATACAAGTCATCAGGGAGTTGCTGCAGCACCGAACCGACGTAGTTAGTGAACTGCTCACGGTCTGGATGCTGTGACTGGGGCCTGTCAAGTGTACGCAACACCTGGGCAGAAAGGGCCATCAGCTGCTCGCTGTTTTGCTGGTTCTTGATAAGATGATCCAGAACATCCGTCTCCTGCTGTCTCGGGGACTTTTGTGGTGCCTTACCCTTGCTGTACCTGCTGCCCCTGGGGAATGGAGTGCTTTCCTTCCTTGCTCCATCTAAAGACTGCTGATTAGTGGTAGCTTCCTCCTGGTTTTCTGGCTGGGCTGGCTCTACCTGTCTTTCCACCCCTCGCTCCTGGTCCTCTTCTTCTTCCTCCTCCTCCCGAGGTGCTGGTCCTCTGGCCTCAATACGTTCCTGTAGCTGAAAAGATACAAAGCAAAGAATGTTTTGAGATGAGGAAATGTTAAGATATAAATCAAAGTTAATGTAAAATAATTCAAAATAATTTTTTGTTAAATTTTATTCCATTTTTCGTGATATGATGTATTTCACAATTTCTTTGGTTTTTTTTGTTGTTGTCAAGTATACTTACACTAACTATGTTCCTCCTTTGCACAACGTACATGTAAGGGGTGAGGAAGTCAAAAAGCTGCAGCAGGCGCTTGTTGGCATCAGTAAGGACCTCAGCTCCAGATCCACTCTTTTGTGCTTTCTTCTTTAGCCGTCCAAGCTTTGTCCTCAGACTCTCGTACCACTGTTGCAGCTCCAACCCCGTCTTGTCCATGGCCTGTCCTTGCTGATCCCACAGACGTGCTCTGGCCTGGGTGTCCCTCCAGAGGTCTCTTGATTTGTTATACAGGCTATCGTTCTCCTTGAGGAATTCAGCTACCTCCACCATTTCTTCTTCGGAAAGGACGACAGTAGGCCTCGGGGCCTTACGCCTTCTCTTTGCAGGGGGCTGGGCATTTTCTCCGTCAGTGTCCCTGCCTTTTTCTGTCTCATCTTCATCGTCATCTTCATCTGCAGTAGCAGGAGTAGCAGCTGTGGAGGCAGTGGATGTGGAACCTGCAGTAAAGTTTGTGGCGGTGGTGACGGTGGTGATGATGGTGGTAGCAGCAGTGCTGCCTGACCTCACGGTGCCTGACAATTTATAATGGAAAAAACTGCTTTACATGACTTAGGCATACATAAAACTCCATTCCATCTCAAAAATTCTTCAAATATTTAGATAAGAATTGATTACAAATATTTCAAAATTACAATTCAATTCATTATAAAAACATATTGACTTGCTTTTCTCACTTTGATATTCCTAACTCAGCTGTACTTACCAATAACACAAGGAGAGTCGTGTGGCTGAGCAGTGATTGGGGCCTGAATAGGCCTATCCTCCGTCTCTGCATCCTCAGGAGAAGGCACAGAGGATTCTTCTGCCACTTGAGATTGTTGTGGAGTGTCGGGAGGTCTCTTCTTAGCCTTCTGTCCTCGAACATTTCTGTTTTTTCTTGGAGCCATATTTAAGATCTTGGTGCTGTGTAGTGTCCGAGAAAATATGTGAAGTCAGCGTCGGCTGGCCCTCCTTTCATAGTCCGTTGGCCTTCAGATGTCGCCGCTTGCTATGCGATATGTGTCGGATGGCAGTTCGGTTAATGAGCGATTACCCTCCGATGTCACAACGGACAGCAATCGATCGGTCGGGCAGACCGCCGATTGCAATCAGATGAGCGTCAGATGACAGTAAATCATCGGACACTCATCAGATTGCCGTCGGACGTCGGCTAGACAAGTCCGATAGTTGCACAACACGATTCTGACACACATCGGACTGACTCGACATTCATCCGACGCTGACTCGATTTGCGACCGGAAATAGCGTCCGATGGCGAACTAAGCTCTGAGCTTAGTTCCTTCATCGGACGATTTCGCCTCATCGGATTACGCCCGACACGTCGGACACTGACCTGATAGTCGACAAACACAAATCGGATTCATCGGAGTGTGATACGATACTCTTCGGTGGGTTACCGGAAGAAAAAAACTTTGCTTCCGATGAGTGACCGATGAGCCCAATTCTCTGTGGAATGGGGGTATTACCCCCACCCCAATATCCCCTACCTCCACCTGCCAGTTGATGTCCATTTTCTTCCCTTCTACTTCATTTCTCCTCACCTTCCGATCCTTTTCAAGGCCCTAACATCTTAATAATCCCAAGACCAGCCTCTTAAGTCTGCCATTTCAAAGGCGCTGGTTTGATATCCCAATCTCGGGAATCGCAACATCTTTACGATGGTGTATTTTCGATAAATAAGAACTTTGAAGCTGGAGTAGAGAAAATTCCTTTACACTCCGAAATCCATCACTGTCCCAGAATGCAGCAGCACGTATGCTGATATGGATACACATGACAACACCTCTAAACTTGTACTGGGCTTAAACCTGACATCGAAAACACGGTCACTAGATATTGTACATTCAAGATTCGTAAAGGGTGAGGATTTGTTCTTTCATTTGCATATTAATGCGATTATGGGCTGGGCTTCATTCCCCCGTGGAAGTGAAAATTGCGCGTCGCATCCTTATTTTCCCGCGGGTTATAAGCAAAACATACCGCCGTCTCAAAATGATCGCCTTCTCATTTCCTCTTTGGATGGCCCCAAGCATCCAGAGTTCGTGTACGGGAAACGGCTTTATTTGTTTCACAGAGAAAGGATGAAAAGGAGACACCGCTTTCATCGTATTACCACCCTAAAGCATAACAAACCGTGACGGGAGGAGCATCAGTTATATGAACAAACCCATAGACAATACACTACTGGATAAGTGGGAAAAAGCGGGGAGTGCGTGGTAAAGAGTGGTAGGGTGATATGAAAGGCGCGTTTGCGCTCATTATTGGGAAACAGGATATGAGGTGTACCGTTGGATCGTGACTGCAATTTAGGATAAGTTTAAGAAAGTCCCTTTATTAATATGAGGCGATTGATCATTTAAAAATTAGGGATAAAGAAGCGACAAAACATGAAAACGTGACATCTCAGTGGAAAACTGTGAGATCTCGCTTTATAACCTTTATTATAACGTAATTATGAGGGAATCGTGTTGCTGTCATCGCTGAGTTTTGTTAATTTGAACGATTTCATATATTTGACATGGGAGGGTTTTTTTTACAACGACTATCCCTTACCTCACAACCCTAGATGAAAGACGGACAAGATGAAAGCAAGAAAAAAACAAAAAAGGACGGAAATGGAGAAGGAGAAGAAATTAGAAGACGACCGAAAAGGAAAAGAAAGAGAAAAGGACGAGGAAGAAGAAAGAGGAGGAGAACGGACGGAAGGGGGAAAAGGAAAAAGAAGGGGAGAAGTAAAGTGAGGAAAAGAGTGAAGGAAGTTTGAGAAAGGAAGAAGGGGAAACGGACATAGAAATTGAGAAGAAGAAGAAAGAAAAAAGAAAAAATAAGAAAAAGGGAGGGAGAAGCAAGAAAGGAATGATGCAATGACGCAATATCATCAGCACAGCAAGTTAGAACATTATTTTAAACTTTAGTGGCGCCATTTCATTTGGCGTTAAAACTTAAATTGCATTTCCTGTTCCTCTTGCCTCGTACGACGACTAAGTATAGAGTGAGTGGAACAGCTCAATCGCACAAATGCGTCTAGACTGAACATGTTAATGAAGCTTGAATACAAACACACATCCGTATGTCTTCAAAATATTGACTCATGTACGTAAGCTTTCTTCAATATTAGCCTAATTGCTGACAGATGAGAACGCTGGGACGTGAAGGACTTCGTCATCATGGTCATAAAATAAAAAGAAGCTACTTGAGTAGCAGTCGGCATGGTCGGGTTTTCATTGCGTCGTTAAAATGGGTCTGAGGGTTAATAAATGAGTGTCACATCAATCATGGATTTAGCATACCGTGACTAGGAGCTTAATGAGGCTTACCGTGTACACAAGAACAGTGCGTGTGCGTTCGCACAAGTTTACAAGCCGACAATGTATTCATGTACTGTACTGAATGTATTGTATGGAAAACGACACACGCGTGAACGGCATTGGCCACCTGTTTAGTATATAGTGCCAGTAGCTGATAAAGGGTGGGGGTTAGGAGGTTAACCCCCCCCCCCCCCCCACACCAAAAAAAGGGGGGAGTAATAGGGGGTTAAGGTGTTCAACCCCCCCCCCCCCACACACACACACACATACATACACACACACACACACACACACACACACTTGGGATCCCTATCTAAAAAAGGGGGGGTTATAAAGGGATTTGAATAGATGGTTGAATCCCTCAATCCCTCTGGGATCTTAAAAGGAAGAGGGTGTACCCCCCCCCCCCCACCCCCTTCTTAGCTACTCCTGGCGTTTTTTTTTAGATGGATGACCTTTATCCTACGACCGAAGACCCGCGCGCAAAATCTCACGGCTTGACATCTCTAACACACCCCTCCCCCCACCCCACCCCATCCCACCCCCTTAGCAAAAAGCTAGATCTGCCTCTGAATGTAAATAACACGAAAGTTATAATTTGGTTTAACTCCTCTCGGCCAGATAAAATGCTGCTCCGACATCCCTGGTTGGACTGTTCTGTAATCCTCGTGCACACGTCTACCATTGGCACGTCAATAACCAGTCTTGTCTCAAAATGTAGCGTGCATTCCGACATCAGATTTATCCCTATTTCACTTACTTCTATGTCAGTAGATTCTGCTTTATACGATTGTGCATTTTTGAAAATTTCAAATGCAACAGTACCACCACATAAAGCGCGATAACTTGAACACTGGGTAATTGCATTTTGGCTGACCTTGATATGGTCTACAAACGTTGTCTCTGATGCATTTGTGGTCAGAAATTCTTACGCTTTTACGTCACTTATGTATTCAAAATGGCCTACTGACCTAGGCACTAGGTTTGGTTAACAGGGGGAGTACCGTTGGATGCCAAGCACGACAGAAACGGCGATAGCTGTGTCAGTATATTTCACGGGGCGCGGTGGTACTGGAACAGTGTTGGCGCCAACGGGAACGGATTATACCGCCCAAACGATGTTACATTATCACTATTAGGGTAAATTTCACCAGTTCGTCTGATATCAGGTTGTACAGCATTAAAACAAAGAAATTAAGTTAAGGGCAGTACCGAAAGATCACTGAAATCATTAGCATTAACATGAAAATGGCAATTACAGTCCTGTCATTTGTTTCGACCAGTTAATTACAAATGTAAACCGGGAATGAGTTACGAAACTTAAAGACATTGTACTAAGAAAAATCTTCGTGAGAAGGTAAAATCGGAAGACCTGTTCACATGTCTGAATCAGCGTGTGTGTTACGATGTAGTAAAGCAAGTAAGGAGGCTGAGAGAAGCGGGAGAGAGGGTGGAGAATGGGAAGAGAAATATAAAGAGAGGGGGAGAGAGATACAATGAGAGAGAAAGGAGGAGAAAGGGAAAACATTGATTGATAGATAGACGCGGGATAATTGGGGAGAATGAAAAAAGGACATTCCTTCATCAAAAACAGATAAAGAGCAAGTTATGGAATCATAACTTTCACAGCACATGTAAGAGAACCTCACACGTGACGTCAGAAAATTTAAATTTCAAAAGATCCTTACTGTCTGATCCCTTGACGGATTTTCGTCAAACCTTCTCGAATATGTTTCTTTCGTATTTCTGCTTTTTGTTGAAACCAACATTAATTCAGGGTGAACTATCCATTTAAATGTCTGTTGACGGAATAATAACCAGCATTGCCGTCCACTAGTACCAGACCAAAGACCTTAGAGCGCTGTGAAGCAGCGCAAGACGGAGCTGTAGTACGACACGGGCGCCATTTTAGGAAGCAAGTTCCCGGATGAAGTTTAAATTTTGAAGTGTATTTATTATGTTTTTCGACCCCTTTCGAGGTATGAGAAGTACATAGTAAATTGTAAAATAAAATTTATATTATACACATATGTTTTCTTTAAGGAAGAGAAAAGAAAAGAAAAGAAAATAGGATGCAAGTAAATATCAATGCGGGCAATTATGGCTACGTCGTCTGCTTTTTTTTTTTCTAGATCGCAGGTGTAACTAAGTATGTTCCTGGATGTGTGAGAGCAAAATTGAGAAAAATGAGAGGTGGGGGTGGGGGATCAGTTCATACATAGTAGCATACATTTTTAGAAATATTTCTGAATTCACCCATCATTTTTTTGTTCTAAAAAAAAATCATACGCGCAGTGCATGCAGCCATTCAGCCAGCGCGCTAAAATGTCGGCGGTATCGGCCCATGGCGTACTATACTTTTTGTGTGCAAATACAAGAGAGTAATCAGTCTTGTCAGACTGATTCACAAACTGACTAGCCTAGCCTCAAGGCTGTTGGGCATTTAAAAGCAAAATCAAAATCCAAAGTCAAATCTGCAGTAGTTATCTAAATCGATGACTTAAGAATTTCATATATATGATCGAATGTTATCAAACTTGTAATAGCGGTAGATTAAGACATAAAAAAAAAATGATTGTGTGTGTGCCATATGTGTTTTATATTTCACTGTTTACTCATCAGATTGATAAAACACAAAAGAGCAGCTTATACAAATGTACTTATTATTATGATAGAGACTTAAAGATACTTATTTAATATCGCTTTAGATAAGTTAAATCAAATGTCAAAGCAAATTACAATGATGTCACATAGAGTTCATTGGACTATTTCTGTTAATCCTTATTGTTGTCTTTTTTTATTATTATTATTTTAATACAGAAATTTAGGTACGAGCCGGTCTCATCCTCTATCCTTTGTTTGAATGTTGATGTGAGCCTTAAAGGTTACTCTATGTAGTGTTTGTTGTTTAAAGTACCCAGGTCTTCCGCGGAGAACAATGCTTTGCCCATTGCCGTGGCTTCCCTGGTAGAATAAAACGGAACGAATACAAGTCATGAATAAATAAAAAATTGTTCAATAAACAGTTCTAGCTATAATAGATGATTCATTATCAATTCTTTCTCTGAAACGGCCATGGACTGAGAAAATATAAGAATGATAAATTGACCAGGCTTATCATATGGGTAGTAGTCTCTGTGTTCAGTTTGGAGGACTAATATTTATGATGCCTGGAAACCGTGCTAGACGGGAATAGCGTCACAAGGGTTGCGCCTGTGAGTTTTGTATACTTGTCACACGCATGCAATCATTAGACGTTCTTCTTCTCTTCGACAACTCGACATGTTTTAAGAAGAAAATAAACGAGAGAGGGGAGAGTGTGGTGATATGGGAAGACGTATATTGGGACAGGAGCAGGAGGATGAAATGTCAAAGGTGAAAGAGAAAGACAAACACTTAACCGATTGATTACCAATGGCATGGCAATGTGCAGTAAGTCAGATTGGAATTCAAGGCTTGGTTACTGTAAGGGTTGAGGCAGAGAAAGATGGAGTTGGAGACGGCCGGTGACTGCACCGTAATGGAATAATGGCAGATCGAACAGTCGACTGTCACCACAATCGATCATCAGTGTGCCTTCTAATACCGCGTTGATCGATGGCGATTCAAAACCACGATGTGCGCAGCTGTGAGTCCTTTTTTTTTACATAAATAAAATGATCTGTTGAAGTCGGAATCGAAGATTGGGTAAAGCGACACAGTACAAACGCCCACTGAGGGGGAGGGGGTTAAGAGGGGCGGGGAGACCAAAGGAAGAGGTTTTGGAGAGAGAGAGAGAGAGAGAGAGAGAGAGAGAGAGGTAAATGTGATAATTGTCTTGGAGTGAGAGTAAGAATGTAATAAAAGCATCCAAGGCAAATATATTAAGAGGGGGCGCAATTATCAACGGACACAATTCAAATTAAAACAAAGAGCCTGAAATACATTTTTGTATGTCGAGTGAAAAAAATATTAATAATTCAGTTCAATCTTTTCTGCATTTCTGATGGACGGTGAGCTATTGCTTTTTATCGGATTTATCCGTTCATTTTCTTAGGTGCGCAGGATGTAAAATTAGACATAATCGCATCTCTTTTCTTTACGCATATAATCTGCCGCCAGATGAGGCAAATGGTTAGCCAAGCGATGTAATTCCACTTTAATCTGACAGTTGTTCACAAAATTTGCTGAAATACTCTAATAAGCTCCAAACTCTAATTGGTTTAGCGCCATCTCTTGATTATTATGTGCCAATAATGTGAGTTGTGTCTTGTGCGGAAAAGAAACGTTTAGTTTTTATGTTTCGTGACAATACAGTGCGCCGGCGATACTTGCCGTTTCACCTATATTCAAGTTCGTTTTGTATATCTAAAACAAGCTAAAAAAAATATCAGTTTAAAGGAGAACAAGGATTTTAGAAGATAAAGATGTTTTTTATCTAGTCTTTCCGTTTTTGTCCACACAGGTCCGCTCACAGTGCGTGAGTCCAATGGGAGCAATGCACGCATTGGCGCGGGACAATACGATTATGAATGAAGATTGTGGTTGGTGCGTTTCAAACGTAAACCAGGATAGCTTTTTTTTTCTTGATAATTTTTTCGTGAAGTTATGACTGTGAGATTTCAGACACGCTTGGGTACACTGCTGATTCCTGCGGCGTTTCATGACTTTTTCAAATGGGACACCCTGTCTTTAAATGATGTCTTTCAATGAAACATGGATTAAAGTAACGTGTTCATCATATTCCTCATCTCCTGTGATCGGTCTTTATCATTATAGTTTTCGGTTTTAAACTAGTAAAAGTTTGTTTGCGTTTGCACTCTCCAATGGTGAGAGCGATAGAGTACCGAAGAGGTGTCGTCATACCAACATGTTGTCAAGACAACTGGCTCTAAACAAACTCACTCCAGTGAGTGGTTTACAGGTCCGATATTGTCTAGCGGGCTATTGTCGGCATTCCCAATATTAGAGTCTCCACTATGATCACCGCTCCTTGCTCTACCCGCAGAGTTAAAAACAAGTTGTCTCGACGAGAATGCTCGAATGACGTCACACTTCGGCACTCGAGACTTAAAAACAAGTTGTCTCCACGAGAATGCTCGAATGACGTCACACTTCGGCACTCGATACTTACCTCCAGTCATGAAGACGGTACCTCCATCCATCCCCAAGAATTTCAGTCCACATGTGTCAAAGTGGCCAGATGCTATGTTTCGAATTCCTGGATGTATGGAATCCGGCTTGAAGACCGTTGTCACATTGACCGAGGTGTCCATCTGGAAAATGTTGTTTTTGAACCCGAAGTCACCCATGCCCATGACCTCCGCCATGATCGCTGGACGGACGCGGAGAGAGCAGAAAGTAGGAAGATGTAACGACATTGATTAAAGAATGAAGTAAGGACAGACAGGATAGAAAAGAAGGGAAGAAATAAATAAAGTAGGAGAGCTAGCAAGAAAGGAAGCGATATGAGGGAGATGGAGAAGAACGACCAGACGGAAGGAGAGGAAAAGGCGTAAAATAACATCGTCACTTACAGAAAAAAAAAAAGAGGCCAAAGGAAAAGGACGCTGCAAAAAGCAAGGAAGACATCTCGAAGTGGGACAAAGAATCAAGGAGTGGGAGACTCTGTTGTCTGAGGATAATATATCGGAAGATTGGTGTCAAGTACAGCGATGTAAAAAGCATTATAAAGGAAGGGGAAGAGCAGGAACAAACAATTGAGAAGGAAACAAATATTAGCACAAATACATAGTCAGTTGAAAGTGCTATTTTAGTGATAAAATAATTATAGAAAATCAACGCGTTAAGATTGACCTAGGTCATGTTAGCTGGGCAATGCTGGGGTAGGGGATTGGGAGGAGGGGGAGGGGGAGGGGGGAGGGTGTGCTTATAGTTTGTGGTGGTGGGATTTACTACTCACCATAATCAGCATCGCAAAACTTTTCGGTGATGTCAGTTATGGGACAACACGCCCTGGAGCAAACGACCATCACGGCCAAGAGGAATACCTGCAACATAGACATGATGATCTCTTCCTTTCTAACCTCAGATAACTCTTGGAGAATCAAGCCAAAGATGCGAACAAACAATCCGTAGCATTTGAATGTTGGTGGTTGTGTTGCGGGGTCATATATAAACATATGTAAGTTCCATGATTTAATTACGTTTTGTTTAACTGTCCACTTCAAATGGGGCGTTGCAGTGAAATTTGTGTCGTTCGCATTTTGCAAAAAGACATGGTCAGCAAAATTAGATGATTTATATATGTGTGATTGTGTTACTGAGAACATTATTTATTATTCATTGTCACAAAAAGTTCTATATAACAAGTTATATTCAATCTCATCTTTGGTTAACAAGCTATCAGGCTAAAGTGGAGCGATAGTATCAAATCAATCTTTAGGCGTACATTTTGTATCGTTTTCATAATGCGAAACAACACGTTCAGCAAGAAGACATAATGTTACCTGCACTTCTCAAGATTGCGTGACAGTAACGCTCCTGGATCAGTCAATATATCCGACGTACCAGAATGCTCATATTTATCTGGGACTGAGAGACGGGGCGAAGTGTGGTTTTAAAATGAGTGGGCTTTCAGTAATTTGGACAGAAACTGGAAGCAAGCCCTTCAGACAAAAAATCACGTTGTTGTTGGTGTCTCCGAGAAAACAATGAAAAGTCAATGCACTGATCGGTTTGCTAAACACTCAAACAGAGCATCAGCTTTGATTGTTGCAGCGCCATCTCTTGACTATTTTTGTTTGCAAAAGACACACATTGTTTCGTGTTGGTGTTTTCACGTGATAACAAAACATCGCTCTAGAGCTACTCATGGAGTGATACCATAGAGTTGAGCAGAAGGCTGTTTGATGTTTTGGCCTCACCCTCCGTGCACCACAATATCAAAAACAAAATGCTAAGCTGGAGAACAAATATACGTTCAAAGTCTTAAGCTCTTTATTTTAGCAAAAACACAGGAAAATTGTCACTTTTCAAAACACGGCTCATGCATTGTTAAGATAGACAGAGCACAAAAAAGTGGGGGGTATTGCATAAAAATAAATAAAGAAAGAAAATTCGGACGAAATTAGAAGGTGATTTGTCGGTTACGACAGACCACCTAAAAAGTAGCATGCTCGGCTGCCGGGCGGTGAGTTTTTATCGCTGTTTTATCCTCTTTCTCCCTTTTCACTGTCGCTCTCTATCTCCCTCTCTGTTATCTCTACCTCTGCATTGCTCTCTTTTCTTCTTTCTCCCTTTTCATCTGTCTCTCATTACCCCGATCCCTTCCTATCAATATATTGATTTATCTGCCTCATATCCATTTGTAATATCTCCCTTTTACCTTCTCCCCTCTTTTTTCCTATTTCATCCCTCCCTCTTCCTCTTCACCTCTCTCTCTTTACCACCCTATATATAATTTTATCTACCCGCTTAATAAATTTCCTTTTTTTTCTCTCTCCCGCACTCTGTTCATCTTTCTCCCATTCTCCCTATCACTCTCTCTACCTCCCATCCTATATCATTTTATAATCTATCTGACTAATGCAGTATATCCATCTATTCCTCTTTCTCTCTCCCGCTCTCTTTTCCTCTTCCTAACTTTTCCTCGTTCCCCTTTTTATTCTGTTTCCCTTTATCCCCATAATTCTATTAATTCATCTTCCTACAGATATTCACCAATATTATCTATCTAGCTATTATATCTTTATACTCCATATGTTATTATCTCCACCCAATCTCAAACCGTCTTTTTCCATTCCTTATACTCCTGCACACTCCTCTGTATCCCTTTTGTACATTTTCCCACTCCTACATCATCGGTTGGAATCCACAGAATATTTTTCCAAGCATATTAGTTGACAAGACACAGTAAGAAATACAAGCTCTTTTAATCCTTTGCATGTGTCTTTAATAGTTGCCATTCCAGGAACAAACAATATCTCATAATTTAATTATGTTTGCACTTTTCAATATTTTTTTTTCAGACTAAATGCATTTCTTGCGTAGTTATGGGTATGCTTAAATTGTTGTAATAGTGCAGGAGAAATCATATCGGTCTTGTTTGCAACTTTGCCGTGTAAATGTCGTTGCTGAAAGGGTTTAAAATTATTTACATTTCCTTGAATACGTCAAAAGTTTCTTTTCTGACGACCAGAGAATTATACTTTGCATATCTGGGAGGGTTATTTTTATTTTATGAAACCTAAAAAACAATGATGTTTTGTATTATAAGGTTTGTGCTGGCTTCTATTATATCTGTGGTCCATAATAGTGTCATGAACGTATCAGTTAAGTGGCGTTAACAAATTTAATCACAGCCTCATGAATTTTGGTGCCTTTCTGTTGTTCAACTTCGTTACTTTAAGTCGGTACGTCATTGTTTGTGAATACAAAAAATTGTATGATTTTCTCTTTGCCACCAATTTGTTTATGGCCAAACATTTTGTTTTATTGCTTACGTTTGGTATTGAGCGCACCCCATGAGAGGGTCACTTTTCTCCAATTAATCAGCCAAAAAAAATTCTAGCGTTGCTGTCTGGCTTTAACTGACGATACCACAATTTCAGGTTGAAATGAATCGCTTCTATGAAAGAATTATAAAAGCCTAAAATTCTCGGCATTACGATCTATGTGCAATACAAGGTTCTGTTATATTTGGCATTTACACTCGAATTGCATGCATAAGTAATAAGGACTTAATCAAAATAAAACAATTTTTGTTTGATGGCACTTCAGAGGTTACAGAAAACTTCATCGTTGCTCAGAAATCTGCTTGCTTCCCACATTTTAAGGGTTCTTCTTTTTTCCGATGTGGCAGCTTGCCTTTTTTTCTCAACTTCTCGTAGAAGTAAGGGGTGGCAGTTTTCTGTTTGGGGTCGCGTGATTTCACAGTGTTTCCTCGATAACCTGCTGTTGACTCCTGACTCAGAAAACGTCCAGAAGGTAGACCGCCTGGTATGGAAAATATAAAGAGAAGGGGGAAATGTACTTGTGAATTTGATCAATTTCAAATGAACCCCATTCCTGTACGTGAGTAACAAAGTTAAGAGAATAATCAAAGATTAACGTGGCATTGGAAAAGAGAATTTTCATAAAGAAGTCCTCTTCAACAGAGTGAGCGTTCAGTTATGAAGATCTATCTTCGTATTCTCTCATCTTTCCTTCTCTCGTTCTTCTATTTGCTTCATTTTCGTTCCACTGTCTGTCCCCTGTCTCTCCTCCTACATGTTATATAATTTTCAAAACTTTGGTATCATCACAATCTCATCCTGCCCGTGTCACGTGTTGATGGCGTGATAAATAATAAAAGGTACTATCAATGGACTTGTGGGTGTATCACCTTTGCTGGTCGCAGATGCTCTAAGGCCAGCTACAGACGACACGCTCCGATCAGTCGTTTGACTCTGCGACTGGCTGACTCGAAGGACCCGGTCATTGGATTTGTGTAAGAAGGTGACGTCACATGTCCAGTCGTAGGTATTTTCGACTACAGAATCGTGGTATAATCGTGTCCTCTGTGGTAGCCCGTAGACAAGGAGATGACTTCAGGCCAAGGAGCTGAAATACTCCAAGCCTGGTTCAGACGAGTCGTCTTTTAAGGTGGTACGTACGGAGACGAGCCCCAGTCAATGGTTGATGACAGTCAGTCTGTTTGGGAAGTATCCGTGTTAAGGCTGTCATTCCTCCAGCTATCTTTGATCTAGAAGTCATTGACGTCCTCTCTGGTTTAGTAGTCATCAATGCCATCGACGTCTTTACTGATTTAGTAGTCATTTATGTAACCATCGTCCTCTCTGATTTAATAGTCATTGATGTCATCGACATCCTCCCTGATTTAGTTCTCCTTGATGTCATTGTCGTCCTCTCTGATTTAGTAGTCAATAATGTCATCGATGTTGTCAACATCTTCTCTGATTTAGTACCCATCGATCATGTTAAGGTCATCGTTGTCCTCTCTAATTAAGTAGTCAATGCTCTAAACAATGACGATTTAGTCGTCATTGATGCCATTGATGTTTTCGACATTTTTTCTGATGTAGTAGTCATTGATGTCATAGATGTGATCGACATCTTCTCTGATGTAGTCGTCATTGATGTCACAGATGTTACCGACATTTTCTCTGATGTAGTAGTCATTGATGTCATAGATGTGATCGACATCTTCTCTGATGTAGTCGTCACTGATGTCACAGATATTTTCGACATCTTCTCTGATGTATTAGTCATTGATGTCATAGATGTTATCGACATCTTCTCTGATTTAGTCGTCATTGATGTCATAGATGTTTTCGACATCTTCTCTGATGTAGTCGTCACTGATGTCTTAGATGTTATCGACATCTTCTCTGATTTAGTCGTCATTGATGTCATAGATGTTATCGACATTTTCTCTGATTTAGTCATTACTGATGCCATCGATGTCTAGGCCGAGTATCACGCTGTCAACCTAGGCGTTCCTGATTGCGTAATGGAGAATGTTGGCCTTACTGCCTTCTCCAGATCGACGTAGTTGATATCGTGTTCAAAGTTTTGTACCGACGCCAACATCACAGCAATCTGAGGATAAAAACGTAAGGTGAATGTAACACTAATATCGATATTAGGTGAATAAAATTCAGTCTGGTATAATGAAGAACTTTTTGGAGATCTTTTTTCACCAGCCTGGTATGTTTGCTTGTTACATATCATGCCTATATTTTGTTTTTGTATTTCAAACAATACTTTACTCACGGGAACCTGAAAGCTTGTCAGAGGTTTGTCTGAGTAGCAACAACTGATAGAGTTAAGAGTGCATTCCATCAATTGAAACTGAATCACTCGATACAGGTGGAGTACTCATTACTCATTACTCATTACTCATTACTCATTACTACGCAGTTACGGAGAAAGTAACGTGTATTACAAAAGTCGCGGCTTATTGAAACAGGTCGTGATAAATATTAAAGACATATACTTACTGTATAATAATTCTGCAGTCATCATGACTTTGATTTAAACTTTTACATGTTATTCATATTCGTACATTATTTGTCCATGTCATTCTGAAGTGAAACGAGAATGGTACCAGTAGCACGACATAATGTTTCTCCTAAGACTCCTATGATAAACTATTACTACCGGTATCCACAACCTGTAATTGCTACAAAAAAAAACATTATTTTGCTCACCTCATCTGGTTATTGGGGAGCTTCTTCATTCCACGGAGCTGAGCCGAGCCGAGCCGAGCCGAGCCGAGCGAGCCGTGCCGTGCCGACCCGAGCCGAGCCAAGCCCAGCCCAGCCCAGCCCAGCCCAGCCCAGCCCAGCCCAGCCCAGCCCAGCCAACCGAACCGAGCCCAGCCGAGGTAACCTGTCTGCAGGTGGTTCACAGACGATGCTTGGTCCGGGTTTACAGGTGGCCAGTGTGATGGCAACATACTAGCCCTCAGCTTGTGGCTCCTCCAGCTGTGAAGAAAACCCCCAACACAATTGCCTATTAGCTTTGAAGTGTGCATACAGGCCCATGGAGTAGGAGGACATTCGGGAGAGAGAGATGGTGGGAAAGAGACAGAGAGGGAGAGGGAGAAAGAAGAAGAGAGCGTAAGTAAGAAGAAGTAAGAGGTAAGAAGCAAGAGAGAGCGAGAGAGATTGAGGGAGAGGGAGGGGAAAGGAGAGAGATAGGGGAGAGAGAGAGGGTGGAGGGGAGAGAGTTAGAGGAAGAGAGACAGGGAGGGGAGAGAATAGAGAGAGGGGTAGAGTGTGTGTGTGTGTGTGTGTGTGTGAGAGAGAGAGAGAGAGAGAGAGAGAGAGAGAGAGAGAGAGAGATAGAGGAGGGGGGATCCCTAGCATCAAATTTTGCGATTGATTTGAGTCGATGGGAAGTCCAATATACTTCCTCTAATCTACAGAGATATTAAAGTCAAATGCTCTCAGTGCCAGACACACTATTGTGGCCACAGCACTGACAGGGTTAAAATTTTGTATTTGCTTTGCAGCAGAGTCAAATAAGTATTCACCTTCAAGCTCCCCCGTGTTGGCATAATGCGACGCCCTCTCTGATTTAGGAGACGTCGACTTCCATCTCGAACACCAGACCGAGCCCCGCCCTCTCGACCCAGGCGTTCCTGATTGCCTGGCGTAGCAGGGTTTGCTTCGTTGCTGCCTGCTCGTGGTCGATGACATAGTCGATTTCATCTGCTAATTCTGTGACCGACGTCAGTGACGTCAACGAAGTCTGAGGAAAAGGACATTATTAAAAAGGATACAGAAATGAGAAGTCGAATTCATTAACTCTTTGTGTTGCATTAGTAGGGGAAAAATACACACATAGCACATGTAGAGTTTACTCAGTTACTAAATGACACAAAAGGAGAGAGAATATTTATTTTTGTTTTATTTATCTTTTTCAAATTAATGTGTTGGAAAAGCAGGTAGAAAGGAGAGAGTGGCATTGCCTACCCCGAAGCCCATCTTCCATCCTGCTTCCTTCTCATCATCGTCATCGATCTCCTTGTCCTCATCCTCTGCATCCTCCCTCTCCTTCTCCACATTGGCCAGCCATCTCCTGATGCCTGCCTTGCCATCGACGTCGTCATTGTCTTCGTCCCCTGGCGACTGTCCATCAGAGCTCGAGTCAGAATCCTTGAGCTGGCATTTCCTGTCGTCGCCATCATCATCATCAATGTCGTTGCCATCCTCCAGATCTTTGTACCCATCCCCGGAGCTGCTCTCTGACTCGTAGTCGGATTCGTACTCAATGTCGAAGGCGATGGGGGAGGTAGAGGACAGGCTTAAGTTGTCGAGGCTTTCCACTGTGGAAGAAATGAATAGCAGTGACATGTAGCAATCATTCAACAATAAGAAGGGTTGACTATCCACGTCTTGGGACGTTCTTTATCTCTTTTCTTTTATTTTGTAATGAAATGATATCGAAATGGAATGAAATCTTTACTTCAATGGTAAAATCACACCGTCATCTCATTTCATCTTAATATTATTTATTTAAATGTTACTGCTATGATATATTCTTCACAACGTACTGAAGACATATAGTAGTGTAGGTCATATTGGTTATTGAGGAGGATTCCGTTCCATTTGGACATGCTTCATCTGATTATATTGGAAGCAAGAAAGAAATTTATCATTCGAAAACCTAACCCAAACCCAAATCTTAACCATAATCTAACCCTAGCCTAAGCCTAAATCATAGGCTGGAGTAAGTGACGTACAATCATTTATCCTCCTAAAACCCCGCAATGTGAAATTGTTGAGGGAGGAAATATGCGACTTACTAGAGCTCTGCTTCCTACAGCTCAGGGCTGAAACCGCTCGATCGTCATTCTGGTTTCCGCCGACGTCAGCGAAGATATCGATACTCCCCTTCGCTCCATGCAGCATAGCTCCCTCAGCGCTCGCCATGGAAGCACTCTCGTCGTCTTCGTCATCCTCCTCCACCTCCTCCTCCTCTTCCTCCTTCTCCTCTTCCTCCTGGTTCTCTCCCCCGGCTGCCTCCTCTGCCTGTTCCACCGCATCGCCCCGTTTCAGCTCCTCCTCTTCTGTGGGCTCATCGACTTCCTTCTCCTGCTTCTCCACATCGGGCTCCACCTCCTTATCTCCCTCCAGATCCTTCCACTCTGTGGGCTCCTCAACTACCTTTTCCTGATTCTCATCATCTCCCTCCAGCTCCTCCTCTTCAGGCTCCACCTCGTCTCCCTCCAGCTCCTCCTCTTCGGGCTCCTCCTTGTATCCCTCCAGCTCCTCCTTCTCTTCGGCTTCTTCCTTGACTCCATCCTGCTTCTTCTCTTTCTGCTCCAGCTCCTCAGCTCCCTCCAGCTTTTCCTTCTCTTTGGGCTCCCCCTCGACTTCTTTCTCCCTCTCCTCCTTGGACTCCATCTCCTTGTCTCCCTCCACCTCCTCCTTCTCTTCGGGCTCCTCCTTGTCTCCCTGCAGCTCCTCCTTCTCTTCGGGCTCCTCCTTGACTCCCTCCTCCTTCTCCTCCTTCTGCTCCAGCTCCTCAACTCCCTCTAGATTCCCCTTCTCCTTGGGCTCCTCCTCCTCCTTCTCCTCTTCCACGGCACCATTCTCAATTGCCTTCAGACTAGGCAAGTCTAGGACAGCGTCTGTGTGAACAATCGTAATAAACCTTTATATTTTAAGAATAATCATGAGGAAGTTGTAATAAACTATGATTACTAGCCCTGAATTCATGGTATGGGCAACTCCATTGGTCCAAAACCTTTAATTGCCCCTCGCCTTGGGAAGCAGAAATATCAGTGTTTTATTCCATATCAAAAATAAAAATACGAAGTAAAATTAAAGACCCAAATTATAAAATAAATTTACTTACAGTCTCCATTACCGTGGTCGAGCTCGACCTCGTACACCACCTCAGCTCCACCGCGGATCACATGATCTCCTTCCTCTCCAGTGATTGCAATTGGAGTGTGAAGGTCTTCCTTGATGTCATCACGGATGTGGTGGTCATCGACATGGAGGTGGTCGTCCACATCGAGGGGGGTGTCGGCATGGTCTTTGGACTCAACTTCGATGTCCATGCACATTGGTGCATCTCCCAAACCTACCATAAGATGACAGCATAATGTTCACAAATTTTTATCATCATATAAAATTATCTAACAAAAAAAACAACAGAACAAACATTCTGGCTTATACATCTATTACACTGTTATATTATCAGTAGATGTATGTTAAACAATAAATCAATCGCTT
Source organism: Arbacia lixula (assembly GCA_963669155.1). Lineage (NCBI taxonomy): Eukaryota > Metazoa > Echinodermata > Echinoidea > Arbacioida > Arbaciidae > Arbacia > Arbacia lixula. The sequence goes on from OZ022583.1 coordinate 15,368,438, forward strand.
TTGCTACAGTAGGAATATTCAATTTTTAAAGGTTCAACCTAATCGAGCGCAGATTTGATTTGCACCAAAAAGTTTTCTTTACAGCGTAAGGACAAATGAGTCCCGCATGATGTTTTATTTTTTTCATATCAATATAATATGTCGATTATCATTGATTATCTAAAGGCACCTTCATTATAAACAAGATATTAAAAAAAACACAATTTAGCAAAAAGCAAACATTTGATTTACTAGTATACGTATATCACATATTTGTTTTTTCTTGATTTTAAATAAACTAATTTTACCAAGTTTGTAAAAAAGTAAATGTAAGCACAAAGAGAAGTAAAAACAAAAAAGCAACATACGAACTTATACGTACATGACATATATATATTTTTTTCTTGAGAGGAAACAAACTAATTTTACCAAGTTTGTAAAAAAAAAAGAAAATGTAAGCACAAAGAGAAGTGAAAACAAAATGAAGCAACATACGAACTAACCAGTGTGGAGATGTTCATCCTGGTTGCTAGGAGACGGGATGATGGCTGGTGTTGGTAAGCTATCAACCTTCTCCTCATCCTCCTCCTTCTTCTCCTCCTCCTTCTCTTCTGCCGAGCTTTCCGCGCTACCGTGGATGATGGTGGATGTTGGTGGAGCGGGAACAGGGCTATCCGCCTCCCCGTTGGTCTGGGAGAGCGAAGCCGCTGGCTCGGGTTCGGTGCTGCTGCTGCTGCTACTGTCCCGTGAGAGGTCCCAGTCAGAGTCGACAGGCAACACCTGATTCATATTAGATATATTTATTCATTTATTCATTTATCTATTTATTTATTTATTTATTTATTGAGCTTGTCATATTTAAGTGATTAATATGCCTATTTAAATGGGTGAAATTCTTTATTCATCGTAAAAAAACGAACAATTTTCATAATCATTGCAGCAAGGTATCATTAGAAAGCCGATGGTTTGTAAGGTAAGATGGGTTGAATTGAATTGACACTGCATTTGAACAAAAACTCAGTGGAAATGCTCATTGTATTTGGTGAAATGTAAACAGAAAGGGTCGTTTACATATACAATGATCTGGAATTATATATCTGATCATAATTCTCCATATTTTCCCCGGTTCTATTGTACCCTTTCCTCTCTCTGAACTCTCTTTCTCTGTTGGTTTCCCTTGTCTTTCCATATCTTTCTCTTTGTCTCTCATTCATTCTCACAATTTCTCTTTTTTATCTTTGTCTCTTGTGTCTCTATTTTTTTCTCTTTCTGTGCTGTTTTCTCTTTTTCTCTTTTGGTCTCTTCCCCTCCCCACCCCCTATCTCTGTTTCTTTCTTTGTCTCTGTCTCTGTCTTTCTGTGTGTGTGTGTGTGTGTGTGTGTGTGTGTGTGTGTGTTATTCCAACACATACACACGCACACAATGGCGATGTTCAATCGCGTGTATACATGTAAAGTATAACAAAACATTATGATTAAATGTCTTTCAAGTGAAACGAACATCTCTGGATTCCCTGCAGCACATACACTATGCACGCACATTTACAATTCAACATTGAAAGGTATTTCGAGGACTTCAATTTCATTTTGTCCTTCATGGCACTATCTTAGTGCAATCCCTAGGAAACCCATACGGCACAAAACATATCTTTGTTTTTAACATTAAAACATGCAACACACCTCTATTTCTCAGTGAAAGATGCTTACCTTATTACTCCGTTTACGGGAAAAGCAATTTCCGAAACAAGATTTCGATGAATTCTGCCCCATTTTGAATAACGATATTCGAATTAGAGAGATCTCCGATATCAATGCAAGCTAACACACGGTTAAGCAAGTAATGACCAATACACTGCGTACGTACATAGCTAGCTTTGTTGATGAATTGTTGTCAAAGTTGTCTGCGCGCGCATCTTTGCGCATGACGTCACAATCAACATTTATGATTATGCGCAATCTGAATTGTTTTATGATCTACGCCATAGATTTCAGCTTTATATTAGCTACAGTACGACACTGTTGTACTTAAAGACAACTTCGGTCAAACAATCTTATATTAGGTCTACCGTATATTGTGTTAATCTGATCATAACAAAATTTGGGGGAAATCGGATAAGAAATTGCAACGTTACTTTCTTCGAGAAATACAAAGTAATAGGAAAAAAATGTAATACGATAATAAGATTACAATCTCATAACATAGTTGCCAAAGTATCGATTACATTCTTATTTATTTTGCGGTATTCCTCAACCTTTTCTTTTATCTGTGTTTTTTATTTTTTGTTTTTACTTGAGAGCAACTATTTTTGGACAGGAGTTGCCTTTTGATTATGGTGATAACAGCATGAATCCCGGCCGCTATATCTGGATCTTTCAATATCAAGTTTTCTTTTGGTTTTCATGTTGATTTTATCAATATTTTAAATAAATGTTTAGGATTAGGTACGAATTCAGGTAGTAATGTAATGTAATTAGTAATGGATTTTTATTTATTATTATTTATTCTGAGACCTCATGGAGAGTGGAAAAAGTCTTCTTTTTTTTTTTTTAAAGAAACAGGAACATGTCTGAAGTTCCCGCGACTCCCCCGAGACTAGGCTAGTCCCCGGGAGACGTCGCCGCGTCGTCGCCGCGACAGAGCGGAAACTGAGTCGCCAACAAGTCGCGAACTGGTCTCCAGGCCATTTACACATGTATACGTAAATGCATCCTTTTAGACACACGTACATGCATCCAATAGCTTATCACGTAGGTCGTCCGCACAATGGGCAGATAACTGTGTCAATAAAAACAAGCACAAGAGCACATATTAATATGAAAACAAAACAAGCCCAAGAGCGAGTGCTGTAAATAAACTGTATTTCATACCTTACATACAATATGAATCACACACTTGAAACATTTATTTTTGACATAGTGAAAATAACACAAGGCATATGGTGTACAGGAGAGATATATCGTGTATAATACAGTTGCATTTTGGTTAAGATAGGTAGGGATATGATTTTTCCAATTTATATTTAGCCCGCCAGTACAACATTCAATATGATTCTTCGTTTGTCAGGGTGATGTTTTATTAGTTTAGTTTTCTTTTCTTGGGGGGGGGGGGGGGTGGAAGACTTTTTCGTCGAGTCCTATGGTGTCTCTCATGCTGCCGTGCAGTCACAATCATTTTTGTCTTCAACCGTCTTCTTCATCCTCCTTTGTTTCATCTTACATTACTTTTTTTCCTACATCCTCTTCTTGTCGTTCTCTTTCACATTTTTCTTGTTTTAGTGGAGGCTCTTCTTCTCCTTTTCCTTCTCTTTCTCCTTCTTCTTCTTCTTCTTCTTCTTCCTCTTCTTCTTCTCCTTCTTCTTCATCATCATCTTCTTTTTCTTGTTTTTCTTCTTTTTCTTCTTCTTCTTCTTCTTCTCCTTCTTCTTCTTCTTCTCCTTCTTCTTCTTCTTCTTCTTCTTCTTCTTCTTCTTCTTCTTCTTCTTCTTCTTCTTCTTCTTCGTTTCATGTTTTTCTCAGCGTATCCCTTCCTCACCCTGTGCTGTCTAACTTATAATTAGATATTCAATCCAAACCAGTGTGAACATAACCAAGATAGCATGGGTGAACGAAAGAACACGATCAAGAAAGGAATAACGACAATGATGTTAGAACAGTGAAAGAGACATAGGGAAAAGATATTCAGATGCAAACGTGTGCCTGGATGGTAATATAATGTAATACCACAGCAATTCCCTGCTGCTACAACATCCATTAAAGGAATTTCGACCCGGAGCTCAAGAGGGCGCTGTTGGATGACGTCACAATCATCGCCATCTTAGTTCCGAAGTTTGACGAGTAACGCTGTCAATCAAACTGGTAGATTGCGGATATGCGTTGCTTGCCCTTTCACGTACGTTGTGAGCGCTAGCCGAGCGAGCTATGCCAGTACACGTTTGTGCATACCGTAAACGGCGTAATGTACATGTACGTAAGTTACTAAGTTCGAGGGTAAGACTAAGATTCAAAGTAAGAAGAGTGTACTTGTTTCGCTAGACGTTGATGCTCATGCACAGCCAGCTAGCTACATACGCATGCAAGCACATACGAGTACTACTACTAGTACTAGTCTACGTACGTGAGTGCTAGCTGGAAGTACCGTATGCAAGTGGGCGGAGCCAGCAGGGAACAGCCGCCGAGTCATGAGCCGAACTGTATTTCGGCATACTTAGATTGAGAATCGACATTCTTCGGGCATTCGGAACATGGAATTTGCGTAACCGGTGAAATTATCGAATAACATTGCCGTCATTGGACAACACGTACTGTCCGCTCATGCGCTTACATGGAATAACGCCCTCTTGAGCGCCGGGTCTGATTCCCTTTAACGTAATGTCTTTAGGGGATGTTATCGAAATATATTGCACTGATAACTTGAATTCCCTCAGAGCAGTGTGCAATTGATTGCACCTGTTTATAACGACCACTCATCAATAAAGACCGTTTTTTCTACCCTCTTGGAAAGGTCTTCAAGTTTAAAGGGGATATACTATACTGGGAAGACAAACAGTTTGGGCCGAACATTTTGAGGATTTGTGATTTAATCACTAATTACTCCAAATGTCCATCATATGAGGGCAACTCACTTTCAGCGGTATGTCAAATGGACAATACATGATTTTAAAACCATTGGCAAGAAGATTGCTCACAATCACCCTTTTTAATGTATTTTTGGTCTTCCCATTACAGTATACTCCCTTTAAGTTTAACCGATTAAAAGTACTCTAATATCGGGTATCGATCTTCCTGCGATTAAGATGCGGAAAGCAGACACGTGAAATACTAATACTGAATTGGATATCACGAACGCTAGGATATAGCAAAGTACGTGCCATGATCAAGAACAGCGAAATCCGTTCACGAACAGGTAGCTTGACTACCTCTGTACAAAGCTGAGATTGTTAAATCATAGTCTCTCGTCACGCCGCTACATTGCACCTGCCCCCACCGCTCCCCGCCCTCGCGCCAACGTGGATGGCAATCATTGGGTCCTCTCCCGCGTAAATATCCACTGTCGCCATACCGGCGCCATCTACGATAACACTCAGTCCAGTACATCCCAAAGCCGTCGGGTCGCCGGTTATGACGTCACAGTAAACTCCCGCCGGAAGGCCTGTGCGTAGCGTACGGGAGAGCGGCCTGTTGTCGTTGTTCAGTGCAAAGAATGCTTTACTGCCGCGCGAGAAGGCTATCTGCTGGTAACCATCGTCCCACCAGTTTTGGACCGGAAGTCCCTTGGCAGCGTTGCGGAAGCACGCCATATTGCGGATCTGGCGCCAGCGGTGCTCACAGACCCAACCCTCACTGCATGTTGTGTCAGCGTTTATCTGCGGCCCTCGGGTACTTCCGTCGGCGTCAGACGGCGGTCCTTGATCGGTATCCACGAATGCGTAGCTGCTCATGACGCGTGTAACGCCGTAGTCCCACGCTAGCATAAAGGCCACTGCTTTCTTGTACTCGTGTGGCGTCTTATGAGTCAGCACGTTCCCGCCACCTCCGTGGCTGCGCTGGTTGTCATGGTTATCAATAAATACAAGAGCTTTGTCACGCGGCATCAAGCCCCACTGTTCCCCGAAGCCCGAGTACCAGGCAGCTGCCTTCGACGCTGTCGCGAGGCCGAACAGCTCGTCACCGTATTTGAACTCGGTGACGGAACCGATGTCGAAGTACTCCGTGGCTGTGACGGCTTCGTGACCTGTCCGGTCAATGACCTCTTGGTAGATGTAAGGTTTGGTGCCCCATATTGTCTTACGTAACCTGTTTATAAACACAAAACGAAATAAATTTCGAGTTTAAGTACCAGGCCAGACTATTTTATAATTGAAGGAACAAACACGATAAAAAACCATTCGGGCAATGCGCTCGGCTAGTCGTAAAGATTGAAATGAATTTGATATTGTGATTTTTGTTGGCATTTCCGATAATCGTGCAACAACATAATATCGTCCATTGTTAATCCTTCTTCGATTCATTTTTTTTTCATTATTATGAGAATTTCAATATGATTGGCTGCCAGCTACTAAGCCAAAATTATTGGACTATTAACGCAGAATTACTCAAAATGCTAATAAAGAGAACCTGGAACCCGTATGATCAGCTGATCATATCTGTTATAAGAAACAACATGACAAGGAACGGTTTTAAATATAAAGGGCAGCATTTTTGTTACCAACTCGTTTTAATGGTCCTCTATATGCTCTACGTTCTGCATGGTTTAATATGGCATACATAAAAGAGGGACCCCCCCTCTGCCATACCTGCTGACGATACCATGGATGTCCGTGGGCCACATGTGCTTGGCAGCATCGATCCGAAATCCCGCCACGCCAACCTCTAGCATGCCGTTAAGGAAGTCGACAATGACGTCGCGAGTGTGGTAGTCGTTGTCGGGTCCGTAGTAGAGATCGTTGAGACCGTCGAGATCGCAGTTGCGGACGTTCTCTGCGTGGTAGTAGTCGGACACCCAGCCGTGGTCGGCGGGGCAGCGGCCGAGCGGGACGTTGAAGTCGTGCGTGCTGAAGGGTACGTTTGGGTAGTTGTACCTAGATACGTCCTCCTCTGTATAATGTGGGAAAGGCAAAAAAAACATGATTGTTCGGTATGTAGCGACGTTTTTGGTCTGACAAACTTAGCTTTTGTATGTCGTTTTTAAGAAATTAGCCCGTTCAATCACGTAGGAAAGGAAATCGGTGGTATGTGGTGTGTTCAGTGCTTCGTACGAGAAGGGTAGATCATCTGCATGGCCATTATGGCCCGTCAGGTAGCTCCAAGAGGGTGTGGTCGCCATGACGGTGCCATGGCAACCCTCCAACTAGGTTGCTTGCCTATGGGACTTACTGGGTTAACCCTCCCAGTATCAAGTTCTGACAGTATCATATCAATAACAACTGGTTTTCTTTCCCATGGGACTGACTGGGTTAACTCTCTCAGTATCAAGCACTAACATCCCCATATCAAAACCAACTCGGTTGCTCGCCTATGGGACTGAGAGCATCCCTAGATCCAGGGCGATGATTGTTGAGGCGCAGTAGATATCTTTAAGCCACAAGCTTTTTATCATTTACCCATAATTTATGTGTTACAAAAATAAGAATATAATGAAAAATGTTGTCTCCACAGTTAGCTTATATTTCCCAGTCAAGTCAAGTCAACTCTTCGGCGCGATTTCACAAGCTGAAACTGAGATGCCTAATTGTTAAAAAAATAAGGTTCTTGTGTGACTTCATAAGGTCCCTATAAATGTAATCAGGGACCTTTCTGTGCTCAACGTCGTTGTATATTGCTCAGGAACAATAAAGATTACTCTTTATACTTCGATGAAAAAGTTGCTTAAAGGGGAAGTTCACCCTGAAATTATTTTGGTTTCAATAAAAAGATACATGTGAAAGAAACATATGAGTGAAGGTTTGACGAAAAATCGGTCAAAGGAAAAGAAAGTTATTTGAGTTTAATGTTTTGATTTTGTGACGTCACATGCGAGGTGCTCTCCCATATGATGTGTACAAAATAAGTCGATAAATTGCTTTTTTTCTGCTTTTGACAACGGAATGACTTTTTTTCGTACAGGTATGTGTGTAAAAACGTATTTCTAATAATGTACCAAATGCAAAAGTATACGGATGCATATCTTTGTGAGAAAATGCACATTTTCGATTAATAATTGTACACAACATATGGGAGAGCACCTCGCATGTGACGTCACAAAATCAAAACTTTAAAATCAAATAACTTTCTTTTCCTTTGACCGATTTTCGTCAAACTTTCACTCATATGTTTCTTTCATTTGTCTCTTTCCATTGAAAACAAAATAATTTCAGGCTGAACTTCCCCTTTAAAGATATTTAACTGACTTTCTACGAATGTATTTTGTCTATATGATGAAGTCATCTTTCAAGCAATCCCGATTTGAACTACAGGCGAGCCGCCCTATATAATCGACAGCAGTCTAGGCAGTGGGGGTACCTTCAGTGTGCTTTGCCATGTGGTTGATGACGGCGTCCACGTATATCCGGACTCCCACTGCGTTGCACCGCTCCACCATGTCGCCGAACTCCGAAGCGGTGCCGCTGCGGCTGTGTAGGCGGTAGCCCACGGGTTGGTAGCGCTGCCACCAAGGGAAAGCATGCGCGCCGTTCTCGATGAATTTGTGCTCGTTGGGCGGGGACACCTGGACGCCTGCGTAACCGTATGGTCCAAGGAATCTGGATGCGGATCCACGGAATAAAAACATCAACTCGTGACACATATCAATAAGGTAATTTCTCAACCATTTGCCTATATACCTCTTCAGTGATACAGTTTCTCTTAACTCTTCATGAACGAGCCTTCATGCATTTTGCACAAATAATACACACATAATCAGAGACAAAGACTTAATGTTTGTACCTGACTACACGAATAGGTAGAAACTAATTTCAGAATAACTACTATAGTAGAGAGATTGTTCACTAGTTGGTGAAATGCCGTATAGTTGTGTGACACAAACATTCACCCAGACTCTATCATTCGTTGAAAACATAGAAAAAAAAAACAAGAGTTCAATATATTGAATAATAGAATAGCATTTTAAAACAGGCTAATCAAATGCGTTTCATCTGAACAATCAGAAATTATAGAATAAATGCTAATCAAAAGCATTTGAAATGAACAATCAGAAACAATAGAAGGAAGATAGGCCAATCAAAGGCATTTTAAATGAATAATCAGGAACAATTTTATGGTAAAATCGGAGGCCATTACCTTTCACATTCTTCCGCGATGTCCCTCCATGTCCATTCGAATAGGTGTACGATCACCGTTCGCCCTCGCTCGAAGTTCTCGTCGTCCACCAGTGCGCTGGCATGCCCGAACCGTCGGAGAATGGCGTTAAAGGCCTGGACGGAATGGTCGTGGATATCTAGAGCGAAACATACAAGATGAGACTCACACATGGAATAACGGGGACGATTATATGGGCTGTTTACGGTGATTTATCATGCCCAAAAGATTTTTATCTTCAATGATCCCTTTCAGTACAAAAAGACTCCTTAAAAGATTACTTAAGTGTATGTGTGTGTATCCATGAAACCAATAGGGTGGTCGCAACTAGATGCCCCCCCCCCTCCCTCAACACACACACACACACATACACACGCACACACACACACATACACATATATACACATACAAACACACACACAAACAAACACATACACACACATACACACCATCGGCATGATGGGGAATACGCAGGGAAAGGAAGACCATTCACGGTAACTTGCCGTTGGCGTCAGATATCCATCGTCGAAGCCACTGGTCGATGTTCACAAAGTGGTCGACATCCACCCCCCCCCCCCCCCCCCCATCCTTATTAGAGTTTGTCTATACATCATGAAATATATCATATTTTGACCCACCGCTCGGTAGGTTAATTTTTAGGGGTGTATTTCTTTACTCACTGTGAAATGTTTCAGCGGCCAAACGTGCAAAGGACATGAACAAGCCCGTGCCAGTCTCAGGGATGGCGTTCGCTGCTCCCTCTTTCTTATCCGCTGAGCCGTCATCGTGGGATATGCCCACCGTGTGGTGATCCCCGCAGAGGATAGCAGCAGCAAACAGCAGGACCAGCACATATGGACGTCGTGGGGAGAATGGATTTATTCCATGGTCACGTGACGGGCGGGTTGGCTTGTTTCTGTTATTGTTGTTGTTATCTGCCATCTTGAAGGTTGGTGTGGACCTACGCGATGGACGATTGTTCGCCGTATTCCCGTAAATGCATGTACCTCTCCGCGATGAGAAAGCTAAATTCAAAAGAACGTGATCAAAAGGATGGCACAATTGATATAATTTCACAAAACTATGTAGACTTGCATCTAAAAAGGTTGCATGATTACAGGTGCATCTCCTCGGTTACTCATACAAAATATACACACTAAAAACGGAATATGTTTTGTTTTGGCGAGAGACTCAGTGCCACTGCAGTCGACACGATCCGATCAGTTAATGTTGTAAGACTCTGCGACTGGCTGTATCAAAGGAGCCTGTCATTGGATTTGTGCAAGAATGTGACGTCACATTTCCAGTCGTAACCCCTTACAATTGCACAATTTGCTTAAATCGTGTCGTCTGCGGTTGCCTTTTACTTGACATGTGCCTGAAGCAGGAAAAAGGCTTCCTTTGATACGCAATGCGGTTAAAACATGTCCCTTGCGAAAAAGTTACATCCAACTTCTTCTACTTCGCATAAATTAATAGAATGCACTTAGTTCAAATGTACATTAGTCTAACAGCGGATAATATTCATACCGAATATTACCTTCATTAGCCTAAAGCTATATCGATGTGACCAATGCAAAGTTACACTGAAGACCTCCGAGAAGTATAGCAGAGGAGAAGGTTGCGTGAGAAGGGGGATGAAGATCCGATTCGGAACACCAAAAGACGTCTAAATCCAGAGGCTGACGCTGGGAAAGTAATCTTCAGAAACGCGATTGAATCTGTCCATATCATATCAAACTTTTTTGACAGCTAACCCTATGTAAACAAATTATACGACAGCGGAACTCTTATATTCTTATATTCTTATCACAATCCCTCTCTGTTGTCAAAAACGACGCATATTACATGTAGTACATGTAGCCAATAACAAGTGATAGCAGGTACACAACAATTCCACCTCAACGCCCCAAAGCAGGAACAAAGAAATAATGTCTATAGAATAAAACCTCCTTGACAATGACATATTGCCACGTTGTTTCGCAAGCGATATCGTCGAACAACAGTGCGTGCACATTCTTGTCAATGTACCAACTTTATATGACATCCCACCTTGTAACAATAATTTTGAGTGGTATATCGAGAACGAGACCTACTTGTTTTTCTTCCTTTTTTTTTACATGATGCAATAAATGTATATTTAATCTTCCCGCTCTCATAACGTGTTCTTAAAATAGCCCTATTGTGTCCAATTGTCAATATTTTCATCTTTATCTCGTGGGCCGTGTGCAAACAAATTGATCGTTGCACCGTCAAGTACAAAGTCAATGTCAGTGAGATAAAGTTGACCGATTTCTGTCGAGCACGCTTTGCAAACAAAAAATTGTCTAAAGGACATGTGGACTTCTTCAAACCGGTGAACTGTGCTCTTATATAATTCACATCTACAAGTTGTCGATAAATAGGATCAGAGCGCTTTTGAAGAAAGGTTCGTAGACCATTTTCGACCATTTGAATTCGCATACACACGGCAATCACTGAAGCGGTTTAAAGGGGTCTACGAAGTCGAAATGGCGAGGATGATTGAGGTACTTTTGTAATAATGTCGTAGAGTACTACTGATTTTGAGAAAACATCTAAACATCTAAACATTTTAGAAAATATCTAAACATGAAAATCACTCGTCACCCTTTCATATAGCTCTCGTACCTGATCCCCCCCCCCCCCTCCTGCAAATTTGATTCACGTCATTTAAACAACATACGTTACTAATGGTAACCCCAAAGCTTGTCCCAGGTTAATCCGAGTGGCAGCAAGTAATATATTCAGAGTGCGTTCCATTCATTGAAATTGAATCACGAAATACAGGTGAATGTAATACAGCGCCACCAGGTAGTTAGGGGAAAGTTTTGAATAAATTACGAAAATGGATTATTGCTGACGAGTTAGACCACAAAGAAAGATCGCACACTGGGGAGAAAACTCTCATGCGCAAATATTGTGAGAAGACTTTTGTTAAACATTCATTAGATTGCTTATGTATTGTATTGTTTCATCAGACACTGGATGGGGAAAAATCTAACCGGGGCCTGACGGCTTGGGTTGGGCCCCGGTCCACCGACCAATCCGACTCGGGCTGCCTTTCCGCTAGGCAGGACCTACCCAACGATATGGCGCCCCTCAAGATACCTACACATACCTGTAATTGAATTTATGATGTCCCCGAACGATGTTGTTAAACCGAAATAGAAAACAATTATTCAGCAATATAGTATCATATGCTTTCGAGACCTGATCTTGTTCACTAATCATTCTTAGATCAAAAGTTCAATAAACCATTTTCGTAATGTATTCACAACTTCCCCCTAACTGCCTGGTGACGCGTTATTACATCCACCTGTATTTCGTGAGTCAGTTTGAATGGAAGGAACACACCCTAAATGTAATAGATGTTGCTACTCGGACAAATCTCGGACAAGTTTGGGGGTTAACATTACTAACGTAGTGTTTGAACGACGTGAATAAAATTTGCATACATAACGATAATGGTCTATTGATGTCGATGCGCCCACCTTTCCTCCCAACCCACACAAGATATAAACACCCTTTTCTCACCCCACCCCCCCCCCCCCCCCTATCTATGTATCTATCTCTCTCTCTCTCTCTCTGAAACAAATCTCAATTCGTTGGGGGGGGGTGCAGGTACGTACATAAATTAGAAGTTGCTAATTGGTTGCGTAATGTTTTTTCTCTCACAGAAAAAAAGAAAGATACAAGAAAATGCGAAAGAAGTGGAGAGTGAGAGAACAAACTCAACAAGAAAACGAAGAAGAAATTCGGCGGAAATGGTGGCATAAAATACAAAATATTGTCCTGATACCTGAAGCAATATCATAGTTGATAATAGCAAAGCGTTTTTATTAAGTGGGAAAATTATTAAACCCTTTCTGCAGTTTTGAAGATTCAGCAAATTTTACCATAATACACTCCTCACACCTAGCCTGTTCCACAATACATGGGCCTATAAATGTGATAAAGCTTGCACAATTGCCCAGATTCTTGAGTGCTATGTACACGATGTACACAATGTAGATATGATTATAACTAGGTCAATATTATGGTACATTATCGCATAACCAGCCACGGTGCCACGCGCCTAGCATGGCGTACAGGCGTGATTGCGCACCGATCAATGTATTCATTTGACCAATCAGCGCTTAGGAGCTGTACGTGAATGTTGAATACAATAGAAATAAACATTGCTGCGTTTATTTTTGATATTTATAGAAACCTACTTCTTCACATAACGTGCATACAGTGCAATTGCTCGTGACGATGTTAGTAAACAACGGGGTATCGTTCAAGTTCTTAATTGTTCCAAACTTCGTTTTGATTCGCGTACAGTATTCACGTCTATGTATGCACTTTATAATGTGAACTCTAGTCTTACTTCCAACCTAAATCGCCTTCAGAAATCCACTTGGTATTCCAACTATATTACTATGCTTCTCATTTCTGGTTTTGTTTTTGATGTTTGCATCCCCATAAGTCCTGCGGTTGATTTATTCAGTTCACACATATGTTTTATAATTGTGAATTCATTAATGTCATCAATGCTGTTAATAAACCTTCAATTTGTACTCTTTGATTTTAAACAGCCCCCTGAACACGGCTACACATTTCGTGTGTACACGCCTCATACGGCATACCTTGCAAAAACCACCGATCTTTACATGTATATGGCGTACCTAAGTATGACTTGACTTTGCCTTTTGAAATCATGAATTTATTAAACAAATATGTCATGCAATGATATCCGACAATCAGTCACTTGTTTGCAAACATGATTGCGTTGACCAAATTCTGAAACGATATCACGCAGTTTATGCTAACCTCTCATCCTTGCGAATGACATGATAACACATATTGCTAATGGGGCCTAATGCATATTGTAGTTGCTGAAAAAAAGATAGGAAGGCTCGTCTCAAAAGGAGCTAAATCCAATTGTTATCGAAGAGATCTTTATATATAGTAATTAAGATTCTATTCAAACGAATAAAATGGGTGTTTTTATGCATTGTTTGTCCGCCCGAAAGGTCCTAAATTAATGCGACTGAATAGCCTAGGCTTACATGTTCAAAATAACATGTTTTGACCAAAGACAGAATGTCACATTTGCAAAGGTCATTAAAATTGCAAATAAACACAAAGCTCAGCCTCAGAGGCAAACTGCAAACAGTATTACACGATGCAGGAGACTTATGCTTGTCATACATTATTTGAATCCCATGTCACTCTTCAAGCTTCACATTTCACAAACTGTTGTATTGTTGTACTCGATCATGGAACATTTTACAAGTAGAATTAGGTGACGTGTGCACAAGGGCTACACCGCACATAAAACTACACTTAGACCCGTCTCTCAGTCCCAAGAAAATATGAGCTTACTGGTATATCGGATATATTGACTGGTCAAGTATCGTTACCGTCATTTAATCGTGATGTGTGCGGGGTAACATAAATCATGTGTTCTTGCTGACCACGTTGTTTCGCATTATGAAAACAAAAGGAGGTGTACGCATAATACTAACGCCCTCTCTGGTTGATAGCTTGTAAACCGAAGATCAGATTCCATACAATATCATAAAGACCCTTTTATTGCCATGAAACGTATAAATTGATCTCTTCTGATGACCACTTCGCTTTAATGTTTTTGTTAAATGGGCCTGAAATGTGATTCTAACGCTCAATTAAAAGTGTACATCTGATGTCGTGAATTGTGGAATATGTCGTGAATTGTGAAATATGCATGGTAATTTTATATGACCCATTGACACAATCACACACATAAATCTTTTGATTTCGCTGACCACGTTTTTTCGCATTTTTAAAACGATACAGATATCATGCTAATCATCCTGACTTTAAGTGGATATCTATATCAATTTTATCGAAAAGATTAAGTCACCTTTGCTATATATATTACCCCACAACACAATCACCCACATCCATTTGCTACGGCTTGTTCGTATCGCATGTTTGGCTTGATTCTCCAAGAGTTATCTTTGGTCAGAAAGGAAGAGATCATCATGTCTGTGTTGCAGGTATTCCTCTTGTCCGTAATGGTCGCTGGCTCCATGGCGTGTACTTGCTCCTCACTCCACGATACCAAGAAGTTTTGTCAGGCCGATTACGGTGAGTAGTTAACCCCAACAACCCTCAAACTCGACACACCCCTCCCCCTTGTTTCTATCTGGCTGTTCTTGCTTCGTGCTTTATCAATATCGTAACATCTTCCTTTTTCTTTTTATATTTTGAGCTACGTTGGTATGTCTACGTCTGTCCCTCTCCTTCCATCTGGCTGTTCTACTTCATCTCCCTGATATCATTTTATTTCTTGCAAGCTTACGTTAATATCTTCCTCACCTTGTTTTTCTCATTACTTAGTGCATCATCAATATCTTTCTTTTTCTTTTTTTATTTTGAGCGACGTTGATATGTCTACGTCTGTCCCTCTCCTTCCATCTGGCTTTCTACTTCATCTCCCTAATATCATTTTATTTCTTGCAAGCTTACGTTAATGATTTCTTCCTCACCTTGTTTCTGTCATTACTTTGTGCATCATCAATATCTCTCTTTTTCTTTTATATTTTGAGCGACGTTGGTATGTCTACGTCTGTCCCTCTCCTTCCATCTGGCTGTTCTACTTCATCTCCCTGATATCATTTTATATCTTGCTTCCTTACCTTAATGATTTCTTTCTCACATTGTTTCTGTCATTGCTTAGTGCATCATCAAAATGTTTTTTTTTCCCTTTTCTCTTCTGAGCGACGTTGATATTTTACGTCTTTTCGTCTCCACTCATTTGGTTGTTCAACTCCATTTCCCCAATATCACTTCCTCTCCTACTTCTTCCTCCCTTGGTTTCTATAATATGTCTGTCCTCATTTCGTGTTTTATTAATAATCGTTACATCGTATTCCTCCCTGCTCCCTCTACGTCCATCCAGCAATAATTGGGCAGATCTTGAGCGTGACCCTCAATGAGGCGGCGGACGCGATGGAGTACTGGGTAGACGTGACGACTGTCTTCAAGCCGGACATCATGCAGCCGGGGACTCGTCTTGTAGCGACTGCCCTCTCTAGCTCCTGTGGTGTGCACTCCTTGAAGCCTGGCGAGACCTACTTCATGACTGGAGGTATAGTCTTTAAAGCGTTAAATGGTCAGGCTCCTAGATACATTAATGAATTATTGCATTTTAAATGTCAAACCCATGGTCATAATCTCCGCAGTACACAAGACACATCGTTGTTGCAAGTCCCCCAAATCAGAACAAAAGTAACCCTAGGTGAGTGATCATTCTTTTGTGCAGCTCCTAGATTGTGGAATAAACTACCTGTAGACATCAGGAAATCTAAAACATTAGACAGCTTTAAATCAAAGGTGAAAACCTATTTGTTCTAAACATAGACCTTATCTACTTCTGACCGTGATTTAAAATTATATAGCATTATGTAGTAGAAGTGCATATAAAAGTTCTTGCAGCGCAGTAGAATATATAAATATAGTTTCTGCGCTCTATAAATGATTTATTATTATTATTATTATTATTATTATTATTATTATTATTATTATTATTATTGCTCTCGTCACTGCAGTATAATGACAACTGCATAATCATGATGACGGTTTAAGAAAGACAAGAAATGCGATGAACATGTTATATTAATACAAGTTTGAATAAGAGACATTAAGCTCACATGAGATATGTGGTCTGTAAAGACAAGTTGTCCTTCAACATAGGTGGTCGCTTAGGCATATTGCATGCAATTTTCAAGATTTGTGGAACACACTCCTCAGATCAACATGATGATAGTGTTGCTGTTTTGAGATCATGAAATGACCAGTTAGAGCGAGCTGATTCAGATGGGTCCAGTTTGCCGCTACTGATACCGCTTGCCTAATATAGCTCCGGCGAAGCAGCGGAAAGCATTCGAATTCACACTGCTACATGTACGATTGTAATGAATCGCCGCAGCAAAACACTAACGGGAAACTGGACGTTGTGAGTTGAACAGACCTTTCCGTACTACTAGAAATGTGGAAAAAAGGACCAGTGGCGACGTTTACCATCAATAATGAAGAGGTTTGTTTGAAGATGTTACACATTGACCCTTTTCTGTTGAGAGTGTCAAGCGAAAATCATAGACGCGTTATTCATCGATTGAAAGCGTAAGATTCAGAATACTACCGACTGCATTAATCATTTATGTGCTTGACCAGCCTCTTCTCTGTGTGATTATTTATTTATGATATGTATTATGATAAGTATTATTATATATTATGATATGATATGGTGAAATTACTCCAAGTGGCACGGGATGAGGTGATGAAGATTATTATGGTGACTCTATCGTTGTTTTGATGCGACAATTCAGAAGTTAGTGGATACGTAATAAACTCATGACTCATTGCGATTACGTAACCACGTGCATTTTCTCCCCTCCACCATCCACCCCTCTCCCCCGCTTCTCCCTAGGTGTCTCTTGTGGCGGGAAACCCGGTCTCGATACCTGCACATCCATCGTGGAGGAATCCAGCGAGCAGTGGGAACAATGGGGCAATGACATGACGAACAACATGCCCGGGTTCGGCTGCATCTAGACCATCCAGCCCGTCGGAACACGATCGATCGAACGCGGATATCGGCAACGTCCGATAAAAGTAGTGCTTAAATGATACTGTAGCGTACGAGAAAAATATATCTGTCTCTTTCCGTCTTTAAGAACCATGTTCCTCTTAATCTATCTGTATACCATGTAGAGGTTGCGGGGTCTCATACAAACTGACGTCTTATATTATTATCATTTCCCTCATCACCCACTACCTCTTTCAAGACCAGGGTCTCATTTAGCAAAACCTAGTCATTAGTGTGGCTTTTGAATTGGTAACACTTTTTTTTCTAAAAAAAACATATGAAAATTCGAAAATGAAACATACATTCCTATGTAAATTGAACTTAACATCAACAAATACAAGTTCGAGCAATAATTGTGCTAGTTTGAAGAGCAAATGTGTGACATAAATATTAATATGTGACGTCAAATATATTCACTGATCAAGTAGGGTTACCGTCACTCAATCTTGTAACATTGATTATGTGTACTTGCTGATAATTAATTCAGAACACAACAATGGTTATTGTGCTTCACACATGCTAAACCACAACTTCTTTTCTGCCAGAAGCAGCTTGCATTATTAGTGACACTGTGATGGCACTTGCTAATGGATGAACAGGATTTGCACAATGGTCATTGTTGTGTTCTCATTCTCGTTCTGCTCCGCAGGTCAACAAATTCGATTTTTACATACTGTGGAAATAATGACAATAATAAACAATGATAGAGCTTCGGGATGATAATGATTGCTTTATTTCGAGAAGGTTTTGTTTTTGTCGGTGTATCCCTCCCTAGCTTCCTCCGTTTTTAATTTCCCATTAAAACAAAGACATACTTCTTGCACACACACAAAGGTAGCTCTTTGCAGGTCAACAGTATATAGGGAGGAAGAGACAAACATATAGCGATACAGAGAGAGGGAGACATATAGTGAGATAGAGAGAGAGAGACAAACGGTTAACAGACAGAGATTGGGAGGGGGTAATTTGAAATGATGGAGAGAGAGAGAGAGAGAGAATAATATTATCATTATTTGGTATGGGGCTCTCAATGGCTGTTTAATACCGTTTGTAGGTTAAATGCATTTATCACAGGTAATATTAAAGAATATGGCACTCTTAATGGGTGTTAAATACCGTTTGTAGGCTAAATGCATTTATCACATACTGTAGGTAATATTAACAAATTATGGCATGTATTACCTTTGAGAATGTAAATTTTGAAGCACATTTGATAAAGTCGTCTTCATTTTCTTTTCTTTTTTCTTTCTCGTTGCCTTCTTGGTTTTTTTTTTTCACTTTTCTCTTTCATTTCTGTATTGATGACGATGATGATTATTGCAGTATTCCTTTGTGTTAGACAACCGCACATCTTTATTTATATCATTCAATAATATCTTCTATCATTCGGAGTATACAAGAGGAAAAAAATGTTCGTGAATAAAATTTGCGATCAACACAAAATGACAATGGCTAATCAACATCATTGTTGCATGCACTTTTTCTTCAAAAGACTTGACCAGTAATTAATGAGAATTTGTCCTTCAAATTTGCAATCGATCACAAACCTCTATGATACGGGGCCAGGCCGACATTGTACACGATTTTATGTTGTAGTCCAGCGGCATAGCTGAATAATTGTACAATCTTGTCTAAAAGCACCACATTTGGCACACATGTAGAATTATCTAAATTTATCTAAACAAAGTTGGATATTGAGCCCTCTTGAATTTTATCCAGGGAAGCAATAGCGGCCATTTTGACAAATGACCGCCAGTCAAAAATCGAAAAAAAAATATTTGTTTTTATCATATAAAGAACATGTATCATATTAAAGCTAATTAAATTCTCTACAACATGATATCAAACTCATTTGGCTTTGGGGTAATTCTTATCAAATTTTGGGGCAAAAACGTGATATTTAAACAAAATTTCGACGATTTTTTAATTTTCTTAAATTACGTATTTTTTCATATTTAAAGAATCTTTCACACTTATGGACTGAAACGTTTTGAAAATTTACCTATGGATATGTTTCATTTTGTGTGTAAAAATGGATTACATTCCATTTCATGATATATAGTTATAGTATTCCAAAGTTGAAACTTCGATGTTTGCTAAAGCAGCATTTTGCGCATATCGGTCTTCCGCCGTGCCGTATGTTTAACACGCAACCATCATGACCATGTGTATCGGGTCTAAACGTCCCTATATACTCGCTTAAACTTGGAAATTTGGTACCATTGTCATCGAGGACTACTACATACAGACATTATCAATGAAACTTCAACTCCTGCCCACCTTTCTCCAGGGGTAAGATGAGATAAGATAAGATTTAATTAACCCTATCGACCCCCGCTCGGGGTATGAGAGTTCAACATATTTACAATGATATACAATAACATGAATACATACAAATACATAAAGTAAATAGAGTACATAACTTCTTCAGTATCACCAAGCGCACAGGATTTCTTACAATTCTACCACTACGTGTAACTACATGTTCGTGACGCTGAACAGTAACATCAACAAAATCACTTCTTTTTGGTTCATGAGTAAAATGATTCATGATTATGTTAACAAATTTTACAAGTTTCCTCAACTGGCAAGAGTCACGCATCTTAAAAAGTTTATCCATTTCTATAGAGCTAGGTCTACGACTACGTAATACTGATTTCTGTAAATATAACTTTCTCTCTTCCAAAAAGAAAGGACAAACAAATATATAATGGAATTCATCCCCTGTATCTGACAAACAGAGTGTGCATATATCATCCTGCGACATGTCTGAGTCAGACCTATCATTATTTACAGGTAAGCTTTGTTTTACTATGCATCTGAATTTACACAAAGTAGTAGCATCTTTACTATTAAGAAGCAGCAGATAATTTTCCAGTTCCAATAGGCCTTTAAACATTCTATAATTGGAACATAAGCGGTTACTCCATATTGTAGCTTTCCAATCCTGTTTAAAGATATCAGCTAGTCTCAATTTCAATGCCTTCAGTACCCATTCAGGGGTAAAAGGGTTTAGTTGACCCCCCCCCCCCCCCCCTACTATGCACGTGATCTGTAGAACATATCAATATCCAAATAGTTTCGCTTAAATCAATGGGCGGAATACGAACTAAGCCATTGAGAGGGGTTCGAAGGGGAGTGAGAGAAGAGCTAGATGAGGAAGAAAGGGAGGGGGAGAAGGACGAGTGTTAAGAGGAGGGGTAAAACAGGGGGAAAGTTTCCCATTTCAGTAATGTACAGCAATTAGATGAAACTAGTACTACTCTACTCTACCAACTTCTAATAGCAGTCGATGCTATATATAAGGTATCATATTAAAGCTCATCAAATTCTCTACAAGATGATGCAAAACTTATATGGCTTTGGGGTAATTTTTATCAAATTTGGGGGTAAAAATGTGACTTCAAATTTTATGCAATTACGTATTGGTTTATATTTAACACACTAATGAACTGAAATGTAATGGAAAGTTGTCTATGTATATGTTTTATATTGTGTATAAAAATGAGTTACATTCCTTTTCATGATACATAGTTATAGCATTCCAAAGTTGAAACTGTGAGGTTTGCTGAAGCAGCATTTTGCGCATATCGGTCATCCGCCATAACACGCAACCATCATGACCATGCATGTGTATCGAATCTAAACCTCCCTGTTTACTGGCCAAATGTACTTTAACTTCGAAAATTTGGTACCATTCAATTCAATTCAATTCGTTTATTTTCCACAACTTGAATTTAAAAACAATACAATCAATACAAGAGATATTATAAAAATACAAGAAGTACAGTAAAGGAGGTACATCAGATGAGGATTGAAAACAAATTAAAGTGGATTTCAAAAAGAAAAGTAAGGGGTTGCTACGGCTTGCTTAATATAGACAGATAGAGGAAAACCAACTAATCAAAACAAACTAAAAAAAATCAAAAGATTACGCAATGGTTGCCAGGCGTTCAGGTGTCGTGACTTAGGGGCCAAATCAATGACCTTTTACCGACTACCATTAGTGCCCTTCTGATATGACGATCGGCCCAAAGAATGTCTCTTCGTAAACTCCTGGAACTCTAGCCGAGGCCCTGACGATTTAGGGGAGGAAACAAGGCTGATCCCAATCACACGGTGCCAAACCGCAAAAATCCTTGAACCTGTATTAGCGTCAGACGAGATTCGAACCCGTGCGAGGCGCACGAGTGTGAGATTACTGCCGGCGTATTAGACCTCTCGGCCATAATAGAGTCGGTGCTCAATCGGGAGAATTTAGCCGCTATATGGTGTTTGTGTGTATGTTTGCATCCCTCCACGATGAATGCTTTAGCGACCCTAAGCTGTAAATGTATCGTGCCCGAAATCGTTTGTACACTATGAGCATGGTCTTTTGTTATGCGGACATTTCAAAGGGATCCTTTGAAATTTTGCCCGCATAACAAAAGATCGTGTCCGTAGTGTCAGTAATACACACAGACCTCTCGTACATACAGAGTCATGACCGTATGTATTCAGAGTACATGCTAAGTTTAATGTGTAGCTTATCGCTGATTTAACGTTTTATTGTCCGGTGGATGTTAGAATGGTGTTATTTAAGTGTTGCATATTATGCCATCGTACAGGGCTTTTGAATAAGCCGATTTCACAATGTATTCATAACTTTATCCCTAAGACACTATGATATTCGCCTGTATCTGGTGATTCAGTTTAAATTGGTGGAATGCATATTAGTTGCTGCTACTCTTCAACTTTCCTGCTATCCGCCACCTTAAGAGTCGTTTCGGACACGCCTGTTTCAATCAATGAAATTGGTCATGTGTGACTGGTTTGAACCTTCATGATGATATGCCGTTGAGCTTGTTCCATATCTTCTACCACTCTTCTTGCAGAATCGAGAAGATCTTTGTAATTATGAGTTTTTAAGCAGTCTCAACCTAAACACCTGAGCTTGCTCTTGCTGTTCTTGTCTGGTGACATTACCATCAACCCTGACTCCTGCAAATAATCCATTTTCGTAATGTATTCACAACTTTCCCTCTTTATACTGCCTTGTAACGTGTAAATACATTCACCTATATAATGTTTATCTGTGGTATTTTCTGTGGTGTTTTCCGCACCACATGAGTACCACAGGCGACACCTGTGCATTACCACATACATTTGTGTGGGCCTTTTCATCCCTGTGGTATTTTATGTGGTATTACACTGTACCGTATTAAAAACCACAGCACTGTTGTGTGGTATTGCTGCGGTATAATGTTTCTCTGTGGTATTTCCTGAGTACCACAGGCTACACATCTGAAGTACCACAGAAATATGTGTGGTAACTTTTCATCCTGTGGTATTTTCTGTGGTATTATGTAGTACCACAGAAAGTACCACAGGATATTTTTGTAAGGGCCATTACTCAAATTATGCCATCAACTGCTGATTCCCAATAGTATGATCAATCAAATGTAAATGGACACGCATGGACCTACTCTCACTAAAGCCCTTGCATCCTCAAAAACTAAAACAACATCCAAAACTTTTCCTTCTGCTGTCCTTGCAAACATTATCATAATCATAATTTAAGTGTTTTCTGGATTATCCGCATGCACTTCCTACTCGATATTATCATTCAAGGTGGCATTTATCAATGAAGAGGATGGATCATGTTATATGGATGTGTCAAAGGGTGCAAGAAGGTGCTACTGCCAATCAATACTCACACAGTGATGCGCAACATCGAAATAGCACAAATGAAGAAGCAAGGATGAAGCCAGGATGTTGCTTACCTCAAGGAAAAGAGATCAATATGTTCGTGGTGATAGCTTTTTGTGATGTCATAATGTATATCAAGGCCAGTACAGCATATAGTGTATATCATTTCAAAGCTATGTATAAATATCAAAGTATAAACTTTGGAGAGCTTTAACTATGTATCAGGTTAAGTAATGAATCCAATTTTTCAGAGATCATCAAACATAATCCTGGTAGTTTTCCAAAAAAATATTTATGTATTAGTGAGACGAATTTTGAAATATAAAGAAATGTGTAATTTATGAAAATTCAAATTCTGGGGGGGGGGGGGGGGGTATTGTTAACAATTACATGTGTTGCCCAAATTTCCCATAAAAAGCACAATCCTGCTAAATCGGATACTATCTTGGAGTAAATTTAACCCTCTCTAATATGACACCTTACATAATGTGTGAAAATTTACTATTCAAATTCTATCAATAAAATTGGTCAATACTACTTTTCAATGGCAGCCATTTTGAAAAATGGCCACCATTGCTCTCCTGGGCAAAATTCGAGAGGGCTCAATACCCAAATTTGTGTGTAATACATCATTCTACATAGGTGTCAATTTTGGTGCTTTTAGACAAAAAAACGAGCAATTACGTCAAGATATCGAGCTATGCCGCTGGACTAACTGTGTCAACAATGTTTCCAAGGTATGAATTGGATACTGCCATCTACGTCGAAATTATGTAGATAACCGTTAAATGCAAACGTCGTCTGCTTGTGCAGTGTGTAGGGCTATAACAGAAGCAGATTCCAGCGTGGTTATGTGTGTGCACACCATAACAACTGTGAATTCGTACGTTCGCCGTAGTTTAGGCGAAGAGCATGCCGTTGAATGTACCAGAAGGACATTTGGATAATTCGCACCTATATTACTGAATACAAGGATTATCTACCTGTGATTTGTAGCCGCCTGTAAGTCCATTACGGTGAGTATAAATGCAATTGATTTCTGTTTACACATCGCGATAACTTGTGATCCATTTCCATGCGAATGCAGTAGCATTTATACAAACACGGTTAGACCCGTGGCAATGAACATGCGTGGGGCTAAGTATGGGGTAGCGCTTCATGTAGGCCTGCTGATACATTGGACAAGTTTTATTCATCACAGCAACGTACTTGATATAACATTTTGGTTAAGGCTTTCACAATAAATAAGCCTAATTGTGGTTAAGTTCTCGAGCTCGTGGTTAAGTTCTCGAGCTCTGGCATTTATTTAGTTATTCTGTTTGTGCGCTTGATGGAATGAACAGTTGGGTGTTACAGCATGTTGCAAGCAGGAACTTATGATGTATTTGTTCTCAATCTATGGAATATAAAAAAAAACATATTTATTTGTTTTATGGCTTCATGCATTCTAAACTAACTTCAGCAAATACACTGATCTGCACACATGATGCATGTGCATGTTCAAAAGCAAGAGAGAGAACCAGAGAGGGGAAGAAAGGGGAGCTAGAGGTGGGTAAGGTGGGAGAGGGGGGTGGAGACAACCTACAATTTCATGCAGATCTCTATAATGATAACAACAGCTCAGATGTTAACCGTGCCCCAGTTATGACATTCCCACCACCTGCAGTCATTCTTCCAAAACTTTGACCCCCTACATTGGTACCCCATTGGACACCAGTACCCCCCCCCCCACACACACACACACACATACATACACACCACCACCACCACCTTCTCCTGGAAAGTATCACATGAAAGTAGAAAACAAAGACAACCTTATGTCACCTGCAGATGCAAGATTTAGAAATACAGGGGGAAGCAAATGTGAAAAATTGAGGGGGTATAGAATAATCGTTTTGTTATCAATGGCATGACAATGGGTAGTAAGTCAGTGAGGGATTCAAAGATTGGTACTGGGAGGGTTAAAATGTGTTCAATGGGTGATTCTCAAAAAATAGAGGGATATATTTTGATGTTATTACCAGGTATTTTCAATGAGTGGTTCTCAACAAAAACATAAAGGGCTAATCTTGTTGTATTTACATGTATGTTCAGTGTGTGGCTCTCAAAAAATAGAGGGGGCTTGTGCCTCCCCCCCCCCCCCCCCCCACTGGAACCACCACTGATATGCCATGTGGTGTTGTATATGAGTAACAATCCTTCTCATTGGCTGTGACAGTCCGTGCATTGATGGCCCATAAGAGTTTCAAAGGGAACTCCCAAGGTTGTATTTATTGAGTACCATAATATTTTCAAATAAATTCAAATGAATTCAAATTTGTAATTCTAACCTGATATGTCACTGCGCGGTATCATTCAAATTTGTAAAGTTCTGTTTTGAGATGTTGATTTGGAAATTCCCAGATGATGATGATATGAGTGCTGGTATATTGGTTCCATGCAAAGGAATGCAATGTTTCAACCCTTAGTATTCCAGATTAACAGATGCTTTATGGGTGTTGTGTGCGTTACTTGTGCAAAAATGCACCAATGATGCTTAAAGATTTAAAGTAGCAGTGTGCATAATAATTCCATTTTGTTGCATAATATACCACTGACAGTTATCTTGATCCATTGCTCACGGTTAGAGTTTTTGTATGGGAATTGTGTATCAACCCTCTCATTACCATTGGCATGAAGTGTATTGTAAGACAATGGGTTTTTCAGGATTTGGTATTTAACTCTATAACCTATAACTCTATAACTCTATAACTCTATAACCAGTCACATGTGGCACACAGAGCAATACAGAATGTGTTATCATATACTTGTAGCAGGCAATCAAACTTGAAAAAAAAAACTGTTTCCATGGCCTATTGTTGTATTTACACATTAAATATTCATGATTCTCTTTTGTTATGCAAATTGCTTCCCATTGCCTGTCACATGAGTCGGTCTATTGTATCGCTAATGAAATTTACCCAGGCTTTCACCACCTGCAAATCCAGCCAGTTATAGCGTTCTCTTTGTTAAAATTACCTAGGCTTTACCGAGATACTACCCGCATATGGGAATGAATTATTTATTAAATACTCCACGGGGAAAGCGTGATCGAGCCGGGACTGTGAATGACAGTATATAACCATGTGTGTAGTAGTAGCCCTCCATCTCTCCCCCCCCCCCCCCCCCCTCCGTCTCTTCCTCTCTCTCTCTCTCTCTCTTATAGTTTTTGTTTTCTTTTAATCCCTTCAGTATGATAGGTGCGTGAAATGTGTAATATGTCAATGGGCTTTCTCCTGGCTTGGTACTAAGAGAGTTAAGTTAAGGAATCTATAGGAGAGGTAATACACATTGTTTTCTCTGAACATACCTGTCACCACAGAAACTGAACATGTGTTCCTCGATATGTATTGTTGACTTCTCTTTATTACTGGTAGATGTACGGTAATGTTCTTAGTTGTGAGAGTAACTTTCGTGGTTTACTGTTAGGATTTAGAAAATATTAAGAAATATCTAGGAGCAATTTTTTTTATTTAAGTACAGTTATGAAATCTTATCCACTGTTTTTTTCTAGGGCTTGACTTCATATAATAGTGGATTCAACATAATCTTTTCAGCACCAATCATAAAAATGTACATATTGTATAGTTCATGTATTGGTTGTTGTCAAGAGCGATGCTCTGTGATGATTTCAGTATGTCCTATTGAATCCTCTTCGCTGCATGTTGAATACACAAGTCTGTTAGCATACTATCTGTTTGATTTATTCCATGCAGTTTTTTGTCATCTATTTGCAGTTTTCTCCACTGTTTACACACAAGGGGGGGGGGGGGGGGGTTCTTGGCCGGAGCATTGGCAATGATGTACAGGTCTCATTTCATGCTGGTGTAAGTACCTCATGAAATGCAACAGAACATGTGAATTGTGCCCCTTTTATAGTGCGCGCTGACTTTACCCCGCTTCAGAAGTGGGGTAACTTTAGCACAGGGTACGTCGTTTTATACTGCCTTTTCGAACCCCTATGACGAGAGCAAGACCAGACTAGTTGCTGTGGTAACCTATTGCCCAATCAGCTGTGCTTCCCGCGAGCACAAAAATTGAACGCACGCTTGCCTTGCGTGGGTCACTGATTTAGTCTGCACTAAATCCAATGCATATAGGAGGAGTAGGAAATAGACAAAGAATATATGAAAAGGATAGTGTAGGAGCACAAAAATGGGAAAGAAGGAAAAGGGGGAAAGAAATCTAATCTTTTCTTACACTATTCTTGAGAGCCAAGTAGAGATAACACAGAGATCACAGAAAACACCATTTGTTTATCACACAATCATATCAAAGGTGGTATGTTGAATTTTGATAATTTCATTGACATTTTAATCTCTCAAGATTTGTTCTAACAATGTACACATCAAAGTTCACTGATACTTGCAAACCTTTAACACTTTATTATTAGATTTGATCACACACATATTTGTCTTGGCATCATTTTATTGTAATTGAAGACTAGAATCAACTGATATCAGCCATGGACAGTCTACTAGTTGCAAATGGCCCTAAAAATATGCAAAGTGATTTAAAGAATAAATTGTATAAGTGTATCTCGGTCACCAATCACAGTCAATGTAGAATTTCTCATTAAGTTTGAAGCTACTTACAGTTAAAATCAAGTCACATGATCATAGCACTCTCAATTATAGAGAGCATAAAAGATATATGTCAACTAAAGAATAATATTGAAGTAATATTTTGGTCACTAAAGAATTACCAGGACTAAGGATTAGAGCTAAGGGTTTGGGTTATGTTAAGGACTTAGGGTAAGGGCTAGTACATCTTAAGGTTATTAGTTAAGTTACACTCAATTTTTATATGTAGTATCAATGTTTGGCTTAGAGAAGAAATGGGGATAGACTAAAAAGCAGTAGACCAACTGAGTATTCTTTACAGGGCATAACTCATTATTGAGCATTAAACTTTGAATAATAAAACTCACATCATTTCTAAGAAAGCATTATACCATCTGAATTTGTACCAGCAGTGCAGTGCATTTTGTACCTTGCTGTGTTTTTGTACATGTTTTAACCCCATGAAGTGTGTGGACTAACCTCTATGAATGGGCGTTTAAATTTTAGATGGACATGTTGAATAACAAATCTTGTGTTATTTCTCAGAAAGCATCATACTACATCTTAACTTGCAACAATTGTGCAGTGAGCCTTTTGCCTTGCTGCTTCTGTTTACAGGTCTTAAAGGGAGTATACTGTACGGGGAGTACAAAAAGGCCTTCAAAAGGTGATTGTGTGCAATCTTCTTACCAATGGTCTAAAATTCATGTATTGTCCATTTTAGAAACTTGCTGAAAGTAAATTGCTCTCATATGATCCACATTTGGAATAATTAGTGTTTTTATCAGAAATCCTCAAAATGTTCGGCCCGATCAATTTGAGGATTTGTGATTAAATCACTAATTATTCTAAATGTGGATAGTTTTATGGCAAATAACTTTCAGCAAGTTTATAAAATGGACAATACATGAATTTAAGACCATTGGCAAGAAGATTGCTCACGATCACCCTTTGAGGGCCTTTTTGTCTTCCCAGTACAGGATACTCCCTTTAACTCCATGTTAAACGAGACTGCATGAACAAGCATTGAGGCTTGAGACGGATGACAATGCAGTTACAGTGTCTGTATCTGAAAGCAAACTTCTCACCTGGGTGTCAAGGTTTTATCTCAGTAGTGTTAGGTCCCTACCATACAACATGGCACCAGTCTACCAACAGTATTAACCCTCACAGTCATCATCCTTGAATTCCCACATCATTTACCGTACATTGTCATGACATTGGTAATGAGAGGGTTCAACACTTTGGGATGATTTTATTAGTTCATTCAGCCGGCTTGGTTTGTTCAGGCAAATCACAATAAGGTGGTCTACAAAATTTAAACTTGGTAAATGTTATTTTTTCATACTCTGATTTATCATCAATGCTCAATTTATCATTGAAACACAAATCCACAAATCCACAAAATAGTATATGTATGTTACTGTTTTTCGTTTAATATCTATATTCCATTTTTGTTTGGAGGTTGCTTTCTTAAAGATTGTCCGTCCCTTTTGCAAGCTTAAAATTTGAAATCGTCTATCACGATCGTAAATTGAAGAAAGTGTGATTCAAGACCATTTCTAAGAATATAGCGTGTTGAAGCTCTATGTATGTAAAAATTTCAGCCATTAAATTTCAAACCGACTTTTTTCGTGCTACGAAAAAAGTATTAGTCTTTGTTACAGTATCTATGTGGCTATTATGCATGTGTGAAATCCTAATTTTATGAGTAATTACCAAACTTTGTCGATGATTCCTTCTATAGAATTTTTTTTTTTCATAATGCGTTTTATAATTAAATAAACAGATTAATCAATAAAGCAGATATTTCAACACAAACTGCTAAGAGCCTGAGGTAAAGACTATTAATCAGACGTTGTTTACGTGCATATTTGAATTTTACACTACGTATCAGTTTCAAATTATGAATATACAGCTTGCTAACACTTCTCTATATGTTTTGCCAATGTTTCGATGGTTTTGTGATGATCTGAAAAAGGGACGGGCTGTCTTTAACATGATGTGTGTGTAATGGAGCAACTAATCTTGCATGTTATGCAATTTTGTTATGTATTGAAATTCATGTATAACTAATTGTTACCAAAGTTGATTTTCATAAATGGACCATAACTTGTTAAATTCAATCAATTCAATTCATAATGCTTAGAAGTTGATTCAACTGACATTTCCTTGGAATGAAGCTAACTGTTTCTTACAAAACTTCTCTGCTCAACACAGCAGTCCTTCTCTTATTTGTTTTACTGCACTTTTGTGACCTACTCACAACCTTTCCATTACCACCCTCTCCTATATTTATATTTCATTCATATTTTTTTTAAATATTGAATGTGTGCATGTTACTGTACCTTGAACAGGGAAGGGAAGATTTGAATCCCTTGGAGAAATAACCAAGGATTGAAGGAAATGCACTGTACTGGGAAGACGAAAAAGCCTTCAAAAGGTGATCGTGAGCAATCTTCTTGCTAATGGTCTTAAATTCATGTATTGTCCATTTCAGAAATTGGCTGAAAGTTATTTGCACTCAAATGATCCACATTTGGATTGATTAGTGATTAAAGCACAAATCTTCAAAGTGTTCGGGCCGAACATTTTGAGGATTTGTGATTCAATAATTTTTTTTTTCCAAATGTGGATCATTTGAGGGCAAACAACTTTTAGCAAGTTTCTAAAATGGACAATACATGACTTTAAGACCATTGGCAAGAAGGTTGCTCACGATCATCTTTTGAGGGCTTTCTTGGCTTCTCAGTACAGGATATTCCCTTTAATGTGAGACAGTAAAACCTACAATGCAGTGAGAATGTACATGTACTTCACACATTCTAGCAACTGTTCAAACATAGTGTGAATCTTATGATATCAAAGTCTATTTGTTCCATTCTGATATACACCATCATGCTGACAATTCAAATGATGCTAAACTTAACACCGGAAAAGAGTAAATAATACCCATGTTGAACCTTCAATATGTGGCGTGTATTCTACTTTCTGTGATTGGCAGGTTACTGTTAAGATGTTCATGTTCATGTGCAACAGCCATTGCTTTTGGCATCATGTCACTGATTTTTATCATTTTGAAATGAGCTGGTTGTCACATGTAGAAGGGTGTCAGATAGCTAAAATAGCTTGGGTTACCTAGCACACAGCAATAGCCTTATTGGGTTTGTATATTGAGTGAGTCAATCTTTACCAGGGCCCTGTTGCATAAAACTTACCATTAATGGTAAATCTGCTTTCAATGGTAACTACCATGGCAACAGTGCTCAGCAGCAAAGTTACAATCAATGGTTAGGGCAGTATGAAATGCCCCCAATTTAGGGGTGGTGCATGCCTCTTGCACCCCCTCCAGGATCTACTACTGGATTAAGCCAGCTTAAAAGCAGCAATGGGGTACACATGTTTAACTCTTGTTCCGCTACAGGGGACTGTTTGCCCTAGGGATCAGGGTGCACAAAAGGAGCCCAAAGAAGCGCCACTATTTGAGTTCCTAAATTTGAGTGTAGTGTTTATCAACAGATGCATCGCTGCACATAACGGCTGTACTACCTGCTGGATTTACTACTGGCAAACCTGTATCATGTACTTGAAATGAAAGAAAATGTAAGATATCGGAATAACTTTGGAAGTTTAAGAGATGACTAAAAGGTAGTGCTTATCAATCATCAGATGCATCATTGCACGTAATGGTCATACTACCTGCTGGTTTTGCTGCTGGTAAACCTACATCATGTACTTGAAAACAAATTAAGATGTTGGAATATTTTGGGAAGTTTAACTATCTCATTACCATTGGAATGAAGATGTGTAGTATGCCAATGAGTTTTCTAAGCCGAGTAATGTAAGGGTTAAAAGATTAGGTCCATGGTGCAAAAAAGGCAATTAATGGTAACTCTGCCATCAATGGTAACTACCTTGGTATCATTGCTTGGCAGCCAGTCAAATTCAAGCTTTTCATTGAAGTTGCCAAAGTCACCATCAATAGTAATGCAAGTAATGGTAACTCTGCCATCAATGGTAACTACCTTGGTATCATTACTTGGCAGCCAGTCAAATTCAAGCTTTTCATTGAAGTTGCCAAAGTCACCATCAATAGTAATGCAATTAATGGTAACTCTGCCATCAATGGTAACTACCTTGGTAATCATTCCTTGGCAGCCAGTCAAATTCAAGCTTTTCATTGAAGTTACCAAAGTCACCATTAATAGTAATGCAATTAATGGTAACTCTGCCATCAATGGTAACTACCTTGGTATCATTGCTTGGCAGCCAGTCAAATTCAAGTTTTCCATTGAAGTTGCCAAAGTCACCATCAATAGTAAGTTTTATGAATCAGGGCCCTGGAGTGATTCAACATCGCATGTCAGTGTTATTGATTCTGCTGAAGAAGCTACAAAACTTATGGTAACATGCCCCTTGAGATTATAAAACACCTTAGAGATTTGTCTTTCAATCCCCTTATCTCTACTATCAGTGGCAGATCATTAGACAAAGCAAAACAAGATGTAATGACTCTACATGTGGTCAAAGATTAACCAGAGATCCACCAAGCCTCTCCGTTGATTGACCAATGGTCAGATTCCGTTACTCCCAAAGCAGTCAGTTTCAAACTGCCGCAAACAACACCGCCGGACTGGTCACCTTCAAATTGAGTGAGGGATGGATTACCTCCTAAACATTCCCTATAGGAGGGCGGCTTTTGTATTAAAGTCAGCAAACATATCCCATTCATAAGCCCAATGGGGGTTGAACGGTCTATACCAAGTGCTTTGTGGAACTCGGAATGAATAAGAGGCCAGCAATTGAGGCTGTTTTGCTCTCAGATTTTCCTCCCATTGAGTGTAACTTTTGGGAAGTCTGAGCAGTGCTCTGAGAGGACCGTGGAACTCTTCAAGTTTGCAGTGGATTCGTGAGCTTTGAGAAAGGGATGCCAGGCCTTTAGCAGTGGATGTTAGAATTGCAGCTCTTCTTGTTCCTCTGCTTGGTAAACACTTAACGCTTAATCCGGTGGAAGAAGGGAAATCTGTTTGACTGGACAGGGTGTGTGGATGCTACTACTACAGACTACTCCTCCTATCTGCTTTGGCTTCTGATTGGCGAAAGGATTTGAATAATTTGCAATAGATCTGCATGGAAGGAGACAAATAACATTTTTTGTTTGGACTATACTTTAAGGAAATTAGACACTTGCTGGATATCTGCTGCATTATCAGTTGACACAAAGGTTGAGTTGAAGTTCAAGTAAGTGATATTTTATGCATATCTTTTTTATAATGTTTTCATTGCTATAGGAACACACATTTATACTCAAGAGGACTAATCCATTCAACATGGGTAACCAACTTCCTAATTAAATCTGAATTTGCTCTTTTTCTTTCTCCTCCCTTTTCTATCTCTCTCCTCCATTTCCATCTCTCTCTCTCTTTCTCTTTTTCTATCTCTCTCTCTTTCTCTGTATCTCTCTCTCTCTCTATTTCTCTTCATCTCTCTGTTTTACTCTCTTTCTCTCTCAATTTTTCCAATGCTCCATCTTTTTTTACCTCTTTCCCTTCTTCTTTCCACTACCTTTTGTGTTCTATACTTCAGATATATTCCCTCTCTCTAAGCCTGATTTTCTGTCTGGCTCTCATTTTCTCTCTCTCTCTCTCTCTCTCTCTCTCTCTCTCTCTCTCTCTCTCTCTCTCCCTCACCCTCTCTCCTCTCCACCTCATTATACACTCCCTCCCCATTCTTACACATATCATGTGTTACAATTATGTTATGTATGCTACAGAAGATTTATTTACTCACTCCAGGCTGCCAGTCCATATGAACAATGCCATATCAGAGTGCCACACATATGCTAATATAGACCCAAACACAATACAGATAGATTGGGCTAATTACTTTTGATGCCTGGCTTTTTTATTAGCTCCGGCTGTCCTGCCCTGCCCTCTTGATGAATTGTCATCAAGGTAATGATATCAGTCAATATTTACTCCGCCTGGATAATGGGACATTATGGAGGAGACAGCATAATCTCCATCTAATCATTTTTCCCCATCAAAATGATTTATTCTTCAATGATTGCTAGATTGCAAAGTATGCATACACATGTTGACCTATTGTAGTATTTGTGTTGCTCAAAATGTGTAATGTGCTATAGTGCTAACTCCAACACCAGATATAAGTGAGATAATAGATGTATGTACCGGTATTGCTTGCCTCATAGTACTCACTGTTACCATAACATTCCAATTTGAATTGAACCCCTCAACTCTCACGAAAATATGAACGAAAGATTATATGAGCTCACTCTTAGGATTGTGGTACTACAAAATGAAAAGAAGTCATAACTTTTACAATGCATTAATATGAAGCAGAGAATGATGTAAAAACAGGAGTAATGGTTGGGGATACAGTTCCCTGCAAGTGTGTTCTATTTGAAATTCCCATAGTTTGTTTCCAATTTTGCCTTATCATTCTCAGGAACAAAAAGTTAATGATTTATGAAGAAAAACTGAGTTGCAAAGTTAAGCCTTGTAGGTCTAAACATATTCATCCTTTGCATGCATGTCAATCTACTATTCTATGGGATTTAACTGTAGTACAGGCACAGCAATGGAACGGTGGTATGGACAGTATACAGTTCATGCATCTATTCACTTGCAAATGCTGTACTTCTTCTATTTTACCAAATTGTTATTTGTTAAGAAATTCAAAAGACACCCCAGAAGCTTTATCATGACCAGAGTGTGTTTTGTGTACGTTCTTGTCATTCTAGTTTAAGTGCAAGTTATTGAAAGCCTTGCATAAGAATGGGTGCTTAGGCTATCCAAACACTCCTTGTGGTGCTACAATATTGGAACAGTGAGAGTGTCTCATTAGATTATGTAAGGGAGAAAAGACGCTGTCAACTTGGCAGCCAAAAGTGTTACTGTTGAGAGACGGGTGGCCTTCACGCTAAGATTTAAGAAATCTCTTAAGATTTATTCAATTGTATGTATTGTATGCATGGGTGGCAGTCACTGGTATCATATTTTAATTGCCTTTATAAAGACCTTGGGATTGTTATGAAATTGATCCTACTTGTACTTCCATCCTTATTATTTCTCTCATTCTCTCTCTCTCACCCCCCCCCCCTCTCTCTCTCTCTCTCTCTCTCTCTCTCTCTCTCTCTCTCTCTCTCTTTCTCTTTCTCTCTCTCTCACATTCCTTCTCTCCCTCCTTCCACCATCTCTTCCTGTCTGTATAGCTGTCTTTCTCTGCCACTATCAATATAGAAGATATATTTTGATAATCTAATGTGGTATTAAAGTTTTCTAGCTTTCTCTCACTCTCTCTCTCTCTCTCTCTCTCTCTCTCTCTCTCTCTCCCTCTCTCTCTCTCTCTCTCCTTCTCTTTTATTCTCTCTCTCCCTCCCTCCTTACCACTTTCTCCTCCTCCGTCCTCCCCCCTATCTTTCTCTCCTCTCTCCCTCTCCATTTTTTTCTCCACTGCCTCTACATTTATGACACAACATCTGTTTTAAATACAGTGCATAAACTATGTGTTAGTGTCAGTGTCAGTTATTATCCTAATAATGTTTTAATGTACTTGTGGGTGGACAAAGTACAAGTAGAAGTTTATGCATGTACAGTTTAAAGTGGTAAGGTTGCATGGATTCACTGCCAATGTTCATGCCAAAGTCCACACTGTTATGGTAAGAAATGTTTATGTACGGTGCACATTTCCATTTTGTTTCTTATTGTACTTGTTTTGGGGAAGTTCTTCCCCACACAATATGAAAACTACTACTTGTATTGCTACTACTTCTTCTATTTCTACTACTACTACTGCTGCTACTATTCCTACTGCTACTATTACTACTACTTCTTCCACTGCTGATACTGTTACTGTTGCTGCTGCTTCTACTAGTACTGATACTTCTGTTACTTAATTATATCATTACTACTAATGATGATAAGTATAAGAATAATTCCTGCAATATTCATAATAATGATTATAGTATGCCTGTATAATTACTAATGATGATAATAATAATCACAACTAGTTCCACTATTTGTCTTAAAACACAACTTTTTAATAACCTTAAGAGATGAGAGTGAGAAGAAGTCAGATGCTTTCTTTATTGAGGATTTGCTTCACTAGCAAAGGAAGAAGCAAACGTAGCATGTCAAATAGCTTGGTGTATGTATTAACTCATATTAACTCTCTCATTGCCAAACACTGGCAGCCCCAAATCAATGACAACTCAGTTTTTTGCCTATGGGACTGAGTGAAGTGGAGAGACTAGTTATGAGGTTTAACATTTTCTATCCTTATAGCACTCCTCAAGCTGATTTTTTAAGGGGATTTCACTATCAATTGGATTCTCACATTCATTGCTCAAGTACTATACTATATCCCTTTATGTTTTTCTAAAAGCACAGTGGTACTTCACTGTAGATTGTGCTGGCAGGGTAAGAAAATACCCTTATTATCATGATTATCATTATCATCATCATTTCAGCTGTTCTCCATTTCTCAGTAATTCTGTAAAGTCACGTGAATACAACATCAACAAGCATCCATTTAAGATGGTTTAGTGCTAAAGCACAAAATGTTAGAAAAATAATTCCCACGGGTAAGAAGTTCTAAGGTAATTAATCCCTCCTTGTTTTCAAAAGGATTTGCCTTGAATTCGGTTTGATATCAACCGTAGCGCCCGTGCTGGCACTGGTTCCCTAGTCATTTCAAGCTGGGTGAGCCGTTTATGCTGCGCCATGGTAACCAGGAAGATAAGAAGCCGTGATAAGGTTTCTGTGACTTTGACCCGCTTAGAGTTGAGGCACCAGACAGAGGGCTAAACAGGGTGAATGACGGCCAAGGATTTAGATGATTTGCATGGGGAATTTCTCTGGGAGGTTTGGGGATATGGGGGGAAAATGTGCACATTATTTTGTCTCCTTATTTCCTTCGTGATTTCTTCTCCTCTTTTCCATCCTTCTTCTTGTGTCTACTTTGATTTTTCCTTTGTAATTTACCTTGCCTGTTCCATTTTACTTCTGTAGTTTAAATCATTAACAGTCACACAATTCAGTGTATGTACTTTGACTATTTACATGTATGATACTCCCAATAAAATTGTCTAAACTTGAGTCTCAACTTGGTAAACATGAGTGAAACACCTCAATGTTGACTTTGGTTCATCCTCTAGTCTGTGTTTTTTTCTGTGTATGTTATTCTTCCTCTTCTTTCTTTCTCTTTCTCCTTTCCTTTTGCTTTATTTTTCATCTTGATTTGATTGCTGCTTTCATTTTGCTTTAGATTTCATCTCCTCCTTCATGTCCTCTTCTTCTTTTCTCCTTTTCTTCTTCCTGTATGCATTTTCTTCTACCTGTTATTTTGTTTCTTTCTTGTATTAGCAATATATTCCAATAAGTCTACTTGTTTTTAGTTTGGAGGAACTAATTATTCTGCAGATCAGTGTTAAATAGTTGAATGCATTGCAATTAAATTGATTTGGTCCAAGACTTTCATGTCATGTGTATCATTCACACATAGTCAAATGCGATGTATAAAATTTCATTCTTAACAGGATTCTCAATTCCAAAAGCCATGATAGATGCATTGTTCTTCTATGCAACCAATAGACGCACACAATTTAATTGTCTTTTCGGTGGATAATATCGCATGTATTTATGAGGTAGACTAAGACTATCTTTGCAAGCATGATTGGTGTTGGTATGTATCATTCATGGCACAGTGCGATCAGTTTCCTACCAGATATGCTAACAAACACACACTGATGATAAACGCTGAGCATTTGGATTTACCTGACAAAGTGTTGAAAATGTCCAACATTTTTAGTTCATCCATCATGTTGCGCCTAGCGATGCGGTATACCCCCCATGGGTGCTTCCAGTTTGGCCCCACACGTTGGTCTAAAAGCCTCCATGTGCCCGTCTGATCTCATTATGGTATGTGCCTTATATTGTTGCCGCGGAACTAGCCCTGTTCATACGGGGAGTTAACCTTGCATTTCACATGATGTGACAACAATTTAAGTGCATGTGTAAACAGATCATTAGCAGTAGCAGTTTTAGCAAATTAGATCATAGCCATTTAAATCACTGATTTTTGTTGTTGAAAATATATGTGACTAAAATCAAATGTATCATTTATATTAAAAGTCGCTCTTTAAATCAGCCCCTCTCAAAATCGCTACATGAACTTCTAATCCTGATAACTACTTCTGTGGAGACATCATATCAGTTTGTTTGCCTGTTTGTTCTAAGTCTTTTGAACCATACTACTATGAAATGCAACAAGAGTATGCACTCGTACAGAGCATAGTATACATTTTTAATGTGGACAAACACTCTATGCTCTAATATACACTGTGTACATGGTCTTTGCTTACGCTGACAAAAATGCAAAGGTTCCCTTTCATTTTGTCCATGTAACCAAAGACCATATTAATAGTGATACAAACTACATGAGCCATTCATATACAGCTCACCAGGTGTTTAAACTTTATAAATATTTTAAAATGTAATGAATTCTGCGAAGAAAGTTGAGTGCGAAAGAGTCCTTCACCTCCTCATATTTCATCTTGCACTAGAAATGCGGGCTGATGACAGAAGGATATTTAGTACAGTCGCTGCTATGTGTGATATGTTTGCAGATGTCATAAAGTTGAACAGTTCTGTATACATGGGCAAATATCATAAACATATTTAAGCTGTTGCAAAGATAGTTGAAAGATTGCTTCTTCTAGAATGTTTTCTTGTATTATATTTGTGTATGTATACGTAATAATTCATGCATATTTCATTTCCTTCTTTTTTTCTCTCTCTCTCCTTTAGCTGTGAAGGTGCCAATTATGAAACACACAAATCCCCTAGAAAAACAGTTTATCTGGCATACAAAGGGTCGATAATTGCATGAAGTTATATAATAGCAGTTTAATAACGGATAAGACTCTGTTATTATTCCATCATATTTGGAACCCGGTAGCCCTGTTATACTCCAGATATATCACATCAGACTTAATTTTTTGTGAGCGTATTATTATGGTATGAATGTGATTTTGGTCTTTATTCACGTTATGTGGCATAATACAACATAGAATGACTGGTGCACATTAAAAGCAATGTAAAAAGATGAGAAATCAGAAATACCAACAACCATTCATGGTAATTTAACCTTTCCTCTACCAAACAACATGTTGGTCTATGGGATTTGTATACATTCATGGTGAAAATATATACACATGGCATATACACTCCAGCTCAAAGGAATTGGCATAGGGAAAAGGAAAGGGAAGGACCCACAGTTTTAAGCCGCGGTCCTCATATAGGGTGCAATTAAGCCACATCCTTTTACTTACTGCATTTCTATTTTAAATTTGGACATCCTTACTGGACTTTTACGAAGCCTGAATATCTAAATGTGAGCAATGGGTTGAATTACTGTACTGATCAGTTCATCTCCCCTATTCAAAATGCAAGCTTTCTTTTCATTCTTTTTTCTGTTTGTATGCAGGACCATGTATCTCTTGTAATGGCCAGAAGGTGAAGATTGCTTGTGCGATAGAGAGAGAGAGCAGAGAAAGCTGAAGATTGAAGGATGAATACTTCCGATGGGGATGCCGAGTGGACCGATCCAGATAGTCCAGAAAGAAGGAATAGGGAGGAGGAGGAGGAGGAGGAGGAGGGGAGTGAAGATGGTAAGATTGACAATTTCATGTTTTTTTTAATAGGATCATTACATTTACTTTTGGAATAAATTGTTCAAGAAAGATGGAAAATGGGGAAAGATTAGGGGGAAGAAGAGAAGGTTCAATTGATTATTTTGCTTGTAGTAATGAAATAATTGGAGTGAGCGAAGGTAAAATGGAAGAGGAGGAAAGAGACAGAAGAAGGTAAGATTGATGTAGTTTCACTCTTTATGACTCTTTATGAGTCTTTATGATTGTTAATTTGATCAATATTATATTTCATTACCATAAATTATGTTAATATGTTAATATTACAATAAGAGTCTTTCGACAAGTGTAAGTTCTTATTTCCACTTGGATTTATCCCATCATAATTTCTTTGCCCATGCTGTTACTTAGTTTTTTATGATAAGCAGTACATTTCTGTCCGCTACTAAAGCAGTTTCCTTCCATTGTGATGATTGCCATTCCAGAACTGGAGACCAGCTCAGATGTTGAATATGACTACTCGGTAGAAGAAGAGGATGACGATGATGAAGACGATGGTGATGAGGAGGAAGGAGACTTAGAAGATCAGGCAAGGGCTGAATCGTCTCCGCATGAACTTGTGGTCAACGGTCATGGAGAAGAAGAGGAGGAAGAGGATGATGATGACGAGAGAGAAGAAGAAGAAGAAGAAAGTGATGGAGAGGACGAGATGGAGACAACTCCTCCCAACCAGTCGACGCAACATGATTCCCTCTATGACAGGAGTGGCAGCCCCCAGCAGAACGTTTCTTTCGGACAGTCACAGCAGAGCGAGCAGCCATCGATAACTACACGGCCACGAGGAGGTGTAGCAACAACAACGCAACAACGGCAGCAGCAGTCGACTGCAGGTGTCGGTCAGAGCGGAGAGCATTCTAGGGAAGGGGAAGGTGGGATGGAGGAGGAGGAAGAGGAGGAAATCGAGCCGGGAATCATTGGACCTCTGCATATGGATCATGTGGACTTTATCCTCGACAGCATCGATGCTGAACTGAGCGACCTCATCACAAGGGTACAAACATATTCAAGTTCAAGTTCAATTTTTTTACTCCTCACTAAAAAACATTACGTTCAAGGTTATGCCATACAAAGGACTGACACAAATGCAAAAAATATACAAATATAAAGTAATTTGAGATGGTACCAGCAAGGAAGGAATAGAGCTTTATGATAGCTGACCAATGAATGTGAAAGTATTCAATTAACAAAAACCTACTTAACCCAGGACACAATACTGCAGACGAGGAGGGAATGAAAAAGAGTGAAGATGGCAAAAGATAACACCTATAACAATTTTTCCCTTCTTTGACAAAAGGAAGCAACTAATTAAAGAGACTTTTCTTGTGAATTTGCAAAATGTGTCATTTGCGTTGGCATCAGTGCAACACCACATCATGTTAGATTTAATATCTTGCAGCAAGATGGATATTTCTTCTCCAGATTTTGCCCGTGTGTAGGGAATACTGTGTGAAATCTGAGAGAGCAAATAACCCAACTTTGAGTGATTTGTCACTTGCTTCCTTTTGTTAAAGTAGGGCAGATTTAAAAGCACAGCATATATGTGGAGAGTATTTGTTCACATTTTGTTTTAAACATATTTAAGGCTCTGTTCACATAGATTTGGTTTCTGTGTGGCAGTAGTAGCATCCTGCCATGCCCTGTAAGCACTAGGCCAACTTTGAATGATTTGTCACTTGCTTCCTTTTGTTAAAGTTGGGCAGATTTAAATATATGTGGAGAGTATGTGTTCACATTTTGTTTTACACATGTTTAAGGCTCTGTTCACATAGATTTGGTTTGCTGCGTGGCAGTAGTAGCATCCTGCCATGCCCTGTAAGCACTAGGCCGACAGGATTGAAAGAATGTTATACAGACCTTACAGCCATGAAAGACAACCGTAATAGCCCATGCATAATTCCTGTAACTGATGTAACAAATACATTTTGTTTAAGGTATGTTAAAGGATTGCCTGATAGATTATGAAAATGAAAAAGAAAATACTTTGAAAGAGAGACAACTATTGCATTTCATGGAGCTCAGTCCCAACAGTATTGAAAATGATCGTTGGAATATGCGTGGGATTACGTGATGCTGACAGATCGCATTTGGGAATGTTTTTTATTTATCGTTCATGATTGACTCTTTCTGCTTCTTGTTCTTCTTTCCTGCTCCCTCCCATCTTGCAGAGTACGCGTGGTTCTCCAGAAGAAAAAATGAAGAAGAAAAAGAAGAAAACAAAGTCTAGAAGTAAAGCTTCTTCAACTAATAAAGTGCGAGGTAAGGATATTTCCAAATACACTCATACTTTATTAACTGCTCTCCACCCAGGGGTGTAAATGGGTACCTGGTAGGAGGTGGACGATTCTATGAATGAGCTTGACCCTGCGCAGATATCATGCAGTGGGCAATGAATTCCCCTCGAGAGTGGAGATGGTGCACATATGTCTACCTGATACATTCTTGTACCCAGCAGCCAGGACTATAGTTTCTACACCCCTCTTAAGTCAGTCTCTGGGCTGGAAAATGGGACCGACCCTCTATACCATTAAACATATATAATTCAAGAAATGGTGTTATGATTAAGTTGTCAGCTATTGTAAGATTAATAATTAAATTGTTTGTAGCAGGTGTGGTATAAAGAGTGTACTTTGCTGAGTTTTGTGAGATATATATCACTAGATAATAAGCTCTGCACATTTTGTCCAAAGTCATTCTGATGGACTAAGGCCCAAACTGTCTCATAAACAAACAAAAAATTGTTTAAAAGACTGTACAATTCTCTGTATTCTCATCCCATTCTTGTACCAAAAAATGTACCTGGCATAACATGGATTAAGGACTAAATCTCCTAAATCCCATGGTTTAAGCCTTCAATGTCAGTTACCCCCTGTCTCTGTAAATGATAGTCTAAGGGACCACCTATAGGTCAGTCATAAAACAAACTTCATTCATACATAACTTATCTGATATATCCAACTATTTGTACACTGGTATTATAGATGCAGGAGTTTTCTAACAAAACTCAGCAAAGTAATTCATGGAACCAATGAACAGTTAATTTTTTGCAAATCTTGTTATGTGACACAGGGGTCGAAAGAAAAATTAAATCAGTCAGTCTGTCTGTCCGTCCATATGTATCTTATCTCAAGAACCATTTGACAAACATAGTACCTGTATGTTAAGTATCAATCCAATGAGCTGTTGAACTATTTAAATCTTGGCATCAGGTGACATAGAGGTCAAAGGTCACAGTATGGCTGGGCCTGAAGACACCAGCTTTGAGAGCACCCAGGCTCCCCATGACCAGCCCCAGCCCCAGCCACAGGTCCAGCACCGGCTCCAGGCCCAGTCCCAGCCCCAGCCCCATCCGCAGGCCCAGCCTAAGCCCACAGAGAGGGCCTTTGCAGTCACCTCCTCCACCGGCAAGCAAGCCAAGAAGCCAAACAGCGGCAGGGGTACCAGGCTTGTCTCTGACTCCAAGAAGAAGAAGACGGGCTCCCTTCAGCCTCGAGCACACGTCCTGAGCCAGAGTGAGTTCGCAAGAAACTTATCTATTTTTCTTTTTTTCACTGACATTTTTGTTTTCCACTTCTACTCAATCCCCAATGTCCATTTCATTGTTTACCAGTTACCACTACCACTAGCAGTTACATATCTGCCATAAATGATTCAGTCCACTGTGAGTTGCTGGAGTGATTGTAGTCTTTGTGTAAGCAGTGGTAGATCTATGGGGGGAGGGGGCATCTACCCCCCCCCCCCCCCCTCTTGAGATCTCAATTTTAAAAAAAAGAAATGGGGTGGGGCATAGGCTTAGGATTTTTGTAAAATAGCAAAATGAAGACCCGCCTGCAAAAATACCATGTCGAGCTGGGCTCTGGTCTTGGCATCTCTTAACCCTTCCCCCCCCCCCCTCCCCATTCCCCCCTTTGCAAAAAGCTAGATCTGTCCCTGGTTAGTCTATGTGTAATACAGCCACATTTTAATCGTTGCTAAGGTTTTGGACATAAATATAACAGGCATCCTGCCATTTGAAGTTTTAGTTTCCCTCAGTTCTTGTGAGATGGTGTAATAAGTCTCACAGATATATATGTTCTTAAGTCAATTATGAAGTGAGGTATATCAGGTTGTCACCATACTCTGCATATTTAATCAGTTTAAATGTGTATGCAATGTGGTCTTATCCTGTTCCGTCACTGCTATCCTCCCAAGATGCGGAAGACTCCCCTGGTGCTGTGAGCGATGCAGAGTCCATCTCAGCCGAGGAAGTCCGCAGGAGAGTGGTCCAGTCGCTCCACCAGCAAGGTATGGGTTCAAACCCCCGCGCTGAGTGATCCAACCATGCTATCTTGAACCATACTTGAATTCAATAGACTTTAGATAAATTGTGGTCTACACCATAGTAAAAAGCTTAATAATATTGTAATTTTTGCACGACATCTATTTTTGCGCTCTTCGTGCAAGACAGAGCAAGCCTGAATTTAACATCACTGCAAATTTAAAACCAACCTACTTTTATGTAGCAGGCTACACTGGCAATCTATCGGGGATTCGGTGGTTACCAATTCTGGTATTCAACTTGTGCGTGTTGCACAGCCATTAGCTTTTTTGTGACATTGAAATGTTCATCATAATTAATGCTTCATTCTGGGTGTTTTTGATGATTTCAATGCATCGCTTGGATTTTTTTGAAGTGACAAACATTTCTTGCGCGTGAAACATG
Organism: Arbacia lixula; assembly: GCA_963669155.1. Lineage (NCBI taxonomy): Eukaryota > Metazoa > Echinodermata > Echinoidea > Arbacioida > Arbaciidae > Arbacia > Arbacia lixula. Next base: position 15,412,566 of record OZ022583.1, read on the forward strand.
ACATCCAGCGAATATGTTGTAGCTGTGCTGTGCCGCAAATACTTACTTCTGCAAAAATTATAAGTAAGTGACAAAAGCAGATATGGGCTGTTAACAGGAACACTTCTTGACAGCTTTGTAATAGCAAATGATTATGTAGACAATTCAATATATGTATAATACCATTGTTAAGTTCAACTCTCCTGTGCCTTTGAAAAAAAAAGCGCACCCTGTCAGGCAAACTACAAAATTGTTGCATTTTTCATGCATTTTTTCAATCCTTAATCATTGCTAAGTTTCATTTGTCACCAACTAGATCTACATGTTGTACCTGTGGTTCGTGCAATGTGTAAGAAAATATAAGGATGTAAAAGTGATACACTACCTATATGAGTCATGAATTTGTACATGTATCATGTAGATACAAAGAAGTTAGAGCTCACTGTTTGACGTGTTTCACGCATCACTTAAAACTCTTGATTTCTTCTTCTTCTTCTTCTGATCGTTTTCCCTCATCACGTAGAAAAAATAGCTCCTGGCTCTCTGCCACCACACGCACAACTCACCAGCAGCCAAGAGTTCCATCTAGCAACCACACCAGCCACCAATCACCATCACCATAGCAACATCAAGAACATTAGCAATAACATTAGTGCCTCACAGAAAAGTCCGCCCATTGCAGCTAACGGTCCACCAAGCGATGCTGTGGACGCAAATAGCATAAGTGGGAAAAATCAGAGAAGGACTGCTGCGGAAAAAAAAGCCAAATTTGGCGGGAAGGGGTCGAGCGGGAGGAAAAAGAGAGGGAGCGTTTCTAGCAATTCCAGCAAACAGTCAAACCCAAATATTCCGAGCAGTCAGCAACTCCATTCAACGCCAAGACAGAGTTCTCCCTTGCATATCACGCAGGGTGGTAGCGACCAGGTCTTGAGACTCAGAGACATCTTGAACAATTGCAGAGACGAAGATGAGTCGGAGAGGGCGTCCGTCGCAACCGATTATCTCCTGTCGCAGCCGGCTGTGGCTGCACCGAGCATGAGCGACATGGAATCCATCGCGACGGAGGACTTTGAGTCCGCATTCCAGAAGTTCTCGATGCCAGGGAAGAGCAACAGGAAAAAGAAAAAACTAGCAGCCAATCAGAGCAGGGCCCGGAATTTGAATAATGCGCATCCACCCAATCAGGTGCCAGGTCTTGGCATGCAGCGGGAGAGGAATCAGGATGGTGGGAAGAAAATGAAACGGACAGTTTCGGCGCCCCCTATAGAGCCGAGCGGGCTACCAGAGTATATGTATATGCGCAAGGAGGTGTCAGAGAATGATGTCGGGAACGACTCCGTCATTACAGAGAATTATGAAGCTCACTTCCTTGCCTTTCCATTGAAGAACATTCAAACAGGTACCACATTTCTCTCTTGTTTTTCTTTTTCTGTTTTTCTTTCTTTTCTTTTTACATTCTTCTTTTTATTGCTGTATAATACATAAGTCATCTCTTTTTTCTCCATTAACTTATTCTATTACAAGCAGATTTCTTCTTAATCCTTGCATACATTTGATTTCATTAGAAGTGATCTATAGTTGTTTTTCAGTGGTGCATGCTTACGATAAGGTGATATGTAGACAACTTGCTAGTGCATCAAACCATTCAGCCATTTCTGTAGCTTTCATTCCTATACAGCATAGGGCCACAGCTGTAGACTAGATAGAATGAGGTTCCTGCCTGCAGTGTTATTGAAAATGTGAATGCATTTTACAGTCGTTCCTCTTGATTTTCTCTTTTTCATACCGGGCATTAAAACAAACTTTTTCAAGAAGAAATGAAGGTATTTCTTCTTTGATGTGAGTATGAATATGAAAATGAAACTGCATGAATGAATCAAATTAATGCATTAATTGCAATACAACACACACATACTCTCTCTATCTTTTTATCTCATTCTGTCTATGTCTCTCATCTTGTCTTTCTTTCTTTCTCACTTTTTCTTTCTTTCATCCTTCATTCCTTTTCTTTTCTATCGTTCCCTCTCTCTTGAATATTTGAATGTCCCCCCTCATTTCAATTTATCGCTCTCCCTCTACTCCTCTTCCTCCTTCTTGTCCTCCTCCCCTTCCAGAACACCCAGCGGTGGTACCCAAGAAATCGCCCTCCCGACCACGTCCGCAGCCCCACCCCCACCCCCACCCCCACCAGAATCCAGGCAACCCACCCCCAGTCCGCTCCCATCCCAACCAACAGCACCCCCACCACCACCACGCCCCACACCCTCATCCCCACTCACGCCCCCGCCCACAGCCCCAGAGCGACCCAGAGTCAGTCCAAACGGAGGATTACGAGAACCGATTCCGGTCGCTGATTGTCCGGCGTCTGGCGGGCGTGCCCCTCTGCAGTTTCGACACGGTGACAATCCAAAGTGACCTAGACTCTGTGAAGTCTTCTGAGATCAAGCGCAAGTTTAAGAAGGCCGTCCATCACAAACAGGATGGTAGGTCATGTATATCTTTTTTTCTTTTTGGTTTCAAAAAAGTTTTTTCAGATCTATTTTTCAATGTAATTGTAATATCTTAAGAGGATTTGTTTATCAGTTTCATAAAAGCTCAGGTTAGTTGTGCAAGGGGGGAAGCTAAGCCACCTTCAGATGTGCATAGATATCCTCAGCTCCATCCACTAGAGACAGGGTACCCGATTTGAAACTCGGCAGGAATTGGCAATATACCCTAAGGATAACTTGTGTAAAATCTCACAGTCATATCTTCACGAACATTATAAGGAAAAGTGACAAAATATCCTTGTATACGTTTGAAACTCACTGACCATGGTCTACATTCATAATCGTATCCCTGTCACCTTGTGACGCTTTTTTGTTCCTATTGAACGCATGCACTGTGGAGTGGACCAATGTGCAATCAATAGCATAGAGCAGTCTCCAGTATCTAAGCTATAGGTTTCGGATGACCCGCCCCAAATCTAAAAATCTAAATCTAAAAAAGTGATCCATGTAATTTCACTTAAAGTTAGTTTCCAGTTCTATTATTCGGAGGGAAGTTCTTGTACAGTATTTTCTCCCAGTTTCCATGTTTCTTACAAAATTTTATTGTTATGCCCTGCAAAAGGGACACCCTATTTTGAAATAATACTTCTCTTTATTTCTGAGCACTGCTAAGCCTCATCTCCCAATGGTCCCCCAGATCAACATGATATTGGACATTTTTTTGTGTGTGATTTGGTAATGTACATCTAATCCGTATCAACAGATGTCAACATGCATTTTGATTACAGGGGACTGTAAAGCATTTGTTTTCAAGAAAAATACATACACACATGGTGTAGCGACACAATTTGCTAACAAATTATCCAAAAAAATGTCACTTTCTTGAACAGGAACATCCAGCATAGAGGAGGTGGAGGATGGGAAGGGGTCAAAGGTCATAGGAAGATCACAGAGGTCAAAAGGAAGCAGGTCAAACAGTCTGCACAGTAATTCATCAGAATCTCAGCCAATCAGGACCAGTAACACACCAAGAAACACAAAGAAAGGTAAAGTCACAGACGTAGGCCTACTGCGGTTGTTATAATATCAAAATTTTAGAAGAAGCAAAATTGCTTTTACTAGGAGAGTAAGATGGGTTTTTCTTCACTTTAGAGCCCGGGATCATATAAATACCTCTAAAATTAGGAGTCGTGTACAGTTAGTTATTCTATTGAGCAACATGTTTCTAGGATTAATTGATATGTCCTGATGGATTCGTGAGCATAGCTCCCCCTTGTGGTGACTTCTGGGCTAGCTTGAGGAAAAACTCAAGCCACAAATGTTGCAGGTTGGAAATTAGAGATCAACATGTGGATAGATAATTCTCAGAATGAATGAATAATTAGTTATTAGATCATGCATAAATTGTACTGATTGTTCTAATTGGGTAACCTATCATAGAAATAAGCATTATACAGATATATTTAGTAAGTTGGTTAGTTATTTAGATAGTTGCCTCAAATCTATCATTCCCAGAGGATATTTCTTTTATCAGCCATTTGCCTACACGCTGAAATTTGCTTTCGTGTTATAAATGTATAAAGAAATGAAAAGAAGTATTGTTTGTTCTCCCAACCTTTTAAACCACTTGGCTAATCCGATATTGTCTGCAAGAACTCTTTTCAAAGATCTCAATTTCTTTGGTCATTTTATCTTAATATTTTGTGCAGGCAATTCCCAGGGAATAAGAGGTCAACAAACTTCTGGGCAACCGGGCATCTCTGCAACACACTCCAAATCACCGGCCCTCCACCACTCCAGCATGCCTAATCTCTCCAACGTTGCACTACCAAATAACCTTCATCCCTCTGCCCACATGCAGCAGCATGGAACACCCCTCTCCAGGGACAAGTGGAGGAGTCCACCAAAGAACTCCCAATATGAGGGCCAGCATCTTCCACTCAAAATGAGGTAGGATTACTTAAAAGTCTAACACAAAACTCTCTCTTTGTAGAATAAACAATGCATGTGCGCCAAGTAGTGGTGATGTGGTATAGGGCTTGTGCACTTTGACTGAACTTGAGATTGCAGGTTCAAACCCTAGTATCCACATTGCTGCTCTCCACCCAGGAGTATAAGTAAGTACTTTGTAGAGAGTCAACTACTTGGTCAATGAATTTGACCGAGCTCTGGCAATCCCACTCCCCAGATAGTGGAGATGCAAAGAGAAAGCCCCACTATATGTGATTTGTGTTAAATGTTGAAAAAAAAAGACGGGATTAACTTCTAGTCAAATACGATACATCTGATGTTTGTTATGTCTTGATGAACAGTCACAAGTAATATGTCAAATGATCAGACAAATATTGTCTCTCTACTGCAACTCATGAGACTTGAACATTAGATTGTGTGTCAGCATAGGTTTACATCTTATCTTTATCTTATCACTGAATCAATCTAAAAAGTGATCTGATATTTTTCCTCGACTAGTCCATTATCAGTTTAAAATTTTACATTTCTTTTGAAACAGTGACAAAGAGAAAAGGTATAAATTAGTCCTATGAATAAAGGGGTGAAATTCCACAAGAAAAAGCCTTGTCCTCCCTTCTATCTAGCAGTTAATCACTTATTCATATAACATTTTTTTGTTCTATGCTTCATCAATAATCAGAAAAGGAGATAGTGAGCCAACATTTATTTGAGGATATTAATGATTAGATGTGCATTCAGAAACCCTGTCTGTACTTATGTCATCTAGAATAATCATCCATTAGTATGGAAGAAATGTTAGTTACTCAACTTGTTATGCAACCAACAGCTCTTTTTTTTTGTTCCAACACAGAGAACTGAATGTATGATGTAATCCCATTCATACTGTGGTAGCAAATTGTATAATAGCCTTCCTATCTCCATCTCTTGCATTACACTCACAAAGTTTACATCTGAAGCACGTTGTATAAGCTACACCTGGGTTCTGCATTAATGGGGGGGGGGGATTACGTTTACATATTCCAGTAGGATTGTATACAGTATAGCTATGCTGTGTTTTTTATACTTGTTAGTTTTCTTTGTTGTATTCATTGTGTTTCGTTGTGACTTTTTGGTAATTGTTAAACACTGTTATACACCATTCTGCATGATTTATTTTTATTACTCTTTGATTTGGTTTTCTCTTTGAAAGAGCAGTCTACGAGACTGAAAAAAAACACCCTGGTTAAATAAAACATGACATGAAAATGAAAACCTTGAGGTTATAAATAATGAAATATGCTTTCAAAATATGTCTACAGATTAATGGAAGCATAACATTTGAACATTCATGACTTTGGCAGAGTGCCAGGAATTTCCATAGCATCATGTTACCATGGTAATGCGTGACTATGCGCAAACTAGATCAGCAGGATTGCTGGTTTCATCAGACAATGTAAAATTCTGTGCTCTTTCTGAGTTGGTATTAGCCCTATCAGGAATATGCACATTCTTTGACTGAATGATGATGAAACAAGCGCACTCATTTCCTCTGGAGCATCGTGCAGATGAAATGTCGCTCAGATTAATCTTCCGAGGTGCGAAGTGGCTCCATTAGGAGCATTGAAGGGAAAGTCCACCCCGAAGTAATTTTTTGTTTTTATATATATTAGCAGCAGCTGAAAGAAATATATCAGTGAACATTTGATGAAAATCCATCAAAGGATAAAACTGTTACAATTTTAAGAATTTTCATTTTGCGACATCACGTGTGATATGCGCTCCCATATATACTATTTTTTTTTTCCTCTGAAAAAGATTTATTCCTTCATCAATAACAGAACAAGAGCAATTTATGGAATCATGCACATAACATATGGGATGTTACGTCAAAAAAAAATCCAATTTTAAAAGATCTTAACTTTCTTGTCCTTTTATGGATTTTTGTCAAACTGTCCCTAATGTATTTCTTTCATGTTACTGCTTTTATTAAAGATAGCCCATCCCTTTTACAAACATCTACAAACTTCATGAAAGTTTGCACATATTTAGCACATATCTTTGGGATACCAACCGTGAAATTTTAAGGTCAGAAGTACTATAATTCCTGTAGAATAAATGCAAATCTCGGTTTTATTTTTTGAAATTACAACCATTTTCATGGTACACAAAAAAAGAAAGCTCGATCAATTATCGAAGATTATTTCCTCAAAACCAAATATTACACTTTGTCGGTTCCAGGGAAAGGTTATATAGCCACTCTCTCTCTCAAATGATGACAAAGTAAGGGATTTTTCAGAATTAGGTCTGCAAAAGGGACGGGCTACCTTTAAAACTAACTTACTTCAGGGTGGACTTTCCCTTTAACCCACAATGCACCACGGATGGATTATTTCAGCATTGATACACACAAATCCCATAGAGCAGCATTCTGTCTGGCACTCAATGGGTGAGGCATAGAGAGTGAACTAGTCTGCATTCAGGCTAGTCATCAGTATGCCCACACCCAAGAAATGGAATCCACCAAATTCACCACGCCAGCTAAATCTGCAAGTTGTCATGGTGATCACCCGTTTCCCATACCCGAGCTGACTGCAGAGGGAGGAACGTGTTCCCAACGCTCGTTAAGTTTGCAGTATGCGTATTTTAATTGTAAGTGATATGGATAATAGGCTGTATACAGTATACAGTTTAATGTACAAACCAAACATAATGAGTACCTGAATAAATAAATAAATTCATGATTGTTGCTTGAAAGCGAAATGGGGCCTTCGAGATTGTATATAGAAAAACAGAAAATTGAAGCACTTGGTAAAAATAACGTGTTTGCTAGAAATCATTGCCACATAATATTAACATATTCTTGGCATAGGCATGTACTCATTTTGGTGCTTCAAAAATGGGAGCTCTTTTTTTAAAGAAAATTTCTGGCTCCTCCTCATTCTGTCATATGTTATCAACCTGTCTTTCTCAGATTGAGTGTGATATTTGTTCCAGTAAGGTGTCTTCAGAACAAGCTCTTTGGGAATTTCTCTGAAAAGTACTAGTAAGTCTAAGATACTGCGGTTCAAAAAGAAAAGCAGACGTGTTCATCTCGTTTGGGAAAGAGATCAATGATTGGTAATTCCGGAGAAGAATTCCCAGTGGAATCAGATGCCAAAACCTGCCGTGGAAAGACTGAAAGATTTTCACGGGGTAGAAAAGAAAAGTCAGTTCCTGCTATTTTTGGAGGAGATGGTGTTACCATGGTGATGAGGAGGAGGAGAGCCGTAACTTCAGGAGGGATGTGACAGATGCGTGAACAGGCAGACAGGGATGCGGATGAGGAAGCAGGCTCGGTGGGAGATGGTGAAAAAGCGGCGCTGTGGCGCTGCTGGACTGGATGAATGGGTCTTCACCGGTGAAAAACGTGGACGCCCGATCGCCCTGAAAGAAGTCGTTCAAACCGGTGAGTTTCAAATTGATTTCTTCTTTCCTCTATCGAGTACCGAAGTGTGATGTCGCATGAGTATGTTCTCAAGATCAAAATAACCGGTTCTAAACTTTGCGGGCAGAGCAAGATGCTGTGGTCGTAGCAGAGACTCTTAGGAAAAGTGCCTGACACTAGTCAATGTCAGATTAGCTTACCACTGACTTGAATTATATTGTTTAAAACCAGAAACCTAGCGGTGGATGTGACAGCACTACTCCAGTACTCTCTCGGCACCATACAGTAACTAAGATTTCTCTGGTTCTCAGTGAATCAGGTGTGTCCCAATGAAAAAAATTACATTCAGTACAAAGATACCACATTCCTACTCCTCTCACTGTCCCTATTCACCAGGGACCATATTCATGAAACCTTCCTAAGCCTAGTTAGTTATTAAAGTGCATCGAAATGCATGCATTGTAGTAACCAACTAGGCCAGTCAGCTTTCATGAATATGGCCCCTGCCATCCAGTGCTCTTAATTACTGTAATGTGCCTTCCCCTTTGTTATGAACATACATGCATTTCAGGAATGTGAATCTACTCCCTTTGTTGTGTCATTCTGTATTATTAATTGGTTTAATTAGTACCTCCTTCACTTTTTGTCTGTTTGATTAATTCTCCATACGGCACGTAGGGTAAAGTCGTCCCATGATGCACAGCGCAGCAACAGATATGCAGATTTCTTTTGCGCTCATGTTCACTTCCTGTCTCTTACACTAGTGTTATACACTAGACTGAAAACAGACATGGCTGCATATTGTATCATGGAATGGCTTTTCCATATATGCAGTTGATTGAATTAATGTACTCCACTGTACATTGATGTGTTTCCCCTTTACTCTTATCACTCCTCTATAGTTCTACAGAAACAACAGCATGTGGTTATGTACGTTTATTTTCATTTATTTTAGAAAAAATACAAATTCATACGTACATTCTTTATTAGCTCTTTTCACTCTATTTGCTCCCCCCCCCCCCCCCCACTATCTCACTCTCTCTCTCTACCCCTCTTTCTCTCTCTCTCCCTCTCTTTGTCCCAATCCTTAGCTCTATCTGGAAAAAAAAACATATTTTAAACAAATCTTTCCAGAAATTGCTCATCCCACTCTTTCATTTCAGTGCATAATTACATACATATGAATTAAAGAGATTACATCCATAAACAATTTATGCAGATGCATTCAAGGCCATACACATTTTATAGAGGGGGGGGCGTCACTATGCTGCATAGTGAACTCTGATTATTCACAGTGATTACGATTGTCATCGTGAACTGAAATATCAACAGTAGGGTGTTTCACCAAGCTGTTCATAAGTTACGAACGACTTTACGAACGACTGGTGATCCCTTCTTGTGCTAAATGCGAGAATTTGATTTAGCACAAGAAGGGATCACCAGTTGTCCGTAAAGTCGTTCGTAACTTACGAACAGCTTGGTGAAACACCCCACAGGTAATAAACAACTTGTGTTCTGAATGAGTCCTGATGCTAGAGGGTTGCATGCAATTGCACTGCTGTGTCTACTACATGGTTGTCCCTAAGTATTGTCACTTCAATGTTGTAATTGTTTTGAAGTCTGCAACATTTTACTTGACAGCGATTGAAACAACAAGAAGTTGAGAGGGTTCATTGCTGTTCTGCTCCCATGAGGTCATCTTGGCACATATTCCCTTCTTTTTAGCAGCATTTTCTCTTGTCATGATATTGAAACCATATAGGTCATTCCTCACAAAAGGTAAATGGCAAATTATGACATAAAGAGCAACTGGATGTGTGTGTGTGGGGGGGGGGGGTCAATGGCAGCTCGGCTACATTCCTGTTAAGTAACTCGTCGCTCACTGCTAGAATTCCTGGCCTTGTGAACCCCAGTCCACTTGGGATTTCAAACTTGACCATGGAACCGCAGTAATCAAGGGGCTTAACTGTGTCCAATAAGGTATTTGAAGTGCATGCATAGATTGTAATCTATTGTGCAAACAGAAGATTGTATGGGAGTCATGCTGCTTAGTATCTGACTGGACAGAAGCTTGCTCAGTAAGGAACAGGCTAAGCCACCTATGCTCCTCCATTTCCTTGATTTTAACCGCATTTTCTCCTTCATAAAATCAGCTTGTGGGGGTGGGTCCCCAGTTGTAGAGGTAAAGGATGTTTGTCCAGTATACATCAACCCGAATAAAAACTTAAAAACTTTATTTAAAAAAGTAATTATACCACTTTGTTGACTACATTCCTAAGAAATGGGACTATAATTCGTTGCTACTGAGACTGTGAGGCAATGTTAGCTTGTGTTAATTAGGCCACCTTTGAACTGTCTGTTTTTTTCTCCTTTATAAAGACAAACCATGTGGTGAGTTTCTCACCCTCTCATGTCGACTACTAGGGGTGATATTTAGGCCTGTAAACCATTCTGTCATGATGCTTGACAAATTTGAACAGTCTTAAAGGAGAAGAGTCTTATGTTATTTGTAATTTAATATCCCCACCATTGTTTGTCGTTCAATCATATAATCTAGTCTAATCAGTCTGCAATAAGGCTTCGGTTTAAATGTTATAGTGCATGTTCATAGTAATTCTTTCTTCTCCTCTCTATCTCTTTTTCTTTTGCTGGCAGTTTGTGGGTGTGTGTGTGTGGGTGTATGTGTTTTGCTAACAGTTGGTTGCAATTCAATTCAATTCAATATGTTATAACCTCTCTTTCTATACTATATATATCCTCTCTCCATCCTTTGTCAGGTAAAAATAATAAGATTAATTGTTAATTCTCTTTCCAAGAAAAATGAAAATGAATGTGTGAATGAACTACTTAATAAGGGAATGATATGAGAAGTAGAGAGAATGGTTGTAAGTAAGTAAAATTGAAATCAGTGTTCTTATAGTTATCATTCATCCCTCTACCAAGTAGCGTTCATTTTAAATTTCGCAACAAATGTCAAACAATTATGATTTGAGAGCAACTGTATAAATAGTTTTTTTTTTCTAAGTGCCTGTAAGATGGCAGCCAGCAAGGAAAACTCTCCAGTGAGTGGAGATGGTGCACATAAGTGGTGTGTAAGACAACAGTAGTAATGATTAGATTGAATCACTTGGTAGAAATCTGAGTTGATGGTGTGTTATATCAAAGCATCTCTCATTACCATTAGCATAGATATGTGTAGTCAGCCAATAGGGTCAATGTAAATGTAAAGGTTGTGCAGTGTCAGAAATGGAGAAAATCTCTTGATGTAAAATGAATTCTACTTTCATTCTCTCATTACAATTGGGATGGATAAGGTCAGCCAATAGGGTCTTTAATGCCTGGTAAATGTAAGGGATATGCAGGGTCAGAAGTGGAGAAAATTTCTTGATGTAGAATGGGATCTAGTTTACTTCTCTCATTACCATTAGCATGGATATGTAAGATCAGCCAAAAGGGTCTTTAATGCCTGGTAATGAAATTGTTAAAAGAAGTGCTGCTTATAGCCACGATTTTCATTTTTTTGTTCCCCTTTGGTGTCAGGCCAAACACTGACATTCAGAGAGAGAGAAAAGTTAAGTGAGGCTTTGAAATCGTGATTGCAGATTAGATCTTTAATGGATATTATTGGCCTTACAGTATGGGGTTTGATCACAACAACAAAAATGTATGGAGAGACTTCTGAATCTCATCAACTGCGTTCAACCGTTCTTCACCTTGATTGTGGGTGGATCGTGTTTTATGATGAATTATTCTTACCACTTAATGTAGCTCTTCTGGATATATTCATACTCAGAACTTGTGTTTATGAAATCTAAAAATGCTATCAAACCACCTGTAAAAAGCTGTGTTTGTATGAGGGTGTGAGAACTTTGTTTAGAGCTATGTACAGTATCTGTTAAGACATGAGAAGCTTTTAGAATGTGTGGTAGTTAAAAAAAAATGGAAAAAATAACTCTTGCACACACACACACACACTTGATAGATGCAGTGGGCAGATGGGGGGCGGGGCGGATGACATATACCGTGTACTGTAAGACTGGTCACTTTCGGGGCATAACACACCTCAATCATATACGCGGTATTTTTTTTTTTGCGCCCAATAGATTCTTGTCACTTCATTAAAAAAAAAACATTAAAATCATCAATGAGCCCCAAGGAAAGGGAATACTTTAAAATCCTGATATGAGATATTATATTTTTAGAGCTGTTGTCGAGACAAAAAATTGCATAATCCATTCAGCTATGATTAATCCTTGAGGGGTATTAAATGCAAAACATTTGCCCACTTAAAATTAGCCATGTAAACTATCTAGCCACGTTAACAATAATACGTCATTAATGAACACACGTCACTAATGAAGCAATCATGAGGAAATGGCTAATGTATAATCCTAATTACAGACACGCACGTGCCAGTGCATGTGCAAAAGTTTTTGTTAATGGTCATTGGATTTTACTGGCTAGTTTAAAGCTCTATCGAGGGAAATTGTCACATTTTATTGAGTCGTTTGTTCAGTGTAAGAAGAAGTCATTAGAGAGAAAACATGATCCAGGGTAAATAATCATTGTGGTAAACTGCGACCAATTTTTGCAGCAGTGTGATCTAATCTTAGAGTGGCAACAAATTAAGCGGTTGTTTATGAGTACTGAGTAGGGACGTTTTAATGAAGCAATAAATGTGTCGCCAGTGGACATTATCCTCCATCCTATTTGCCTTATTTTCTTTAATTTTGTTTTTCTGCAATTTTTTTTTCTACCAACATGCAAATGTTACATGGAGATGGAGATACTAGGAGCATTCACATACAACCAAAACTCTCACTAGCCAGCAAGCGCTGCGATCTGTATACGCCTGTATTGCGCATGCCACTGTGTATTGTGGGATAAAAACTTTGGATATGTACATCTCCCGTTGCTCAAAGCGCTGGCTTAAACGTCTCAGCTATTCACCCAAAATTGCACCAGCAGTGGGCTTTTTGCATTTAAACACACAACAGTGAGATTTTGACTAAGTTCAAAACACTCAATGCTCAAATCTAACTTGTTTTTGTGTGTGAATTCCCCATTATTTCTTTTTAAGTGCAGAAGCCCCAATTTGGCATTGAGTGGTGATTGGATGGGTAGGAACAAGATAATTAGGTCATGCAATCATGAGTTAGATGTCTACTGATGAGATGGTACAAAGCTGTTTGAATGATCAACCTTGTGGGCATTTATTCCAGTCTGTGAGTTTGAAAATGATGTTCAAGTTGTGATTATTGCCATGGTAACAAATGGTGCAAGTGGGGTTTGAAACAGAGGAAATGGAGAGGGAAGGAGAAATACAGAGAGCGAAAAGGAGTTTAATAAAAAATGTTTTAAAATGACAAATTGCAGAGCTGAGAGGGTGAAGCAGAAGAGAAGAGAGGTAAAGATTGGGACTCTACCAGGTAATGAGGGGAAAACAGTGATGAAGAAGGGAAGAGTGGAGAATTCAGTTTCAATTAATGAAACGCACTTTGAATGTATTGGTTGTTGCTACTACATTAGTAGCATATTGTTTGAGGGATGTGAATGAAATTTGCTTCCAGGTACATGAAGAATTAATAAGCAACCTTTCAGTGGCGAGGGACTGGGTTTTGTGTTTTATACAGTTGTCAAATGTGGTCTTAGGAACTAGCCATGCATCTATTTAATGAGACTTAATAGCCTTCTTAACATTATCGCCAGTACTGTGCAATGCTCTGCTTTTTATAGGGACCTTGGGAGGTACTCTCCCTCCTGTATTTTCTGTATTATGTACATTTTTGTTAATACTGGTTAATACTGCCCTACTCTGACAAAAGGAAGCAACTAACAAAAGAGACTTTTCTTGTAAATGAGCAAAATGTGTCTGTCACTTGCATTGGCATCAGTGCAACACCACATCATGTTAGATTGAATATCTCACAGCAAGATGAATATTTCCTGTCCAGATTTTGGCTGTGTGTAGGGAATGCTGGGTACAATTTAACGATACCAATAACCCAGATTTGAGTGATTTGTCACTTGCTTCCTTTTGTCAGAGTAGGGCAGAATAAACAGAGGCTTTTGACTATAACTGTTACCATTTCATGCTAATTCCCCATTTCTTTGCCCTTGTTTTGTTGTGTGGTCTGGATGAGATTGATGTGATGTGGATAATGTGTGATATGACGAGAAAGGTTTGAAGCCTAATTTATGTCTCTTGTGCTCCCCATGTTTTACAGAGACTTTGAGTATTTCTGGTGCTACTACTTCTAATGGTACTACAACTACTACAGGTACTACTACTACTTCTTCTACTATTACTACTAATACTACTACTACTTCTACTACTATTACTACTACTACTACAACTACTACTACTACTTCTACTACTACTACTACTACTACTACTACTACTACTACTACTACTACTACTACTACTCTACTTCTACTTCTACTACTACTACTACTACTACTACTACTACTACTACTACTACTACTACTACTTCTACTTCTACTTCTACTACTACTACTATTACTACTACTATTACTACTACTACTACTACTACTACTACTACTACTACTACCACTGCTACTAGTGTTAGTACTGTACAACAATTACTACTCTTTATGCTACTACTGTTGCATATTCTACTACTGCTACTAATGCCACAACTACTACTACTACCACTATTACTAAGAGATATCAAAATGTCTATATTTCTTCTTAAATTGTGAAATAATTGAATCCTGTCATCAACTGTTGGTATTTCTTTCATTTTGTTTGAGCTATAATTTCAGAAATTTTAGATTAGGGATAGTAGTAATATATTTTATGCTTAGGTCCAGGATTTTGTTGAATTCTATCATTTTGAGGTGATTTCTTATTGGTTTTCTGAAATCAAGATTGTAACCCATGGTCATGAACTCTGTTGCTTCTGGATTTTGTCATCTTTTCCACTTCTACCCCTCGTGAACTCACTAAAGATATGCAAAGTTGTTTTCCTAAATCAATCGTTTAAAAGTTGACATTGTTTGTCTCGACATTGTTTCACAGACATAGAATGTAGTTGAAAATCCCGGGGTCACATGTACTCTTGATGTGTTGAGGCAATATGGTAACTGCATGCATTATGTAAACACATCAGAGACAATCTAATCTGGATGGGTACATCAGTTTGGTCTGATGATGCGCATAACTCTTGATTGTGTTTAACCCTACCTATTTTACTTAAAATGCTGCTACGTGGGAGCTGTGTGCGTTATTGGTAAAATAAATGCATAAATTGCAGTTTAAGAGTTGTTTATCATTTACTTTCAGGTAACCTTAGTTATTGATATCCATATTTTGAATTAAAAACTTCTAGGCTGATGGTTCATTTCCATTTTGACTTTATCAGTGGAAAATAACCAAGAGTTCTTGACAAAATTTAGGAGAAATATAACCCCCAAATCCACTTTCTTAATGACTGTTAAAATGATTTACTTACACACTTTATATGACTGTATTGAGATTTTTGGGATTTGGAATTGTAGAAGAATAACAATATCAATGTATGCTGATTTATTTTACCCTTTATGTGTTAGGCAAATTAATGGTAAAAAAATGCAAAAATGGCACAAAGATTTAAGGAAGGTGAAGGTTTCTTTTTTTCCACACAGACGTTCAACATGGATGTATTTATCAACAAAAAACCTCAATGTAGGGGTACTTACATTATGCTTATTTTTGTCACATCATTGGAGAAAAATCCACTTAATTTGTTGGGGGGGGGGGGGGTAGTTCTAACATGAATGTTGACATTGCGACCTCTGATTATTTTATTTAGTTTTGTTTGATACACATTTTATGTAACACTTTACATTCTCGCTGCCTGCTCTTCCAGAGTGCCCTCCATTGAATGATATAAGAGATGTTTTTGCTCTGCCGCATTGAAACTACATACTCACATGTATTATTAAAATCTGCGCTGAGCAGTGCATTAGGTGTAGATGAGAGTTCGCTTGCTTCCTGATTTCCCAGGACATTGCTAGGCAGTGTCATATCAGCATGGAGAGCCCTTTCAGCGTGTGAAAGTAATATGATAATATTGAAACTAAATCCTAAGAATATGCCTCACGCAGCCGCAATGCTCTCTCATACATGTTGCATTGAAGGACACCAGCATGGGGAGATGCTAGCATTGCTAACCTAGCAACTGCTGTGTACGCATTCCCATGTCCTCTTTCTTTTATATCTTTCTCTCTCTCTCTCTCTCTCTCTCTCTCTCTCTCTCTCTCTCTCTTTCTCCTCTATTTCTCTTTCTCTTCCTCTATCTCTCTAGTTTTCTTTCTTTCTCTCTCTCTCTCTCTCTTTCTCTCTCTCCCTCTTTCTCTCTCTCTTTCTCTCTCTTACTCTCCCTCTCTCTTTTTCTTTCTTTCTCTCCCTCTTCCTCCCTCTTTCCCTCTTTTTCTCTTTCTCTCTCTCTTTCTCTCTCTGTCTCTTTCTTTCACTCTCTCTTTTTAAATTTTACTCTATTTCCGTCAACATTCTTTCTCCCTAACTTTTTTGTGACCCTTCTCTTTGTTGTGAAGAATCTCTTTAGCTTTCCTTCTTATTTTTTTACTCACCTAATCAATCTCTCTGTCTTTTATTTTCTCTCTCTCATTTACACCAGCCCTCTCCTCTCCCTTTTAAACTCCGCTCTATTTCCATCAACAAGTTGTTCTCCATCCTCTCTCTCTCTCTCTCTCTCTCTCTCTCTCTCTCACAAAATGTATAAGAACGGTACTCCCTTGATGATATCCCTGCCCTCCCCCAGTCATTTAACAATACTCACCCCACCCCCCCCCCCCCACCCCCTCCGGACAACTACCCTAAGAAAACTACCCCTAATGACAGCTCCACCCCCCTCCCATGACGAATACCCCCCATGACACTTTCTGATCACACACCACTCAGCCGCATTTCCCTTCTCCATCTTCCTCTTTTGCCCTCTCTCCTGTACCTACATTCTTGCCCTTTTATCTCACTTCAGAAATCAATGATAATTGATTAATTGATTGAAATACTTCATCTCAACAGGTCTGGTCGAAATCATGTGAACGCTTTATTGCCTGTTGCTAATTTCTCCCACAAATGTATCACTCTTGTCATTATAAGCTTCAAGCTGCCTAATTGAACAGAATGCATCACTCCACTCCCTCGTTCTCACTTTATCCATCCTTCCCCTCTCTCTCTGTCTCTCTCTCTCTTTCTCTCCTATCCCTCTTTGTCTCTGTCACCACCTATCTCTCTCTTTGTCTCCTCTCCCTCTCTTCTCTCTCTCTCCTCTCCCTATCTCTCCTCTCTCCCTACCTTCTCCCCTCTCACCTTCCCCTCTCCCATTCAGTGTATATCTCTTCCACCCCACTCTCTGTCTCTCCCTGTCTCTGTCTGTCTGTCTGTCTCTGTCTCTATCTTTCTCTCTATCTCTTTTTGTCTCTCTCCCTCTCCTGCTATCCCCCCCCCCCTTTCTCTCTCTCTTCCTCTATCCCACTTTCTCACCCTCTCCCTTTCCCATTCCCTCTCTCATTTTTTCTTTACAACATTCTTTATCTCTCTTGCTCCCTCTCTCCCCTGTCTTTCCCCCTCAACCTCTCACTGTGTGTGTCTCTCTTTCTTGTTCCCTCTCTCCCTCTCTAATTATTCCTCTACCTCACACTGTATCTCCCTCTCTTTCCTCTCTTCCCCCTCTTTCCCCTCTCCCCTCTCTCTTTCTCTCCCTTCCTCTCTCCCTCCCTCTCCCCCTCATCCATTATTACTGTAACTCACATTGTATTCCCCTCTCTCACTCAACCCATCTAACCATGTCTTTCTCTCTCACACTCCCTCTCTCTCTCTCTCTCTCTCTCTCTCTCTCTCTCCCTCCCTCCCTCCCTCTCTCCCTCTCTCTCCGTCTCCCCGCTTCATAGCAACCGTCCATCCCAGGCGGGCGTCGCATTCATTCATTCAGCGCCGCATCACATGTAAACCAATGCATCCAGCTCAATTAAGTGCAGTTAGCGCTGTAAGCGCACGAGTATGCACAAGCTTGTAACGAGATGTCCTTCCCATTTTTATCATATCAACTAACAAACGCGGACGCAAATGCCAGTCCACCTCGTGCGTGTCTCTGTTATCCTTTGAGCGAATGAGTCCAAGGCATGCCCACTTGTATCTACATGGCAGTCGGCATCAAAGCTGTTGATAGGCGAGCTGTGTGTGCAACATGGAGGCATAACGCTGTAGGAAATATAAAAAAGCTGGATTCAGTGGAAACAAAACAAAAATGTATTTAAATGTTTAATCACTTGTTGGCTTGTCACATGCGCTTGGTGATGGTGGAGCGACGGATGTGAGTTGTAAGTGGAAAGCATTTTTTATCTCCTTTATTTCTCCATGCACTCTGTTTGACAAATGCTATTGATAGTGAGCCACACTCAGAAGGCTGTGACTTGTGAGCTCATTGTTATTTTTAACCTGTTTGATATAAGTATTTCCAAATACATCCACAGAATAGTCTTCAGCCTGTTTATGTTATTTGTTCATTATCTCACTCTGTGTTTAAATCATTCATAGGCTCTTAAAAGGTATAACTACTAACAAAAATATGTAACAACATTGCATTCAAATATCAATTTCTTTGGAAGAAATTTAGAACAGAAATTGGTATTTCTTTCAATATAATTTATAAGCCAAGGAAGTACGTGAAAAGAGTACAAAATCATATGAGACATAATAAATAAAAAAATGATCACTTGAGGGAAATATATGTGTTTGAGATATATCTCTCTCATACAGTGCAGTGGTAAGTCACTGTTCGTTACACAATTAAGTATACATGATGCACCTTCCTACAGAATCTCATTTGCAAGTGTATTGCTCACATTTTAGATTAAACGAGCTCATGTTCGGCCAAATCTGGTCTAGGCTTGCTAGACAGTTTGTAGCAAATCTTGCATGATGTGGAATGGTTGCTACCATATTTGTACTGTTACAATTGTGGTTTCAACCAAGCATTCAGTGTGCTTGCCATTCTTTTGTCTTCCTCTAGAACTGTCACTACCATCTACAAATACATCTCATTTGAAGAAAGAGCTTTGAATATTATACCCATGACACATGGTTCCAGTGATTAATGTGTTTTTCAACAGCCAGAAATGTATATCACTCATTGATTAAGTACTCATGAATGATATGCAAACAAATGATATTATAGTGATATATCATATAATTCAAATATAAACTGCACTGGAGGACATATTTTAATCATTTCCCAAATATCAGAGACGTCTGTATTTGTTTTATATATCAAATACTTGTATGAATACATATTACTCAATTATTTTAACCTACATCTATAGAACATGATTTTTCGAGAGCAGTGCATCTTCTCTTTTCATCAAAAGAGTTGATTTTAGATTGCATATATCGTGTAAGCACATTTCCATCATATTTACGTTGCAATATGCACACAGACCAAAGTGTTGTGATGTCATGTAAATGGCATTTCTTGTGAGAATCAATTGAGCTCATGACTTTCCATAGGGTCTCATTGCATAAGCTATTCACTATTCCTTCATGCAAAGAAAAAGTACTATTAACGATCATTACTTGTGAGGTACTTTGAGCCCACTCAAAAGTACAATGGTTGCATCTCTTTCATGGTTTTCAACAAAGCAGATACCAGGTTTCTTAAAATTAGGTTTATCAACAGTTATAAGCCATTTATTAAAATATACTTCAATACTACATCCATTAAGTAGTTGTGTAAAATCAGTCCAGCTTTCAAGTAGTGTTTGTCAAGGCTTTAGAGAACGTTGCTTAATGTCTGCAAAGCGATTGCAACAGAATAGAACGTAGTACTCACCATTGTATTGTGATGAGGTTTGTAGCAACTTACTACATGATAGTCATATGCTTTATATCTACACCAGAAATGTAAACTCTTCTTGCGTACTGCTTTCAGGATATGATCTCATTTTTTTAAAAGAGAAACAATTTTCTCATAAAAATGGCAATATGCATTTGAATATTGGATGTCTAATATACAGGTTTGGGGGCAAGCCATTAATTTTAAAAGCATGACTTCTTTTTCATTATAAGTGGTCTTTTAATATCATTCTAGCTTAATGCATGCATGTCACTACGACATCAACAACCAGCTCTACCGCTCTACCGGCTCTACGCACAAAGCGTAGAATGGCAACTCATCAGCTTTTAGGAGGTAATTGTTTTCTAATCGTCATCCTACCTGATACGTGACCTAAGCTCAGAATCCATCCGGATATTAATCATTAACTCTGTTGGGCTTCCGCAAGGGCAATTATCACACGTATGACAGAAGTATGGAGTCAGGGCTGTTGCTAGGTGTCAGTGACTTGTGAGTACTGAGAGTGTGAGCTTTTACCCATTCGGCACCAAGTACCACAAACATGTTGTTTGGTGCTGTAACTTTTTATCTCAACTATTAGTAATGATAAAAGATGCATCACATGAAATAGCATGAATTCATTTCTGCACAAGATGAATCCATTTGGGGCATTGAGTGATACATACTACTGTATAAGTGGTTTCTTTCGCTGGGGTTTTACTTTCGCGAATTTCGCGAATCGGGATGCGTCCACGAATTTAACATCATGCGAAAAGGTTTTGAGCATTATTGCAAATTTATCCACGCTAGAAAATGTGTTGAACTCCATGAGCAGAGTTGCGTATGTGGCACTATAAATAGCCCACACAATGATACAGCACGCGCAATGCGTGGAATAATGTCCAAATGTCATTATTTTATAGGTCAAATGAATACAGTCACAGTACTGTAATTCGCACATGATCAGAATGTGTGTTAAAACAAAAGAGTTCATTGATGCACGCTCTCTGATCTGTGCGTCGCATGTTACTATACTGTAATTCAGTACCAGTATTGAAAGTTTATCGGACATTATTACAACTACAAAAAGATGGATTACTTAGCCTAGTTCTGGTTACTTTAGATTTGCCAACTGTGAATTTAACGTCGCGCGAAAATGTCGGGACGCCCGCCGAGCGCGAAAATATCTGCACGCGAAAAAAAAACACTTTTACAGTACCTTCGTAATGATTTCTCCAAAGCAAAATAAGGGTCAGATGATCACCAAATCTTCAAATTGGCAACGAGTTGAAATGGTTTTGCTCTTCTAATTGGAATGATCATTATTTCAACCTGAATGACTTTCATATTTTGTCCACTTTCTATTTTTCAAAAATCTTTTTTTTTTAATAGTGTTGCCAATTTAAGACCCAAATAGTGATCAATTTTATTCTAAAAAAACCTTCTGCCTGAATGAGTCAACTCCTTCTCTGCCAGAAAAAATGCTTTGTCATACAGGATGTTTGTATCATTGTGGACGAGGTGTGAAAGTGGAATATAAAAATTGAAATGCATTTCTTTCCCGTCAAAGTACATCAAATGAATTTGAGATTGATTGGTACAAAGCAACAATAATTATCATCGTGGATGGAAAGAGAAAATACAAATTCACTTTTGTAGTCTCTGTGAAAAGTGAGATGTGAAAAGGAAAATCTGTAGAAGTTCAAACCAAGCATTGACCGCATATAATCATGATTTTGAAATTGAATTTTTCTCAACAATTTTGTCAGGATATTCAAGGAGAATACCAACGAGTATCGGGCCATATCATATTACTACTGGGTGCAAAACTGTTCATTTCGTAGGCTGCATACCCCTCTGTGCCACATTTATTTTGAGTGTGCAGAATTCCTCTGGTTTGGAGACCATGTGTTGCATGTCAGTGGCTATAACTTCTTACAAGATTGTTATTTCTGAAAATGCTATGCAAGAAAGCTAGAGGAAAATAAATATTTCTACTCTCTATTGTTCTGTTATTGATTATTGATTATTGTTATCCACTTCCAACTCACATGTAAGAAAATACAATAGCCCTGTGTGCATCTGTGTAAATTTGCACGTGCGAACGAGCCACGTAAAGAGTTAAGTGACTGAATGATTTGATGCAAAGTGAGAACGGCATGAAGGGCAGACATTGCGCACAAGGTGTGCAGATCTCCTTCACGTACCCACTTTGCCGAGAGGTCAGTGTTTTCTGAGCATGCCCAGTACATGAACGAGGAAGGCTCATTCCCAAACCGCCCATTGACGTATATGACGTCATGATGTCCTCCACAAATCAATTCATGTTGTGTGCTCATGTACTTCTACACTGCCCGCCAGACATTTGTCTGGAATGACCAGGTAGCTCGCATTCCTGAGTTGCCATATTTGTATCTCCTCTGTGAGATGAGGAAGTGTGCACACGTAATGGTCTCTTTTTGCTTTTTTTCCTGAGGTTGCTAGGATATTATTGGCCTATTCCTATTGATGCAAGGTTAAATGGAATGTATGAATGTAACATAGAGCGTTGTAGCATTGCAATGATTAATCTTTACCTCACCAGGCATGGAAAACCTCATTGGCCTACTACACATCTTCATTGCCATGGTAATGACAGGGTTAAGTATTTATGTATCATTTTACCACTGACAAACACAACTCTCATCGGGCAACATTGTACCTGGCAGGACAAGAGCTACATTACTCAAATTGTGGGCTTATTTTGTCCTAGATGTGTTTGGAGCAAAGTTATCACCATCTTTTAATAGAAATAAATGATTTTCATGGCAATTATTTCTATGTTTCCATTTAAGTTCTAATGATCATCTGATTAAGCAAGCTTGCCCATGAACTTTAAATCATGCCTAAAGGTAGGATGCCATCTACTTTGCACCTTCCCATGAACCATGAAAGCAACACATACCAGAGACCAATATTGTGAAATATGAAAATATTGTGTGAAGAAAACTTGTTTTCCGAAATTGCTAATATTTTCCTCTTTATGACTGTATCTTAGCACAAAATTGACTAGAAGCATCCCTGAGCACACAATCAGTGTGAGTCACTCAGATTGTTGTGTTCACAGTGATCTGCAAGGATCTGCGGTACTAGACTAATATTCTTAAATGACCCATCAATAAATCAATTTCAAATGTAATGGTCAATATGATTCAATTTAAAGTGAGTTTTCAATCTGTATATTCCAAGGGCAGTTCTGTCTTACTTTGACTGAAGAAAATGTGCAAAATGTGCCTGTCACTCGCATTGGCATCAGTTCAATTTTTTGTTGACATTTTGTCTGTATGCAGGGAATGCTGGGTACAATTGAAGAATACCAATAACCCAAGTTTGAGTGATTTGACATATGTCAAAATAGGGTTCTAGAGAGTTCTTTCTGTTTTATAGCATGGTATTAACACTAACATTACATTTTATAATAGGCCTGCCATGAGAAAATAATACCTTTTTGACACCTCAGTCTCCATCTTTATGATGGCAATTCGCTGTATGAATGAGCATATTGATTCATGAACATTGTAAAACAGCACCATTTTGGGAAGATGAGCTGTGCCCTGGGTAACAGTGTAATTTGATCATTATTGATTTTTGTCTTTCTGGGGTGGCGAGCCCCAATCTAGTTATCTGCGAGCTATTTTGGGTGCGTATTTGACAAACACACTACTTCTCATGATGTGTTTGAATGTTTTTATGTGGGTGTGTGGTATAATTGTTCCACATCTTCAGTAGATTGGTCTATCAAGCAAATTGGTGAGCCCTTACATTAACAGGCCTTGAAAACCCCATTGGCTTACTACACATCTTCATGCCAAGGGTAATGAAAGAGTTAACCCTTGTATTACCAGGCCTTGAAAACCCCATTGGCTTACTACACATATTCATGCCAAGGGTAATGAAAGAGTTAACCCTTGTATTACCAGGCCTTGAAACCCCATTAGCTTACTACACATATTCATGCCAAGGGTAATGAAAGAGTTAACCCTTACATTACCAGGCCTTGAAACCCCATTAGCTTACTACACATCTTCATGCCAAGGGTAATGAAAGAGTTAACCCTTACATTACCAGGCCTTGAAACCCCATTGGCTTACTACACATCTTCATGCCAATGGTTATGGCAGAGTTCATCCTGTCAGTCCCATAGGCATTAATCTGTGTGTTGTAATCAACATGAAACTATCAGTGTTTGGGACTTACATGTAGATTTTCTCCATGTATAATTTCTAATGAATGATGAGATTTATGAATTCCTCGGGCAAAACAATATCTACTTTTCTCTTTCCTCCCATAATATTATAATCTCTCTTTCTTCATAACTTCTTTCTTTCTGTCTGTCTCTATTTCTCTCTTTCTCTCTCTCTCTCTCTCTCTCTCTCTCTCTCTCTCTCTCTTTCTGTCTATCCCCCTCTCTCTCTTTCTCTCTTTTTCTCTCTACGGCCTTCATTTTTCCAAGCCATTCTCACTTTCTTACTATCTCTTTGTCATGAAGATCTATTGCAATTATCTAGATTAGTTTTTTTAATGAATGAATGATAAGGGAGATGAGCAAAAGCCCCACAATGTTTTTATTCATGCCAAGCATTGATTTTGAAAGGCAGTGCAAAAATGCTTGTTTTTATTTGTGATTCTTTTTAGAGGTGTCTTCATGTGGCAGTGCATAACACTCCACTTCAGTTCCAAAGGAAAATAGGTCAAATTTTCACTAATGTTGGATATTATTAATATCTACATGTACATCATGAGCAGAATCTAAACTTTGACAAATGAAAAGTAGGTATTGTGGCAGTGGTAGATCCAGGTGGGGGTGCCAGAGGCACCCCTCGCCCCTTCCCCACCCCTTACTATTTTGAGAGACTCACACACTGAACATATATGTTGATAGAAGAATATCCAAGATAAATTTCAGTCTGCGCCTCCTCTACTTTCAAATTTGCCATCGCTGCCCCCTCTTTTTCTAAATCCGAATCTGCGGTTGCTGTGGTAACTTTTTTCTGGACTTCTGGTTTACAATGTAGACAATGTATGCAGAAAGCTTATGCCTGTTTGTGTGCTCATTGCAGTGCATATCCAAACCTTTTGTTTGGTATTGCAGTTCCATTTCTTGTAAAAAAAAAAACACATTCTATCTGCCTCTATATCTTCCGATCCTTACCAATTAATTCTTTAATTCTTTCACTTGTTATTTCTGACATTAAGGTGTTGATATAAGATCCATGAATCCACACAATAGCAGACAGTTTTCACCTGTTCTTAAAGAGAGGGCTAAAAATAAATATTAATCCATTTCTCTCACCAAGGAAAATGAAATTACCATCGCCATAGTAACATTACTCCATGGACATTGCCGCACATTGCTCTGAAGGATATATTATTCGATGACGCTGTCGGTGATTCTGTCCTCATACCGGGTAATTGTTTATTTCAGGCATTTATGAAAATAAAAGAGATAAAAAAAGAAACAAAATCACTTGCAAAACAGCAATGTCCCATGATATGCGCACAGCTGAAACTCATGATATTGAATTCATGTTGTATAATCCTGTAGCTGTAATACCTGTTTTCAGCATGATGTTTTCTATATCCATTAAAAGTTTGCAATATTTAAAATTCAATTGTTTTTCCCCTTATATTTCATTAACAGGGTTGTTTTTTGTATTCAATGACTATGATTTGATTTGGAATGCACCATGAATAAACAATGAGTTGTTTTTCAGAGCGGCCTCTTTTCATAGCCTTTAAAATTGATTACATTACAAAGTGCAAAAAATATGAATACAGTTCTTTTTCTTGCCCGAAACAGATTGTCTGCTATAAAATATTGTAGCTATATGTATTTTTGTCTCAATATCAAATGGGGGATGCAACAATAGGAGTATTATCTTACACACCCACCACACACTTACACACACACACACACACACACACACACACACACACACACACACACACACACATACACACATACACATACGTGACACATTGGTTGATATAGCTCCTACTTGATTTGATGTTGCAATGTCTTACCTTTTGAGCTTCCATATCTAATCACATTATTGATGAGTGTCTTCACACATTCTTATTCCTCCCAATCTACTAGACTAGACTAGATTTCAATCTTATAATCGATTAATCTTTGTTTAATCAGACACGTAATGGGCACTCAATAAAGAAACTTTTACTTTCGGTTGAAAAGGACCTTCTCAATTTACACCTAAATCCTTGACAGCACCCGCCTTCAACATTTTTGCGCATCAGGCAATCCAGCGGGAATAACAAGCAATCATGGACAGAATTTCTAATGAAAGCTGTCAAAACCTTGTGACATTTACAAGGTGACCTTTCAGGGTTTTTTGTATAAGACGTGTTTTTTCCCCTAGCTTTATTACCCATAATGCCAATATTTGTCCTTTTTTGTTGTCAAGTCCACTAAACGCTAATGTTTTTCCTTTCCTTGCTAGAATGGAGGCGATGGTGAAGAGAGCGGGTGCTAGCTTTGTTGGGGGAGACAAGCGTGGTGGGGGGGGGGGAAATAGCATTAAACTGAGCGGTAGCTGGGGAGAATGTCTGACGGGAATGGACTTGCTAGTCGATATATTGTATTCCATTCATTTGTAATTTTGTTGAACTATTTACTTTGTTCTTATTAAATAAATAAAATTATATGTGTTTTAATCATTTGCATTAAACTTCACTATGCATTTATTATAAAATCTAGAAAAAAAATTGCCTTAATTTTATTCATACTGTGAGACAACTATAGGACACAGAAAAACTAGAGTTTGAAAAATAAATCTGTTGTTTTTTGTCTTGGATTTTATTTTATTTTTTGCTCATTTGTAATCCAAATATGTGTAACCTAATCATGTAATTTTATTTTTGCATGTGGTTATATCAGTTGAAATTGCAGCTTTATGTATTATTTGAATGGAACTGAATACACAATATTGAAGAAAAAAATAATATATTTATATCTTAAATTCATTTCAGTCCATTTAATCCTAGAGACCTGTGTTTAGGAAAGGCTGGAGGAGATTTATAATTGCATTAAGGCTGTTCAGACTGAGGCCAAGGTTAATGGATCTTAATGGAAAGTAGCAGATTGGTAGTGTGCAGGCCCTGTTGCATAAAACTTAATACCATTAATGGCAACTCTACCATCAATGATAACTACCATGGTAACATCACTTGATAGCCGATGAAATTCAAGGTTTCCATAGAAATTGCCATTGGTAGCCAAGGTAGCATCAATGGTATATTTTATGCAACAGGGCTCAGCTGTGGTAGAATCCAGTGTTAAAGGAAACAAGAAACCTACAAACAGCTGATGAGCTGATTGGAATGGTGAAACTGAAGAATAATGAAACAAATTGTATTATTATAGACACTTTCCAATTCCTGGAAATCATACGGTGTGCTTATTTCCCATTCTGCCTCAATGAGCATTTTGAAGTAGCTTTTATGAATAATGCACAATTCCTCATGGCAGACACATGGAATTGGAATTGCAGAACTTCTGTTATAGCGATAAAGATCACCAAATAACCAAAGCCTTTGATGAATGTACCTGGTTGATATTGAAAAATTCAGGAGTCTGCATAATCAAGCTAAGAAACAATTGTTGACCTCTATTGCAGCGGAAATAAGTGCTAGCACGATAGGAAGTCATGTGATCAGAATTATGCATGAATTTTGTGGATTTTTTTACCTATTTGTACCTGAATTTATGCATTTGGATCCAAAGTTTCATTCTTGAGATTGGTACTCCAATGCAGTTCAATTTTCATTTGAATAAGCATGTACTTGTTCAGATGAATTAATGAATGATTGAATGAATTTATTGTCCACAATAAACATATTAATATAGATCTATGTGGTGAACACCTGGAGTGGGCTTGTTCAAGTACAGACTTTGCATTATAACTATTGACAGAACTTGTAAAGATCTTCATACTTTCATCAATGAAAGAAATTGGAGGAAACAATGTGGTGTACATTAATAAGTTATGTATATTTGCTTTGAACAATGCACCAAACACTAATAACATTACCCTTGTATGAGTACTAGAGTACACATTTGAATTTCATGACACTTCATGTAACATTGCAACATCAAGTAGCATAAGTGATTAACTGATAAGTTTTATCATAAGCTTTTTCATATGTGGCATAATTTACATAGTTTGTATCAGAAGATGTTTGTTTGAAGCTGAAGTAAATGAGTTGAAAGGTCAAAGGTCAATGAACTTTGTGAATGATTGGCAAAACCTGGCTAAACATGGAAAAACAGAATATGATTTCTTCATATCACATATGAATTCAATGGAACATTGCCCACCAAACATACACATTTTCTGAGAATATATCTAAATGGAACTAGCAAAAAGGCAGAGGCAATATTTATCGACTGCGTGGCAGTCGAATTGCTCTATTTTTTTCTTCCTTTACGATTTGCGTGCAAACACATGGCTTAGACAGAGTTCAGGCTATAGACGGAGGCTAGGCAGCTCAACCTCGTTCTAGCGCATTATATATCTCTTATCTAAGTAAGCTTGCGCGTACATAACTCTTCACTCCTAGTTCCTTGTCGCAGGGTGCACTTAAGAGGTATATATCTCCTTGTGAGAGCCTCGAACATGCACACACTCCTCTATATACAAGAGTGTAGACACTCTATATTTTAAGATGTAAAGCAACAAAGCAATCTCAGTATACTGTGTACTTCACATGTTTGTTTTCACGCACATACATTCCTGTATTTCTTCATTGAGAGTGAGATGAAACGGGGTATGCTTAAAAGTCATATTTATGTCATTTTAAAAAGAAAAACACAATGAATTTAACTATCCATGATTTACATATCCATTTACTATCCATGATTTACACACAAACTTGTCACTTTTTGGATGGAAGTATTTGAGAAAAAGGCCAAACTATAACAAAATATTCACTTGTATACATGGACAAGAGAAAAAGCAAACCCTGAGCTTCATCGTACTAAACTAAGTAATAAAGGCTGCAAGATCCACTTTCACAATGGCATTAGTTTTGAGCCATTTTGCCAAGGGGAAATATTGCAAGCTTAATGGCCACACAATGAGATTCACAAAAGAAGTCATATGCTATGTCAATCAGATATTTTATCACAATTGAGCCTTTAAACCCATTTGTGGTCCCTAAGTACTCTATGTCTTCCGCTGGGTCACTCGTTGCTAGCAATTAGCATGCCATTACTCTTAAAGAGTGCCATACCTAAAACAAGCACACAGTCATTTAGAGTAACCTTTAAACCTCACTGATGCTGTCATGACAACTCTGTGTGTTCAATTGATGTACATTAGCATGAGCACTACACACAAATCAAATAACACTGTAATTTGTCTGTCATACAAAGGGTTAAAGTCTTGTATTCTCAAAGCAAACAAGATTTATTCAATGAATTAAATGGGATTGTTTTCCAGAGAGACATTAGATGTCAAAACCCTCGTTTTCCCCAATTCTTACCATAGTAATGAGTCCTTGAAGTATCGCATTATCGCCAGAAGCCAGTGGTAGCATGGTGATCATGTGGTTATCCAGCAAGCTGTAGATACAAGGCTCAAGACCATGCCTGGTCTTCTTTTTATCTGCTCATTCTTCTGACAGATTTATTCATCAGTACCAAGAGTACCAGTAAAACACAAGTCAAAGAACAAGACTAAAAAACCCTGTTCAAGTTTGAAATTAAATCTGTCTTCTTTGAGATTGCAATTTATTTTGATTATGTGCTTTAAATCCTTGATTGATTGATAGATTGATATTGATATTGCAATTTATTGTCCAATTGGAAATTTCATTTTCACTGGTTTACAAAGATGATACATTGATACAAATAAGGAATGTAAAGGAATGTTGATTGTAGAATGTTGATTGTTTTATGCGTTGACAGGCAAAAGAATTTCACTTTAAAAGAGTCTATGCATTCAGAAAATGTTGTTTTGGCAGCATGTTTGATGGCATTATGCAATAATAATGAGCTTCGTGAGAAAATTGGCATACATTTATCAACATATTTTCTGGCAAGTTCAATTGATGAGTATGTGTAACTGTCATCTTCACAGGATTATCATGAGTTCTGAAGTCATGTTTATGTTTGAACATTTATTACCTGTGAATCTTGACAATGAGATTGTCCACAATTGTATGTACCAATCAGAACAGCCAACACTCTGTCAGCTAAGAAGCTACTCATCTTCTTGTGTGAGCTAAACAATTGTATTTGTTGAGAGATATTAATATTCATGTCAAATAATTTACCCTTTTCAACACACGCTTTCTTCTGTTGGTATAAAGGACTTAGCTTTCTTTATGTTGCCATGTCAATCCCATACATCATTCTTCCATTTCTACATGTGAAGATCTCATCAAACCCTCATCACGCGTTCTTTGTTCACATTCACAAATATATTGGACGAACAGCCTTACCGACATTGCCAATAATTGCATGAGAGTGGTTGGCCTTACCAACATTGCCAGTAAATTCATTAGAGTGGTTGTTTGAAAGGGACGGATTATAGACCATGGCTAAATGAGATTGCATCTTCGCAGAGTCCATGATGATGAATACCAGTAAGCGCCAGAGATTGTGAGCTGTTGCTATGGCAATGATGAGAAGATGTTTCTCTGAAATCCAGCCTGTAATGAGTCTATACTTGAATAAGCCAGTTCGTAATTACAATTTGCGCATGAGCAGATGAAGGTCATAGTGACCAAACCAGCTTGTTGGTTTTTAAATCACTGAGATAAGCATCATCATTAATAAGTTATTTTAGAATATGCTTGTTATCCAATTTATAAAAGAACACCAAGGTGTTCAATCATGGGGTATTTGACAACAGGCCAAACGACAACAATTAGTTTACAATAAACAATGTAATAGAAGCTTTCCCAATTGTTCACAGACCGTAGCCTAATATTCTTGTCACCTGTTTTGAGATGGTTCCTTTATTAGAGGTTGAATATCGCAAATTGCTATGTCGGGTAAGCACATTACGTAACATCTCCTTTTGAAATGATATATTAGTCAACTGCTTATCCTAATGAAAAAGGGAAAGGTCATAGTGACCAAACTTGCTCCAGAGCTAACTACGAACTGGTGTATTATGTTTCATCGCCACAAGAAAGGTCAAGCTGCCCTCCAACAACATTAATGTTTTTTCTTCCAATGATTTAATCTCCACATTCATTATGCCTTTGAATACAAGCCATGAACATAGCCCTTAACATAGAATTCAGTACAA
Source organism: Arbacia lixula (assembly GCA_963669155.1). Lineage (NCBI taxonomy): Eukaryota > Metazoa > Echinodermata > Echinoidea > Arbacioida > Arbaciidae > Arbacia > Arbacia lixula. Next base: position 15,443,581 of record OZ022583.1, read on the forward strand.
TTTGCACATGCAGGTATAATGGATAGGAGGTAAGCAAAAGTAAAGTCGTAATTGAATCCACATTGATGAAAACGTGTGTGCTGACAAAACTCCAAATGCTGATATGGTAATTAAAATAAAATATTTCTGTGAGGTTACCATTTTAATGAGCTCATACAAAGGTTCTGAAATAATGTCTTTAAGTAGATAAAAAGGTACAATTGTTATTTTCTCTGTACTTTCTTGACAAATGCTTTTTGTGATCCTTGTTAATTATTTTCTTGTGTGCAACTCTCTAACCATATTTGCAAATTGGTCTTGTCTAGTCTAAACAGAGGACAGACAGATTCTGTATGAATCGAGCATTGATTGAGACCACGTTGAGTAAAACGTGTGCCGACTGTAAACTGGATATGGCAATAAAGAAAATATATTGCACTTATATTCAAACTCTAATTATGAGTCTGCATTAATGGTTTACTCCATACGTAATGACTTTGTGTGGGTGGTTTTTATAACAGCTCTCGTTTAAATGTGATGAATCTATTGAAGTATGTTATGACCTATCATTAGTAATTAATAAACCTGCCATCTCTCTCTCTCTCTCTATCTCTCTCTCTCTCTCTCTTTCTCTATCTCTCTCTCTCTCTCTCTCTCTCTTTCTCTCTCATTCTACCATATCGTGTTTGATTGCTATGTGCAAAGAAGTTGACGTTATTGATATTTGTTGTACTTCAACAAAATGGATAAGAAATATGATTTTCACAGATGATTTGACCTATGGAGACCAGCAGAGAGGTGGTAAAAGGATGGCAATTTCAAACTTAGCTTTAAAAAATTTCATATTTTGTTGTATATCATTAAACACAGAAATAAATATTTCCTTGTACTTGTGCTGAAGAGATAAACATTTACTTCTTTAAAATGCATTCTCAACTAGGCTACCCAAAGAAAACAGAAACGATATGTCTTCAGAAATGGTGTCAGGAGGCCCCTTTGCACTCAAAAGGTCATGATTTTTCAATCGCCATTTACACTTGCCTAAACATACAGTGTACATGAATAACTGTTAACGAGACTAGCGACTTTTGTGCAAGTATTGCATATGCACCATGCTGGGCCATTTGAATCATAAGTCGAATGCAAACAAATTTTTGTGTGCAACCATTTACACTGGCAAAAAAAATCTGGGCTGTGTTTTGGAGGGTATTTGCCTATAGCAACTTTCACTATTCGCTGGCACTATTTGAAACATCACAATATGCTATTGCCATTGTTGCCATAAATAAATAGCCCAATGGGGGTGGCATTTTGCAGTGGTTAGATCATCCAGATTACATTATGAGCAAATACCCAGGGAACACAATTTGATCTGAAATCAGAAGTACCTTTGTTGTATGTTTGCCTTTCGTAATTCGAGATTACTCCCTCAGGGTGTGAGAGACCACAGCGATATATCGAGAATCTCCACTGATTATCTCCCTGCCTCTGGCGCTTACAGTCTGCCATATTTGGGCGGATGATGAGCGGTATATTTGCGGTCTCATCTATGTGCAAATGTCTGCCGTTCTGTTGGCTGTTGCCTCTATACATGATAAGTCAACAGACATTGATGATCACCCTCCACACTACCTTCATTCATCTGTCTATACCGGCTTTATATCCTATATCGAGCCACATGTGAGCTATGGAAGGCCTTTGCAAACTATATGTGAGGTTTGGTGCTGTAAGTTTTGATATCAACCATTAAAAATAATGAAAGGTGCATTGCATGAAAGAGCATACATTTTTGCATAAGATTAATCCATTCTGGGCATTTACTGATATATGATACCTTCGTAATAATTTTTCAAACAAAAAAAGGGTCACATGATCACTAAATCTTCTAATTGGCAACCCACTGAAAAGGTTGAAATCCCACTTTTGCTCTTCAAATTGGCATGATTATTTCTCTAAGTTGAATGATTTTGATGTTTTGTTAATTCAGAATGGAATTCACATTCCATTTTGTAATGAAGATTTGATTTTATCAAAAATAGTGTTGCCAATTTAAAAGCCAAGCAGGGATCAGTTTTGCTCTAAAAAGTCCTTTGTCAAAAATGAGTTAAAGATGTCATACTAGACGGTAGGTAAAACCCCCTGATTATTCCTTCATTTCTTCCGCCCAAGCTTTCCACCAATTCCACCGTCAAATGTGCCAGCCGTGATCCGATTGAAGTAGCGATTGCTGAGCAAACTAAACAAATTCATCTGTATCCGGAAAAGTCTCAATTCATGACCCTGCTAATATGTCGCCTGGAGGCCTCAACTCAATTGTGACAAAATGAATAAGTATAGACAAGGGCCCTGCCTTATAAATAGTTGCAATTGATCTGAATTGATAGCAAGTCCAATCCTGGTCCACGTAACATAAAGGTTTGCAATCAATCGCAAAATGGCAATGGTAAATCAACACCATTGTTACATGCGCTCTTTGTTCAAAAGACTGACCAGTAAGCAATCAGAATTCGTCTTTCAAATTTGCAATTGATCGCAAACCTTTATGTTACGGGGCCCTGTATCTTGAATGTACAGAGTTACAATTGATATCAATCGCAGCTCTTTATAAGACTGGGCCGCCTAGAACCTGACTTTGCCAGGTGCCCTGTTTGGATGCCTATACAACACAAAGACCAAGCCATCTTTACGATGTAGACGCTTTGACTGACTGGCAAAGGCCTAAAATGCCTGCAAGGTAGTATACTCATGCTTGCAAAATGGTGACTTGCGATACAGACACTTTTCAAACAAATGTCAGCATGTCATGTGGCTCTCGGTGGAAAGGGATGCGGCATTGTCATGTATTTGCACCGGAGAGCAGTCAACATTGCGGCCAGTCCGCACTTTTGATTATAAGGCCTTCATGATTGATGAGCATTTCGATTTCACTTCTCACATATTTAATGTTTGCGTTTTCCACTGCAGCTTTGTTTGCACTCATTATGAGATCTGATTATTCTTAGAAGTTAATTTGCAATTGTCTTAAGTATACTTGTTTTTGGAGCTCGATTTGCTATCGTTTTGAATGTAGTCATTCTTGGGATTAGATTGAAAGTCTGAGATATTGTGCAGTCTGATTTCAAAATGTCGTGTACAAATATTTACTGATAGGTTTGATCTTCAGGAACAACAGCTTTGATGGAGGGAGTGGGCCTTTAAACGTAATATCAAGAAGAAAGATTAGGATTTCAAGAAGAAAAATCAGCATTCATTTCGACATTGAACAGTTGTGTTCAAATGTGTGACTTGTGAGTGTAAGAGAGCATGAATGTTGTATATTATAAGAGAATGATTAGGAATAAGGATCGAGAAAAGACCAATGTATTCTTCATTTTACATCCTCATCAAGGTGACTACATTTTTAGTTACTGCATAGAATTGCTGATTTTGTGCTCACATTTGTATGCCAAGTGGCTTGCTGTGCACACCACAGTTGTAGTTGCACTTTACCATATATGTAATTACATGCAACCACTTAGACACACTCCATTTGCAGTGGTTTTCCTCTGTAACCATGGCAACCGATGACAGAACTTTTCCCCCATCAATAAAGATATTTCTCCCCCGAAGAAAAGATTCTGTAGCGTCGATCAGCCAAGAAAGTCGGGAAGTCGACGTACACGTCCGTGACATCGCAGCCAATGGAAAAAAAGAAAATCCCTTGTGTCGTCTTTGGTTTAGAAAATGCAGTTTTTCTATAATGACTGTATTGTGGAGATCAGGCATGCTTTGCCTAGGGGGAAAGACTGGTAGGATTGAAGGACGACGGTATGTACAGAGATCGAGATGTAGACAGACAGAAATTAATGGGCACAGATAAACGCATGGTCAATATGTATGCATGTGGATATACAGAACGAAGGGCAAGGAGGAGTAGAAAGAACAATTATTATGCACATATACTGTAAGAGGGTAGAGCAAATGAGATAGAGTTACTGCATAGAATTAGAGACTGATCCTCTCTCTTTCAGATTTTGAAAGAAACCTATAGCTAGTTGCAAAACTGATTATAACTTTTCTACACTTTTCTCATTTCCTTTTCTTTCTTTTTCTTTTCTTTTCTCTTTGTAACTAGTTCACAACTCTCAATCAACACCCACCCTCTTCTTCTACCTCCATTTCATCCCATTTAAATTTAAAAGACCGAAAACTAAAGCTAAAAATCATTATCATCAGCAGGCATTGTTCAACCATTGTTGGATGAAGCCCTCCTCAATCAGTTTCCATTCACTTCTATTTGCTGTCATTCTGTTCCATGTTGCTGTGTTTGTGTATGTTGATATTTCGTCTCTCCACCTCCTCTTTTGTCGGCCCCTTCTTCGCTTTCCTGTTCTTGGTTGCCATTCTGTGAGTTTCTTGTTCCATCTGTTGTCTTGTGTTCTTTATAAGTGTCCTGCCCATCTCCATTTCATCTCTTTAATTTTTACTATAATATCTTTGACCTTCGTTTTCTGCTGTATGTCAATGTGCTTCACTCTGTCAAGTAATGTTAAATTGAGCATTCTTCTTTCCATAGCTCTTTGTGTTGTTCTCCATTTCTGTTCCATTTTTTTAGTTATCGACCAGGTTTCTGCTCCATATGTCAATGTCGTTAAAATACACTGGTCAAATATCCTTCTCCTCATTGTAAGTGGTATTGTCATGTCGGTTAAAAGTTCCCAGTACATATTAAAACATCTCCACCCTCCTTTAATCCTTGTCAATACTTTATCTCTTGTATTGTTCTCCATTTTCAAGGTTTGTCCCAAGTACTCCCAACTGTTGACTTTCTCGAACTGGTGATGGTCTATTCTTATTTCTTCTGTTGTTTCAAAGTTAGTCATGAATTTTGTCTTTTCCATATGCATTTGCAAGCCAACCTTTTTACTTTCAATGTTTAGACTGCGCAGCTGTTCTTCCATATCTTGTGCCACATCGTCTGCAAAATGTAGTTCAGTTAGTTTTTCTCCATCTATGTTGATTCCTTTTTCTTCAAGGTTGGACTTTCTAAACACGTCATGCAATGCTGCTGTGAAAATTTTAGGTGATAATGTGTCTCCCTGTCTGACACCTCTATTTATCTTAACTTCTTTTGAAATATCATTATCGATGTGGATTCGTGCAGTAGCATATGTGTATAAGTCTTCCAAGATGTAAATGTAACCTTCTTCAATTCCTATAATTTTATGTTCTATGGAGTTGAATGCTTTCTGAAAGTCTACGAAGCCTAGCCAAAGCTTGAGCTGGTATTCATTGGACTTTTCAATGAGCTGATTGAGTGATTGTAGATGATCTGTTGTTGAAAAACCTCCTTTAAATCCTGCTTGCTCCCTAGGCTAATTCTGGTCTAATATCATCTTGATCCATTTTTGAATTACTTTGGTGAATATTTTATAGGTATGAGATAGTTGACAGATCGGTCGATAGTTTTTTATGTCTGCCTTGTTCCCTTTCTTGTGCAGAAGAACAATCTTTGCTTCCTTCCATTTGGTTGGGATTTTCTTTTCCTGCAGTATCTGGTTGAACAGGTTTGTCAATTGTCCCATTGTTTCCTCCCCACCAGCTTTAATAATGTCACTTGTTACTTCATCAGGCCCTAGTGCTTTGTTTTCCTTCATTTGTTTTATTTCCTCTTCTACTTCTATTGGTAAAATTGTTGGTAATTTTGCTTCGTCTTTTCTGTTGCTTCTTCTCTCTCTATTGGGTTTTTTTGAGCTGTATAACTCCTGGTAAAACTCTGAACATATTTGTAGAACTTCTGATCTATCTGACGTCTTTGTTCCATCTTTATGTTTGAGTTGGGTGATTCTTGCTTTGTTACTGTTTGATTTCAATACAGTCTTTGGACCCTTCTCACTCTCCAGAATTGTTAGAATATGCTCTCTTTTCCTTTTCCTCAACCTTTGTCAACGTTTCTTTCTCACTGTCTTTACTATTTCCGAGTATTCAATCTTTTCAGCAGCTGATTTTGTTTAAATTTCTCTGAGCAGTTTTCTTCTTGTATCCACTTCCTCTATTTCTTCATCCTCCTTTGATTTATGAACACTTGATTTCTTTGGTGGTATTAGACATGATGCCTCCTCTAACAGTATACTAGTTAATGTGTTGCATCTTGAATTGATGTCTACATCTTCAATATCTAATCCTGTAAAACAGTTTTTCAGATTAAGTTGGAATTCTTCTTTCATTTCCTTCAATTTTAGTACATTAATTCTTCTTTTCCTGTTGTTAATGAACAACATAATGATTGATGTAGGAGTGATGTTGAATGATTGATATTACTGCCGAGGGGGTCTTTGTTGAAGGAAGAGATGGTGAACATGGCAAAATGAAATACACTGAGATACACCTGAGATATTGATACCAAATATGGTATACTTATGGTATAATTACTGTTGAAGATGGCACCAACAAATGCCAACTTTAAATTGAAGTCACAATTATTCACCTAACATGAATACCGACCATTGACGTCAGCAAATCGAGCAAATAAAGCAAAATAGCGAAACCTTTGTAGATTTAGATACATTTTTATCCTCATAAGATGATGATATATTCTCTTAATAATACCCCCTATTTTAGTATTACACATAATGACCTCCTTGTGTACCTGCCATGTAATGAGCTGTCCATTGCCAACTTAATGAATGTAAGTAAACACTTGTCCAAATAAGCAAATTATATTTTCTATAAGAACAGTATTTTTAGTAATAATTGCAGGGGTGAGGGGGGGTATCTTTTAACACTGTGTTTCATACCATACATCATCCTGATGCAGTTAAAGTGTGCTAACTGTCACATGATTCTTTATCCTCACAATTCTCATAATTATTAACTCTGTGTGAAGACAAAACTCCACAAATGCGGCACCATCATTAATGACAAATTCTGCACAAGGCATTCATTGGTTGGTTGATTGGTGCTTTGTGCTTCTTACCCGCCGTGTATGTCACGTTATCCTTTGTCTTTGGATGTTCTTCCTGGAAATACAATGAATACACTGAAATAGGTTAACGCTACATGCGCCATTAACTATGAACATGGCCCTTTGTTATGCAGACAAAAGGGTCCCTTATAAATTTTGTGCGCATAACAAAAGACCAATATTCATAGTGATTGACGCATGTTAGCTCAAGTAATATGTACAAGACCTGTAGAGCATTCATAGGACATGGAAATACAATAGATGAAATTGATAATTTTAATTTGTTATGCCCCATTGGTGCATGTTTGCACAAGGAGTGCACACCAGGGCCCTGTTACATAAAACTTACCATTGATGGTAACTTTGCTACCAATGGCAACTTGAATTTGATTGGCTATTGAGTGATGTTACCATGGAAGTTACCACTTACCATTAATGATAAGTTTTATGCAATGGGGCCAATGTCTGTAGAGCAGACATTTGTCTGGCGTAAAAAGGCTTAAACATAGGACGTTGTAAAAGAATGAATAAAATTAAATCCTTATGCACCATTGATGTATCTTTATTTATTTATTTATCTATTACTTTATCAGTTTTATTTACCCGGGGTAGCCCCTTCAATGGTTGAACACTGTTCTACCAGGGGGCCCTTCTTTGACATATAACACAACATGGTTTACATGTATATATATATATATATATTTATATATATATATAGATATATAGATAGATAGATAGATATAGATATAGATATATATACAAACAATTAAGATATGCAGTTCAGTGAGAAATAAACACCATTATGATGAAGGAATTTGCATTATATCAGTGGACAATAACAGTTGAAAATGTATCTCAAATTGAAGCACTTGTCAAACTGGTAGGCACATGTATCATTCCTCCTCGGCATGACTTGTAATAAAGTATGTATAGACAATTTTATCTGTTATTTTTGCCGAAGTAATACACACAAACCTTGTAGAGCAGTCATTTGTCTGGTACGCAAAGTGTTAACCACAGGACAGTCTGTAGCCATAACCGCAGCACAACGCAGTCTGGCGGTGGTAGACTATAAACCGAGCTGCGGTTCACACTACTCAAGGGTTTACCATGGCGATCCGACATCCTAGCCTCCCGCCTAACAACTTGCTGCATCATTTTTCACAGTCAAAAGGCGTAAATAAAGAAAGCCAAGTGCACATTTTCACAGGAATGGGGCGTAATGGAGCTTAAATGTAAGACGGTGGAGGAGCATTCTGCGAGCAAAGGCAATGACAGGCCTGACTGATGTGAAGCGTTGTGAGGGGCCTTTTTTTTTTAATGTGAAAATGTGAGGAAAACACTCAAAGAGGAGATTTTTTAAACGCAGATAGAAATGTGAGGAAAACAGTCATTGAAGAAGGAGAGTGGCTGATGAGAGGAAGGAAATGGAAGAGAAGGAGAAAAAAAAAGGACAAGCCTGATTGATGTGGAGAGTAGCGAGGGGCCTTATTTTTGACATAGATAGAAATGTAAAAATATGAGGTTGAGCAGTGGGAGAAAGAGCGGAAGATAGTCGAGGAGGAGGGTTTAAAGAAGGAGAGTGAAAGGAAGAAATCAAAGGAAGATGGAGTGAATGATGAGAGGAAGGAAAAGGAGGAGGAGAAAGAGAAGAATGACAGGCCTGATTGGTGTGAAGAGTAGTGAGAGGCCATTTATTTAATGCAGGGAGAAATGTGAAAACATAAGGTTGACAAAGAGAAAGGAAAGAAAGGAAACAAAGCTTTAGCATAGCGAGTGGTCATTTATTAACGCTAAGAGAAATGTGAAAACATGAGGATGAGCAGCAGAAAGAAGGAAAGAAAAGAAACAATGAGAAGGAGTTGAAGAAGGAGAGTGGTGAGAAGAAAAAGAAGAAGAAGGAGTGGATCGTGAGAGGAAGGGAAAGGATGAAAAGTAGAAAATAGAAAACATGAAAAAAGGAGAGTGAAAGAAAGAACAAAGATGAGGAGGGAGAGAATCATGGTAGCAAGGAAAAGGAAGAGAAGGAGAAGATGAAGAAATGGTTATGACTGAGAAGATAAGATACCATCATCTCTTCTCTTGGGTCGAATTAAGGTTTCCAAACGCCTTTCAGGGAATTTTTATGAGATGATAAACGCAAAGATGTTATGATTATGGGGTTCAGAAAGCCTTTTTGAAACATGCAAATTTGTGCGATGTGGAACGCGTATGAACCAGAAACACGTTTCTAGAAGCGAGATAAACGCGAAGCTGTTTTGAAACGACTTTCTACTTTGATCACAAAGCGAGTGCTGGACCTCCTTCCTCGGTCAAACGGCGCAGTACAGCTGCGCAGTGATAAGGCCAGTTTTCGACTGCACGAGTTGATAATCGCAATGTTTTTTTTAAACGCGTTCGTAAAGGCCTTTGGAAACGCCTTTTGATAGTGGGTATTGAAAGGCGTTTCAAATTCTGGAAAGATGATAAACGCGGCCTTTGTTAGTTCTCTGGCACGACCTATGCCTGATGGAGGCCACTGTGGGATGAAAACTTATATCATTCACCCAAAATACACTAAAAAAATGTTTCTTTTTGTGGTTATTATCATTATTGTTGTCATAACTACTCTTGTATTACAGTCTCGCTTTAAAACAACCCTCTCAGCTGATTGCAATTGCTTGCGTTCATTGATTGGAATAAATGTTTACAAACCTTTGAAGCTTATTGCATTTGATTGCAATCAATGAGTACAAACATATGCAGCTGATTGCATTTATATCCAATGGAGGTCAGTATGTCATTTCAATCTCTGTGGGGTTGATTTCAGTTACCACTGTATCTTCATACTTCATACTTCATAATTCTTAAGATTATTGTTTTATATCTACTACAAGAAGGACAAATGATAACAATATTAAAGGGATGGTCCACCCTGAAATTACATTGGTTTTCATAAAAGCAGAAACAATAAAAACACATATGAGAGAAGATTTATTGAAAATCTGTCAAAGGATGAGAAAGTTATGGGTTTTTTTTTTTTTTTGGGGGGGGGGGGATGCTTTCCCATATGTTGTGCACTATTTTTTCTCAAAAGGATATGCATCATTTTACGAGTGATTTGATACATGATCAGAAACACATTTTTTTCACACATACCTCTATGAAAAAAAGATTCCTTCATCAAAAACAGAAAAAGAGCAATCTATGAAAAAATTCCATAATGAAAAACAGAAAAAGAGCAAACTATGAAATCATACACTACACAACATATGGGAGAGCATGTCGCACTTGACGTCACAAAGTTATAAACAAAATTGAAGCTCATAACTTTCTTATCCTTTGACGGATTTTTGTCAAACTTTACTAATACATTTCTTTTACGTTTCTTATATCTTGGTAGACTTATCTTTTAAATCTACTAGAAGAAGAACAAAGGGGTGTTTTATGGTAATGAAGAACATCTTGTTATAGAAGAGAGAGGGATGAAACATTAAGTTGAAAATGATGTGTACCACAATAGCAGGTCTGCTGGTGATATATGTGGCTTACCTGGGCACTGCTATATGCTACTGACCATGCAGCTTGCATGCGGTATTTGCATGTACGTCAGGCATAACGCTGATGTGAAGTGCCCAAGATATAACACCTTGCCTCACAAAACGCTGACAGAAACAAAGATTTAAATCTCTGGCTGCCATCATTTGGTGGATTCAGACAAGAGGGCCCTTTGAGGAGTGAAATCCTACTGCTGAAAAGATATTTCATTGAGAGGTGACATTTTCCTGGATTTGCCTCGAATTCCATCAGGGCTTTGCCTATCCTTGGTCCCACTATATTCATGGTGGTGTAGGATTACCGAGGAACGAGCTGGCTGGATTTGGATTTGAATTATGCACAGAGCAAGCGACTCCACCAAAAGTGCTCTTAAGGGATCACATTGAGATTATACACGATATCCTGTTCATGCAAGCCGGATTTGTTCTTACTAACAATTCATGAGATTTATAACAAGCTTCTTGCTAAATTGGAACATTGACAGTTTTCTTGAAAAAAAATTCAACCAAAAGTTCTGCTTGAAAGCAATTATGTAGTTATCTTTACAATAAGAAAGAAACATTTATATTTTTCACACATGTTTGATGGATTGTATTGTTAAATACCCTATGCTGTACCCAAAAGGCATCTATCAACCATTTATGCAATTTGTTAGTTCGAATTGTTAGATGCTTTGCTATATCCTTATAGACATCTTTTGTAGCTCAGGAAGCTGGTAAATTATTCATTTTATGCTGCGTTAACAAACTTTGTTATAGTGTTATTATTGTTCAGACATTTTTTTTTTAATACACAGGATGAAGATCAGTGAAAAGAGTAAAAAGAATAGAATTGTTGTTACCACACGTGATTACATTTTATTAGGTAACTGAAAGAAACCATTAATTTGCATAATCATTCTTTGTGTTTTATTCTTGTTATAGTTCAGTAGAAATTGGGTTCCTAAACTTTGTTAAGGGGGGGGGAGATATGTTTAAAAAATGACTTTTTTATTGTTGGCCAAATTGTGTGAGGCTGACTTTAGTGTAGGATGAGATTCCCTGCACTCTTTGAATCACTGCTTGCCTTTTGAATCACACCTAACCAGTCTGAGTGTATAAAATGTAAACAAAAACAATTTTTAGTGTGAATGTGTGTTACTATGCAAGATTGCATTTAATGAGAGCATTCATGTGGAATAGTTTGAACCTTAGGCTTGCACTAACAGTTTCAAAGCTGTGATGCAGTTAAGTCATTTGTAACCTTTAACACTATATTTATGTAAAGAATGCAGTGATCATATAGAAGGATGTCTTCATTTTAATCTCAAAATACAAAACTGTATGCATATAAAAAAAAACACACATGGATTTCTTAAAGCAATTAATATATATCATGAGACTAACACAGTGGCAGAGGTATTTTTCTTGCTTTAGTTTAAAATAGCTTACATATTTGCGGAAGGAGTAGCTGGTTATGTGTGAAGTCGCCTTCACGCTGTGAGATATGTGACAGGAGCTAGCTTTGTATATTTAGTGTTACCTTACTCTTAAAACACGTAAGCACTGTGCATTTAGCAGCGAAGGTAATCGGGTCATCGGGTGCTTGGTCGTGATGACCCAGAATTGTTAGAGGTAAGCCTGATCAGCACTTCAGATTGTGGAATGCCTGGCTTAATACCCTAGTCACACTAGAGGCGGAATATTCGACGTGCATTCTAAAAATTCTGACTGCATTCTGAGTGCATTCCAAATATTCGGGTCCATTCTTGTGTCCATCCTGAATGTTTTGCTCTTGCTCAAAACTTTCGAGGTGCATTCGAACTGGAAAAATATTGAACAGCATTCAAAGTGCAGTCCAACAGCACTCTGATTGCATTCCAAATATTGTGACAACATTTCAACAACATTCAAAACATTCCGATCGCATTCATGGGAGAATCAAATCGCATGAAAGCACGGCTAGCTGTTGTTGTAACATCAGTCAGCATTGAGGAGTCACTGAGGAGCATTGAGGTCATGCACCCAAGAAAGATCAATTTGAAATTCCCTCCTGAATGTGGCTTGAATTTTGAAACAATTTCATTCCGGCTGGTTCTGCTTGATTCCTGCTGATTCCGAATAAGTGTGATGGGGGCTTAAGGCATGTTTACACAGAAGCGGTATGCCTGTCTTCTTTGTGATGAAAAATTTGGGACTTTTCTGGTTGGCGTAATCAGACATAACGGTGGAAATCTAACCATATGGGTCGTGAAATAGGTCCTCTAGATGCAATACTTGCTACTGAGCTCAGAGAAAACTTGACCTGACACATGATACCAGCGTCTTGTTCAGATGTTCAGACAGCCCTTCGGCTCTAGAGGGCCTTTCACCCATAACGTAGATTTTAAGACCCAAATGTACACTAATTAGAACATTAATACTCCTTGAAAGCTTGTGTCACACTTACTCCTTTGCAACCTACTACAAATACTCTCAATGATTAAACCATGCAACAGGGTTAACGCAGATCGATGCTTGCTACGTGCAGTGTCCAGCAATCAAGTGTGTGCATTCTTGTATTTGCGTCACATAAACCATTTGTAGAGTTGGTCGGCTTGAAAAATTCTTGAAATGCACAAGATGTCTGCATGAGCAACTACAAACAAATCACACATGATCAAAGAAAAGTGATTTTTGTAAGGGGAAAAATCAGGCTTTTAACCCGAATATATTTTTTCCCATAACTTTGTGGGTGGTTTGGAGAGTCAAATACATTACAGTTCTCTTATTACATTATAGCAAAGTTCAGATTTTGTAAATCAACTGTTTTCCCATCATCACAGGTATCTATGTTTTGTATAATTGTAACAATTCTATCATTTGAGATAATTACCACTATTTCACGTTACCTTCAAGTTTACGGAAGGTACCCATGCCCAAATACAATCAAACTGTGTGATCTTTTGACAAAGAAATTTCAGGCATACACTCAGTTTTAAGGAAAGTATGCTCCATCCTGTAAATGAATGAAAAACAAGTCTGAAAAAAGTCTTGGAACCAGACGGGATTTGAACCTGCAATCTACTGCTTACCGGGCAGCGACTTAACCACGCAAGCTATTTCTAGTTCACGGATCAAGACAGGATAACATGGAAACAAATACAGAAGAGCCTCATTTAATCGGACTCATTAATATTCATAAGTCGACTTTGTAGAGAACATGATTCGAGTTAAGGGGTAATAGAAATAAAAACTGGAGGATCTGTAATCTATGTCGTGCCATTTTGCCTGCATGATTTCAGGATACCAGGGAGGAATCATCTCTTAATCGTAAAATTGAAATTAAAAGAAATACAGACCTGTTGATGACTGCACTGTAGTTCTGCAATGGTTATGGCCAATAATCCTTATCTCTTCTTCCAGTACCTTTAAATACTGCAAGATTCACATATTCTCAAATTAACATACACTGACTGACACAAGCTGACACTGTAGTAATGTATGGGGCTCAATACCCCAGTTCCATCTACCCAATATCGTGTGGGAGTTCTGCTTACAGATCACGATACAAAACTTACTGAGACAGATTACCTCTACTGGGAAATGAACGGAATGAGAGATATGTGTATTTTTATCTCCAATTCAAACATTTGTAATATGTTATTGCTTTGGGAGCTGTGTTGTTATTGAATAGTAAATATAAAGGTCATTTTTACTTGCTTATCTAAAAAGGTTAATCTAGATATCTCTATTATGGAATAACTAATCTAGTCATATAAATTTAGGTGGTATATATTCAAGGACCCATTACTCTGTTGCATTATTCAACATATACTTCGGTTGTGGAACCTTGTGTGATAATGATCTTTTCTTTTCTACAAACACATGTGTGCGAAATACCACTTGTACAGTATTAATGGTGTGATGCAATCATATCAGTTCTAATGCATGCCATACATGTGTGAAGAATTTTCAAAGCAGTGTCCATGTAATGTATATTCTGCTCTTGTTTTATCTCAGAATATAAACCTTTTTCACATTTGAACAGTGGCTTACGCATAGGCAAACTGATGCAGGCAGACACTATCTGTCTTTTGATATCTACCATAGATAATGTATGGCAGCTTAGTCTATCAGTCCCATATAACCAATACCATGTGGGTGTTCTTCTTACACATTAAGACATATTACTTGTACACTTTTGGCTCGACCTCATGCATGCACAGTGTCTTGTTACGTAATGTATCCACACATATGGGCAATTCCACAGTTTTGGTTAAAGTCATGTAACGTGAGTAACCAAAGCTTCTTTATTTGATTGAAAAAGAAGTTTGTGTGCTGAGGATATGATTGTATGTAATGGAAAGGTGGACTGTTTGCTTCCTAAAATAAATAATTATTTACATAATTTCTGCAAAACTATAACAGAATGTAAAATAAAGAAGCTTTGGTTATTCACGTTACATGACTTTAACCAAACCTGTGGAATTGCCCCTATGGACTAAAGAGAGACAGGGAGGGAGAGAGAGACAGAAAGATAGAGACTGGCAGAGGAAGAGAGGGAGAAGAAAAGAATTTAAGAGGGTGGGAGAGGGACAGAAAGAAAGATGGAGAATGGTTGAGAGTACAAAAGAGAGGGAGAGGGAGATGCAGTAAAGGTTGTAGAATACAAAGACACAACAACACATGTACAGAGATAGATTTAGAGCACACAAGAAATAATAGAGAATTAAGGGTGGTAATGGTAGAAGCTCAGAGAAGGACAAAGCCTATTTTGTAAAACACTGAGAAAGACCAAGATTAGTGAGTAAGGGAGTGACAAAAAAAATGAAGAAGGGTAAAGCGAGCAAGGGGAGTAGGAGATACGGAAAATGATAATGGGAAAAATAAGGGAGAGGGAGTAAGGGATAGTGAGAGAGTGGAATGGAGAGTGAAGATGGTGGGGTATAGGGAGAAAGTGCAGGAAAAGAGAGAGAGATAGATAGAAAGAAGGAAGTAACAGACGGACAGACTGAGATACCTCACACCTTAATTGCAAACTCTAATCTCTTCTAATACTCTGCATCCTTTGTGATGAGCGATACTGATTGGAGAATAATTTGATTTTTAGTATACCCAGAACAAAATGTCAGTTTTAATCTTCTGGGGAGAAACCTTTGTTAGCTCTCACGTATGATTAGTATGCGTAGCTGGCTGACAAGAGTGTAAAATCCTTCTAGTGCAAATTAGGCACGTCCCCACATTTAGACGAGCGGTCTTTAATTTCTTGTCTGATGGACGGATACGATTGGCTGCAGATTGTTTCATCATGCTTACGCCACAGATGTATTCTCCAATGCACGATCCAATGAAGATGAATTAAGATTTTTTTCCCCTTTTGGAGGGGGAGGGGGGATGCTCCAGGGATGAATGATGTAATGATATTAGTGTGTTCATTGTACCTTATGGCTGATTGCGACAAAAATCTAAGAAGTAGCATGCACAAATCTCCTGTGAAAATGTGGATCTACCAGTCAGTATCTGTGTCCATGTAAAACGATAAATGGTGACTTCACCATGTATGATATGTTGAGTGAGATAGAAAGAAGTTTGTGTGTCTCGACAGAAAGGTTAATGCTTTTAACTTACCTGCATTTTTAATCTAACCATGAGAACCTCCACTCTACTCACATTATAGTGGTGCAGCCAGCATTTCCAAATTATTGTAACCTTTTTACGTTTTCTTTTAATTCTTTCACTGGTTGTCCTCTCCTGTATTTAAGTAATTATCCGTAGTTTGTCAGCCTCTGCAACCTCAGCTTATAAAAGATGCACTTTAAATACCCTGTTTAGACAAAACTGGAATAGGTCGCATTGTTTTTATGCAATTACAGTATTTTTTGTGCTAAACCCCGAGTGGGAAGGTTATGGCGACTAAAATTGTAAATTACTGATTGACGTGCAATACTTAGGGCGGGGCTTCCAATTTGTTTTGTGTATTTGTGTTCAAAGCTCATGCTTAGGGGGGAAAAGAGTGTGGGAGGAAACCAAATGGCCAGCTTATTCTGATATCTTTCCCCAACTCTCTCCCCTTCCTTTTTCTCTTCCTCTTCTCATCTTCCTCTCTTTTTATCTCTCTCTCTCTCTCTCTCTCTCTCTCTCTCTCTCTCTCTCTCAATTGTGTTCCCCCCTTAATAATTAATGCTTCCCATATCTAACCAGGCATGCTGTGTAACTGACACTCTTGTCCAAGCAATATACTCCCAAGTTACAATGCTTTCAGCAAATTCATAGGCGTTTCCTTGTGTGACTCTGCATGTTACTGCATGTAGAGCAGTGTCTGTAACTGAATTATTTCTTGCACTGCATCGGAAGCGTGAGAGCGTCTTAATTATTTATGAAGAAATTCAATTTGCCATACAGTGAACTGGGTTCCAATTTCTGTCATGTTCTGCTCAAGCTGTGTATATACATGTAGTTATCAAATTTAGATATTTTCCATGGAATTTTACACTATAAATATTGCATTTCTCCCACAGTGTACGATACTTTATCTCAGTATGTAGAATTGTGTTTGGCGTTTTGGATTCCAAATTTAGTTTTATTTCTAGTTCTTTGAAATTGAATGTCATGGATACATTTATTCCAAATTTATTTTGCTTTTAACTTCTTTCAAATGAAAGAGTCAAGGATATTTTGTTCAAAACTTGCCTTGATAATATTGACCAAGTAAAGCCTACTACTATGGTTTTGATGACAATTGTGACTGTGACTACTCTAACTATACTACATCTTCACACACTCCGACTACTGCTACTTCTTCTCCTTGCAGTCCTACTGCTACTAAATATGCAAACACATTGTTTTAGGAATAATTCATCTTTAACATCAGCCTTTAGTGCTGTCTTTACTGCTACTATTTATCTGCTAAAAATGAATTGATCTTTACAACTACTGTTACTTCCATCACTACTGCTAGTCTAGTGATGTTCCTGTTGCATTTACTGTGTTAAGTGTGAATAATTAGCATATATCTAGCTCATTTATTAAGAAGGATCTTGTATGTAAAGTGGGGAACTCTTTAATCCATCAATGTAGTTATGCATCAAATAACGTATTTGAATGGATGATTTCTGCGTAAAAGAAGATACACACTCTGCTTCACTTGATCTTTTTAGTTATTCATGAATTACATCTGTGTAATTCAGGTAAAATATTAAGCTTTTGTTGCAATCTTGACATTATTGTTATCATTAAGAATGGATGAAGTGTTTCAAAAGCAACTACATTGGACTTTGACATTTTACGATTCCACTGGCTTTATTGTAAGCTGACAATCCTGTATGGATCCCTTCCTCACTTTTCCGTTACATCGCAAGAAGGTACTCCACTTGAAAAGGCTATTGAAAAGCTGCTTTGCTGATGAACCAACACTACATGTTTCTTCACTTACCAGTCAGAAGATGGCAAGGAAAGGCTTTGAAAATGTGGAAGATGATGACTCAAGATCTGAGTGCCATTTCCTGCTTTGGCCTCTTGTTTGCGCATGACATTAAGAGCCATTTTTGTGTGTTTGTGCTCAACCATGCCCTCTCTCCCTCTCCATACATCAGTTTGTGTATTTGTGATTTAATCACTAGTTACTACAAATGTGGATCATTTGCGGGCAAATAACTTTCAGCAAGTTTCTAAAATGGACAATACATGAATGTAAGACCATTGGTAAGAAGATTGCTCATGATCATGTTTTTGATGGATTTTTGCCTTTCCAGTACAATATACTCCCTTTAAGACTGTCTGATCTCTTTGAAACAATACTCTACAAGAAAGAACCAAATTAAAATTAAATATATGAATATATCACATTTATCTCTTTACTTTTTTTTCTCTGTTTTTTATTATAACCCCTCTCTACATCTTACCCTTAAGATTATAAACCATGCCCCTCTTTACTTCCACGTTAAATACTTTGATACATATTGATCTATCTAGATATCAATCCAAATATACAGGCATTTGGATTTATTTTTCATGCTTTCCTCACGAGTCTACTGTTTGTGGGTGTTTCTCAAATTTTAAATGTTTTTCTTCTCTGTACAACTACCCTCACATGTCCACCTAGTTCACTCTGTCACTCTGTCTCTGTCTGTCTGTCTGTCTGCCTGTCTCTCTCTCTCTCTCTCTCTCTCTCTCTCCCTCTTTCTGCACTCCATTTCTGTGCACATTCTGTCCTTTTACCCTTTTTTAATCTCATTTTATATATTGATGCCTCTCTCTCCATGATGAAAAATATAGTGTGTTTTAATGTCATTTTTGTTCACTTGTGTAGACCAACATGTCAATGAAAAAAATAAGTGAATGAGCAATATAGGATACTATTAACTTACTTTATGAACTGTGTTGTTCTTTGCACTCCACAAGTCTCATTTCCTCTCTATGTACTTATTGTTGTCTTTCTCTTAACTCCCTGTGCAATACAGCATTGTCATGTGATATCTACTTGTATCTCTTCCATTCTCATCCTCCATGTCTCATTGAAACATGCACACACACTCTCTCTATCTTTCTTTTTCTCTCTCTCCATCTCTTTTTCTCTTACTTCATCCCATCTCGATGCAAATAGCTATGATATATGTGTTGCTTTTTGTATTTCATTCATTTTTAATAAATTATGAATCCTCTATCTCACATGTTGTTTAGAAATATTAATAAATGCCAAGTAGTTAAGATACTATCCCATCTTTTTGTCCATATTAGAAATCACAGTTCCCTGAACTAAAAGAAGACATCTCTTTTTTTTTGTTTAAAACTGGGAGTACATTACTAATATGAAGAAAGTGGCTGATTGTAATTCAAGAGTCTAAGTGTTAATAGATGTCACCTTATCCATGTTTTTGCCACAGTCTCGACAGCAATCTGATTAAGTTTCTATGGCAACTACTCTGACTGCACAGTTACTGATGTATATGGTTGCGCTCCCACTTAGCCATAGAATGGATACCTCATGTGATACTTCTGCACAACCAGATTTAATCGCATCAGTTGTTTGCGCTCATCCCAGCTTTATCTTCCTAGGGATCTGTACTATTGTGAATATGTTTAGTTTTTCGGAGACCATGTTTCACTTTGTCCTCTATCAAGTCGTATGCAATTCTCATAGTGTGTCTCTTTCTCTTTTTCTCTCTTTCTCTCTCCCTTTTATCTATCTATCTATCTCTGCCTGATCTCTTCATCTCTGCAGGGACTATGGAGGGTTGTCTGATGGAAGAGTGGCGCAGATGCGTTTGAATCCCCAGTGAATTCCCCCCCCCCCCCTCCCCGGTAGAGTCCTGGAATAATACGCAAGCACCTCCTCGTCCACCACCACCATGTGGCAGTCACGCAGACAGGATTCTGTGTCGACATATGAGGAGGTGGAGAGCCTGAGCAGCCATCAGTGCACGAACTTCAACTCCCTGGAAGGCAGCAGCTGCCCCAGTCGACTCCAGAGCATAGGGGGCAGTTCCTCGGGGAGCATCGACCATGCCCTCCCGCCCAGTTTTGGCAGCCACCTGCCGGCGTTTTCCGCATATCACAACGACGCACATCTTGTTGATCCAAGAATTTTGCAGCCAGAGATCCAGTCACCTGGATCAACGGATTCATCGTCGAGGGCCACATCGAATTTGAGTTATCCCCAGAGTCCGGGGGAGTTTGGCCCGCCGAGCCCTATAGAAGCCCCTGTTGAACCGGTTGCAGGAGAATTGGGCAAAAACAAGCGAGAGAATGTCAATGCAAGCGTTGCAGACTGGGTGACCCAGTCCTCCTACATGCAGTCACCCAATTCAGAGAAGTCGACCAGACATCAGTTGTCGCCCAAGGCCGATGGGAGGGCTGATCACCAAGGCCAGAGATCCAGGAGCGACAGCATGGAGCGCGTAGACTCGGATGCATCCCCTATGACATACCGCAGCATGTCACCTCTGCCTACGTTCACCAGGACCGCCAGTTTGGACAGCGGCTTTCCTCATATGCCTGCTCAAGGAGGCTTTGGTATGCCTTGGACACCAGCAGAGAACATGCTGATGACGCTTGGGTTCGGTGCCATGGACTTTGGTATTCCAGAACGTTTCATGCAATCTTGGCGGGATAACATCATCAAGAGACGCATTGGGGAGCTGAATAACATGCTTGGTGGAGGTCAGCATCCAGCTAAGTCCATAGGCCACGCACAACTCAGTCGCCAGTCCTCTGACGCAGAAAGCCTTGAGGACTTTAGGATTACTCCCAAGGCAAGGATATCACCGCCATCTCCTATCCAGGAGCAGAGAGAAAGGGAGAACCAAGCCAGTAGAGAACATTCAGAAAAAGGAGCTGAATCACAGAGTGATGTAAAGAAAGTTGCTCCAGCAGGACCCCAACCGAGTGAGAAGCAAAAGCAGTTGGAGAAGTTGAATCTAATGAGGAGGAGATTCAAGAAAGCAGCGACTGTTGGAAGTTTTAGTTCCCACCTCCTAAGACAGCAATCGTATCAATCAAACAGTGCCAATGTGAGTCCTTGCAGCACTCCGGAGCTCCAGAGGAGACAGAGTCTACCCAATGGAAAGAAATATGTTCAGCTTCAATCATCAAGGGGCAATGCCAAGGACCGCCGCCGGAAGTTCAATAATCGCCAAAGTTCCTTGCCAATCTCTCTCGAAACCTTGCCAGAGGAAGATGAAGGACAGAGATCAAAGCCACAGAGTATTAGTGATTCTTTTAGGACCCAACGATCAATTAGCATAGATGTGGACAACAAGCATCCTGGGAAAGATACGCCGTCAGTGCCACCACTTAAGATTGTAACAGAACAAGCAAGTTTAGAGATTGCCGAAGCAAAATCATATGGATTAACAAAACAAGTGTCGAAGGATGAAGCCATTGCAGATATGCACGAGGGTAATAAAAATCTGCTTAATATGGAACAGTATTTGAGTGTGATTAAGACCATGATTGATTCAAAGGATTCTGGCATCGGTAATGAGCCATCAAATGAGACAAGTCCTCAGATGTCACCACGTGCAAGTGCCAGCGGAGATGAAAATTTGGGAATGACTACTCAACGAACAAAGAGCAATGAAACGAACAAACACAAGGATAAGGCAGCTGTAGACAATGAGATCAATAATGGTGCTTCTAGTGCAGTCAAAGATTTGCATGAAAGGGATGCTTCAAAAGACGTTCAGAACTGTGGCTATAATGTAGGCAGACAACCGCCTAAGAATGATAGGGATATATCCCTGCATGGGAAAGCGATTCCACTTCCTCATCGCACAGTTCACAGACCATCATTGACAGCCATGACGGAAGTCTTCTGCCAAACAGTGGTGGAGGAAGACGAGGAGGATGTCAGCAAAGACAATGTCTATGATTCTCCCACAAAGAAGAAAGTTGATGTGGCAACTATCATTGATAAGGACGTAGGCGTCCAAACCAGCCCTAGTCTTATGTCACCGATCCTGTCTCCACTTTGTGCCGGTCTGAGGTTCAATATATCTCTTGAGAGCTCAGTGGGTAGTGATAGGTCAAAGGCCACTACCTCCGATGGAGATGCCAGGCCACAGATTGTGCTGCTACCTGAGAGTGCACAAGTTGAAATCAACAGTGTTAATGGTGTGAGTACGGAGGATGATTGTTCATCAACCGGTACAGTAAACACTCAATTTTCAGATTTGTCTGCATGTTCAAATATAAAACCAGTCAGTCAAAAAGCGTCCAAAAGTAACAGTTTTACTGATGAAAATTTTCTGCAGGAGAATGATGTACAGACCAAGACTACAAATATGCAAGAGAAAGAGAAACGGGTAATGCCATCGCAAAAGAAAGAATACAGCAGTGACAACGATGACCCTCCTATAAGAGAAAGAGCTAAAAGAAGAAACTCAAGTTTCAGCAAGACATATTCATCAGGGAGCTTTGAATTAAGAAGAAAAGTATCTGGAAGTTTGTCCCAGCAGGAGATATCACATGACAGTGTTGTATCGGCCGAAAAGGGTCCATTAATAATGCAACAGCATGCTGACACAAATTCACAGAAATGTGATAATCATCTCACGGTGCTAAATCTTGGCAAGTGTTCCACAGAGCATGCCACAAAGAGTCACGACCATAACAGTGACTCAAAAGATAACAAGAAGAAGCATGCTTTGAAAGAGAGCCAGGCCTCACATTCCTCACAGAAGAAGAAGGAATTTCAGTCCAAACATGGTCATGAGATTACAATTTCTTGCGACAGTCGCTCCAGCGTGACCAGTGTTAAAACAAACCACACAGCAATACCTGTAAAACAGGAACAGTCAGACCAAGATGACGAAGATGTAGGCTCATCTCAAACTGGGTCTGAGCACTCATTTCAATCTCGCGACTTTGCCGTACCACCTATTTCCCATGCAAGTAGTGGAATTTTCCAGTATATAAAACCAGAGACTGACCATTCTGAAGTGCCAAAAGTTACGGCGAGCGTTGTGAGTTCAGATATTGGCCGTCAGTACGAGGCCTTGCTCAAGAGCGCTCTTGAGAAGGAGCGAGCTAGGAAACACCTAACCGTTGCGGAGACACTACACCTGGCTATGGTAAAGCTGGAGACCATTGTGAAGGAGCGGCGCTTGTGTCGACACACGCAGCTCGTCGAAGGTGAGAAAGTGCAGAGCTCGTGCAAGTTTTGCGATGGTAGGCGAAATGTGTCGGGTGGCATGAGCAAGTTTGCAAAGGATCTTCAGAAGCGGCATTCCCTGAGACCGGATGCCAGCAGCACTTCAAGGCAGTTGACTGTTGTCAAACAGGAAGAAAGAGCCCACAAAGGAGTGGAAAGGACATGGTCTGCACCAAATAAACTAGCTGATAGGGCACCGAGCCATGAACAGCCGTCCAATAAAGGTACTGAGGCAAGGGTGAATTCAGTGTCGTCAGATTTCAATGATGCGGTGATGAGCATAACCGGTGACAACCTCCTGATTGATCTGGACAAAGTGTCTGAGGAGCTTCACCCGGATGTTTCTCTCTCAGGAATGACGGTTGCAGATGTTAAGTCAATCCAGGCTTTCCATGTGCTTCACGAGAGTGAGAGTTTGTCCTTGGCTGAGGCTGATGAGAAAGAGAAGCGAGAGAGGGAGGAACATTCCAAGATGCCTCTACAACGGCGCAGAAGCCTCTTTGCAGGGTCAAGTAAAAGTGGTTCTCGGCTCATGTTTGCTCAGGCTGGCTTCAATCGGACAATGACCCAATCAACCATTGATACTATCCAGTGTGAAGAAATGTCAATCAATGCCAGGTTTGACATGGGTTCAAGTGGGGAGAATGAGGTCTTTGCAGTGACACATGAAGAAGCGCAAAGACAGAAAGCTCGCAACATGGCAAAAGAGAGAGCACAAACAGCACAGAAAGCTCCACTGGAGCATAAGTCTCTGCAGACCGTTCTATCATCCAGCCTTTCCCTGGACGATACGTTTTTGACAGAATCAAGGTTTGCGATCCAAGATAGCACAAAGGCAGTGGGACTGGGGCAGTCAAAGAACCAGAGTAGCAGTTGTTATATAGTTGTTGACCCTTGTCAGGCTGTCCAGGAGGAGGGTGGAAGCGAAGCTGAAGGCTATCAGCCAACTTTCAGCAGTGAGAGGAACCTTTTGAGGACTAGCTCATCAGAAAAGTCATCAGACATCTTCGACGTGCCACCAAGCTCCCCCTACAAGAAGCTCACCCCTCAGTTGTCGCAGAATTCAAAGCGGTCAACATCGCCCTTCTCTCCCAACTCCATTGCTTCACCGGTATCCTCCTCCTCATTCATGGTCTACCTCTCCTCTCCGCTCTCGCCCTCCGCTATCAGAACCCCACCATTCCCTCCTGCAGCTGCAGTGGGGGAGTCGCCAGTGCCTCAGCAGAATGTATCAACCGCGTCGCCCACCTTCAATCTTATGCCGTCACCACCCAGTGCAGAGGCGACGGTAGAAGTGGAAACTCTCTCCCGCCAGACCGAACATATTAACCACCCCAGACCACCAGTCAACCCACCTGCAAATGGCAACCAATCTACGTTTCGATCGGAAGTATTCCTACAACTACCAGAGGCGGGAGAATCCGGCAATCGATCAGTCAGCAGCATTCGAAGCATTAGCCCCTACTCTGTTAATCGCACCCCGGTCTCGTCCCACAGACTCGAAAACACAACCTCATTCGAGGAGCTCTGTGAAAAGGCACAAACCATCATCACGAACTTGCAAGGCATGATGGGACCTTTGGGCAAATCAGGTGATGAGGATATACCAAGTTATGGATTCGTACCGGTGCAACAGTCCAGGTGTGAGAAAGACACTGATGATAGACCAGTAGGCCAGGCAGGAGACAGGTAAAAACATTTCATATCTCAACTCCATCCCTCACACACCCTCCTTATTTCTCTCTCTCTCTGTCTATCTTTCTCTTGTATAGTTTATCCTTCTCCCCTTTAGTATCTCTGTATCTTTATTTCTTGATTGCTGTCCATTTTTGGTATTTTTGTTTATTTATCTTTCTCTTTCCCTCTTATTTGCTCTCTCTCTCTCTCTCTCTCCTTTTTCTCTTGTATCTCTTATTGTTTTCTGCATTTTCTGCATTACTGCATTTCTGCGTTTTCTGCATTACTCTCTCTATTTTCTATTAATATTTTCTGTCCATGTGCATGTGTAATATGCATACATTTGCGCAAAAGTGTTTTTGAGTACATAATACGTATAATACGGCCTGCAACAAGTAATGGTTAGTAACATATAACAGTCATAACGAAGCCACTATTTAAAGAAAGTAATGTTGTTGATTGATTGATATTGTTATGATTGGTACCGGCTGTATCTTGTTTTATTGATTATTTTAATGAATTTATCTTGACAGGGCTTCAAATGTGTAATGTTTCTCAATTGGAGAATTAGTATGACTCTAACGTGTATAGACTTTAGAGGTTACAGTCTCCCCAGACTGCACACATGTCGTGCTAATATGTCAGAGAAAAATGAAACATTAATATTAAAACTGTCAGCCCATTGGAGTAAGAATAATTCATACTTATCGTTAGAAAGAATTTGATGAAGCTTAAACCCTGTGCGTCATCGTGATGTCAAGGAAAAATGAGCTCTCATTAATAAGGCAATGCTTCTTCTGCTCCTTCTCCTTCTCCTCGTCTTTCTCATTGTACATCTCTCCTTCTTCCCCTCTTCCTTCTCATTGTACATATCTCCTTCTCCTTCTCCTCTTCCTTCTTATTGTACATCTCTCCTTCTCCTCTTCCTTCTCATTGTACATCTCTCCTTCTTCTCCTCTTCCTTCTCATTGGACATCTCTCCTTCTCCTTCTCCTCTTCCTTCTTATTGTACATCTCTCCTTCTCCTCTTCCTTCTCATTGTGCATCTCTCCTTCTCCTCTTCCTTCTCATTGTACATCTCTCCTTCTCCTCCTCTTCCTTCTCAGTGTAATAATCTCCTTCTCCTCTTCCTTCTCATTGTACATCTCTCCTTTTACTTCTGCTTCTCCTGCAACTTAATATCCTTCTGATCACACATCATTACTATCAATCTGATGTTTTGTATAAACCTTAAAGGGCCCCTGTCATCAAAATGTATGTTGACTTCTGTTGAAGCAACTTAATATGTATATTACAAAATCACTAACTGTTCAATGAAAATATGTGTCCTATGTTTTAAAATATTTTTTCTATATTTTTTCTCAGCACTGATAAGCCCCACCTCCGAAATATCCTCCAACTCAAGATTCCCCCTGTGACATCATCAAAGGTATAAATTAGCAGGATAATAAGCAGAATTTATGCACAAACTAAAAATTGCAATGACTACCTGCAAGTGCTTATAATAGCATCACATAGCTAGCACATTTCTGACATAAAAAACGATTATTCCCACATGAAAGGTTGTTAGATGGTATTGTGTGAAGACATGTGATGCTCTTGTGGGCAGGAGGAGGTAGTCATTGCAATGTTTAATTTGTGCGTAAATTCTGCTTATTATCCTGCTAATTTATACCTTTGATGATGTCACAGGGGGAATCATGAGTTGAGGATATTTTTGGAGGCGGAGCTTATCAGTGCTGAGAAAAAATAAATAACAATTATTTTAAAATATAGAACACATATTTCCATTGAACAGTTAGTGATTTTGTTATGCACATATTATGTTGCATCAACATAAGTCGACACACATTTTGATGACAGGGGACCTTTAATCTACTTGTATTACTGTGAATATATTGAGAGCTTATATATTATGTAACATTTGGCATCCTTTTAGCGTAATTCAAATCTCAAATATAAAATTAAAAGAATGGAGGATAGATCATATAGCACTCACAGTTGGAAATGTTATCATGGTTGTATGGTTATTAAGAAGTTATTCAATTCATGGTGACAAAAATGTGTTGAACATAAAATGTGATAGAGTGAGAGTGTGATAACCTATTTACTGCACCCAAGAGTTTGCAACGAAATCAATTTTGCATGCTTCTTTGCACGTCGTACATCTGATCAACAACTGATAGTTTAATAGGTTGTGAGCAAAGTGGTAATAACACTTGACAAGTGTACAATGGGTGCCCATGTTCATCTATATAGCTGCCATATATAGACGTCTGTTATGATATTCATGTGGAATAAGAAGTTAGCGAAGCAGAAGCTGATCCTGCAAAAATTGTATTGGAAAGATCATCACTTACATGTAGCTATCTAATGTTGTTAACATGTGTGGGTGTATAGCTGTTTCATAATTTTCTTTTTTCTACACTTCCTTTATGTTTGTTTACTTTATTTTTGCATTGTGTAACATTTTGATCATGAATAGAGGAATGATACGAAACATTATCAAGACGAATCATCAAGAGATTATATTACCCCTCAAACTTAACTTGTAGAACTTTTTTGAAGGGGGATAGATTTGTTTGTTTCTCTAGTCCCCCACTGCTTGTGACTGAGCCAGACCATTGGGCTCTTTCCAGCCCTTCTCTTCATCCGTGAACGAAAGTTTTCATGTGATGGCTTCTGATGGAGAGCTGAACATATCAGCATTGAGGTGCAGAGTTAGATATAGCTGCATTGAACAAAATAGTCTCCAGAGAAGGTTCCTTCCAACTAGCATGCATAATGCATGTTCTTATGATGCAAATCTAAGATCTCAAGCTTGCTTGGCCCAAGGTGATGATTTAGTAGCCACTGGAATATGAATGTTTCATCATGAGAGGTATCAGCCACAAAGAAGTCTCCTGTGATATTTATTGAAAGATAGGTAAAGACCTTCTTAAAGGTAGCCGTCCTTTTTGCAGACCTAATTCTGAAAGTTCCCTGACTTTGTCATCATTTTAAAGAGAATGGCTATAATAACCTTTTCCCCTGGATTCGACAAAGCAAAATATTTGTTTTTGAGGAATTAATCTTTGATAATTTATCGGGCTTTCCTTTGTCGTACCATGAAAATAGTCAAATCGCATTGAGGCGCAGAGTTAGATATAGCTGCATTGAACAAAATAGTCTCCAGAGAAGGTTCCTTCCAACTAGCATGCATAATGCATGTTCTTATGATGCAAATCTAAGATCTCAAGCTTGCTTGGCCCAAGGTGATGATTAAGTAGCCACTGGAACATGAATGTTTCATCATGAAATGTATCAGTCACAAAGAAGTCTCCTGTGATATTTATTGAAAGATAGGTAAAGACCTTCTTAAAGGTAGCCCGTCCATTTTGCAGACCTAATTCTGAAAGTTCCCTGACTTTGTCATCATTTGAGAGAGAGTGGCTATAATAACCTTTCCCTGGAATCGACAAAGCGTAATATTCGTTTTTGAGGAAATAATCTTTGATAATCGATCAAGCTTTCCTTTATCGTACCATGAAAATAGTCAAATCCCAGTGAAAACTAGTTAGGTTTTCATTTATTCTACGGGAGTTATAGTACCTCTGACCTTAAAATTTCACAGTTCGTATCCCAAAGATACGTGCTAAATATGTGCAAACTTTCATGAAGTTTGCGGATGTGTGTAAAAGGAACGGGCCATCTTTAAGCAGATACGACCGAATTTGTTGGGAGTAAAAGCTTTTAAGAAAAGAGCTCCCTGTATTTGTTCAATGCCGCCATTTTTACCATGTAACCATCACGCGCATAGCCAAGCGAGTGTGGTGGTTGCCTAGCAACGGGTGTAGCCTGCTGTTATCACTGATGTGATCTGATTTCATTGCGTTGGCACAGGATGTAATATTCCGTGCAGCCCATCTGACTCGGCTGAATTTCAGACCCGTGTTGCATGCATAGGTGATTAAGAGCCACAAAATATTCATGATGCCAACACTCTGACGTAATCAAGGATGGATAGGGAGTAGTAAATGGTGACATTGAGAGCCGTACTGCTCCTACAAAGAGGGGGTGAGACCAAGTCTACCGCAAACCGCGTTCCATAGGATGCGTGGCATACACGGATAATTACATGATAGGTGTTTGATGAACTGAAGCCAAAATGAGTGTGTTAAATGGCTTAGTGTTTGGTATGTTCACAAACAAATGACTTTCTTGTGCTGCTTATATCTTTCTCTTAAACTCATATGTGACCAAGTACCATAAAAAGGTGGTCTGGGAATTTAACTTATGATATCAAGGATTATATGGAATACAAGCTGCATTAAATGAAAGAGCATATAATTTTGCACAATGTGAATCCATTTTTTTGCTTAATGATAACTTTGATCTTTCATAGAAAATAAAGGTTAAAAGATCACTGAATCTTCAAATTGGCAACACCCTCAAGAGGTTTATCAATATATAGATATAGAGGCGTGTTCAAATGAGGAGATATTGATTAATTTATGGTACATGATTTATGCCGACTATACCACTGTTACTCTCAGTGGGAACATTGCTTCTGAAATCTAGCTAAAATTAGAAGCGATAATTTCATAGGTAACTTTTTTTCATTTCATTTATTTATTTAACTATTATAAAAACAAAAACAACAACAATATAACATATTTACAAACATGAAATAATGGTATGGACCCTAAGAAGCAAATCTGCCTATTGGTGGGTCCTTTTACATAACAAAATACATGTATACTGATAAACAACAAAAAATTTAAAGCATACTTTGTTGCAGTAGCCTAAATATACATTTTTCGCTTCAAACTAAACAATGATTAATTTGGTGAGATTATGATAGGTGTATCAAAATATGATATGGTTGTATGTTTGTATGAGAATATGCTGTTCTATAAATTCCTCAAAACAGGGCCCAGTTCGAGGCCACCCGTCTAAATATCAGTAGTAAGTAGTTAAGATTGAAAGTGACTTTATATCATTTAAATGAAAACAGTTTGGCAAAAAGATACATACACTCCAGCTCAAAGGAATTGGCACAGGGAAAGGGAAAGGGAAGAAAGGGAAGGAGCCGCAGTTTTTAACCATGGCATATTCTGTCCAGTTCAGCATGAAACACAATGCTTTAGCCTAAAAAGCATCATGTTTCATGCTGAACTGGACAAAATATACCACGGTTTAAAGCTGCAGCTCCTTCCCTTTCTTCCCTTTCCCTTTTCCTATGCCAATTCCTTTGAGCTGTAGTGTAATACAGTGAAATCTGAACATAAAGACCACTCAGGGGAAACACAAAACGCGGTCTTTACACGCAGGTGTTATTCCTATACTCATGGTCACTAAAGCAGGTTTCAACGTATTTCCTCTTTCAACCTAGCTGTGAAAGCAAATCAGACGGAAAGAGTGCTTTCTTGTCATCCAGGGATATAAGCAACTTGTTGATTCCTTGAGGGGAAGAAACGTCTGCAGTAATGTATGTATGCCTGTTTGCGTCCACGGAGAGGGAAGAAGAAAGAAAAACAAGGAATTTATTCAGAGCCTGTAGGCTATTGTCCGAACAGCAGATTGTACGGGAATCATGCTGCTTTGTATTTAAGCGGAAAAAGGCTAACCTGCGTAAGTGGGCTTAGTATAAAATAGGTTAGAGTTGTTTTTCACATAGTATGAGGGTTGAAAGTATTCTCCATGTGCCTGCTGGCCTCCATTGCTGATATAATATGGATGATAATGATATTGATAATCATTGCACTACTAGTAAAAATACATAACACCTCTGCCCTTGTTATTTCAAACAGCATCCAAAGAGTTGATATAATCTAGATGGTACCTCTATTTATACATGAGAGAAGCATTATTTTTCAACCTAGCCAGAATGCGGCCAAATCAGCATACATTACTACGATGCGAGTGGATTTTCTGCCTGGTGTTATTTTACATGCAGGACTATTAGAGCATACTTGTTGCTATGGTAACTATTAAACATCCAATATTCTTCCCTTTTGGCCCACGATTAACCAGCATGGCAACTCACATGGAACTACTGATTTAGTGTGAGGTAGACATAGACTTTGGGTCACAGAATCATTGTAAAGTACCAAAGATAAAGCAGCTTTCAAGCATAAACACTTACAGCTTTTACTATTTCGTTTACTTCATTTCAGTGAATAGATATCATCATTTACCTGCTTTGTACAGTATCGTGCTGTTACATGACGCGAACCAATCTTCAATGGTGCACATTCATTCCATGCGGATAGAGCATGGAGCCATTTGTAACAAGTTCACATAGGCTTGATTTACTTGCTATTTGTGTATTTTAACGCTTATGCATGAACATGATATGTCCGCCGTCCATTAAATCATATTTACTGCATCTTGTACTTTTATTTTGCGGAACAGCTAAACTGTGGTCAATGGGAGTGAGGCTTTTTTTTTTAACCAGTCCACAAAGGTTGCCTGATAAAACACTGATAATGTAGGCCTATACATCCTATGCATGCATGATATGGTATATTCGGGTCTGCCTAGAAATAATATTTAGCGCAAACAGGTCTGTGCAGTACACTCAGGTGAACAGTACAAAACAAATGGAGAATGACATTCTTCATGCTCACATTCATATTCCATTTCCACATTGAATGTCGCAACTGAACTACAGCAACGGGGGAAACATGCTCGACTGTGCTGTAATGCAAGTTCAAATTCTGAGCACGGCTCTGTCAACATGACTTATGAGCCACGCCTTCTCTGTAAGCGATTGCTCTCGACGTGTTGTCAAGGTGGCGTGCCGCTCAATCATTTGAATAATGACGATGCCTATAGCTGCCAGCTCCGTTTCTCTCCCTCCTCATAGGAGAGCGTGGTTGTTCTGCTTGATTCTATGTGTCGTTCTTTGTGCTTGGCACGGCCATCTCGTGAATAAAACACGAGAGAGGTCTCTCATAGGAGTAGCTTTTGTTGATGACATTTCATCTGTGTCAACATATCAACCTGGGGATGATTTGTTACGCTGTCACTGTCATGTCTGCTTGTTTTGGAGAACTGAGCTCAAACGATGAAAAGGGGGGGGGGGGGGTGGAAGTAACCGCCCCTCATTTTCATCAAGCTCTGACACTAAAAATTTACAAGGAACCCTTTGAAATTTTGAACACATAACAAGAGACCATGTTAGTAGTGTGATGATGATAATGACATTTTGAACTGTATGTTCCTCTGTGTCAACAACATATCAACTTCCAAATGATTTTTACACCTGCAACGTGCAACATGTTGGTGTGTGTTCTTCAATATGTTCCTTTATATTAACATATATTGGTACTCTCTTGAATTGTAGACTGATTGTTCATTTATTTTGTTATGACATTTAACAATGAGTTACAATTCTAGCGTGGATTGTGGAATTCATATACATGTATCTTGGTGACGTACAGACAATGTTCAAGTGT
Source organism: Arbacia lixula (assembly GCA_963669155.1). NCBI lineage: Eukaryota > Metazoa > Echinodermata > Echinoidea > Arbacioida > Arbaciidae > Arbacia > Arbacia lixula. Next base: position 15,475,768 of record OZ022583.1, read on the forward strand.
TAGATCGACCACATTGTAATCTCGAGCTCCAATAAACTACCAATTGTCCACACTGCATATGAGGAAAAATCTTCCCATGATGCACCACACTGACTGTTTGCAGTCATGTCTGCTTTTGGTCTAACGAACTTGTGTATGAAACCTGGGCCCCATTGCATAAAACTTACCATAAATGGTAACTTCTGTGGAAACTTTGAATTTGATTGGCTGTAGAGCGGTATTACCATGGTGGTTACCATTGATGGCAGAGTTTTATGCAACAGGGCCCAGAAGTGGACACTTCTCCAAAAAGAATCTGGATGTCATTGCATAGTTTATTATGAGACAAATTTCCTCCATTTTAAGTATATAGAATTAAAAGTAACAATCTACAAGGCAAACATTCAGATGGAGACAAAATCATAACATTATGAATTCAACTATTTTAAGATGGCAATGGAACTGTTAGAGCCCTAATATTCCATAAAGATATATGGGAAAGTTGTCCAAAAATGTACCTTGCAGCGACATCTAGGAATTTTTTTTGCAATCATGTCCGCTTCTGGGCCCCGTTGCGTGAAACTTACCATTGATGGCAGAGTTACCATCAATGGCAACAATGCTTGACAGCCAATCAAATTCAAGGCTTCCATAGAAGTTGCCATTGGAAGAAAAGTTACCAACAATGGTAAGTTTTATGCTACAGGGCCCAGATCTCATTCACCAATATACTAGACTGGAAACAGACATGACTGTAAATAAAATCTCAATGTGGCCACGCACTGCATCATGGGATGACTTTTCCGTATATGCAGTGTTGAGAATTGGACTTAGGTAATCCACTGCCATAAAGCGGATACTATTTTTTTCTGTGTCTTTTTTATTTCCAGTTGTGCTGTGTACAGTATAGTATACTGTTGGATTTATAATCAAACTTTAAATAAATCAAGTGTATTGAAATATGCATGTGGTTCAGTAGAAAGTGCAAGGTTGCGCATGAATGTTGGCGTGACTACTGATAATTCACTTCAGAATTTGTACAGTGATACCGCCAGTCATTGTTAATGTGTTTTCTTGTAAATGGGTATGGTACAATCTAATTGCAGTGCAGTCACCAGATGTTACATCGGTAGCAGATGACATAATTACCATGGTAACTCATTAACAATTGGTTCCACGTCTTCAGATATTCCCTCTCTCCTGTCTAAACCTAATTTTCTCTGTCTAGCTCCCATTCTCTTTTTCTCTCTATTTCTGTGTATTTCTCAATCTCTTAACATAATTGCCATGCTAACTCAATGACAATTGGTCCCTCTACTTCAGATATTCCCCTTCTTTCTTTCTCTATAACATACTCTCTCTCTCTCTCTATCTATCTATCTATCTATCTCTCCCTTTCTCTCTCTTGTCCCTCTTGTCCCTATACTTCAGATATTTCCCACTCTCTCTCGAAACCTTATGTTCTGTCTGGTTCTCATTCGCTCCCCCCCCCCTCTCTCTCTCTCTCCCTCTCTCTCTCTCTCTCTCTCTCCCTCTCCCTCCTTCTCTCTCTCTCTCACTCTTCCCCCTGAGACTATGACTAATTACTCTTAAGTAAAGAAAATATGTGTCTAATATTTGTGGAGTTTTGCCTCTATTGTGCTATGTATTTGAAACTGTTTCAGACAAATAAAAACCCTTAGTAATGTTCAAAAACAGCATATTAGTGGTCAGCGTATTTACGAATCATTGAATTCGTGCACTGTGCGCTGTACAGACTTGATGGCTCGTAAAAACGCTGATGAAAGCATATATATATATATATAGTAGAGATCTACTGTTGCTATCGTGTGAACAAAAAATACAGTCCCTTACTTAATCAACTGTTTATAAAAGTATGTCCAAGGACTCCTGGAAAATGGAAACACAGTTTCAACATATTGAAAAAGAGATGATACAATTGTATTTTAGCTTGTGACCTTTGTTTCATTAAAATGAAGGTACCCACACTATTGATTAGGTTACAATGAAGGTAGAGAATAGGGTTGGGAAAAGAAAGAGCAGACCCATTTTTAAGCTGAGATGTTGCAATTGCATGTGAAATTGTAACATAAGTAGGGTTTGTAAAGTTAGTTTTATCATGGCAAGTGAAGGATTATTTCTCATGACATCAACTGACTATGACGCCGTGTGTAACGATCCATGCTTTTCACTATATATGTACACTGTTTCTCCCAATCGTTTAATTGAGATGACAGCATATTGTTTAAATATCAATGTAGAGTTGTAATGTTGCCCTTTAATGATTCACAGTACAGGTAAGACTATATATGCTTTTAATAATTGAAGAAAAAAAAATTCCACCCTTTTTGTCATTTCACTAAGAAAATCTTTTCTGGCATGGTAGCCCTTGAACACAAGTACAACATTTAATTGGCGTTTAACCCGTTGCTAAGTGGTAGAAATTCTGGCTTTGTGAACCCTGGTCCAGTTAGGATGTCAAACTTTGCCATGGAACTGGAGAAACCAAAGGGTTGAGGCTTAATTGTGTCCTATCAGGTATTTGAAGTTTATTCCTTGCCTGTTGTCCAAAAAGCAGATTGTATGGGAGTCATGCTGGTTACTCTCTGAGCAGAGAGCAGATAAAAGCCAACATATGTTTAGTGAAAGGTGAAAATGCTGATATTTTTGTCAAAATAAAATGTAAGACTGAATTGTTTTAAGTTTGAATTGATACCTCTTTCAGGTTAAAGATTTTTTTTTTGGTGGAATAGATCCCAATTCACTTACCTTTGATTAATCTTGTTGAGTATCCTTTCTCACAGTGCCAAATCATCATCTACCCACAACCTGGACCACAGAGAAGGGAACATGCCTCAGTCTGAGGGCCCTTACAGAGGGGCGGAGCCTGTTGCTAACGAGCACTCTCGTCTTCGAGCAGTTGGCCAACCGCAGCTCACTTCCACGCCCCACCCCGGTCACGCTGGGGCGGGGTTTACAGACCTCAGGACCAGGGCTGAGCAACAGGCCATGCTCCAACACATGGTGGGTTGTTTGGAGTGGTCTCAATGCACTTTCATTTAGTTTTCACTTAAAGGGTTACTAAATTAGAAAAATAAGTTCCCACTAATCTATGAAAAATTATCCACTAAAAACGAATTTCACATACGTTTGCTGCAATAAAGTCTCATTTTGATGAAAATTTCAAAAAACGAATGCCTCCAGTGATGTATGAGAAGTCAAAATTCCATAAATGCCAACGGTGTAAATAAAATATTTTATTCACGCCATTCAAACAAAACATTACTAATGGGAACCCCAACGCTTGTCCGAGGTTTGTCTGAGTAGCAACAACTAATAGATTCAAAGTGCATTCCATCCATTGAATCTGAATGAAAAGATACAGGTGAATGCAATAACGCGTTACTACGCAGTCAGTCTGCGTTGATGATTCAGTTATTGCTCCCATTGAATGCATGCACTGTGGAGTGGACCACGCGCGAACCAAAGTGCACAGCGATACACCACTACATACACCCTTGGACAAGATGTTTTGCTCATGTTTGTTGCTTTCAAATGGCTACCTAGCAGGCATATAGTGTTCCTAATTCCTAATTAGGATAACTAGCTTCTAGCACTATAAGCCTGGCTGCTTGGCTAAAGCCAGGGTTGAGCAAAAGTTGAGTATCATTTTCATTATCATTATTATTATTATACATTATAGCAGGGAAAAAAGTATGCAGGGTGATTTTGCCCCCGAAATGCTTAAAAGAGCCCTGGAAAATGTTGATAAAGCCCCCAAGACACAATGTAAAATTGTAGCCAAACGGCTAATGTGCTCAAAAAGTAGCCCCACAAAATTTTGAATTAATTTTTTCCCTGCATGATAGCCTTGTATTTCAGACCCATTCACTCCCTCGCTGACAAGTGTTTGTTCCCATACAAACTAGATTAATCACATGTTGTCATGGGGATAAATTGTCCCCACTGTTTACATCAAGTTTTGATGTCTAGTGTCATCACTTGTTCTTCAAGATCTACTTCTTTCTGTCCACAGTTGCAGTCAGAGACTAGTCTTCACTCAAGTCTAGAAGCAATGGAAAGCAGCTTAAAGGAGCTCAAGAAGAGAAAACAGGTGCGCGCTTTCTTCATATTTTCCCAAAATTGAATAAAGTGTTGTTTTTTTTGTTCCTGTGAACACTAACTTCATGTTTTTGATCTTTCTCTCTCTATCTCTCTCTCTCTCTCTTTTCCTCTCTCTCTCTCGCTCTCTCTCTCTCTATCTCTCTCTCTCTCTCTCTCGCTCTATCTCTCTCTCTATCTCTCTCTCACTCTCTATCTCTCTCTCTCTCTCTCTCTCTCTCTCTCTCTATCTCTCTTTCTCTCTCTTTGTTCACCTCTTATTTCCTCTTTTAATATACCTCAAAGTTTTTCTTTTACTAAAAATTGTTAAAGGTTGTAATAAATCCTCTCATTACCTTTTCATCTTATATAAAATTGTTTGATGTCTTTGTAATCAGAGGATGAGTGATTACATGGAGGTATTAAAAAAACGTTGGATGTATTGTTATATAAAGCATCATTTATGAGAGTTTGTTTACAGAAAATCAATGTCTTATGAAGAGCGTTCATCATTTCTTTGCTCAGAGTATTTATTTAGTTTTCTGGGGTTCTCTATGTTATTACACAGCTCATTCTGCAAAATCTGTCCTTTGGCCAAAGGTCAAACAAGGCACACACTTACTGTGCAATGCGTTGTGACATCATTCAACCTATGTTTGAGATTGCTTTTGCATGTATTAGATATTAGAGACAGTGTTTCATAACTGTGTTAAAATTGACAACTAGTGTTTATAAGAATTTTTTGCTGGCTAGTGTTTTGGAAGTTGCACTTTTTGAGACACTTTTTCTAACCAGAAACAAAAGTCTTATAAACACACCCCCTAGGAATGCAGGAACCCAAATCAAGTCTCTGTTTTGTATTGTGCTTGAAGAAGGCTGTTGAGGAACTAAGCACCCTCCAAGGGTGTAATTAACACTCCCATCACCATGGAAACAGAAGTTTATAGTCCCAAATAGTCTGCTTATCTGGTAATGAGAGGAGGAATGATTATATTAAGGTCTAACAATGAATTTGAAGTATTGTTTTTGAGGAATGCCTGAACCAATCCGAATCTTTGGGGGGTTTTATTGTCTTTGAAGGAGTCTGTTGAAGAACTGAAGGCTCTCCAAGAAGCGGTGAAGAGAAACAAGAGTGATATTCAGCAGGCTGAGGAGATGGCAAGGCTCAGCGTGGAGAAAGGGGATGGCTTAAGGTAAGGGCAATGGCAAGGCTCAAACTCCGAGGAGAGGCCTCCTAGCTCATTATTAGTTAGTTTGCACTGAGTAGTTAGCCAGTCAGTCTGTGACGTGTAAACATGCATAACAACAATTAATTTTTATTAATGTATTTATTTTTTATTCTTTAACTAGGTGAGCCCCATCAGTGAGCTAGAAAGCAAACATTACATAACACATAAACATTTACATAAATATAAACATACAAAAAAAACATCAACATAAGCATAAAAAAGACAATCAAATTAGATATAATATTTTACATAGTATAAGGTGCACACTGTCATTCAAGTAAACAAAAAAATGCATACACAATTACTAATCATTTTAATATTGTACACTCCTACAAGGGTTCGCTTGAACTCTCTAGCAATCATTCCTTCTTGATTTACATGTCCATGCAAGCTGAGATGTGCAATACTGCCCTACTGTGACAAAAGGAAGCAAATGACAAATCACTCAAATTTGAGTTATTAGTACTCTCAGATTGTAACCAGCACTCCTTATATGCAGGCAACATCTGGAGAAGAAATTTTCATCGTGCTGCAAGATATTCAATCTAACTTGATGTGTTGTTGCATTGATGCCAATGCAAGTGGCAGACACATTATGATCATTTACAAGAAAAGTTTCTCATGATAGTTGCTTCCTTTGGTCAAAATAGGACAGAATATATGAGTGAGTTCCTGTTGTTGTTTTATTTTTATGACAAATGCTGCATGGGTTCCCAACTAATATGGCAGTCTCTTTCAAGAAACAGCTGTGATCTCTCACATTGTCAAACGGTAACATGTCCATGTTCATTACAACACAGTTGTTCCCCTTTAGGACTGAAAGGGTTACAACATGCTGGCAAATGAGGCAAAGCATCCAGCCCCTTCCTGCTGTGTTTGGCCCCAATGATGGCTGCCTGATATTGCACCAGTCCACGCTGCAATTGTGTGCGATGCTTGCATAGATGATGCAGCCACACATAAATATAGGATTAATGTAGTGAATCATGATTCTTTTCTCACTTCGTAGGTAATACAATAAAAAAATTAAGTGAAACTAACATCAGAACTCAGACAGCCACAAACACACCCACGCACAAGTTAAGAATATAACCAAACCATACTTGTTAGACTTTGCAAGCCATTAATCAAGACATAGAGTTTATCGCCAGCTAAGATGACGACCCATTTAGAACCAGCTGAGCGCTAACGCAGTACACTTAGTACATCATTAGCTGGCTCTCGGCAGACGAGATAGGCATTTATTTATATGTTTGCCATACCTAAATCTGATGAGATCTGTACCATAGATTATGAATACCATCAAGAGTGAAATTAATGTCATGTCATAATGTCATGGAATGGATGCCCTTCCAGACTTTATGGGCAATCTAGAATAAGGGCTTTAGGGAAACTGGCATCAGGTCTCAAATGGCGATAGACACACCCACACAAGAGACTACAGATAAAACAACAAGCCTTTGTTTTGTAAGGTGCAAACAGTGTACGTGTACATGTGTGATCATTCATTTATTCCCTTGTAACATCTCAGCCAGGAATGCAAATGCGATACCTGCTTGGGTGTGGCTCTTAAACTTATAGTAGGTCAAGTTATTATACAGTTATGGATAGCCTCCATCACAATGCAATCCAAAGATCTTGTTATGCTCCTCAAAATATACTTCATTTCCTCTTGAATTATCTAGGGATAATATTTCTTCAGAAATATCCATGTTTCCCAGGATTCACTTGAGGTCGGTGCATTTTGTTGTGCATTGGAGATTATCAAGTATTATTTTTAGAAGGATGGCGTGGGATTCAGAGACTTGCCATGTATTATCCCGCTTGGTGATATATGTTGCAGATTTTGTGTCATTGAAGTTTAAAACGTCTAAATCTTTGTCACATGCTGCATTATCCAGTTGCTATGGAAAAAAGGTGTGGTCAATTCCTCTGATATCTCTCCTCAGAAATGTGAACTAAAAATACACAGTTCCCAGAAGAGCAGTTTTGCTCATATTATGTGCCTCTAGCAATGTGTAAATATCGTTTCCATGGATATCATAGTTTGTCAGGCATAAACATGGTTCATTAACTTTATCTTTCATTCAAGGTGTTGCAAAAAGGAAAACTGGCAAAATGCATTCCTTACATTAGGGTAAAGCACTCAGTGAGGTAGCATGACTACTAAACCCAGGATATAAATCTAGTAGTAGTATTTGGGGGGTTTTTTTACTGATAAAGCTCTCTGAAAAATAAGAAGTACGCCTATGACTGTTGTAATTTCTTATCATTATTACATGTAGAATTCTCATTCTTGCCTTTATTATTATCATCATCCATAATTATATTGTCATTATGAAGATGATGCTGGAAACATTCTGCTATAGTAAGCACTGAGAGAGAAACCAGCAGTGCAAATGAGCACATGCTGCAGTAAAAGTCACATAGGTCAATATGGACAACATACTATCCTTCCTTTCAGTTCCAGAGGAAAGAAGTGGTCACCAAACCTGATTTGAAGTAGGTTTCCAATTTTCATTAACCTACATTAGTCCTCTCTCAATCTCTGTACCAAATCCATGTTTGTTATATCCATGTTTGTTATATCAAATTTGTTATATCAAATTTGCAATTTGTGAAATTTATGAAATCCATGGTTTTCACCCTCAGAATGGAGGTTGATGTTTATGCCTGCTCATTTCTCACAGGAGACTGTGTGAAAGGTTCTACTTTTTGCAAAACCTGGATTTCAATTCCAACCAAGGAATAATGGGTTTTAGGATGCAGTCCAACCCTTAATGTGCCACATACACTCTCTCTCTCTCCAGTTTCAAGTTATTTGTGGTTGAAAGATATGCAGTGGATTATTTTATCATTAACCCTTATATTACCAGGCCTTGAAAATCCTGTTGGCTTACAACACATTTTCATACCAATGAGAGAGTTAAAAACATCATGCTGGGCGGCCTTTGACCATTTATCCCTTTGTATGACAGATACTTCTCTGCAGCTCTTTGGGAATTATATGTTATCCTTGTGCCAAAATACATCAATACCACAATGATTAACATCATCACTGGATTTGGTGCATTGGAAGTGAGCGCTGCTTTATGTCTCTCCTGTCTCAGCCCAGAGGAATTAGCAGGAATCGAGATTCCGTGTTTGTGAGAAAACAGGCAACTCTACCATTGCTAGAAGATAGGCATACCTGGACAAAGCATTTTAAGGGTTAAACAATTGTTTCTGAATGATTTACATGTGGGCATGTATGGTGATATCATCATTTTTCTCAATTTTCATCATGTGGTCTGCCCCTTTTAGGTTTCTTAATTTTTTTTTCCTGATTGACATCTCACCAGAAACCCTCTTTACAGATCATTCTACATGTAATCATATATACGTAATTCCTAATCATTGGTGATCGTGCATACCATAATCATAGTCATATGATTATATTTATTCATTTAACTACAAATCACAAATTTTACAAAACAATCCAAGCATATGAGTCTATTATGTATGGGTAGAATAGTGTAAGAAATTGACAAAAGCACATTTGAGTATGAAATTCTATTTTAAGTGCTTTTATTCCAGATGGTTTAAGAAATTCAGTACATGTTTTGTACTTAATTCATGCATAAGATTCAAGCAGGCTCATTCTTTAACATTTGATTGCATAGTTTTCAGCTTAAGCAGGAATAGGATAGTGATCACATCTGATTTCACTTTTGAACAATGTCCATTTCTGCCAACAGGCATGTCAAGAGGTAATACAATTTTTTCTTCATATGTTTTTCTTGTCAAACATACATGTCTATTGAATATGTTTGTTCAATATATCTTTGTGATATACTAAGCAGCAAGACTACAGACACTAGACGACAGGTGATGAATAAACTTCAAATGCCTTATAGTTTACAATTAATCCACACCCATTTGGTTGCTGCACTTCCATGGCAATCAAGGAAAATTACAAGTAACTTGCAATGAAAACAAACAAAAACAAACAAATTAATTACACAAATACATAATATTAAGGTGCAGCATAACAAAGTCATGGTACTTAAATAAACAAATATTCATGAAATCATATTTCAAATCTCCATTAAAGAAAACGACCAGCTAATTTACCATCCTTTTTGGAAATTCTGTATTCTCTATACTTGTTATTGCTCAAGTAGGCTTCAAAGAGATCAAATGCAGGAATATTGATCTGAAATTTACAATATTATCATTATTGTTGTTGTTGCTTCAGATCGGAGCTGATGGTGCTGGAGTATCAGCGAGACCAGGCAAGAAGGGAGCTCAAGGACCTGGAGGAGGGGATTAGTGCTAGGAGGAGCCCCCATACCAGTCAATTGAGGGGTGCAGAGGAGGCACCCCCTGGAGGGCGTGGCACTGCACCCCCCAGCCTTACCCCTGAAGAGGTAATTTATCTACAGCATGTCCACACATAAAAGTTTGTACAGTAACTCTATAAAGAAAAGTGGTATAAAGAATCACTGTATAGCGAAAAGTATCCACACAAAAAAAAATCTGTACTGAAACTCTATAAAGAAACATCAAATTGCTGCGTAGATTGTTACTGCACCTGTTGTTGTTTTATGCTGTCTGCCTGTCTTCAGTGAGCATGCAGTAGCTTAAGTCCTTTGTGTGAGTGGTCATGCGAAGCTCTGCCCAGTAATAGGATGTATTGTTAGTGACATACACACACAAGGTGAACAAATAGTGATCAGCAGCACAGGCTGAAAAGATCAGCTTTCGATATTTGCATAAGTACATGTACAATTAATAATAATCTCAATTATACAGTGTTTCCAATCTGTTAATCATACATTTTTCAATACCAAATTTCATATTCCATGATCAAATTTATGTTTAAGTCAACAGTCATATATTAATAATAAATCATTTGTATGTAAGACCGCTATGAAATGGAGAGTTCCATATTGAAAAGAGTGCTGCATGATATGATTGAGATTACAACATGCTGGTTGGGGAGGTATTGTGGATTTTCTGTATCTTTCAGTATTGCGTTTGAGTCTTGTTAGTGTGGTTGGTCAGAACATGTGTCTGAGTTGTCTGCTATATGAAGATCATATCACTTTTGTGTAATCTTTCTTTTGATATCATTCTTAACGTTTTTTTTTGTTATAATTGATTTCTATTTATGTCCATTATCAAATCATTTCATCATATGAATATTAATATATAGAGAGAAAGGGAGAGATGAAGATACAGAGACATAGAAAGACAAGAATAAAGGTGATGGAAAAGATTAACTCTGATCAGAGCAAGATAGCTATAGAGAAAGCTAATTGCCTTCATGGGATTGGTGATGAAGAAAAGGCTCCTTGTCTGAACGGAGGGACGTAGCGAAATGCAGATTGATCAATCTGGGTGTATTACCAGTATGAAATTCACAAGTGATGTTATGGTGCAATTTGTTATATTTCTATACATATTCTCCCATCACAACAAGTCCTTAATATAGGAGGGACCCATTTGATATGAAGTTGGATTAGCGACGTCTCATTGTCTTTAGGGAGTCTTCAGGGAGAAAAAATAGAAATATCGTCACATCATTCTTTAGAGTAGGGAGACATAAAGGCTTCATCTCCATCCTGTATAATTTCTCTCAGATTAAGTCACTATGAGAGGATTGCATTATAGGAAATTTTCAGGAGAGAGACATGTTTAGTCTAAATGGAGGAACATGATGTAATGAAGATTAATCAATATCAGTATGATAACTGTATGAATGAATGAGAGATGATGTCTTCTTTTTTTTAATTGAAGATGGGATGAAATGGCAATATATACATTTGAGTGTATCAAGAGTATGAATGTATGAACGATGCCACATATCCACCCATTAGAGATTTCTCTTAGATCATGTAACTTCATCCTTGAGAGGGATGAATCGAAGGAACATTTAAAGAAAGGGATGTCTCCTGTTTAATGGAGGGACATGATGAAATGGCAATGTATATATTGACTGTATAAACAGTATGAATACATTGAGGAAGTCACATTTCTCTTAGATCATGTTACTTCATCCGTGAGAGGGATGCATCGAAGGTACATTTAAAGACAGGGATGTCTCCTGTTTAATGGAGGGACATGATGAAATGGCAATGTATATTATATTTGACTGTATAAACAGTATGAATGCATTAAGGAAGTCACAAAGCCATATATCATATTTCTCTTCTATCCTGTCACTCATTGATTAGAGGGATGTGCTTAAGGTAATATTGGCAGAGAAATTAAGCTTCCTTGTCGAAATGGTGAAACATGGCATCAAGTATTCACAATCTTAATCGAGTATCAGTACACCTATGAAGGCATGGGCAATATTTTAGATCCTGCCACTGTTTGACAGGAGGTGCATTCAAGATAACTTTGGAAGGGGATCCTTGCCTAAATGGAGGGACGTGGTGAAATGGGGATTAATCAATCTCATTGCGTTAACACTATGAGGGCATGAGGGATGTCACATAGCAAACCATTTATGTTTTCTCATATTCTGTCACTAGCTTGCAAGATAACTGTATTAAAGGTAAACTTAGAAGAGAGAAGGTTCATTGTCTTATGTTTGGAAATGGAGATCGTGTTCAGAGTATTACCAGCATCAATACATGAGGAATTTACAAATTCAGCACTTTCTATTTCTCTATAATAGCTCCAGTCACTAATGGATGAGAGGGATGCATTGAAGGTAAAGTTGGAGGAGAGAGGGCTCCTGGTATCCAGGGAGGAGCATGAGGAGGTGGAGAGGCAGCTGGATCAGATCCGCCAGGAGCTGTTTGAGAGCCAGAAGGCCTCCAGGGTCAAGGTGGAGAAGCTGGAGGAGGTAAAGGGTTTCATTCTGAATTTCTATGTAATCTGTAATCTTACGAAAGCTGTAAATTTCTATCAGCTTTAGTTGTATCCCAAACGGTTATGACCTAAATAACAAATCAATTGTTTTGATGTATTTTGGCATACACAAGGCAATAAACATCCACCTCTGTAAGAAAATTAAGTTACTGTTCTATGCAACCAGCATCTTTATCCAAAGTTATGCACTGTATAAATGTATATAGATGTGCATGTCAACGTAATTCTTTATGTGATATGAATATTTCCTTGGGTATTTTTAGGAGCTGATGATGAATACAAAATCAAAGCCTTTTTATATATTAGTAGCTTGTATTCATGAATTTAAGTGCAAATCCCATCAAGAAAGTAGCATCTACATTTTTGTACAAACATCATTGCTCTTATGTGTAAAACATGTCATCTCATTGGGCACATCCTCTTTTCTACACTTAAAAACTAATGTATGCTGTTAGGTGATGCAGGTTGACTCTTTATGTGCCATGAATGCAGTTTGTCGCCTTTTGTGCTTTCAAATCCCAAAGAGCAGCATTTTGTCTGGTACGGGAAGGGTTAAATGTCAACATCCACAATGAGTGTGTTCAGACCAAGCTGACATGTCACTCATCCTAGTTTGCAAGGATATCGCCAGAAGCATTTTCAGAAAAACAGCTTCCTTAATGCTATACAGCAAAAAGGTTAAGCTGGTTTACCCCCCCACCCCAGACAATAAAACTGGAAATGCCACCTTGGGTGCTTTTGTAAAGTTTTGCTCCCAATGTTTCACTTGGCATGCAGTGATGAATAACAGCCATGCATCAAATTGAGCTTGTAGGTGCCAGTAAGGAGATTTGATATTCCTTAGGACAGGAAAAATATATTGTTACTTGCTTAAAGCAAAAGAAAGTCAGCCCACTTTTTTCCTGTCTGTATAAAAGGAAAAATAGAAATGATACAACTAGTGTATTCGCTAATTCTTCAATGTCGGTAAGAAATGATATTGTGAAAAAAGAGGGTATGGAAATACAATATTGCATTTCTGTAGCCAGCAGAACACTTTCTGGCAAATCTGGAAAAAAGGGTACTTCTCGAAGGAGAATTAATCCCTTGATAATAAGTTGCATTTAGTGGAAGTAAGCAAATCAGAGAGACATATTGGCAACAATTTGTGAAAGAAATATCACATTTAATGAAGAAATTATTTGTGAGTGATCGTCATATTTACTAGCACTAGCATTTTGCACTGATGTTTCATTCGCGTGTACATGTACCGTGCCTAAAGAACACAATACAGAGAACGTTACTTGTCCACATGGATTCATAACGCCAGATTACCGCAAATGACTAAACTTCCTGATGATATGTCTGATTTTCTGTAACTTGTTCTCAGTCTGTTTCTCATTTTTGTTTACTTTGATTAGATTCAAAATATTAGTTGAGTCTTATTTTCCTTCATGAATAAGTTTCAAGTCAATGAATGATTATAAAGTATAGACAATACAATGTTTGACTTTGACTTGAAAGATGATATCATATCAGACTTTTTATATTATGATGAAGTATGGGTCTCTGTATACTAAACTTATATAAAGATATTCAGTATTTCACCAGAACGTTTCTAATTTCTATTCATTTTCTAGGACCTTGAAGAGGGCCGCAGCAAGATAGAGAGCTTGAAACTCCTGGAGTCTGATCTAAATAAGGAACTTTCTGAAGCCAGAGAAACTATTAAAACAGCCGAGAGTGAACACCAAGCGAAGCTGCAGGTATTCAACTTTGTTTATATTTTTTGCATTCATGATTTAGAGGGTCTGTTCAGTTTTGCAATATGTAGATTGAATTGAAAGGGATACTACAATTAGAGCCCTGGTCAAAAGGATTCAACTTTGTGGTCAAGTTACATCAGAAAAACATGAACATTTTACCAGCAAAGTCATGGCCTTGTTTGTTTATGGTTGAGTTATTTGTGGCAGTATTTTTCTCTAGATGAATCCTCTAAGATAAGTTCTACTAGATTGATTTATTATTTGAAGCTCTTGGAGCAAGTCTTGCAAATAATTGTAGAAAGCGCTACAATATTTATAATAAGTTTAATTTACCATCAAATGTTACTACCATGATGACAACGGCAATTCTTATATTTTTGGCTGTTCCTATTGATTTTAACCCATTGCTCACAGTTAGAAATATTGGCTTTGCAAACCCTGGTCTAGTTAGGATGTCAAAATTTGTCATAGAACTGCAGTAAGTAAAGGAGTTTGGCTTAATTGCACCCTACATGGAATTTGAAGTTCATTCATGGCCTGTCATCTAATGTCTGTAAAGAAGATTATGCGGGAATTGTGCTGCCCAGCATCTAAGTGGAGAAAAGCCAGGCTTCATATATGCGGTGTCAGTAAACAATGAGTTAACCAGGCTGCATATATGCGGTGTCAGTAAACAGTGAGTTAACCAGGCTGCATATATGCGGGCTCAGTAAACAATGAGTTAACCAGGCTGCATATATGCGGTCTCAGTAAACAATGGGTTAAGGTAGAAAAGCCATATGCAATATGGCCAGTTACATGATAAGAGAATCAATTCATGTTTTCAGGATAAAGACAAGACCATCGAGGAGGCCAAGGTAAAGTCTGCGTCAGAATTAGCAGAAATTCAGCACAAGCTTGCAGAGTCTGCTCAGCGAATCACAACCTTGGAGAGTGCCCTCTTGGACAAGGATGTGGTGACGACGCGCATGCAGGAGCGGATCCGGGGACAGGGGCAGGAGGTGTTGGATCTGACCAATCGGACAGATGCGCTGGAGAAGGAGAAGGAAGAATTAGTGAGGCATGCAGCGACCGCTAAGGAGGTGGCACTGGTGGAGCTGAGGGATAAACTACTGAGGGAGAAGGAGGAGGAATTAGATCAGGTATGCAAGGAGGAGGAGGAGGAGATGAAGAATATAATGAAAATGAAAAGAAAAGAGGAGTAAACAGAACGGAGATTTAGAGGAGTTAGATCAGGTATGCAAGGAGGAGGAGGAGGAGGAGATGAAGAATATAATGAAAATGAAAAGAAAAGAGGAGTAAATAGAACGGAGATTCAGAGGAGTTAGGTCAGGTATGCAAGGATGAGGAGGAGGCTGAGAGGAAGAGGATGATCAATGAAAATGAGAGGAGGAAATGAGGAGGAAGCAGGAGGGAGAGATAGGAGGAAATAGGTCAGGTATGCATGGGAAGGAGGAGGAGAAGGTGGAGAAAGCAATGAAATGAAATGAAATGAAATGACAATGAAAATGGAGGAGAAATAACCAGAAGCGAGCACGAGGAGGAGTTAGATCAGGACCCTGTTGCATAAAATTTACCAGTAATATTAACTCTGCTATAAATGGTAACTTCCATGGTAACACCACACAGCAGCCAATCAAATTCAAGATGTTGCTATTGGTAGCAAAGTTACCATCAATGGTAAGTTTTATGCAACAGGGCCCACATATGCAAGGTTGAAAAATGTATCATCACATTTCCTGTCAATCCAACCTAGTCACATGACCTGTTTAGTAACAGTGCATTTTTCACAAGCGACACACGCAAGATCAATAGCACAGTAACTCCTTATTCACACAGATGGTTAACATACTCAGTACCAAAGTATGAAAGCCCTATTACTTTGTTACACATGTGTGTGCATATGGGACTAAGCAGGTTAAATTCATGACCATAGTTGTCACTGTTGTCATTACAGCAAAAGAAGACTATAGAAAAGGCCCATCTGGATGCCGCCGGCAAACAGCAAGCACTGGCCTTACAGAGACAGACCACACTTGAAAAAGAAAATGAGGTAAGTGGACATCTTTAATATCATAGTTGACACTAATGCACCTGCACATACTGACTAACCTCCCAAAATTCCAAATGTGAATGTGCCTTGTGCCTTTGAAGATGTGAACAAGTTCGGTTTATATGTGTGAATTCATCATTGACTGGCATGCACCTGTACATACATGTGACTAACCTCCCTAATATTGCTATTGTGTATGTGCCACTAACCTTTGAAGTTGTGAATAAGTTATGTTTACATATTTTATATCATAATTGACTGGAATGCACCCACCTACCAATTAACCTCCCAAATCATTGAGAATCTGATTTAGCACAAGAAAGGGTCACCAGTCATGCGTAAAGTCGCTCTTAGCTTAAGAGCAGCTTGGTGAAACATCTTCCAGTAGTCTCAACCACTACTACCCCTTTCCCTTAACTCTCTGCGTGCCACAGGTGCACTTTTTTTTACAAGTAACACACAACACCCTATACAACCGCAGTTTGGCCAACAAAAGGTTAAGGATAAGAATAGGGTCAATTGATATCTTCAGAATAAAATATGAAAACATACCATCCAAATCTTCTCAAAGTCTCAGGTATGTGCAGTTTGTCTGGCAGAGAAAGGGGTAAGGATAAGATTACGGTTAATTGGCATCTTCAATATAAAATGTGAAATATAGCAGAAGAATCTTAAAAAAGTTTGAATGTTTCAATATGAATGTACATTTTGCCTTTAAATAGTGAAAGTAGGCTGTGTTCACATCTCCAGTAGATAGTCACACATATACATATATGAATGTACATGTATGTATTAATATATTGGGTACCATGTACAAATTCAGCAATGAGAACGTGCCCTTTGGAATTGTACCGGGAGAGTGATATGAGTCCCTTTCACACCAGGATACTATCCAAGCCACTTTATCGCCAGTTGTTCCTTTCAGGATTTTCACCATAGCTTCTTCCATGTACGGGAACATTGCCCATGAAAAACCCATGTTCCTGATATTTTTTTGTGTTATTAAATTTGAGACCATTACTTGATTTGGTTGAGTCATGTAGATTAAACCCTCATGAAAGTAAGAGCTAGTACATTACCTGAACATGATGTGTGTGGGTGTGGGTGTGGTTGAATGTGCAAGCTGCATTCTCTAATGTGCTATGCTCTGCATGGGTGTGCAATAAACGTTATGCATGCATCAATACACACAAAAATTACTCTGCTTCAGAAAGACATGAAGTTCATGAAATTGAATTGTGCGCTTCATTGTACATGCATGTAGTGCCTACAACCCCACAAGCTGCATGTAGCTCAAGACATCAACATTCGTATTAATGGATCACACGTGCATGCAATGAATAGTTTTGATAAACCAGCCTTTTGGTGTTTGTGTATTTTGTTTTCCTCTTCACCATTGTCACTCAATCATTATTTTTGTTGTTTACTTTCTGATTTTAAAGATATTGCTCGTCTTCATGAAACTACTTTTTGCACAGTATGTTGGGTTTTATTGTACTTCTCTTCCTCTTTACTATCATCACTCATTCATTATTTATGTTTTAGTTTGTCTCTCTTTTTAAAAATTCCCTGTTTTTGTCTTGCCTATTTTTGTTTCTCTGTCCATCTATTCCTTACGCTCCCTCATTCTCTCGATCCTTCTTTCATGGTGTACAGGAGAAAGATGCAGAGCTGGCAGAATTAAGAGAGAAACTACAGCAACAGGAAATCTCAACCAGGAATTTAGGAGATCAGATGAGGCAAGAGGCACAAGAACAGGTTAGAATCAAGTGTAAACTTTCTTCATATTTGATATACAATCCGAAAGTACCTGTAAACTTTTTTTTTTCATTTAGATCTGGGCCCTGGAACACAAAGAGTTGCTATGTATAGCAACATGCCAATCAATTTCAAAGTTGCTATCTATTGCAACTCACTGTATTACAAAACCACATTGCTATCTTGTGAAAGTCCAAGCCGAAGTATGATTTTATAGTCAATTGTATAGTTGATTCACACAAGCTACAATCAATATTTCTACAATCAATAGATGATGAACTTGAACTCAACCCTTTCCAAATATGTAGATCACCCTTCCTGTATTGCGTTAATTCCATCCTGAAATATACATTAACCTGCATGCCTGAAAACCTGAAATGTACACTTACTGTATGCACAGTGCATACTTCAAATCTTCTGTATCCTGAAATCAACATTGCATTCCACATTTGCTATTGTACTGTGGTGCGCAATATACATCTATTGGGTCACATTCCTGCTTGTTTACCAGTGAGATGCATTTCACCTTGCACCTGTTTTGATCCTGAAATCTATGGAACATTTGTTTTCCCCTTTGTGTGACCTCAGACAGGTAGATCAGATAGGTAGATGTACATGTATAGATAAATAGTGAGATATGTATGTAGGTGGGAGATATATAGGGAGATATGTAGAAAGATGAGATACTGTAGATGGAAAGATAGAAAGAGATAGATAGATGTCGGGCTGTATAAAGAACAGCCACAAAAGGCAGTATTTTTCTTATCCACTCATACCAGATTTACACTGCTTAGATTTAATCTGCCTGAAAGAATTATTAGAGATTGTGAAGACACTTACCGTTAATCTCAGTCATTTCTTCTGGTATCATCAAAAGATTTCATAAAATGAAGTGGATTACTCATAAGATACCCACCCTTTTCCATCCTCATAACCTGCCTCATGAATATTTATTACATTAGCGAGGACAGCAATTATACTGAGACAGCACTGTCATTCTGTAGAAATGAACCAATGTTTACAAAATTTACTAATTAGTTTGGTCTTCCACTTAAGTTTTATTATTGATGATAGATAGAGGGTACATACATTTTGGGGGTATATATTCTTTTATATTACTTTATAATTTTTGTGATTGACACCATGGCAACTTCCATGTACATTGCCAAGTATGCTAGTTTTTTTTTTTCAAGATCACTTTATTAGACATTTAGAGACAATAAAGGAAAATAAACATACAAAGCCCAGGTCATAGCCAATTAATGCTGAATGCAGGGCGATAAATATACATATACAGAGGAAAACATCATCGATTCAATATACAAGGATTACAATACAGAAAACAAATAGTTATTTGCCTTACGTTAAAAAGAAAAGGTGGGATGTAATTTGTATCAGAGAAGAGAAGAAAAAAACGGCAATGTTTACGGCTAGTGTCCTACCCCATTGAGAGGGGGTAAATGAAAATGCAATATGTGTATATGATATAATAAACATTCCTTTAAATAGTGATAAATCTGATGTACAAATATCATTCTAGAATAGACATGCATTGAAATATATATACGACAAGACTGGGGGAAAACATACATCCACTGCTGGTGCATGTTACCTTAGGCATATATGGAAGCCATGTGTATAATGAACTTACCTGGGCCATGTTGCATATAGGTTTTAAATCATGGTAACTTACCATCAATGGTAACTACCAAGCCAACAGGTGAAATCATGAGAAAGCATTTTTTTTTTTTTTAAATGTCTACACTAACTAGCAATGAAAAAGTAGATGTAAAAATGTTTAACCCAGTATATTACTATTGTGTGTGAACACATTTTGATGACTTATTGATCTTGACATTGTGGTACAGATAAAGAAGACTTTGGATGAACAAAATGCCATTTCAGAGGCAGAATCACCTCTCTATTTACTATGTGTATTGACTTACGATACGAAAGAAGAAACTAAAACGTTTATATTACTAAGTGTGTGAACACATTTTGATGACTTATTGATCTCAACATTGTGGTATAGATAAAGAAGGCCTTGGATGAGCAGAAAGCCATTTTAGAGGCCGAGGTCGAAAAAGAGCAACAGAGGGGGGCTCTGGCCAGGGATGATGCGGTTGCCATAGAGACCAAACATCTTAAGGAAGACATCAAGCGAGAGCAACAACTGAGAGATACACTGAAGGCCAGTCTGAGCAATCTCAAAGAGGTAGGATATTATTCTTCTGAAAGCTTTGTAAACTGTTGACTGAATTTCAATAAATTATTTTTTGTTTGTGTGACAGACAACTTCTGTGTATTACTTGTGCAAATAATGTATTGCTGGTGCAGAGTCAAGCTGTTGTGGAGATTCATGTAGCTATTGTGATCATGTTTATGGTTAAAATAGACAATATGATGTTAAAGTCTGGAGATCAACGATATTACAATTACTTTTAAGCACAGTTAAAAACAAAAGAGATGGAAACAATCAGACAAACTTGCAATGAAAACTAAAAATGGAAAAGAGGAAATAAGAGGAGGAAGACTGGATCAACGACAAGATGGATTTAGTGAAAAGAGGAAGAAAACGAGAAGAATGAGCAGGTGATATTAGATTGAAGGAGAAGATTGGGTAGGATTAGGTGGAAGGGGAAATTAAACAATGATAAAGTGGGGTGCAAGAGGAATGGGAGATGAAAAGTTTGAAAGTAAACAAAAAAGAGAA
Source organism: Arbacia lixula (assembly GCA_963669155.1). NCBI lineage: Eukaryota > Metazoa > Echinodermata > Echinoidea > Arbacioida > Arbaciidae > Arbacia > Arbacia lixula. Next base: position 15,496,210 of record OZ022583.1, read on the forward strand.
AAATAATCTGTAAATTCACTGTAGTTCACATTTCCAGTATCTCTTAGGAAATGGAAAGAAACAGAGGGAAGAGCATGTGTCAGATAAAGATACGGAACAAGAGGGAGAGAAAAAAGGAGATGAAAAGTGTGAAAGTGCATCATCTATTTTCTGTATATCCTCTTTCTACTATCTCTCAGGAAATGGAGAAACTGAGGTAGGAGAATGTATCCAACGGAACAAGAGGAGATGAAGAAAAGAGGTGAAAATTGTGAAAGCTAATGAAAATAGGGAAGAAGAAAAATGTTATTATTTATTATCCATGTTTCATTTTTCAACTATGTCTCAGGAAATGGATAAACTGAGGGAGGAGAATGTATCAGCGGGCAGAGAGAAGGTGGAGGCGGTCTCCAAGGCAAGAGAGGAAGCAAGGCAGGAGATCCAGACACAACTAGACCACATCAGAGAACAAATGGCACAGGTAGCACTTCCCTTTTACCCACTCTATCTGTCTGTACGTTTGTTTGTCTGTCTGTCTGTGAACCTAGGCATCTGCCCCACTTCCTTTTCTGTGCTTGGTTGCTGTTCTGTCTGTCTGTCCATATATCTACTTAACTGTTTGTGCTATTTTTGCTTGTCATGTTTTTTTGGCTTGTTTTGTACTTGGTTGTCTGTATGTATGTATTTCTGTTACTATGATTCTGGTAGCAATTTTGTCTGTCTATCCATATTTATCTGTTCTTCTTTTTCCATCCTCCCTTTTTCGTATTTGCTTGTTTGTCTGTGTCTTTCTGTCACTCTGACTCTGTTTGCAATTTTGTCTGTCCATCCATATGTCTGTTGAACTGTTTTTCTTTGTTATCTTTCTGGTTGCATGTTTGTCTGTGTATTTCCCTTTCTGTCTATGACTCTCTGTGTCATTTTGTTTATCACTCCATATATTTCCTGGGGTTTTCCCCTCATTATTTTCTTACCAGTACATTTTATATTTATTTTTTGGTTTGATGGTTTGCGTAAAGTTATGAACAGTGAATGCATACATTGCACATTTGAATTTCCCATCAGTGTAGATGAGATGCACATACGTTCCAAAACTGTATTTATTAATGTATTAAAGTTTGCATGTGTATTTCCTAATGGAAAAGCATGAAAGGTTATACTCTGTAACTTGTCATCCTCTACCCACATTGTGGAAACGATTATGTGATAGTCTTCATGACATACATCATCCAACCTACTCCTCAGGTTGAATCTGAACAAATACTCAGTTGTTTATTCAAAGCTCTTTCCATTTCCAATCTTCCTCAAAAGGGAAGACTTGAATCAGATATTTGATGCATGATTGTATAGAGTGCATCTCGTACGACCTTGAGTTATCACAAAGCCCAAACCGTCTCTGTTTTCAGTTGGCTACTGCCATCAATTATACTAAACAAGTTATATGTTACAAGAATAATATCTTTAATGTAGGTTTTGATGTTTAATCTAATAGTCCATTGTGATGGGATAGTCCATAACCCTTTTTGTCTCACCTGAACAAAGTTTGGCAGAGACCTAGTAATCACTTTTTCTGCTAGTCTGTTGGTCTGTTGGTCTGTTAGTCTATTCGTCTGTTACAGAAAGTTTTGGTTTAACTTGCTATCATATTTTTAGTTCTGCATCAATTGTGTTCATGCTTGGTACAGATGATCCTTGGGTAATACCACATGTGGGTTGATCAGGATGATGAGGTCAAAGGTCATCTAGGCACCATTTTGAATATTTGAAAATCAACTTAGCACTGTTTATTGAATACAAAATCAGGCAAGACTGGTGGGTTGCCAACCATCTTGTTTTCAACAAAGATTGTTGTCAGCCCTTGATCTCATTAATCGCATAAAAATAAGGCAAGGACAGGCATCTTATAGAGTATGGGACACAAGTTGTCGAGTGCGGAACAAGCGAGGTCATCCTATTCAGTGATCTAGTGGCTGTTTATTACCCGTCAAACGACCAATTAAGTGTGTAATGCAGGCTCACACTGAGGCAATAAACGTTGAAGACTGTTGTAAATCACTCCTCTTGTATGTCCGATTCAACTTGAACTCTGAGCTCTGCATATATGGCAAATCTAATTTGATTAGATGGAGACTGTATTCTAATGAGGTGGAGAATGCAATTTGATGAGATGAAGAATCTAGTTATAATGAGATTTTGATTAGATGGAGAAGGGAGTGTGCATGGAAATTAGCTCTTTGCTATACTACATTCTGTTCTGTATGACCTGTGTGTGTCATTGCTGCAAATGTGCTCAAGTGAGGCCTTGAGAGTGAAAGCAGTCATAAATGAACACCAACATATTTTTGATTTGCCTATTCATTTGATTTATGTTGATTATTTTTAATTTGTAATAGCTCTTACATAAATCACTGCTTATTTCAAACTATGCATATGTTATTCAGAACCATATGCAAACTATAATTACTTGTAACCAAAGGAACTTTACAAAACAAGCCATATGCTTGTCAGTATGAAATGCACATGCGTGAAGTTATAATCTGTTCACAACAGAGCAATATAGACCATGCCCTGATCTCATTATATATCAGTGCCAATTTAAATTCATCAATAAAAGTATTTGTAAAATTCCCTTCATTTTAAGCACAAAGTAAAGTGTTGAAATATGATCCTATTTACAGTCATTACCTGAGCAATGTTGCCTACCGTTATAGGTTTTCAACTATTGTAACATACCATATATGGTGACTATCATAGCAACAACCAATGAGCTCTCATTATTGTACCTGTTGCCATGGTAGCTACCATTGATGGTAAGTTACAATTGATTTCAAACCTATACGCAACAAGGCCCTGGTCTGTGCTCTAATATACTAAAAGGAACCAAGTTTGCTCCATCCATCAATATATAGAAAAAAGGAAAAACCCAGGGAGAAGCGCAAACATAGCTCTAGTGTTTGATAGGGATTAAACAAATAGATTTATCACAAGTAGGTCTCACCAAGCAACCATCAAGATTATTAAGGACTGTGTTTGCTGGTAAAGTTTCGTCTTTATAGACACGTTCTTGAACCCTCTGCCTCTCATTAATGCCTATCGTAGATTCTGCCTTTTGATCCAGGACTAGAAAGGCTTTATTTTCAAAGCTCTGTTTTCTTTGTCACTGGGATTATGTTTATCAGTACTATGTTCTTGAGCGGATAAACCGGTCATGAGAAAAACGATGCTAGTTTTGTGATGAATCCACACTAGCAAACATTTTTGTTCAGAGCTCTGTGTCCATTTGTTTGCTTTACAGACAATTGACTGTAATGGATATCCATATATTTCTTGTTGTGACTTTAAGGAAATGCCATTCTTAAAAGTAGGGTTTTCTGCAGCTGTCAAGTTGGAACAATCGTAATATTGGAGGAATGCAGGCTTCACAGCAAACGAATGTGTTTATATCCCTTGGTTAGCATCGGTGTGTTGTTGACTATACTGGATCTCAATCAGTACTGGATTTCTTTCTTACCATACATGTGATTGTACTTTGCTTGCACTTTGACTGACTAGCTGTTTATGAAATTGTATCAAATCATGTTTGTAAGTGTTGGCCTACAGGAATGAACTTACCTACTACAACTGATGTGAAAACATAGTATATGTTATATGCTGCAATAGAGACATGGTTGTACCTCATACATACTTGAGCTGTACAGTGGATTACATTAACCCTTTTTGTGTCAGACAAAATGATGCATTATGGGACTTGTGTGCATTACCTTTGAACAAATACACAAATGTAGCATGCAAGGAGTTAAGTCTGCCCGGGCACATAGCCTTGTCTTGCGTACTGGACTATTGTGACTTCAGTGATGTTCCTATTTTGGGGAGAGATATATTTTGGATGAGTATTTGTCATAAAAGGAAGCTTCAAGTTGGCAGTTTTTGGAAATGACCATGGGTAGCAGAGAAGATCTGCTGCATGCATTGGTTGTGGCGGTGCAGGCACTGAAGGTAATATGCTCGTCAAGAGCTGAAGGATTTACATTTAATCATTTTAAAAACAAATCTGACATGGTACTCATTGAAAAAAAAAAAAAAATTACTTGTTTACTTCTTTTTACATAATTTATATTAATTAAGGATTTTCCTTTTTGTTTTCTTTTCTTCATTGTTAGTTGTCTGTTGTTGTTTTAGGATTTTATTTGTGTCAATCTTCAACATGCATGGATGAGGGCCAGATATCAATAAGGCTGCATCCTTCCTGGGTGCTACCCACTCACTTTTTTATTTATTTATACATGCATATTTGTTGTTATTGTTGTATTTTCACCCAATGAGTAAAATGAATAAGAAAATTCACTTGAGACTTGAAAACTTAAAAACTTGAAACATTCAATATGGGAACTAAATTTTTCTCTGTGCTGAATGCATGGAATAGTGAACATGGTAAATGAAATACAGTATCAACAGCATACTTGTCAAGAGCTGAACAAGTTACGTACAATATTGGAACTAAATTCCCCCTGTGCTGAATGTATGTAATAATGAATGTGGAAAACTACACAATGAGTTAATGCATCCTCTTAATGTCATATGCTTGTCAAGAACTTCACAATTTACATGAAATATGGAAAACAATTTTCTTACTGTGTTGAACACTTAGAATAATGAACATGGAAAACAGTTTACCCAATGTGTAATGACCATAGAAATGGTAGTCAGAATTAAAAAGAAATAATGATTGAAATATATACAATACAGTTGGGCCTGAGATCAACACAGCTGATTGCAATCTATTGCAGTCAGATTGCAGTCAATGTATGGAGCTGATTGCATTTTGATTGCAATCACTGTGCATTTGATCTCAGGCTCTACTGTATCTATGATATGTATGCCAACAATGATCATAACAATGTCCCATCTGACCTCCCATGATTCTTCAGGAGAAGACGAGGGAGACGGAACGCCTGCAGCAAAAGCTCAAGCAGCAGGACGAGGAGCTGACCCAGCTGAGGTCAGAGGTTAAAAGTCACAAGCAGCGGCAGCGAGACTCCTCAACGGCCCAGACCAGCCTGGACCACAGCTACCGCAGCATCGTGATGGAGCTGAACGAGGAGTGCCGTAAGACCTCCAACCTGGTGGGCTCCACCCCCAGGAAAGTGCCCCTCTTCAGGTCAGAGGAAACCACCATCTTTTTGCACCCAGTCACTTCAATTATTATTTCTATTTTTTTTTTGGCACTTCATGAATACAACTTTACAGACATTGTGACATGTGTACAACATCAATATTTGTTCAATTCTATGTGTACCATTTTGCCTGCCAGGGTTTGACAAAGTTGACTAAAAATTGTGATCCTCAGACCTTCTGCCCCAAACCCAAGCTGATACGCATGAAAGTAAGACAAGATCCGTACTGATATAGGTCATACATTAATCATTAAAAGAGTGGAAGATATAGAGAGAGAGAGAAAGAGAGAGAGATAATGTGGAGATAATAGAGATAATATTATTCAATCCTTAAACATTCAGTAACATTAATGTGTATAAGGCATTGCTTTACAAGCTATAAATACTGGAAAGTATTATGTTTTAAACCACATCATATCATTACCATTGTCAAGGGGAAAGGATTAGGGTTGCATGCTTCCATATATCAGTCATGCACCTCTCTCTGCGTCTGGTCTTTATCCCTGATTATATTAGATATCAAATCATGTAAACTCATAGCAGGAAAGTGCACCTGTGACGTCACGGTTTCATGACAGACTTGCCAATTTGTGTCCTTCGTATCAATAAAACATTTCTGACTTTGTAATTTGTCATTTGTAAATCATTTTTTTCCACAACTCAAATTAAATACAATACAAATAAAACTTGATAAACAAACATCAAATAATTATTAGTATAATTATCAAATATTATTAGTTATTTGATTTTCATTGAACTTTTTCTGGTTCCCAGATTTTGATACTTCCACTGAGAGTAATTTATTCTTGAACTGGAGTTCCCTTTTGTGTTTGTATGTGAAAAAGAAGGATTCCTAATGTTAATAACATTATTTTCATCCTCTACCTCTCTCTATTTTTTTTTTTTTTTGATCCAGCTCACGGAATCGGAATGCTGACTCTCCTTCCCAGAACGGCTCCCCCAAGGGGCCACTAACGTCCTCCTCCTCATCGATCCACCACAGCCCTGGTCGCACCCAGCTCATGGCAGCCATTTCCAATCTGAAGGCGACCAACGATGACCTCAGGAACTACATCAAGTCGCTCCGAGACGACCTGGAGAAACAGAGGAGGGCGACATCTCGAGCTAACAGGGAGAAGGTATTTTTGTTTACTTGATGATAATGATATTCAGTATAAATACAGCGCCGAATATGAAACAGTATCAACATTAAGCGTTTTATGATATTATTACCGGTACCTCAGATGCTTGTAAGTCGTAGTGACACTTGTCCGATCCAAAGGGATTCTTTTAACATCAAGGCAGCCGGTAAAGGTGCACTCATTCAATGCCTGCCAGATATTCAATTATACACATGGGTGCAGCATATATACATGTGAGTACAGGTGGTACAAGGTGAGAGTTATAATTTGTTTTATTGCAACCAGCATTAAAAAGTGTAGTTGGATTGAAAATACATTGTGTGAAATTAAAATAAAAGTAGAGCAATTCGACTCCCACTCAGTCAATAAATATGCCTCCGCTTCTTTGTTAGAAGCTCTGTCTTTAGCCTGAATTCTAAATCCTAATCCTAGTCCCAACAATTAACCTATCCCTTATTCCTAAATATTAACACATGCTTGTAGACAGAATAGGAGTGTACCACAAGTTTAATGCTTTTACAATCAACTCATATTTATTTACAGGATTCAATCGTGAAAGATAACGGCACACACAGAGAGTAAAAGTTTATGTCATATTTATTTTATTTCCATTGATCACCACATAGCGCTTTTACAATCAACCTGTATATATTTACAGGATTCAACTATGAAATATGAGGGAGGGCACACACAGAAAGTAATAGTCTAGGTCATATCTATTTCCAGACACCATAAAAAAAGGTAGACATAATGAAAAAGGGATTGTAAAATTTATTATGTAGATATGATGTACCTTTTGATACCAAAATGTACAAAGTTACAATCTGGACATGTTATGTTGAGAAATCTGTCTTATTCTGTGAAGCCTTCCTGCATTCCTTTAAATGGATGTTTATTATTCTTGATATTATCTCTTCTTCCAGGAAAATGAAGTGAAGAAATTGGTGGAATCCATGGGTAGAGAGAAAGCCCAGGTGTTTGACAGTGTAAGTATTGATCATGCACTTGTTGTTCCTCTGTACTGTATTGTATTTTTTCTTCTTGCGTACAGCAATGTCAGTACCAGAGCAATACCTATTCTTTAGCTTACTATCCTTCTGGCCAGCATTAGCTCAATACATTGCCAGCTCTGCAGGTCTTTGGCACTCTTGGGATATGCCTTGCCATTATGACTCGTAATTACATGCCGTTTTATTGTATGGTTTATACAGTGAAACCTGACAAGAAGAAATGTAGTCTAATTGAGTAGGTGGTCTTTATCTACAGGTTTCTTTGATAATATAGGCTTAATTTTTTAAAGGAATAATGTGTGTGGTCTTTAAAGGCAGGTGGTCATTCTTTACATGTGATTCCTACAGCAGGTATTAAATTTGAAACTTATTGGTTTGACCCAATCATAAGGAATGTCTTCTTAGTTATTTTTAACATTTTTTTTTCTGTAGGAGAGGGACATCGAGGTGGATAGACTGCAGAACCTGATTGGGGTCTTCCAGGACACCGAGGGAGCCCTTCAGCAGGAGCTGGCCAACAAGGACGAGGAGCTGCGACAGGTCCAGTCCAACATGGCCGCCTGGAAGGAGGAAACCGCCCTCAAGATGGCTCGCAAGTTTGAAGACGAGCTCAACAAGGAGCTAGAAGTGTGAGTAGATCGTCTTATGTCTTATGCAAAGAAAAAAATGCTTAAGGGAAACGAGAAGTGTAGTCTTTATGTACACGTTACTTAAGTGCAGATTTCAATTGTCAAGATTTCAAGAAAATTTGGTCTTTATAGGCAGTGTTTGACAGTGTTTGTTCGCCCAAGTTTTCTTAGGTGACTCCCGCCAGGGGTGTATGGTCCTTTCCTCTCCGAATCATGGTATGTGATATCAGACCTCATAGCAGATACAGACCATGTTTCAAAAATATTCTTTCAAGCTATATAAGAGTGAGAGGGAGCAAGGACAGTTTTGTTGCACCTATTTAGTATGAATGGATGGGAGGAATGTGCTAAATCATTGCTCACAGTTTGTGAACACATAAGCAAATTCAAGTAATATCAATCAATCAGTCATAGTCTGACCATGTGAAGAAGACCTCGTGTGAGAGTATGAATTTAAGTTAATCAATCACATATAATAATTTACGGAACCAGCATTTTGCATCATCTTCCAAGAGACATGGTTTAAATTCAAACTTCAAACCCTCGCCAATCTCTTCCCTTCACAGATTCTTGGATTACACTCGCATGTCACCGGGCATAATGGGGCACAGCGAGTGAATGAATGAGTGAGAGTGATGTTTCTGTTTTAGTTTGCTGTTGAAGAAAAAAATACACCCTGAACACATAAATCCATGGTTTCTTTTTGTTTTGTCTTGCTATAGACGTCTTGAAGAGACCCACAGTGCAAACACCTCCTTCAGAAGTAGCCAATCAGAACCAAGAGCAAGAAACTCAGCTGTAAGTGTGTGATGAATGTATCAATCAATGTAACACAACACAATGAAATCTTACCAAACCTTGTTAGTTACTCATGTGCATTCATCTACATGCATTTTTAGTTTCCAACTAGGCTAGTAAGGTTTCGTGAATGTGCCCCTGGTATTTAATTGTATCTTTCATATTGTAAAGAGCATTGAGGACTGACTGTCTTGAGCTGAAGAACTAGATTTATTGCATTTATGATAGAATTTTCCTCTTTCACCACCTTTTTTAAGAATTAATAGATGAATAATGTCAAATCTTCCACCTCATGCATTGAGAATAAATTGATGATTATTACACAGTATGTAACTGAAGGTTACCATAATTATCGACATTCTCTTTTGTACCCCTCTCCATGTCCATCAATCACCACTGGAAAAGAAAATTGATAATAACCATGCATTATGAAGGTTACTATTATTTTTGTTACCCTCTTTCACTCCCCTCTGCTTCCTCCCTCTTTATCAATCTTCCCCGCATTGAGAAAGAATATAATAACCATGAATTATGTAACTGAAGATGACCGTCATGATCATTATCCACTTTCACACCCCTCTTCCTCCCCCGATGTAAATCTTCCATGCATTGAAAAAGAATACAATTACCATGCATTATGTACAGGCAGCTGAAGATGACCATCATTATCACTATCCTCTTCCACACCCCCATCTCCCCCCCCCCCCCAAGCAGCTGATGGGTACACCCTCCACCCCGTCCTCGTCCAGTGGAGGGGGCGACACCAGCACCAACACCACCAAGCTCCTCCGCCACCTCCAGGACCGGGTCAAGCTGCTACGTCAGGAAAACCTCAGCCTCAAGCAGGCCGCCAGGACGGACAACACCACCAGCCTGGACGGTGAAACCAGCTTCCAGAAAAGCCTTCAGGTGGGACTGTAGCATGCAGACTAATACACTGAAGCCTGTGTATAAAGATTACTCCACGCAGACAAGGCATATGGTCTTTATGCGCAGGTGGTCTTAATGTGCAGGCTTCTCTAACCTGTTGTTCACTCTAAGGTTTTCTGGCTTTGTCAACCCTGGCCCAGTAATACCCTTTTCTCACTAGGTTTTCTTAGCCCCGTACTATTTTTTGAAGCTTTTCACACTGGCATTTCTTAGCCCCGTACTATTTCTTAAACCCGACTAGCTGTTCTCACTCGAAATTGTTAGCCCCGGACTTTCTCGACAGCTTATGAGTTTACGTCTTGCACATCTGCTCTTTACCACTCTGCATCGAGTTCACTCGCCCGTCGGGCATTATCTGATTGGTCTCGGCGTCTCGGCCTTGAGAGCTGACACCGCATTTCCTTAGCCCCGTACTATTTTTCGTTTCTGTTCTCAATGGCGCTCTTAGCCCCGGACTATTTGACTTGGCCCTGCAATTGCGGGGTTAGCCCTGCTTTTTTGCAGGGCCAAATAATCCTGGATTATTGGCAGGGCTAGCCCATTTTGGTAAAAACCAATGAGAACAGAAAGTGGTCTAAGCTTAGCCCCGTACTATAAGTGGGGCTAAGGGGGGGGGGGGGCCTTAGTACGGGGCTAAGGAAATTTTTGCCAGTGTGAAAAGCATATAAGGATGTCAAAATTTGCCATGGAACTGCAGTTACCAATGTGATGTGTCTTAATCGCACCCTATAAGGAACTTGAATTCTATTCGTAGCCTATTGTCTATTGCCAAAAGCCAGATTACTCAAGAGTTGTGCTGCTTTCTATGTGAATGGATAAAAGCCAGCCGCATATATATATTTGCCGGCCCAGTAAAAAATGCCTTGATTTTGGTTTCATAAAGAAACACATTCAGGGCAAACACTAAATGTTGTCTTTATGAGCAGGTGGTCACTAAAACAGTTCTCACTGTGCCATTTGAGGATGGTCAAACTATGAAATTCTAGAGGTCCCTCTATGCATTGAAATCATCAACAAAGCGCTGAACAAAGCATTAACATGAACATTTAACATCACAAAAAAGCTGATGGCTGTGCAACGCAGCATGTAACACGCACAAGAGTTGAATGTCAGTACTAGTCGATGGATCACTCTGGAATCCAGGATAGGCTTGTACATCAAGCCTGCTAAAGATAGCAAAATGCCTTAAATTTGTGGTGATATCAAATTTGCGCTTGCTCTGGGTTGCACGGATATTACCAGATTTACTCGTACTAATTCGAGGGCATACATAGGCTTCGGCCTATGCCATCTCGGGTTCCATGAACATAGTAGCACCTCCAGACCTGTCTATCCATCATGGCTGTCCTGAGCTCACTAACGCTATCAAGGCCAGTGTCATTCTTTAGTACACTAATGTAAGTGACTTCTCCCTCTTCTTGCAGTACCCTGTTTAGACTCCCAGAGTGTGCAGGGATGAACAGATAGTTCAGGGTGTCTCACACAGTGTCCCGCTATTTTCAGATTTATAGTACAGGAATTTGTAATATCCAACAGAACATAGTAGCCAGGGTAATTCAAACCAAATTAAGCTAACATTCATGTGTCTGGGGGGGGGGCTATATATCTCAACTGCCAAATGTTTTTTTGTGGCACATGGACTTGAAATGTCCCAAAGCATAGAAGCCTGGTTAGTTCAAACCAGAATGAGGCTAACATTCATGTGGGGGGGGGGGGGGGACGGGGGGGGCGATGAGGGGGGGAGGCGTATGTCTCAACTGCATGTAATTGTATAGCCTCAGGGTTTGAGTATAAATGTGCTATCAGAGGTGTCAGCTCATATGATTCACAGTATTCCTGGAAGAGCCGTTTATTTCTTATCATAACGGCATCTTGGCGGTCCTACCTTTGGGGAATTTAGATCTGGGAGGCTTGATCCTCTGTCTGAGGCCATCTGACAATCAAAGTCAAAATCAGATAAGACATGTGGAAGCATCAGATGGGAATAGCGATTAGGAAACAGAGGAGGGATGACAAGACCAGATCATTTCCTCTAATGTTGTCCCCTAGAAGCCATGCTGTAACGAGGACAGTATGTGAATTGGGGATGGATTAAAGTTAGCATACAATCTCAGGATATCACTCCTAATGTTGTTCATCATCTTCTTTCGATCACCCAATTTTCTTTTGTCTTTGTCTTCTTTATACATTCTTCATTTGTCCCAAAGAATTATTGTGATTGAATCTGTGATTGAACAAAATTAGCATACAATCTCAGGATATTTCTTATGATAATGTTCATCTTCTCACCATTTATATTATTTCTTCTTCTTTCACCCCATTTTCTTTTATCTTTTTCTTCTTAACATACTACATTTGTCCCAAGGAGTATTTCTCAACGAAAACAGTACGCGAATCGTTGATGGATTAAAATTAGCATAAAATCTCAGGATATAACTTCTGATAATGTTCATCATCTAATCATTTCTATTATTTCTTCTCCTTTTTTCACCCCATTTTTTGTCTCGCCCACCGGAGGTGAAGGCGAGACTAAGGGATCCAAATGGCGTCCGTCCGTCGTCCGTCCGTCGTCCGTCACAAATGTTAAAGTTTACCTGCAAGACTCTCTTTTGACAAATAACTTCACATGGGTTGCTTGGATTACAACCTAACTTGGGTCATAGATGCACTGGGGGTACCTTCATGTTATGGTGCCGTTGGAGGTCACAGGATAAGGTCAAAGGTCATTTGAGGTAATACGTTAAAGTTTACCTGCAAGACTCTCTTTTGACAAATAACTTCACATAGGTTGCTTGGATTACAACCTAACTTGGGTCATAGATGCACTGGGGGTACCTTCATGTTATGGTGCCGTTGGAGGTCACAGGATAAGGTCAAAGGTCATTTGAGGTCATACGTTAAAGTTTACCTGCAAGACTCTCTTTTGACAAATAACTTCACATAGGTTGCTTGGATTACAACCTAACTTGGGTCATAGATGCACTGGGGGTACCTCCTCTATTGTGCAACTGATTATCATCCTGTTTTGTCTTTGTCTAATCTAATAGAACTTGGTGGAGGCTTTTTATTCCATCTCAAAGAAGGGGGAAGGTGGGGGAGGGGGAGTAGATAGAGGAAGTAGCATTGCGTGAAATAGCCCTTCTCATTTATGGAATGTTACATTCTATGGCAGATATTTCACAATCAGCCAGGGATACAATTCTTTTGCGTAGCAACGGAGATCGCGATATTTCTGGTTATTTTCGCAAGTGGGCGAGACACAATATTGCTAATGCCTTGTTTTTCATAATTTTCTTCTTTCCGTTCTTCCACTTTCCACCTGCCCTCCATTTCCTCCAGGATATGCCATACATCAATTATTATGTGTTGTATTTGAACATTCATCTATAGCATCACAAGTGCTATGAGAGTTTATTTTAGTTGGGTCTCTTGTTTGGTATGAAATTAATCTTAAAATTGAAGAAATCAATTAGTTTAAGTATTTCAGTGATTTCATATTTCGTTTTCCACTCATTTTCTTAATTGTCATGTTTGTTTGTTTTCTTTCTTTTCATTTTTCCATCTCCCTCTTCTGTTCTGTTCTTCGTGGTTAATCGTTCAACCTCCACATACCCTCCCTCCTCTCTCTTTCTCTCTCCCTCCCTCCCTCCCTCCCTCCCTCCCTCCTTCCCTCCCTTCCTCCCTCCCTTCCTCCCTCCCTCCCTCCCTCCCTCCCTCCCTCCCTCCTCTCCCTCCATTCCTCCCTCCCTCCCTCCCTCCTTCCCTCCATCCTCCCTCCTCTCCCTCCATCCCTCCCTCCCTCCTTCCCTCCATTCCTCCCTCACTCCTTCCCTCCCTCCCTCCCTCCTCTACCTCCCTCCTCTCCCTCCCTCCTCTCCCTCCCTCCATTCCTCCCTCCATCCCTCCCTCCTCATTCTTCTGTCTATCAGCTGGAAGAGCGAGACCAGCAGCTATACCGTCAGGACCAGAAGGTCAAGCTGCTGGAGCGCCAGCTGTGGGTGGCAGAGGAGCGGTGCAGAGAGAATGCTGCCCTCTTGAGTCAGAAGTCTGCAGAGAACACCAGGCTAGAGGGAGCCCTCACTCAGCAAACAAAGGTAATGATGGTGGGGAAGAGGAGTGAAAAGATTGAAGGAATTGATGAATGCCAAGGTGATTTTACCTCTGCAAGGGAGGGAGGGAGGGAGGGAGGGAGGGAGGGAGGGAGGGAGGGAGGGAGGGAGGGAGGGGGGGAAGGGGAGGGAGGGAGGGAAGGGAGGGAAGGGAGGGAAGGGAGGGAAGGGAGGGAAGGGAGGGAGGGAGGGAAAAGAAAGAAGGCAGGAGGGAGAAAAGGAGGGAGGGAGGGAAGGAGATGTGAAATGATTGGAGGAAGATGAGGAAGATAACAATTGCAAACCTAGCAATTAATGAATGCAAAGATGGTTTTTACCTCCGCAAGAGGTGAGAAAACATGATGAAGATTTAAGAAATATGGCATTATGGCCACTGTGTAAACATGACCTGAGGAGAAATTATGAATAGCAAGAGTGGAAAGGGGCAGGAGGTATAGAAAAATAGGAAGAACAATATTAGATGGGGAAAAAAGAAAAGAAAAAGAAGAGTAAAGGAGATAGAAGAAAAAAAAAAGAGGAAAAGGTTCAATCAATAAAGACATAGTGGCCCATTATCAAAAGTCATGAAACTCGGCTGGAATCAGTGGTATACCCTAATGATAACGTGTATGAAATTGTACAGTCATAGCTTCACAAACTTTTTTGAGGAACAGTGAAAAGTCCTTTCTGGCTGCTACCCTCTCAAGCAAGATTTTTTCTGTGTTTTAAATATTTATCTTTTGTTCCTTTTCATGTATTAATCTATTGTCTGACTGTGTAATGCATTGAGTGAAATTAAGTTGAAAGTTGAAATGAAATGTTTCTACTCTTTGAAGTTCAATTGAACGGGGGCAATCGTTGGCACCTCAATAAAGTTCTTCCAGAGTATTCCCAATGGATTGCATGCTCAATCTTAAAAATAAATGGAGAACAAGTCTCGACAACACCTTCAAACCAATCCTTTGCTTTCTTTTCAGGAGCTGATGAAGGTAGAGCGAGCCTACAACAAGCTGTCTCATTCCACATCCTCCTCACCCGTGCCTTAAATACCCCTGGCATGGCGCCATCATCACCAAGCAACCTAATGGAATAATGATGATAATCATGATGATAATCATTATATTTAACTATTCATGATGTGATATTTCCACCAAGATTTGGTGCTCAAGGTGCAAAGTATTTCTTCTTTTTTGGGTGGGAGGGGGGGACTTGCTCTCAGTAATAAATATTGGATGCTCTATTTTCTAAATAAATGGAAAACAAGGAAGAAAAAAATCTTAGGACCAACAGGGTTCAAATCCCTCTTCTACTGTTTGCTGGGCAATGACTCAACCACTGGGCCATTTTATACTAAGAACAATCCAATCTTTCTTCTCAAAGTGGTATTCCTCAAAGAAAACTTCTGTAACAAAACATAGAGTCATTTATGTATTCCCATTGATTATTCTTCATGTTTTCATTGTTATCATCACTACTTTTATTACTATTAATACCACTGCAGTGATTATGATTATTAATATCACCACCATTAGACAGATGTTAACAATACCTCCATGTGCACAAGATGTTGCTGCTATATTGGAGAGTGCTATGAGATCAAAGTCTTTTTGCCTAATTTGATAAAGATGATTGTGTGATGTTATATCAAATTGATAAGAAATGGTGCATTATCATAGAAGTAACTTTATAATGCAGCTGTGCTCTCAAATCTTGTGAAACAATCTTGTTTATATTTTATGAGCCAGAGAGATCAAATACTCCTAGGTGCAGACACATCAAATCCTCCACACGTTGCATTCAGGCAAATTTTGCATGGTCGTCTTTGTAGGGAGGAGGTCTTTCTAGACAAGCGGTGTCCAGAAATTAAAGCGAAAGTCTACCCTGAAGTTGGGTTTGATACAAGCAAAAACATGAAAGCAATACATTTGTGAAGGTTTCATGAAAATCCGTCAAAGGATATGTTTCTTTCATGTTTCTGCTTTTATTAAAACCAACTTAATTTTAGGGTGAATTTTCCCTACAAGAAAACGCTATAAGCCACAATGATCAACAAACGTTCAGGGAAGTAACACACTTTTGATTTGAACATTTGAGTCAAAAAGATGAGCATTGAATCAAAGTACCATAATAAAGATATTCAATGTTTCTAAAGTGTTAGATATATGTCATGTATCATCCCTTTTTGTACATTCCGTGTACGGGAGAAATATGTTTGTTCTACACTTTATTTTATAAAGCACTTCATTTTGTGCAAAAAGAAATCATTTCAGACTTCACAAATCTACCAGTATTGAGTATTACAGTATGATCAAAACAGATATGCATTATATCTGTATATCTATATGCATTATCTACATATATTCTTATATAATGATCTTTATGCAAGAGATATACTCAGTTGACTTTCTGTCTGTAATTATATTGTTCTGGTTCAAAATGGAAGGACGAATGCATCTCAACATTATTTCCCCTTTTGCAGATAATGATCTTTATGCAAGAGACGCACTCAATTGACTCTCTGTATTTAAGTGTACTGTACTGGTTTAAAATAGTACAAAGAAGACATCTCAATATTAATTCCCTTTTTGCAGATTAAATACATGTGAGTTATATAAACCGGAGTATTCTAAGCTCTTCCCTCATGATGCACCACCACGAAGCAGGCAACTCTCATTGCTATTATCTCATCAATATTTGTAATAGGGTATCATCTTTAATGACTTTGTGCAAATATGCCCCCCAGTTTAACCATTTAATGACTTTTACTTACACAACAAATGCAACTGCAGAAAAAGAACATGAAGTACACTACTCCATGCTTGTGCTACTTATCAGTGCGCCAACTGGGAGATACAGCGTTTTATGATCCAATCGTTATTTGTTATGGGGTATCAGCTTTAATGGGATTCTCTCTATTTTGTGTGTGCTTGGATGCGGACGGTTGGTGGCACATACGTAGTGCAACTCATAGTCATGTCCCAGATACTTTAGCTTCAGTACATGTAGCTCAACATGAGGCATGTTCACACTGTGGAAACTTCCTAGAAGTTTTCTTTGTGATCATTTTAAGAGTGTGCCCATAGAATGGTAATCGTAAAGACTTTAGGGAATCTGTAATCAATAGGTCATATGCTAGATTGATTTCATCATAACAGGGTGAAATCATCTCACAAGGCACGTCACACTGTGGAAACTTCCTGGGAGTTTTCTTCGTGATCATTTGAAAACTGTGCCTGTAGAATGGTAATCGTAAAGACTTTAGGGAATCTGTAATCAATAGGTCACATGCTAGATTGATTTCATCATAACAGGGTGAAATCATCTCACAAGGCACGTCACAGTGGAAACTTCCTGGAAGTTTTCTTCGTGATCATTTGAAAACTGTACCCATAGAATAGTAATGGTAAAAACTTTGGGGACCCGTGATCAATGGGTCATATGCTAGCTTGATTTCATCATACCAGGGTGGAACCATCTCACATTGATGAAGGGAGTAAAACATACTTTCTCTGCTCCTTTGTCAGTAAGAAGACAATTTGTAACTTTATGTAGGAAGTTTTGCCCACCCTGGTAAAAATTTTGAGGAAGAGTAAATCCGTCAAGAAGAGTTCAAATTGAGAAAAAAAAAAAGGTAGAACAATGGGGAGTGATATGGGCAGATCTCTGTACAGTACATGTATCTTCTGAGGCAAGGAAAAAAATCTATACTTTTTAACTCTCTAAGCACTACTGTCATGTTTGTACATGGTAACACACGTTCATCCGCTCAAAGAGCAATTTCTCTGGCACAGAAAGTGTTTACATTCATTATGTGTTCAATCCTATTGTTTGGATTATGGGTCTAGCTTTACTAATCCTGTTTTGCCCTTTGGTCTGAAACCTCCTTTTGTTGTATGTTGGTAAGCTCTTGAATGCTACACCATGTGTGATCCTGAAAAGGATTGTTAAGGCGCTGTCACACCTTGGCGTTTTAGACAGCGTATGCCCGACGTATCAAAATTTCTCTAAAACGTCGGCATACGCTTAAACTTTGATTTTTTTTTAAAACTCTGGATGTATACTTAGCGTATTCATAACGAGTTGGACGTATACATAACGTATTAGTAACTTATATCAAATGCTTCGTTAACTTATAAGTAACGTATTCGAACGAATGCTTAGCGTATTGCTGGCGTACACAGCTTATGCCCTACGATAGCCTAACTTATGCATAGCGCGCGGCAGCGTATCGCTGACGAACATGTGTCGTAGCCTATAAAAAGGCTGCCGCTCGACTATTCAAATCATAACCGCACGATACATCACCATATCAACACCACCGCCATGCCGAAGAAAACTAATACGCCATCATACGGTAGCTGTAAGTTATAAACACATTCAGTAAGTTTTGTGGTCGTCCGGAGCACGTCTTCATACGTCTTCATACATCAATATACGTTGGAGTTAAGTTACACATACGTTCAAAGCACGTTACTCATAGGTTAGAAGTAAGTTTTAGGGTACGCTGGACTTATCTCGACGTACATCGACTTATGAGTAACTTATGAGTAACGTGTGTCAACGTGTATCAACGATCGCGTAACTTGCCTACAACTTATGGCCAGCGTATGCGGGACGTATGAGCATACGCTGGCATACGTCGAAACGATTTTGTGCATGCACAAAATTTTTCAACGACCTCGCCGTATGATGACGTATACCAGCGTGTTTTCGCGTACTCTTAACATATGCAAAACTTACCCGTAACGTATTCGACGTACGCCAGCGTATTCGCCAAATTCCTCATACGTCGGGCATACGCTGTCTAAAACGCCAAGGTGTGACAGCGCCTTTAGGTTGGTTCTTTCAGAAATTGCTCTCCATTGTAATGGCTATTAACAGGCCACCCCAGGTAGATAGGTTACCTCTTATAATGACCATGATCCCTCTGTTGTGCATTTCTGAGAGCACTCTTTAAAGAATGCCCCTTAAAAGAACATTTTGAGATTAAGGGGCATTAAGTACATAATCTCATTCTACTTACTGTAAAATGACTATTCTTCTTTTTCAGAATAAATCGTGGCCATCATTATGTTGTTTTCTATTTTCATGGGATACGTATGAAGATAATCGACAAATTTGATAAAGTCACAACCACAATCTCTCTGTTACATGGTACTTAGAGCAATCCTAGCTTTACCCATTGAAAGAATGGGATGGGGCTTAGAGACTTTAGACAACTTGCCGCATTCCCTTAATGTAAGTACAGTATGTTTGTATGTGTTATATTCTTCTGCTACTTGCTCTAAATCCCCTCCCCCCCCCCACCCACCTATTTAATTTTAGTTCCAACAACATAACTTTAAATCAGCATAACCTTGAAAGTACCCTTTATGATTTAGTAAACTATAATAAAGCCCTTACTCTTGACCCAAAGTCTCATTCCGAGCCCTAACCATATCCAGTAACCAGTTACTCCGACCAGGGATGTGTTATGGAAGGATATGAAGCAACTTTCTTTCTTTGAACCCAGGCGTGGCACCGCCGAATAATTATGTGGTCTTAGCATGTGCTTTTCAGGTGTTTTCACAATAACGAACAGAATTGCTTAGCAACGGTTTCTTAGAGAGAACAAAAGAAATATATAGTCTTATTTCGCTTGTCCAGTTCTGTTGGATTGCATCAATACTTTCGTGAGGAAAAGAGATATCAGCGAACAAAAATAAACAGTTTTATCTAGTAAAATATCTCGGCTGCACGCAGATGCACGCAAACTCTGTTAATAAAAATAAACAGCTTAAGATATAATTTTGATGATGATTGAATCCCACATTTTTTGGAAATCGCCGGAAAGTGAAGAAATTTGTTAATTGTTTAGGTAAGAATATTATCTTATGCCCCGTTTGTGCATCATGCAACAATTATTTAGAAGAAAGCCGAGTACAGGATCTTAAGTGGTGTTGCCCTTAACTATCTTGAAAATTGCAAAAAAAAATGTGATAAAAAACACAGCTTCGAATGACAAATACAGGGAATTAAAGATATTG
Organism: Arbacia lixula; assembly: GCA_963669155.1. Lineage (NCBI taxonomy): Eukaryota > Metazoa > Echinodermata > Echinoidea > Arbacioida > Arbaciidae > Arbacia > Arbacia lixula. Next base: position 15,515,986 of record OZ022583.1, read on the forward strand.
CTTTCCAAGTTGACAGCAGCTAAATGTCAGTGCCACACATGGGACATCACAGCATTTTAGTGATTGTAGAATTCTTTTAACATTCATTAGCACGCTTTAGTATCCATACAGATGTTTGAATATATCATGCTCGAGTTGTCCCTCCTTCCTAACACATCCCAGCAATGCTCTCTCATTTTCAAACAAATATATTTCCTTTGTAATGTAAGTTGCATACCTGTAAACAAAGAGACTTGGGGGGGGGGAAGAGTTTTCTTTTGCATAATGAAAGAGCTTGATAATAAGGACTGCATGTGTGTGCCTTGCCTTGACATGGTATTTACACGCATGGTGGTACAAATTACGCTCTGCTATGTGACTAACAATAGACCCGCACTTCAAAATATATTGTTTAGCATGTTGTTATAACATGATTTAGTCATGCTTGAAAAAGAATTCTTTTGCATTGTTGAGCACCAGCTGTGTCGAATGGTACACAAAGGAGGAGGTATGGTAGTTGTTCATGGGGCCGAAAGTCCTCTGTTTCTGTTGAAAGTGTTTTGATTAGCAATATCGGAATGAGCTATTAAGAGTACAGTCACCCATATGTATGTACATGTCATAATGTTGTATTTGTGACTTCATCTTCGTCTCTTTCTTTTTATCTGTCTCTGTGTATTCCTCTATAAATATATCTCTCTTTGCTCTATCTCTCACATATACTTGCATATATTTCATCTTTCTTTGCTCTCTACCAAATCCTATTGATTTGTATTGTTTGATCTTTATTTCACCCTTTTCATTTCTATTTCTGTATCTGTGTTACGTGTACCTAAATATGACTCTCCTGCTCTCTTGTTATTTGTCTCTGAACTTTGAAGATGAGGGAGCCTTTTAACTACAGTCATGGCACTCAGCATGCATCAGAAGTATGCCCTAACAATGATATGTATGAAATCTCACAGTCATAGCTTCACAAACATTTTCAGAAAAAAATGCAAACTATCCTTGTCTGCATTTGAAATGGCTGTTTTATTCTCCACTTAACAAAAATGCATTACAAATATAAGAAAACTGTTGATACAATTTACCTATTTGTTATTTGTGAAAGGATAACAGAAACCAGAACAGGGCAATTCCACAGGATTGGTTAAAGTCATGTAACCAAAGCTTCTTTATTTGATTGAAAAATAAGTTTCTCTCTCCCTCCCTATGTCCCTCTCTCTTTCCCGCCCTTTCCCTCTCTTCCCCTCTCTCTCTCCTCCTCTCTCTCCTCTCCTCCTCTTTCTCCCTCTCTCTCCTCTCTCTCCCTCCCTCTCCCTCTCTCTCCCTCTCTCTGTCTCTCTCTCTCTTCCTCCGTCCCTCTCTCTTGCCGTCCCTCTTTCTCTATTCCGCCTACCCCATTTCAATCTCTGGCCTACTGTCCACCTTTCCTATCATCTCTCTGCCAGTTAATCTATTTTCATGGGATATGTATGAAGATAATTACCCAATCACCCGAGCCAAAAGTGTGGTATCCAATTGTATCTTGCTTCATCGCGCCTCTCCACGGGTGCTCTTGCGATTCAATAGATAAGGGCGAATACGATTGCCCTTGCCCCCACCCACACCCCCACCCCCTCTCTCTCTCCTTGCCTCTTCAGTGACAATATTCACCTCACAGCAATGGCTGAAGTGGTACCATGTAGCTGCTCATATCAGATGTATGGAGAAAGGAGATGCATCAGCCTGAGAAAAAAAAAACTGGGTCATTCATTGTTACGTTCTATTTACTGATTTGGGTCTAATTCTCATAATTGATTTGTCAAAGATTTATATGATGTATTTTCTCAAAAGGAATTCAATTTTCTTTTTAAAGCGCAGTATTTTATAACCAAGAAATCCATCCACCAAAGATACCTCGCAATTGTGTGGCTTGCGTAAAACAGAAAGGATATCCATGTTTGGAGGATACTGTTGTCATGATTTTGTCACAAAGTGCCGTATTTATCATTCACATTCATGTAAATATTGTATTTCAACATTTCTGCTCATAGTGCCGCTGTGTAATTACTGTACTAAGTTTCATAACGGTCTCAATTTTGCTGTGCCTTTTTCCATGATAGGTTGTTGTAGGCGGTAGATGGTAGTATGTATCCAAACATGACGGCAATGTACTTATTTCAAATGGTGGTACTGAAACACCTTTTTTACATGAACTGAATGGCCAATTTCTTTCAATTCACTTGTGTGTTCATGTTTGCATTGCCTTTTTCACATATAAATTTGTGTATTTTTGTTATTTGTTGCATTTTTCGCCTTTTATAATCTGTTAAGCAAAATGTCTTATAACATTTTTATTCTTTATGCAGAATAATTTAGTGCATGATTATAATTTAGGTTGAATTGTACATATTTTTAAGTGAATTAATATATTTTACATGGAGTTTGATTCCCATGTATTGATCTGCAGGCAGGTACAAATCATTTTAATTATGAAACAATCATGACGTTATCATTTTGAACTTTAGTCAAACTTGTAATATCTCGCACAATATAGTGATCAGTAAATTTCCGTTATTGTGTAAGAAATGCTATTTTGTTGTTAATACATTGTGGTGCCTTGTTAGTCAGGTATGTATACCATTATTGATACATACAACCAAGACTTGAAAAAGAAAATGCAACTTTTTGGAAAAGTTGCAAATCAGAGTTTATTTTTGGTCGATGTTGTATATTAATTTCATTCAAATAATTGTGAGAAGTGTGCTATATATACCTTATGTAATCATTTTGATTAATAGACATACAATGGCTTTCACATGATTGAATACTACCTAATTTATGAAGTAGCAAATGCATGTGGATAAACACAATGTTGTGTGTTTTAACTTCTGAAGTGTGTATATAGAACACAACTCAGAATCAGTGCACACAATCTGTGTAGAGTCATCAAGATGCGTTTTTATGATATATTAATATATGAAATAGAAATCAGATTGATTTGTGACATGTGTGATGAAGATTAAAATAGACATTCCCTGTATTTTTCAGACAGTAATAAATTCACAGGAACAACAGATATACAGAGTAAAGGTGTTTATTTTGTCTCACGTTTTTCAACGGCTATATATGAATGCACTGTGGTGGAAGGACTAACATTGATTATTAAGCTTCAGTGATGTCTGTGTATGGTCTTATGTTTTAAATGAACTCACCTTGCATTGATTGATTGATTGATTGATTGATTGATTGATTGATTGATTGATTGATTTGTGTATTAATCTATTTTTCTGTTTAATTATGACAAGCACTAGTCAGCAGCACAGACCAAAAGGAGCAGGTTATTGACATTGACATAGACACATATACAATAAGTGACAATCACAATTAAATACCCAGTCTATCAATCATACATATTTCAACAGAAAATCATAGTTAGACTATGGTCAATTACTGTTATCAATAGGAAGAAACGCCTGAAAGAAGCATGTTAGTGAAGGTTTGATAAAAATCCGTCATAACAGAAAGTTATGATCATTTGAAGTTTGATTTTGTGACATCATATGCGAGGTGCTTTCCCATATGTTGTGCACATTTTTTTTTAGAAAATGTGCATTTTCTCAAAAACAATATATTCTTGTAATTGCATATATGATACATCATTAGAAATACGGTTTTACACACATACCTGTATGGATAAAAAAAATCATTCCATTGTTAAACACAGAAAAAGAGCAATTTATGGAATTATTCTGTATAAAATACAATGGAAGAGCACCTCGCACGTGATGTCACAAAATTGAAATCTAAACAGATCATAACTTTCTTATCCTTTGATGAATTTTTGTCAAACCTTTCACTAATATGTTTCTTTCATGTTTCTGCTTTCATTGAAACCAACTCATCTTCGGGGTGAACTGTCCCTTTAAAAAGAAATGGAGAGTTTGGTAGAAATTAGAAGCCTGATTCATGATATAATCATGTTTACAATAATTCTATTAAGTGAGGTATTGTGGATGTACTATATCTTTTAGTATTGCATTTTAGTCACGTTAGTCTGGATATGTTTCTGAGCTGTCTGCTGCGTGTATCTGATTTCAAGGGAGGAAGCAGATGTGTTTATTTTGTTGAAAAGAGAAGCTGTTTACCTAAATGTAATTATAGTGTGTCTTTAGATATAACACGCACATCAGCAGGTCCATGGTAGACATATTGATTTAGACACAAATAGAATTAATTTCAAATCAGTCAAAAGTTTAAACATAGATGGAAAAATTATTCATAATAATCCGAAGCTTGACGGAATGAAAGTTCAAAGTACATCATATTCTACATTGGACGAAATGAAGGAAAATCAAACACAAGGATTTTCATAGTAAGCCGAAATTTGATGGTATGCAAATTATTTGTTTAATGACACATCACACCTGGTAACGAAGACAATCATACACTTTCCCCGAGCATGTTACATACATACAAATTTTAACCATATAGTCTAAGCCCACATTTTCTTCAAGCAGAGCACTGGAAGTAACTGTGAGGCTCAGAAGAATTAACAAAAAAAATAAACGATGTAGCCCTTACCGTGTTCCGGAATCTTCACCTTACACCCTATCCTCAACTCTAAGCCTAAGCCCTAATTATCAACGTGCGCTTATTGACGACATGAAAATTAGGCCAAGTGGGAGAAGACCAAATGAAAAGGTATCAAATCAGTGTGGGTCAACATAGCTTGGCTTCCAAGCTGTTTGTCATTATCTATTGTAACTTAATTATTAAATCAAAGGGTCTGGCTGCAGTCGAATACTTCTCAAATCCTTCTCCGGCTCGCCAGGACGGACGGATGCAGAAAGGATGAGAATGAAAGAGTAACAAGTCCTGCGAGTAGGTTATTTTTCCCCCAGTTTGAATTAGAGATGTTCAAGGGCCTGAGACCATGCTAGGGTGAACAGTGATGTAGTCATGGGTTTGGGAGAAACAGATCAAGAGAATGAAGATGATGACTAAAGCGAAGATAGCCGGCACCGTCGTGATTTTACGTTAAAATAACATGCACAAAGTTGACGACTGTAATGGTAATTAATTACATTGATTGACTGAACGTTTTATCAACAGTCATGCATAAGTATTCTTTAAAGCAATATAAACATTTCAGAACATTAAAACGATCAAACATATGTTTCAGGACAGATGTGCCACGTGTATAATGAGGGGTGGTGTGCAGCCCGCATCGTCATGATTTCGAAAAAAAAAAAGTATTAAAAAAAATAGCATGTACAAACGTTGTAGTCCGCCTGTGTAACCGCCTGTTGAAGAATAACAAAACGACATAGCCACACATCTCTTTACATATTACATGTACATACAGTTTGCTTTATCATTCTAACAAATTGCCACGGACATCATGGCAGGAATGGCTAGACTATGTTCTGGGCTGTTTCGTTCAGATTCCCTGCTGCGGACACAAGTACATGGTATAATATTTAGAAGATAGTGACAATGTTGGTAACACCACTTCGTTGTATTCTTTCAAGATATTTAACCCACTTATGGGGTGACAGAAGGAAAGGAAAGGGTGGAATAACAATAAATATATTTTTGTTAAATTTTATGACGCTTATACAATACATGCAGTTTGTAGCTATAGATTTCGATGTTTAGACCTAAACCGAAATGGGATAAAAAGGGAAAATTAGGAGAGGATGTCGATGGGAGTTGTGAACTAGTCAAAAGTACGGAAATATAATAAGAAAGAGAAGAAAAGTGTGTTCAGAATATAATAAGTTTTCAACAAAATAGCTCTCTTTCAATATGAAAAAGAGATATATCATTCTCTGTGTTTCGGGTAGTGTACTCTAGTCATCCGGAAAATAACTCGAGAAAATAACTGGAATAACTCGTATAAATCTTAATATGTACGCTTTTCCTTATAGAGGAGGCGATATTAGTATCTTAAACAAAACCCACAGAAATGGACGTCAATGAAATATAAAATAAAAAATAAAAAACATAAAAATATAAGATAGGAGATATGCGTCGATGGTGCGTTGATGCACCAGAAATACATATAAATCCTATAGACTAACAGAGCAGTCAATGTACACATTGTAAATATAGTATAAATGGCATCAACTGGAAATACATGACTATGGAAGAACACAAATCAGACATTGCGCCCAGTGTTGGCAGCACCACAGCACAAAGCGATCAGAAAAAGCGTAGAAGTAGAAGCAGTACTTTGTTTGGTACACAATATTGGTTAATTTCGATTTCCAGTAAGTTGTAAGACACACCTTAGTGACGACTAATCGGTCCTAGAAAATACAGGTGTGGTAAAGAATTCGGTAACACCATGTGGTTGTATTATTCCGATAATTGACCCACTTATGGGGTGAGGAAATGGAAAATATAAAGTGAAAAGGGGAGAGATTTTTTTTTTTTTTAATTTTTATATCACATACACAAGACTATTTTACCTTTAGTTTTCCGTGTTTTAAACCGAAAATAAATGGGATGAAATGGAAGTAATAGAAGAAATACACTCTCACCATGGAAAAAATCAAAGAACATTGAACGGTCCTAATAATGAAAGATGTATGTGTGGAATATGAAAATATAATATGAAATATAATATTAATATGAATATATAATGTAGTCACAACAACGAAGGTCAATCATTCAGTAAAGGGGAGTATCTTGGGTAATTTAAATGAATGACAACGAATAACACCAAATTAACCATTTGGGTACGAATAGATGATATTATGAATAATCAAAATTTGGATCCAAATGCATAAATTTATGTATAAATAATAACCACCAAATGATTGGCTGAATCCGTCAGCCTTATCCAGAGATATATATTTGGATGTTGAAATGCCCCCCCCCCCCCCTCCCCCTGCCCCCACCCTCGGGATCTCAAAAAAAGGAAAGGGGTAATAATCCCCTAATAGGACAAAGAAAAAGGTAGATCCGCACCTGGCGTACATAATATCATATTCAGACTTTGCCCAAATTACAATATTTCAGAAATTAATATTTGCACTTAATTTTCTTCCAAACTTAATTAACAGGATAATGAGCTGCGTAATATGGGGGCGATACATTGTGAAAACAACAAATAAGTTTTAGATCATCATTTAACAAAAATCGGATGGACGTAATATTCGAAAGGGACGTTGTAATATTATGAAGAAATTCCTTCACCTTGAGAATTTCAATTCAACGTACATGTAATATAGTTCTGTCTCACTCTGTCTTGGAGTCTTACCACGACCAAACCCTATACGGAGGTTCTTTGGGTCTGATCTAAACACAACAACAAAAGTAATCCCCCCCCCCCCCCAAGCAAAATAACATAACTTTTTTCTGAGAGGTTTTGAGGAACATAACTTGGCAGGATTATACCTTCACTCATTGACTAACTTCCGTGTGAAAATCACATTAATCCACTCAGTCATGCATGAGTGAGCACACATTAAAGGCAAAATTGTCACTTTTCAAAAGTCACAATGGTAACTGTTTATGCCGTTTTAACAGTACATTTTTGCATTTCTTGTGGGATTTTTAAGGCGTATTCACTCAACTATGACATGAAAATGACTCCTTATGTTTACATAACAGGCCATGTTATATCTTTGTCAAAATATCCAGAGTGTTATTTTTTCACAAAAATAAAGGGTTTTTAAAAGTTTCAAACTTAAGAGGGATGAATATTTTTTAAACTGTACTCACTCAACCAGAACGATGGGTTAAGTGTCGGGATAGGTGTTAGTGAGTCAAGAGATGAATGATTAACAATGAAAAGACATAAATGATGCACCGGAAATTAAATTCATCAAAAATGCATATGACAGAATCCCAAAATTACCCCTGTGACTTTTGAAGTGACATTTTATTTTAATGTGTGCTCGCTCCTGCACGACTGAGTGGATTAATGTGATTTTCACATGGAAGTTAGTCAATAAGTGAAGGTACCAAGTTATGTTGCTCAAAACCTCTTAGATATATGCTTTTTTTGCTTAGGGGGGGGGGGGGAGGGAGGGAACTTACTTTTTTTGTGTGTTTACTTACACATTTCACTTGCAACCAAGCGACTGGAACAAGTTAGTAGGCCTATTTGTTTGGTTTGGATCGATAAACTTATGCAGACTGGGCTCGACCTTTCATGGGTGCATCGAGCGGGGATGGGGGGGGGGGGGGTCATCAACCTCTCTAGCTCCCCAGTGGTTTAACGCCCCCCCCCCCTTTATATATATATGTTGATATATATATATATATATATATATACATATATACACACACACACACACCCACACACACACACACACACACACACACGTGGTACACGCATACACGCACACACGCATACATACTCGAAACTTTTGGAAGAGGCATCTCTCATTGTTTAGCAGCTTTTTGAATTCATAATATATATACAAGATGATAATGTTTGGAACATGAATTATCTGATCTAGAATCACAATCACAATCTAAAATGAATTACAATATTATTCCGTCCATCGGAAAGGACCTTCGGCTATATACAGCACTAATATCAATGGAGGTCCCGTGTATAAAAGAACCAAACCCTTACATCTCGATATGAGTAAAAAATTATATGAGGTTGTGATGGCGCTGAAAATGTTGTAAATTATGTGTGTGTGTGTTGTGTGTGTGTGTGTGTGTGTGTATGTGTGTGTGTTCGTCCATGTAACTGAATATAAACGTGGAAGGGTGATCTTCATAATAATGGGCTCATAATAATGGGCCCTTTTCACGCACAGACACATACACACACACACATAACACACACACACACACACCCACACACACACACACTCACACACGCACACACACACACACACACACACACACACACACACACACACACACACACACAACCTACCTTATAAAAGCTCATAATACCAAGTAAGACATCGTGATATACATGTACCACCATTGCGCCCCTCCCTTCACCACATGACCCACATGCTATATACTATGGCTGCTACAAGTAATGCTCTGTAGCAGGAACTTAGCCATGTTAATATGCTTTACAGCAAGAGAGACGTGGAGGAACAGAGAAAAGGATCCAGAGAGAGAGGGGGAGAGAGAGAGAGGGGGGGGGGGAGAGCGAGCGAGAAAGAGAGAGTCATTATAGAACGAGAGACACACAGGGACGTATCACAATTTGTTAAAAATATTTTTGTTCCGAGATAACTAATAACAAAATGGGGCCATGTGCTTTCATGATTATCTCCATTTTCTGGAGTATTTTTGGTTTATACAGAACAGACAGACAAACAAATACAGTGGGTGGGGGGGGGGGTGGTGCGACCGCCTACTGAAGAATATAACAAAGCGACATCCGGTGTAGCCTCGTACTCTTTACATATTACTTGTATACATTATATACATTCTTGGTTAACTTGTCAACAAAACAAACACACAAGACAACCTGCAGACTTAATTGCACACATTTCATTGAGAATAATAAGGCATAGACCCTAAATGTGAACTGAAATATAAGAGGCGCGTGTTAAACGCAACTTGTAGAATATGTTTTAAAGCATTTTTCGAACTCATTTGACGAAAATATTCACCCCCCCCCCCAAAAAAAAAAAAAAAAAAAAATTAAAAAAAAAAAAAAAAATTATATTTGCTACTAATCAATCAATCAATCAATCAATCAATCAATCAATCAATCAATCAGTTTGTTAAAATATAACATGTACTGTATGTAGGAGAAATACGAACAATCAGGGGCGGATTCATGACGTGTGAAAAGGGGCGGGGGGGGGAGGTGATTAAATCACAAATCCTCAAAATGTTCGGCCCAAAGATTTTGAGGATTTGTGATTTAAATGTGGATCATTTGAAGGCAAATAGCTTTCAGCAAGTCTCTAAAATGGACAATACATGAATTTAAAATCATTGGCAAGAAGATTACTCACGATCACACTTTGGAAGGCTTTTTGTATTTCCGGTTCAGTATATTCCTTTTAAAAATGTTAAAGCACGGTTAGAAGAGAAGCTAATTTTGTTTGAACTAAACCAACGAAAACAAAACCTCCTAATCTTCGGTATCCCGACAACTTTAAATGGGAACACGTACGATGGTGTGGAACATGTTCATATGAAACTTTTAAGTACGTCTCAAGAACAGGCCCATCGTAATATCCCCATCATCCTAATCCATACGCCACCGAAGTGAGAGGGTAGACACCCGACTTCGTCGTCGGGTTCGGGAGCATGGTCGGCAGGGATATAACATCTTGCAAGTTTTGCTGCCAAGATACAGACAGTGTCGCCAACTGTCAGTTTTGCCAACTGAACGCGCCTTTCATACTTCATACTTCACGTTACATTTACACAATGTCAACGAATGCTACTGTCGTACATATGCTGACATGTGCGTGTTTGCACCACTGAACTATACCACTACATATAGTTCAGTGGTTTGCACCCTCATTGCAAGAAAAATGTTTTTTCTATAGGCCTCTTTTGTAACTTCCTATGTTTGCGACAATTCTACACAGACCTTATCATGTAGGTATTTATCCCGTTATACATGTTTACTCTATGAATGTGGTCTTACCGGACAACATGTCAAAGCGTCCCTTTCATATTTTGTCCGCGTAACAAAAGACCATGTGCAAAAGGTCATGTTGTTAATCGCAACATACAATCACGCATGCAGAACAATCCAACAGAAGCCCGCATCTTCACTCAGTAACAATAACACGTTATTGTATTCACCTGTATTTCGTAATGCAGTTCAATGAGTGATACGAACTCTGAATCTAGCGGCTATTCGAACAAACCTCGGACAAGCTTTGAGCAGGGATGTGTTAATGGAAGAATATGAAACAACGCCGAAAAAAATGTCTTCTCAGGATGTGCTTTTCAGGTGTTTTAATGATAACGAACAGGATTGCGTAGCAACGGTTTCTCAGATAGAACAAAAGAAATGTAGAGTCTTATTTCGCTTGTCCAGTTCTGTTGGATTGCATCAATACTTTTGCGAGGAAAAGAGATATCAGCGAACAAAATTAAACATTTTTTACTAAAATATCTCAGTTGCACGCAAATGCACGCAAATTCTGTTAACAGCTCAAGATATAATTTTGATAATGAGTGAATAACACATTTGCGGAAATCTGCGGAAAGTGAAGAAATTTGTTAATTGTATAATTAAGAATATTATCTCATATCTCCGTTTGTGCATCATTCAACAATTATTTGGAAGAAAACCGAGCACAGGATCTTCAGTGGTGTTACCCGTAACTTTCTTGAAAATTGTACAAAAATGTGATAAGAAACATATCTTCCAGAGACAAAACAGTGAATTAAAGATATTGCTTTCCAAGTTGACAGCAGCTAAATGTCGGTGCCGCGCATAGGATATCAAAGCATTGTAGTGATTATGGAATGCTTTTGACATTCATTAGCACGCTTTAGTATCCATACAGATGTTTGAATATATTATGCTCGAGTTGTTTCTCCTTCCTGACACATCCCTGCTTTGAGGTTATCATTTATAGTAACGTACTGTTCAAACGACGTGAATAAAATTTGCATACATAACGAAAATGATCTATTGTGCTTGTACTCGACTTCCTAAAAGATTCACGTCACCGTATACTCACTAGCCTTTTCTTAACCGTTAGGCATTTCATGACGGTGCTTAATACGTAATTATCTTACAACTATTCCATGAACTGTTCTCTTTTTAATCCAGATCGAGCCTGTTTTCCAAATTATCAATAGGGTCTGTCAAGGTACACGCCATGTGTCACACAATGTTATTAATCAATCTGAATGTTAACAATCGTAGTCATGGTAGCACATGTAGCACTGCATGCAGCACTGCCAACTCTCACATCGGTCTGTTAGCCCTCTGTGCCATTTTCCCCAAATAATATACACAAATCCCTAGCACATCAAGTTATCTGGAACACAAATGATTTCAAAGAAATCCAAAAATATACGTCTGGACTCTCCATGCCTTTTGAGTTTATTGAACATCTCTGTGAGACTTGGTGTCCAAAGTCAAAGTCACCTGTTCATTTGTTGTTTATCATACATAAGGTCCGCGCTTATACAGTTTTGCGGGAATTGTTGCTACTGTCGCCGGCCATAACTTGGAGCGTTATGAATTGATATATATATATATATATTTTCCAAAACTGAAAAAGGGAAGGGGCCACCCGCGGGCGATTCGGCCCCCGCCCCCCTCAAACCAGCATGGGAAAGGAGAGGGGGCAATTCGCCCCTCCCCCTATCGTTTCAAAAGGGGGCGCCGCGGCCCCTTCGGTCCTCCCTTGAACAATTAAAACGAGTGATACAGATCTGTGTGATGTGGAAAACATTAATTTGATGAAGTGCTAATCATTTCGATCATGTTCTTTACATGCATGCCAAGCATAACAGATAATGAAAACCGAATGAGAAAATGTGAGCGCCCTCTTACGATAATTTTTAGCGAGTCCTCTTATTGCTTTCCGCTAGCGCTAATGTGTGGACAAGTGCTATGAGGAGGGTAAATTACCATCCCGAATTCACGGATTTTTGGACAGTTTCTGTGACATTTTGCCACTATTTGGATTCTTAATACTATTCTGAGGACACTAGGTGAAGTGTAGGTGAGTATTCCGGCCACAGTCTTCGCCATGGAGGGCGAATCCAAGCAGCGAACGCAGCGAAATCGGCGGCGTGAGCGAGCTCAAGAAATGAAGCAGCAACAACAGCAGCGGCAGAGTCAACAACAGAACAACGCGGGCAGCGGGGAGGAGGACGATGAAGACATCCCCCCACCCCCCAGGGGGCGGGAGCGCACCAGACACAGGCCCAAAAGACGAAAATCGTCTCGGTCCAGCTCAGGAAACGATGAGGATATTATAGATGGATTTGCAATATGCAGTTTCTCGTCGCTGGATGCTCTCGAGGTATGTCTTTTGTTTAACTTTTTGTCTGGCTCGTGCGAAAATTATGTGTGAAACCGTCCGTGGTGTTGCTGAGAAATTGATGTCTGGTCTGCTGGAAACGTTAAAAAAGACAAAAGTGCATTTCTACCGAATGACTGAGAATGTATCGTGCATGTTTGTGTAATATTGGAGTACTTTGTGGAAGAAATGTATGCTATGTCTCTTGAGAGAATGTTCATTCATGTGTTCTGCAACTACCGGGTATTGATTTATTTCATCACATAAAAACTAAAGCCAAAGGCCAGTGTGGACGGCACGTTCTGACCAGTTGTATGAGTTTTGCGGCTGGCTGAATGGCAGGACTCAGTCATTGGACTCGTACCAGAAGGTGAAGACATACTTCCAGTCGTAAACCCTTACAACTCAAGAATTGTGGCAAAATTGTGTCGTCTGCAGTGGTCTTTAAGCACAGTCCTGAGATTGTTTCATTTCATAAATTACATGTAAGAGTATCATAGGCTTAGCCGCTTACCATTATAAATTGATACCAATGGGGGCCGCCGATATTCTGCTACTACCGCGAATGTCTGAATGATGACTGAGTAAATCAGTTACTTAACAAATCTTCTTTAAATATTACACTTTATTTTTCTGGATTCTATAAAGATACCTGTTTACATCATCGTGTGAAAAAAAAAAAGAAGGAATGAGCTGTGTACATGTGTTACTGTTTTGGTAGTTTAGGGAAGCATTGAGGAAACAGTGTTTTGAATTGGTAAAATTGTCTTTGATGTTTTGAATGGCTTTGGAGAATATCCCCAAAAGCGTTCAAAGATAAGAGGTAGTACATGAAGTGGTAAGGTATTGTAAGGAAATATCACTTTTCCCGCAATTGCTTTAAATTATGTCATAACATGGAGTGCATGTATAGCTGAGATGTGATTTAGGGCCATCTGGATTTTCCGATATCAACCACTCTGTGTGCCATGTACAGTAATCATGCGTTTAGATTGTGATGATATCATTGTTGAGGTGATTCTTTTATGTGACAGGTTTGTACATGTACATGTAGATCAGGGCCCTCTAGGTTCAGATGAATGAAATAAAAAGCTCTGGAGCCAATCGTTGGGCTTACCACAAGTACCCATAACCTTTAAGATTTTACTTTCTCAGCAAAGACGCAATCAATTTTCCTTATGGTATTTAATAGTGTTCAATGTGTTCATAAAAACCAACATACACACAAGCTCCATACACTGTACAATAATTGTTTCAGGTGGTATCTGGCACAGAACGCTCAATGGTCCTATTGCTATAGCTCGTATTGTGATGGTTTGTTACTGTTACATGTATGCATAATGTATCAATTTAAGTGGCAGCATACATGTAGTTTGATAGGCTGCAAAGTAAAGTGTAAAACTATGTGTTCGTCTGCAACAGCTTGCATTGAAACTAGCCGGTTAGTTGAGGATGAGAGAAGATGTTGTAAAGGTTTCAAGCTACTGTATGCTCACTCATTCTACCTGCTTGAGCATGTGTAAGTACATGAAGATTTATTATTTGATGCTGCACAAACTTGACTGCTTACAATGTACGTATGCATGAATGCACAAATCTATACTCTAATACAACATGTAATTTACTAAGTAACCAATTAAACACATTGCTTGATGCTGGACTGTGTTAAGGTCAAATGTATCAGCTTAGAAGCACTGGGTATTTGATACATTAACTTCATTGTTTAAGCAGTTTGTAGATTATATTTCAATTTTAAATATAGGAACAAGAGAGAGGATTTAATAATTAATGAGGAATTAGTGGTTTTAAACATGTCAGTGGCGGCTTAATTCAAAGTTGGACAAGGGAAAAAGGCAGTACATGTACAGTATATATATGTGAGATTGAGTTATGATAACATACACTACAGCTCAAAGGAATTGGCATAGAGAAAGGGAAAAGGAAGAAAGGGAAGGAGCCGCACTTTTAAACCGCGGTATATTTTGTCCAGTTCAGCATGAAACATGATGCTTTAGCCTAAAAAGCATCATGTTTCATGCTGAACTGGACAAAATATACCACGATTTAAAACTGTGGGTCCCTCACTTTCTTCCCTTTCCCCTATGCCAATTCCTTTGAGCTGTAGTGTACATATAGTATGTAAATCAGCAATTAATGCAGAACTCTAGTTTGGAAACAAACTTTACATGAACAAATGTTCTCTTGAAGAATATTTTATTAGTATTATTCATTAAAAATTTCATGAAAGACTGAAGTTAAAGATATATTGGTACTGTCCACAAAAAGAATAATGCCTTTGTGTACCAGACAAAACACTGCTCTATCAGATTTGTGTGTATTGATATTGAAATAATGCACACGTGGCACATTAAGGGTTAAACATTTAACTGAAATGTCACACTGTACAAAAGACAGTCAATTGCACTCAACCACATTGTGTACTATACACAAATGTACATGTCGATGAAACATGTGCAAGCATGCTCTGATTATCTAATATATACACGCAATGATGTCCACTTGAACAGTTACAGCACAAGGATGTTCATAAATGTTAATAACATCCTTTTCATCTCTATGATCACTACCTTTCACGAACATTTTTTCACTGTTTTTCCTGTTTGATTGAAACCAACCAGTCACGGTGGGTTTTATCTCGAGTCAAGGATAGCATTATGATACCTTGAAGTTCCTGAAACATAATAAATGTATAAGGTCATACCAATAAGTAACAGGAATGGTTCTTTATGACATGAGGAAAAATGTTTTTATTAGAGATTAATTTGTATAGCAGCTGTCATGGACAGGAAATGTACATAAACAGTTTGCACATTATTCAGTGTAAATGTAGTGTTTCTTTGACAAACTGCATACACATCCAAACATGTTGAAGAGCAACTACAGACAGGTACATGTATGTTTAAAGCACTCAGAAGCAGGACTGCAAACTACATTGTTTACACTCCAGCTCAAAGGGATTGGCATATGGTATATTTTGTCCAGTTCAGCATGAAACACGATGCTTTAGCCTAAAAAGCATCATGTTTCATGCTGAACTGGACAAAATGTACTGCGGTTTAAAGCTGCGGCTCCTACCCCCTCTGCCCCTTCCCCATGCCAATTCCTTTGAGCTGTAGTGTACATGTAAGAAGAAATGGAAAAAGGGGTGATTGATTTGAACCGTGAACATTTGAACATATGCATGTAGTTTATTTGTCTCATAAACTTTTAAGATGCAGTCTCAATTCAAAATTTGTTGATGACTTCTAGTATATTATGGAGATCATACCAGCCTGTAGGCAGATTGAAGTACAGTGTACAGTATAAGAACAAGAACATGCACATGACATACATTCATGTACCTGGCCGGGTAGAAATACATGAATATTTTAGGGAGGCCTACGGTACTTGTCAAACCTGGCATCTAGAGACAAACACATTGAACCTTTCTGTGCGATATAAGAATGATCATGTTTTAACAGGGGCCCATTTTTACGTTTTGGGTGCTAAATATCCCTGAGCTTCCATGTATTTTATTCACAATTGGGGAAACGAAAATGAAAGAAATGTGTTGATCCCCAGGTACTGTTGATGGCTTTATCTTGATAAAAGTGATGAATTATGTTGAACACACATTGTTACTGTAATGCAATACAAACATTGTGTTGATAAAGTGTCCTTCGAGTTCAAAGCAGCCAAACAGTTGTGTGCTGCGTCCTCCATTAGGGATAATTGCATGAATGCACTGAAGCAGATGATTGCATGTAGGTGATTATTTGCTTGTTACATGTAAATGAACATTGCTTACATGTGTTCTTAAAATATGTACGAATGTTGCCAATTTAAAAGCCTGATAGTGTGGGCGAGTTTTGCTCTAGAAAAGGGCCAAATAGGTTAAGAATGAAATTGATGAGATTCAAGGCAAAAAAAAAAAAGTACCATGTGTGGTCATTGCAAAATTGCAGAGTAATATCATAACTGTTTAACATTAAGTCATACATGTGTATGCATGGACATTCACCATTATAGTGTATTGTAATCCATACTATTTTGTTGTCTACAGTTCCACACCTCTTAACATGACCTGAAGTTTGTGTAAATAGTTTTCCCCTTTAAGGCTCTTCAAATCCTGTGAAAGTGAGCATTTATTTCTTGCTTGTTATTCAAATGACTGCACTCCATTCAAGTCTCCTCACAATACAACCAAACAGAAGTGGTAGAGCTATTCAAAATTAGTTTGAGCATGCAGACTTCATTGTCAGATACTCCTACTCCAGGTGTATATGAAAACATCTTTCCCATCATACATGTACATGTGAATGACTCTTCTAATTCATAAATACCCTGCAGAGATAAGGGAATAAATGTAATTGTGGAAAGCAAATTACGTTTGATGGATCGTAACAGATGAAGTTTGTCCCCGCTCCAAACGCAGTTCTGAAAGTGTCTGGTAATATCAAACTACAACATGACATCTGGTAATGTTATAAAGCCTGCACATTCATCTGTGTACATACATGTATAGTCTCCACATTCAGACTCTGTTTGACTGATTACAGTTGTGTGCCTGCAAACCACATCTGCATGAATAGTGAAGCATAGAATTTGAGACACTCTGAATGATACCAGAAGTGTGCAGCGAGGCATAAAGTGCACACTTACACGCATTGTTCGTTCCTTCATTCTCCACCACCTATCAGGTTCTCATCCCAAGCTCCTACCCATGCGCTACAGGCTAACGCTCTTTGGAGGAAAGAGGGTAATTGATTAATTGATTTCTGTGTCCTCCCAATCCATTGAACACCCCCCTCCTACCACATGCAAGGTGATCACCATTCAAGGAAAAGCGTGGAAGTGTTTTTTCGTAGGTGTGCCAGCCTGACATGGCCATTTGTGTTTGAGATTGGCTGCAAGGGGTGCCTTTCCCTCACCACACCGCCGTGGCCACAGAGATTATATGCCGCAGAATGTGCTGTTGCCCTGGTCTGAGGCATGTTCACTCTGTCACAAAAGCCCCGAGCCCTTGAGTTACTGTGTACATGTAGCAGTGGTGGCTACATGATGTACCATGTAGCAGTCTGAGGTGTGTGCTGAGGAGGCTGCTTTATTGACTTGGGGCTGGCTTGTTGTTGTGCGTGTAAACATGCTGTTTGAGTAGGGTGGCATTGCTGCCATGTTATTGATTTCTTGATTTGGTGTCTATTGCTGATAAATGATTGCTTTCAGCTTAAGAGATTACCCCACCAGACGTGATCAGTTACAAAAGATAACGGACCTATACTGTAGTTAAAGATTTAGGGGAGTGATTAAAGATCATGACTTCATGTTTATGGCCTCTAAAATGAGGAAAAACATGACAACTTTTCACCTCAGTAAGTTTGGAAAACCTGGATATGGAAATCGTTATTAATATAATTATTATTTATATCAATGTTCTGGTACTGGACGTTAGCAACCACTCATTCGCTAAACTGTAGACATACAATAAATTGCTGATGTTAAGAAGAGTTACGGACTTTACAGACACTTCTTTTCCTGCTCATACTTCATTGTAATCCACATGATTTGAGAACATTAAGAAACACATCAATTAAACCGGTTTAACTTGTTTTACTTGTGTCTGATTTTCCTTCTAGCATTTTGCTGATTTGCTGCTTGTATGGAAACGAACTTGTCATGAGGGATTAATTTCCCTTAAAAATGTGCAATGAATAGTGCTGTTTCCCTGTCACATGGTATAATCATGGATTCATGTTATAATAAATGTTGACCAGTAGATGCGCAAACACCCCTAATTCTCTAACTACAGTGGCAGTGACAAATTTGAGTACATGTTAACAGTTAAGAGGGGAAAAAAGTTGGCACTATTTGTCTGTGCAATATAAAGATTAGCCAAATCCTTCCTGTATTATTGTTTGGCTCTCACGCAAATAACCTAATAATCATGGTTTTATTTCCCTTTAAAAGTGTACACGGTACAGTGATGTATCCCTGTCACATGTTGGAGTGCCATTGCGTTTGTAGCCATGCAAACAGCCCCCTAATTCCCTCACTGGCAACCTGAGCTTCTAACACGATTGAATCATTTCCTGTGTCGGTGACAAGAATCCCCGCCATCACACCGATTGCGCGTTGTCCCTCGTTAGGAGGGACGCGCTCAAAAATGGACTCATTGATATTCATCAAATTGATTAGAGTTGCCTCAAATGCATCCTTAATCAACTTGTGAGTGTCTTGAGTTTCGTGGGGACTATCAGAGTTCAAGGTGTTAGATCACTGCTCGTTTGAGGTCTTGGAAATAAATCTTAGCAAGCTGCATCCTTGCACACTGTACATGTTCACGCGTATGTATCTATGAGGAAAACTTAGCATAAATACAGTGAATGTACAGTATGTGTTACAGTGTGTTGTAGACCTCTAGTGTACATGAACCTTTGACCCACTTCTCAGTGTGAAATGTCTTGAATCAAATATTAAGGAGACCCATTATGAATACTTGATGTGTAGGGGCTTCATGCTGATAAGTTGATAATTTAATTCTGAAATATCTTGAAGCAAATATTACTGAGTATTTAACTTGTTGTTTTGGGGGAACGTACTGAAAGTTGATATTTTTGAGAGCTGCAACCAAAATTTTACCACAATATTAACAATCATATAGTTTCACATACAATAGTATGTAGTATGTCGATTTCACAATTGTTAATTTGAAATGTATTAATATGACATATGACATATTATTGTAACACAATATTTCCACTGATTGTGAGTGTAAGTCTTCTTCATAATGACACATGAATTATGGATAGCTTGTGTGAGAGGGGAGATATAAAGAGAGAGATTGAGGAGGGACTAAGGTAGAGGGGGGAGAGAGAGAGAGAGAGAGAGGGGGGGGGGGGAGGAGGACCATTGAGTAAGACTAGCACTATTTATAATGGGCGTTATTATTACCCCAAGTCTATTAGTCTAAAGGGACATATCATTATTAGTCTTCCTTATGCACACAAAATGGAATGTATTCAAAGAAGCCACGTACACTCCAAACGGTGCAAACATACAAACATGTTTGCTCAGTCACACAAGAGCACATGTTTTACTTTCATTTTTGGAAATCTTTTGTTACATGTATGCAGGGAGAAGTGTTGTGTACGTACATTAAGTGTGTTGCCTGGTTGGCTGCATGGTGAACAAAGTGTGTATGAAATGAGATCATTTGTTGTGTGTGTAGAATGTACATGTGCGTTCACATACATTGTACATTGCTTGTAAGCCGATCATATTACCAAACTACATTTTTGAAAAATATATTTACCTGTTCAGACTTACCTGTCCTTCTACTCACTAGTAGAAGTATGATTTAGAAACTAATTACTGAAATATAGTAAAACAAGCTTTAAGACATCAAGAAAATACTGTTAAAGCATGTTGTGTATTTTGTCAATGCTCATTCAGCCTGTTTTAAAATGAACAGTGCTGTACTATTTATAGTCAACTCTGTACGTGACAGTGTGGAAAGTGTGAATGTGAGGGTACTATTGATTAAACTGTATGTGTACACAGGCATTGTTTAAAGAGGTTAGTAACCTTCTATTCATTGTCTATCTTGAGGCAGCCTGATATCAGGTGAGTGAGTGAGAACACACCATTGAGGCTTACAAGTCAGGATTGATCACATCCTATTTGTGTGGTTGGATAGCCCTTTTCATCGGGGTACCTGCGTTGCACAAAGGCCCACACAATAGCACAAAGATGAGCAGGCTAGGATAGCTAACAATGGCTTCTCCCAAACACTAACCTCTAAAGAATTCGCCCATTAGTTCCCGGCTCTTATTGCCTTAATTTCAGATAGGAATCTAACAAGGGGGATCAGTGCTAGGAAAGGAATGAAGTCAGGATTTTTTTACAGCCATGTATTGGGTTAATGTATTGGTTTCTCGAACGCCATTCATTGTGTAGTTCTGACCAAGTTCACTTTCTAGATAGAAAGAGAGGGAAAGAACGAAAAAGCTACTCAGGCATGCCTTTGATCGAACAGAATATTTAAATAGTGTATTCATTTCTGGTCAGGTTCGCTATCCCAATCAGAAACTAGTGCAATATTTGTTTTTTTCATAAGATTGAAGGAGGAGAAGAGCTTGCTTTTTGATCGAGAAATCTTGGCTCAGACAGCCACAAAATTTTACTACTTTGTTTAGCATTTTGATAAGACCAATATAATTTACAGAACTTGCAACCTTGCCATTTACAACAACAGCCAGTTAAATAACAGCAAAAGACAGGGATATTATTATTAGCTTTGTCATGGTCAGGCAAAACAATTTGCTTGTTACGGTCAAAAGAAGATGCCATTTTAACTCTGGTTTATTCTCCAAGATCAGGAAATACATGTACTGCAGCGTACCATTTTGTCAGGCCTAGTCTAATGCAGACCAACCTCGAGAGAGAGAGAGAGAGAGAGAGAAAGAGAGAGAGAGAGAGAGAGAGAGAGAGAGAGAGAGAGAGAGAGAGAGAGGGAGAGAGATACAGAGATATACAGAGATATAGAGATAACTAGAGAGAGAAAGAGAGATAGATACAGAGATAAATAGAGAGAGAGAGAGAGAGAGAGAGAGAATGAGAGTGATTCTTTCCCAGTACCCCATCCATCCATTCTTCCTCTCAGACACACACAGGAACAAATTGTTGGCGAAGCAGCTGCAATAATAATTGAGATAAATCACCTGAGATGGAACATGACATGTACTGGGGGACCTCTTTAACAACGGACCATAGCATCCCATGATCCACAGCTTTCGAAATAAAATATGTAGCATGCTAAAAAAAAGTCATTTGGCCTGCACTCTGCATGTGTCCATTAAACTCTAATTTTGTAATGGATACAAGAACATGTTATGTACACTCCACATATATATACATTGTCAGGAGTGATATATGCTTTTCACACTGGCAAAAATTAGCCCCGTACTATCCCTAACCCCGTACTATTTTTTGAAGCTTTTCACACTGGCATTTCTTAGCCCCGTACTATTTCTTAAACCCGACTAGCTTTTCACACTGTTCTCACTCGAAATCGTTAGCCCCGGACTTTCTCGACAGCTTATGAATATTTATGAGTGTACGTCTTGCACATCGGCTCTTTACCACTCCGCATCAAGGTCACTCGCCCGTCGGGCCTTATCTGATTGGTCTCGGCGTTTCGGCCTTGAGAGCTGACATCGCATTTCCTTAGCCCCGTACTATTTTTCGTTTCTTTTCACACTGGCGCTCTTAGCCCCGGACTATTTGGCTTGGCCCTGCAATTGCGGTGTTAGCCCTGCTTTTTTGCAGGGCCAAATAATCCCGGATTATTGGTGGGGCTAGCCTACTTTGGTAAAAACCAATGTGAACAGAAAGTGGTCTAAGCTTAGCCCTGTACTATAGGTGGGGCTAAGGCCCCCCTTAGCCCCACCTATAGTACGGGGCTAAGGAATTTTTTGCCAGTGTGAAAAGCATAATTGATTCACTATTCAGTTCGATATACTGCTCTGAATAATGAAACTCAACATTTTTTGGTGTTTTTTTTACCATTAGTATAATACTGTAAAGAAGCCCTCTGGAGTGAATAAAAATGTGGTAAAAAATAACAAATCGTCTTGCTTCAAGTAGCAAAGATTGCATCAACAATCTTGGAAATTAATGAGATAGGCTAGCGTTTTGCAGATGTTTTTTGAAAATACATGCAGTTTATTTGTATGCCTAGAAAAAATCTGAAAAAGTTATGAGTTATGACAGGAGGTGAACTGCATGTGTGTTGCAACTTTCTTATTATTTATTAAGTTTAAAGATTGTCCGTCACTTTTGCAAGCTTAAAATTTAAAATCGTCTATCACGATCGTAAATTGAAGTAAGTGGGATTCAAGACCATTTCTAAGAATATAGAATGTTGAAGCTTTCTGTATATGTAAAAATTTCAGCCGTTAAATTTCAAACCGACTTTTTCCGTACTACGAAAAAAGTATTAGTCTTTGTTACAGTATCTATGTGGTTATTATGCAAGTGTGAAATCCTAATTTTATGAGTAATTACCAAACTTTGGAGATGATTACTTCTATAGAACAATTTTTTTTCATAATGCTATAGAACAATTTTTTTTCATAATGCGTTTTATAATTTAATAAACAGATTAATCAATAAAGTAGATATTTCAACACAAACTGCTAAGAGCCTGAGGTAAAGACTATTAATCAGACGTTATTTACATGCATTATTTGAATTTTACACTACGTATCAGTTTCAAATTATGAATATACAGCTTGCTAACACTTCTCGTTATGTTTTGCCAATGTTTCGATGGTTTTGTGGTGATCTGAAAAAGGGACGGGCTGTCTTTAATATGTGTTGAAAGAAAAGAAAGCACACTGCAGTACATGTTTGTGTTGCAAGGTACATTTATACAGGAATGATACAAAAAAGGCATGGATATAAACTGCATATCTATGGAAATGAACATGTAGGTTTACATATAGTACAGATATTTTACTGATCTTAAATCTACAGAATTTAGACAATCATTCATGCAAAATGTTATTGTACAATAGGTTGATTCGAGGAATATTGGAATGATGAAATAAACATTCAGGTGAGGTTCACCTCAGAAGCAATAAATAAATACCTTCCAAGATAGCCTTCAATAGTATTGTATTTACATGTACAGTACCTTTATGGTGCATGTATTTGGAAATCAAACTCATAAATCCATAAATCTTTTGATTGGGCCCTCTGCAGTGATTGAATACATGTCTGTTTTTGTCACATTGTAAGTGGTTAAAAGGCCTTGTCTGAAATGACTTTCTCCCTTGGGCATGGTGCCCAAGAGTTATATTGGTAACTGCAAGAGTATGACCTGCAGAGCAATACATTTGGAAAGTAATAAATTCATGTGCTAATATACAGTGTGCCACCTACATTCGCATTGTAGGAGAGTTGCAAGTACAGGGTGTATTTCCAGACACTTAAGATTTGCCCTTCTCAGTTCCAAAGGCAGTTAAACTCAAATCCGTGCAATTTACATATTGATTTGTTACCTACATTCCAATAAATACATACTTTGAGAAATCATGTGCAATAAAAATGTAGGTATCGTTCGTTTGACAGTGGCAACAGGAATGGATCTTTGAAAATGTCAATGCATACCAGTAGACATTGGTCAAGTTCTTGCAGATCTATTACTGAACAGCATGTTTTATCTATGGGAATAGATCGTACACAGAAGACACACGATTCTAAATTTTATTCACTGTGCTTTTCCATCAGCTAAGCAACTAATGTGCACTGTCAAATCAGTGGAAAGAACGTTGCAAGGTTTGAATTGTATGTCGGCAGAATTGTTGCCAAGTGAAAAGATGGATTAGTATTACTGAGTCTGGTAAATTCCAGCATCGGAAAAGTATTGTATTGTTACATATCTTCATGATTTTGTGCAGGCATACCTGCAATTGTTCACATGTTTTCACAAATATGTAGCAACATGAAGACGTCACAGTTTTGATCACAGTATTGTTAAAATTGAATAATTCCGGTAGTATTTTGTTTCTCAAAGCTCTTAATACACACATGAGTCGTTGCAGCAAATGTACATGTTGGGATGCTGAAATCCCCTTTGTGTGCATGTAAGTAAAGGGAAAGACCATCCTTAAAATATGTTTTTTTTTTTTTAAAGCAGACACATACATCTGTACATGTATGAGTGAAGGTTTGACAAAAAGTAAAAGGATAAAAAAGTTATATATTTTTACATTCTTAAAGTTGTGACTTCACAATTCACACTTTAAAAGAGTTAACACTTTGTTTTCCTTTAACAGATTTCTATCAAACCGTCACTAATATGTTGCTTTCATTTTGTTTGCAGTTCTGCTATAATCAAAACCAATTTAGCTTCAATAATGGATTCTCCCTTCATCATACAGTATGTGAGCATCACATGTGCATGCATACTGTACATGTACATGCAGTTGATTGTACAGGTACATGCTCAATTATTTACATTTAGCATATAAGCAAAAAGGTTAACTAATACAAGCATAGATACAGAAAATTAAATATTTAGTTAATAGTGAGATTTACATGTATACTGGAGATAATGTGTTCTTGTTCTTATTATAATGAGATATGCCCTTACAATAAACCTTTATATACAATTGAATTAATGACACATGAGCAAACTTCATCATGATTTACACTGGATATTTTAATATCATGGACATTCTACATGCTCATCCTAGACCTACCAATTGTACATGTATTAATTAAATTCTGATGCCAGTTTATCAGAAGAATCAGTGCAGGTACAATATTGTCATGTAGATGTGTAGATAAACGTGTTGTTAAGGGTGTCCAAAGGTCATAACTTATCATTCCAATGGACTAATGACCTATTAGCTGGAAAGGAAGGTAAATGGTATCATATGATAACATGTACCTTGTTAAATTATATGTTACCAACTGTAGGTTTTTTTGTATGTGGTAGTGGCTCCTAATACCAATTAAAAAAAATGTTATGGGGCTGAGGATGATATTCCCCAAAATGCAAGAAAAACCCTTTGTAAATAACATGCGCCCCTTTGATAGAAACATTTTATTCATTCCTTTAATCTTCACCCTGTTTATGCACAGTATGATTTATTATTGTTTAATGACATCAATATTGAAAAGAAGCTGCCGCAAATGATTCTCCTGTCTCTCATATAATCCATTACGTACTGGTACACATCTCAGTGTTCACTCTATACATACATGTATGTTCATGTACAATATAAATTTCTACAGTTTACATGTACTCTATAAACCTCTGTATATAATGCACATGTAGATTGACAGTATGCTTCAATGATGTACATGTATACTGTAGCTCCTACATTTTGCACATAAGTGCATGTACAATACATGTTGTACATGTAGGTATTGTATTGTTGTACACTAATGACTTGTATAAAATGCATTGATATTGTATAGATACATGTACGATACATGTGCCTATATTTGCCTCAAGTACTGTAGACACATACTATTTACATGTGTGCAATGTATTGCAGGCTTGCAGGGAGACATGTCAAGAGTCATTAGCCGGCCTGTGCGTGGGGATTTGGAATGCTAAGCACGGTAATCGTATGTGAATTACAGCGAGCTAGCATTTCAGCCATGGACAGTGTGGACAGTTGTACCCATTTAGGTGCTTTGGGTCATCATTTTGCCGCAAAGTGCAGAAAATGCCAGAAATGGTGTCTGTTGACAGACGTTTTTATGTGAGGTGTGTTTGCAGCTCTGGGGAAGAAGGTGTGTTACCTTTGCTTAAAGTTTGATAAATTAATAAAATGAGGATGAAGGTGTTGTAGTGCTTGTAACAAATGATATCAGAACTACATGAACATGTAAAATAGAGAATAATTGGTGTTCAACCAAATCACGAGTTCTACATACAATGTATAGTACATTCTAACATTGTAACATCTGAATATGTCAACACTTTTATGTAAATTCATGAATAAACCACAGTATTGCTAAACACATTTTAAGTGGTGCCCCAAGGTATTCTGTGAACTTCCATTCTCAACAATGTACATGTGTACATGTGCAAACTCTATTATATGTATCAGGGCTCTACAAAATTTTTTTTTACCACTTGCCCTTTCGGGCAAGTGGTAAAAATATTTGCTTGCCCTGGAGGAGAAACTGCTTGCCCGTTTTTTTCTTATTATAACCTTTGTTTTTCACTAATTCTTCTGCAGAAATGGCATACCTTATCCTGCCGAATTGTAGCATACTTTACAGGACAACTGAACTTAACAATATGTATTTACACAGAGTTTGACAAGTTACTAGTGTTTGTTTTTAATCATCTGAGTCCATCATGTTTAGCACTGACTCTCCTAACTATAGTACTCTTGCTTTCACTCAAAATGAAGCACACATACGCCTGACCTCCCTTAATTTAATAATTGGGCATGTTGGGAGCAGACTCTGCTCACTACATGTAGGCAGGTATAGGACACTTTCACAAGACTAGAGGCATTTAAAAAACACATATTGATAACACTGACTACACCACATTGCATTGTAATTTGTAGGTGGCAAAGCTTGTCATAATACATGTAACTCGTAAGCACGCTGACAGGATTATAAACAGTCACATTTCAAAAGTAAAATGTCTAACCCTAGACAACTTCTTTGCTCTTGAATTCGTCCAAAAAGTGATTTCTAGGTCTGCATTAACGTCCGTTTAGACACTATAGCCCCGGGACGGCTAGGCGGCTAGCTACCCGTGACTAGCTGCATAGCCGTAGGCTGTCATGGATACACTTAGTTATGAACTAGCGGCATGATCTCCCAGTTTCTAGCTTGTCAATACAGAAAACCTTAGAGTAATCAGCCCAATATTTCTGGGTAGGGTTCTTGGTAGATGTGTTAATGTTGCCGTTTCAAGTGTACTGGTAGCGATCAAAATCATGGGCAAATCAATTAAATCATTGCTGCTCCACAGCAGGTATATGTGCTGAACTCATACAACAATCGCTTACACACGTTTTCACATTACAGTCCCATATGTAGTAATCCACGTAAATACGGTATGTGGGCGCGAGACACACAAATAAAGACAGCTGTTACGAAAAATTTCACATCGCGCATGCGCGCATTCGCGATCGCAAGCCAGTGCTCTGGTAATGCGGGTATCGCTCATGCGCAGAATTTATTTTTCAGTTCAAGATGGCAGTGTCCACGGAACGGAGTTTCAGAGGAATTTTCATGACAAAATCTCAGTGATCTCACTCCAATTTCGGCTGTGTTTGCCTGGTTTGACATGATACGAGACACATTCACATTAATTTTCTCACATATGCGTAAGAACAATGTTATTTTCATATTTTTTGGTGAAAAATAACCACTTGCCCGGACGGGCAAGTGTCTTTGAGAAATGCTTGCCCGGGTGTCATTTTCACTTGCCCCGGGCAATCGGGCAAGTGGGTTTGTAGAGCCCTGTGTATGTGTGCAAGTAGATGTACTATGTATCACACAAAAGCATCTTCTAATCAGCCCTTGCTGTGCCACTCACTATACCTGTTTGGAATGTATTCATTTGAACATGTACATTACGGTGGTAATGTACAGTGTACATGGCTCATACAGTACTGTGTCTTCAAAATTCACATACCACATGTGTGTAATTATGTACCAGCATACAATGTTTTTGTTGTGTGTGGACGTGGGGTTAGTCTTTGTTACTAGACATAGTTGTTAATGGACTCAGTTGTGTCCATACACTCCACAGCCTCAAAACTAGGCTATTGAACAACACAGCTGCTAGGTAGAATGACTGGTTGGAAAAGTAGAGAGATTAGAGTTGACGGCTCTCGGTATGGGAATGCTTACTCACAATCACAAGTCACAAGGCACTCGCCCACAGATCTCTCACTGGTATTGATCTGGCTCAAACTGAAGCAGACTACATGCCACATAAAAGAGGCTGCTGTGCATGTGATATTTGCATGAATTGTTGTATTTTAAGCATAAAACAACAGCACAATCACATAGTAGTTTTTCCTGCAAAAAAGGTACATGACTGTAAACCCATGAAGCAAAAAAAACATCACAATTACATAGTAGTGTTCCCTGGCAACACAGTTTCCATAAGACGTCAGGTCATGTTTGCAAAACCATGTTGTTTTTCCTTGACTCAAGCCACCATGTTGCAGGGTTCCAATTCTGGTGAGATATTGATGATAGGTACATGCATCACGAAAAGAGCTATAATGCCCACAGCTGATTGGCTGTTTCCATCACAGCTGCCATGTAAATATATGTGCAAGCCCACATCGATCTACTGTAGCTAATGTACTTGTGGCCACCAACTGAATTGAATCAACTCTATACAAAGTTACATGGCTTCCCAGGTCTGAGTTTCCATCCCTTGATTCAGACTACAATACATGTAGGCTTCAAAGGTATAAAGTGAAACCCTGTTTTACCTTTGTATTTTTCAGGAGCAGCATTTGCTGTAGATATAATATAAGTACCAGGATTAAACATGTGTGCAGATGCACACTCATGAGACAGCGAACATTTCCACTAACATGTACAATACAGCTCAAAGGAATTGGCACGGGTAAAGGGAAGGAGCCGCAGTTTTAAACCGCGGTATGTTTTGTCCAATTCAGCATGAAACACGATGCTTTAGCCTAAAAAGCATTGTGTTTCATGCTGAACTGGTCAAAACATACCGCGGTTTAAAACTGTGGCTCCTTCCCTTTCCCTTTACCCATGCTAATTCCTTTGAGCTGTAGTGTACATGTGTACATATACATGTAGCAGGCTTCCCACCTACATGTATAGCATCCTGTTGCTAATCTAGCTAGCTCTTAAATCCTCTGAACAAAATTTACCTTCTAAATCTTAAAGGGATAGTTCACCCTGAAATTATTTTTGTTTCAAGAAAATCAGACACATGAGAGAAACGTAATAATGAAGGTTTGAAGAACATCCTCACCAGCTGTTGGATTATGTGCATCCTAGTGCTAATCTGGCTTTTACATCTACTGGGCTTGTACACTAAACAATGCATTCTCACCAGCTTATTGGTATGAGCGTCCTGGTAGCAATGTGGCTCTTATGTCTACTGTGCATATTCAATACAGGCCCACTAGCGATTTAATTTTTGTATCCTGCTGCTAATCTGGCTCTTACATCCACTGGACATGCAGATTAAAAACATGCAACGTGATATATGCACGCACATGTCTGTTGGCCTGCATGTATACTGGGCATATACATGTAGTCAGGGAAAAAATGCAGAGGGGCTTAGGGGCGATTTACATGTAGCCCCCGGCAGATTAGCCCCCGGCAGATTGAAAAATAGTGTGTTTAACATTATGTTCATCCTTAAAAAGTATATGGAAAACACAATTCATGGTGTTTGTGAACATCAGCATTGATTGTTCTTAGGTATTTTATTCTACACCTGTGCAATACATGTACATGTACATTTGCATTATGATGAAAGAGAAAACAAATGGAATTTATATGCATTTTATGTCTAGACTGGCCTCTATACAGTGTATGATTCATTATCTTCTGAAGTGAATTGGTATTACGATTATATGGTCGTGGCCTCTGCAAGAAAACGCAAGGAGCTGTGGAGCTACATGCACTGTTTATTGGCCTGTGATTTGTCACATGGCTCAGTTGTTAAGACTGTCTAAACAAGCAGCTTCTACTGTTTGAAAATAGAAACCTCTCCCTCCCCCCTGGTTTCCCTCCTGATACACAAACCCACGTTGGGGAGAGGGAGGAGGAACTATGGTAGCAATGTTTGCATTTGGTAAGAGCAATAAATCAATTGGGTGCCCTGAATGATGTGCAAGGATTGTCTTCTGCCCAGGAGTGTGCTTGTTCGTTCGTTCATTCGTTCGTTCGTTTGTTCGGTCGTCTCCCTCCTCTCCTTTTGACGACGAGATGGCGGCACCTGCCTGCCGAATCCTAAACAGTGTAGTAACCTGATAGCGTGACAGGTGTGAACGATCCTCACCTTAGTCTGGATTAAAGGTCACATTTTCGCTCCTGAAATACATCCACTGGGCATCTCAGATGGATTGTGCTTGATTGACATGGTGAATAAAAGGGATATTTACCATATTGAATTCTATTCTTAACTCACCATGGCCGTATTTCTGTCCCATTTATACACACAAAATGTGAAATGATCATTTAGATATTCACAGGCAACATGTAATCATGCATTTCTTCTTCAAAGCGACACAACTACTGATCTAAATTGCTTTTGTTGACAGGAATTTAATTTACAAAGGAGTGCATGTTTTGTTTTGAAAGAATATTTTTTTTATACATGTATGTCTGAAGCCTTTGACTTAAAAAGTTACCTGTTACCTTCTCTCATCAATTTTGTTTTTACCTGAAATTTTATTGAATTGAATTGAATTTGATATTCAGTTTTAGGATACGCAATCTGATGGATTTTAACTATAATACATGGATACTTATACATGTTTACTATGAAAGCCCAAACCATTTTTCTACTCTAAAACAGTTCAGCAGCCATTCACAATACACTGTGTAAGGCCTACATGTTCAGGAGTTACAGTTGCATTCAGCTACATTCAATGTATATCAGCTACATGTACATGTAACTACGTGTAGGCTAGTAAGGTTTCATGAATATGACCCCTGGGTGTGTGTGAATGAGGCAGTGCATATATGGACATGTATCCGTACACAGTGTTCTACTGCACATGTAACAAGGAAACACTGTATCTATGGGTGTGAAGGTGTTTTATGTAGTGGGTTAGGTACATAAAGATAATACACAAGACGCGAACAGAGAGCAAGAGTGACTTGTCTGCTTGATGTATAAACTACAAGTGTTTTAATTCTGGAATACTTTTGCTTATATATACAAGGGTATGATATTTCCATCATTAGTCATGATTGGTACTGGTTGGTACAATAATATTTTGGGTTAGAGAAGTGAGTCATCTGGGGAGCGACCAGTGGCAGGGTGCTGTGGTCAAATGAATATATCAATTGGAATGTGAGAATAAGATAAGAACTGAGAGTTTGAGACAGAGCGAGGTACAAAGTGAAAGTGTTACATGCAAGGCATGGTTGAAACTTAAAGGAGCATAATACACAGATACATGCAATACAGATGTGCATAGCAATCATGTAGTTCAATACACTACAAGGTGTCTTACCCCATGAGGACACACTGTGGATTACTCTGTCTGGCTCTGGCAGAGAGTTTGTTTGCAAAAGGGGTTACATCCACTTTAGACCATTCTGAGAAAATCTACTTTTTTTTTATTCTCCCATATTGCAATATTCTTATGCAAAACTTAATTGTCACGATATACTGCCCTACCATGTGAACATAAAATTTGGTCTAAAAGAAATCTACCTGTCTCCATATTTTTAAAATATTTTCTTTCAAAAAACAACATTTGTGGATCTAACCCTTTTGCAAACAGACTGAAATGGATCTAACCCTTTTGAAAAAAGTGCTTTTTCTTTGTGCCAGTTTTGTTCAGTATTTAATCAGAATTTCATCTTTTCTTTGGTATCATCTTATAGAGCTACTTCAAATCAATACATTGAGACAAAAAAAACCCCACAAATTTGATGAAAAATGGATCTAACCCCTTTTGCAAATGAGCTCTTCATATGCAGATATAACTTTCATTTCTCTTTGACCTATATTGGCTGAAAATGGCAGCAATGCCGTGATGGATGGGCATTGACCACAAGTGTCCGAGGATGCTTTATAGCGTACTGAACATGTTTTTGGATTGACTCTCCAGTGGTATTACACAAAAAGGGTCAATAGTTCGCAAAGTGTCCCTACATGTACTGTACATGTACATGTACCCATGGAGGGGTAGTTCAAGGGGTGTCATGGGGAGGACGATCCTGTAGCGATGGAATTAGCATTACTTAAAGAATAGTTTCACGTAAATTGTGCCTGGAATCGTATTGCTTGTTTTTATTTTAGTACTTGCCTTTGCATTATCATTTTAAATGGGCCTAGCATCGGTGAAGGTTGGACTGGAGAAGTGAAGTCGTTAGAGTGGCATTGCATTCTGTCAACCTAATGGAGCTGTAATTGAAATGTTGTGGCATTTCATGAGCTATGGACTCAGTGGAAATTATTCTGTGAAAATGAAGGAGCCCAATTATATGCCTTCACCAGAGCTCTTCCAATGAAGATGCGGGTGTTCCACCACGATAATCAATAAGCCAGCTACTGTATACTGGAGGAGCGTGGTATTGAATTTATTCCTCTCAACATCACTCTTTGAAAATGAAGGACCACAATTATGTGCCTTCACTAGCTTTTAATACTCACTGGTGTTGAACAATGATAACCAGTAAGCAAAAATAGGAGCTCGGTATTGAATTTATATCTCTCAACATCAAACAATGAAAATGAAGGAGCACAATTGTGTGCCTTCATCAGCTTTCAATACATGCTGGTGTTGCACAATGATAATCAATAAGCAAGCTACTGTATACAGGAGGAGCTCGATATTGAATGTATTTACATGTACATATGTACCTCTCAACATCACTCTGTGAAAAATTATAATTATAAGCACAATTACAAGCCTTCACTAGCCTTTTATACACGCAAGTGTTCAGCATTGATACATGTAATCAGTAAGCAAGCTGGACAACTGAAGGAGCTTGATAATGATTTTATTGCTCTCAACGTCACTCTGTGAAAATGAAGGAGCACAATTATAAGCCTTCACTAGCTTTCAATACACGCTGGTGTTCAAC
Source organism: Arbacia lixula (assembly GCA_963669155.1). Lineage (NCBI taxonomy): Eukaryota > Metazoa > Echinodermata > Echinoidea > Arbacioida > Arbaciidae > Arbacia > Arbacia lixula. The sequence continues at coordinate 15,549,213 of OZ022583.1, forward strand.
AATGATTATCATTAAGCAAGCTGTACAGTACAACTGGAGGAGCTTGATTTTATTGCTCTCAACATTACTGTATGAAAATTAAGGAGCACAATTACATGTATGTGCCTTAACCAGCTTTCAGAGTACTTAGAAGCTGGTGGTCCAACATGATAATCAATAAGCAGCTATTGTATACAGGAGGAGCTTGATTTATTGAATTTATACCTTTCAACATCACTCTGTGAAAATGGAAGAGCACAAAAACCTTCACTAGCTGTTAATACACGCTGGTGTTTAGCAATGATAATCAGTAAGCAAGAAGAAGAGCTTGATAATGATTTGAAACCTCTCAACCTTCATTCTATGTAAATGAGGAGCGCCTGGGACAGTACTGCTGCATATAGTACTTGTACGAGTACGGCGGAATGAGACGAGCGGGCAAACACACGGGAGCCTGGTGCCATGCTTCTGAATATGGGTGTGGGGTATAACAGTCTTGGGGCGAGGCGATGCAAGGAGGCTTGCAAGACGATCGCGAACCCGGCCCAGAAAGCTTGTAAGCAACCCAGCCAGCCAGCCAGTGAGTCTGCCTGGTTGTTGGTTGGGCGGCCGGGGCCCAGCCACCATGCGCGGCGGCGGCGGATGGCCAAACACTCATTTAAGCGACTGATCGTGGGGAAAGAGGGAGGAAGTCTGTGTTAGTCACAGTCTTTGCTGACAGGCACGGACAATCGGTGCATGCACTTCACTTCACTTCAGAACGGCTCCCATTGTGCTGCCTGGGCTGACTAGTCTAACACCCAGACACTCTGGAATATTGCTGTGACCTAATTCTTGGAAGTACGTTTGTAGGTGCGCTACATGAACACAGTTTACGAGATTTCTTTTATTCATATATGCCAATGTGAGGTTAGACTTTTTTTTTATTTATCGATTTATGTTCAACATTGGTATTTTGCTGTTGTGGTTTGTGTCAGTGTTGACAAAATGATTGATTTAAATGGTACCTGTTCCTTTGGGATGAGGCTCTCATGTATGATGTAGAGCATGTGGCTCAAGATGATTATTTTGTATAAGATGTATTGTATGGTTGAATTCATCAGAAAATATATCAGCTTCTTTTAACATTGTTTCATATTCTCCTGTTGAAGGTAGAGAACATTGTCAAAAAGAGGAAGGATGCAGGCAAGTGTGTGGCCTATAAATAGTGATAATGAGACCAAATTCAATAGTGAATGTTTCACCGAGGACCTTAGTTTTATGGGTTTTGTTACTTGGGTGAGAAATTGAGAACCACCTTTTAAGGTTTCCTTCCCTTCAGTAATAGCGCTAAGTGCTTGATACTAGTCAAAAGGAAGCAATTGTTGATGGACAAACAGCAGATCTAGTGCCCTCCATGGTTGGCCAATTGACATCTTTTCAGTAGGACTTCATGACTTTGTGTCATACATACATTGTGAATATGAAATGAGCCATTGCCCACCAGAATTATAAGTCAGGCTTATTGAATGCAAGTCGGATGAGTAGCAGGTGACCCGTGTCGCAACGAAAGAAAAGAAGCTTCAAGTTCAAGAAATGAGCAGCTCATGACTCACCATCATGTTCGTTCAAATTTTCAAACCTCACGATGGACCGAAATTATGCTGTAACGAGAAGAGACACTGCCATGACTTGACGATAACTTTTGTCCTACATCTAGCGCTAGTTCGTAAGAGGTGAGAACCACAAATGTTAAAAGAACTCTTACACCTTGTAGGGTACAGGTGCTTTCATGCAGTCTCTCATTAGCTCTAATGGGATTTAGCCCTCTCAGTACCAACTTATCATAATCCTGTGTCAATTATAACACAATTTATTGCCTTTGGGACTAAGTGGGTTAAAATTTTCTGTTTCATGATATCAATTGAGCTGTGTGCTATGCGGAGAAAAATATTACTAATATTTATCTCCTAAATTAAATTTCCCATATCACATACATGAACATGTAAGAAAAGGGCGAATTCATATAAAATTTGCAAATGTGTAGCGACCATACAAATGAACCAGTTGAATCATCAGCACAGTGTCTCCTGTGAACAAGGGGGAGGGGCAGGGGGGGGGGGGGGGTCAGTGGAGGGGCACTGGAGGTCGCGAACCTTATTGACATCACTGGCCCACTCTGCTGAATTATTTTGATATGTTTTGTCTCCGCCTGGGGCAAAGTTTCCATACTCTGGACATAAATGGTCCTTGGCAATGTCAGGTTAGCTTCCTGTGTGTGTGTGTGTGTGTGTGTGTGTGTGTGTGTGTGTGTGTGTGTGTGTGTGTGTGTGTGTGTGTGTGTGTGTGTGTGTGTGTGTGTGTGTGTATGTGTGTGTGTGTGTTTTGGTGTGTGTACAGTATGTGTGTGTGCTCCTTGCCTTGAAGTCTCCCTAGACCCACAGTTGAGAGGCATTGCTCTGGATACAAGGAACAAAGGGAGAAATAGAGTCGGGATTTGTAAATTTGTAGCTATCATATTACACCTCTGTTGATAGGTCCTGTTTGTCATCCAAGGCTATTTCAGTTTTGAGGAAAAGCTTGTCCCAGATGTATGGAGTATGTTTGTCCAGTCATATCTGAGGCATGCAGTTTCACTTTAAACTGCATTCTTTTCTAAAATACACAAAATCATAACTTGGATCAAGAGTGCCCAATAGGGGAATGGCTTCTTAAAATCACTTCAGCCCTTAATAATTAGTTAAAAGTAGTTTTAAGGGAGTTCCAGTCCAAAAGTAAGTTATTGTCAATAAAATCACGCAAGCATTGAACATAAGATGTGAGGAAAATTGGATATGAAGATCATTACTTTTTAAAAACGAAAGTGAGGGGAACATTGACACCAATGCTGATCATATTAAATTTGAGTTTGAAGCTGTAAAAACTGATTTTCCTCATTTCCTGGGCTATTCCTTGTGCCCACCACAGAATTTCTCCATTTCCCGCCTTTGTTGTCATTTGGTGGGTAATTTTCATGCCCCTTTCAAGCGCATTTGTCACCATATTAGAACATTTCCTCCATGGCGTGGGACCAATTTCAGCCATTAGTTCTCTTTCCCGCCTTTCACTCTCACTCTCTGGTGACTGTTGCTCACAGGAATTTTTGTAAAGAACACTGGAATTAATAAGATTGTACTGAATCACCACAAGACTATAAAGAAATATTTTACTGTGGTGCTAGTGCAGAAGGTACTAATATCAAGTATACCTCCAGTTGGAATACCATTGATACAATATATTTTTATGATCAGTGGCACTACCTGTACATGTAGCTTTGTTAACATCGCTTTAAAATGAAAAACAAATATTTAATAGCCAGCTCTTCACAATCGTGAGGTCACTTTCAAACCATCCATGTTCATACCATGTTACATGACTACATGTATTTGTGTACATGGCTTGAGAATAAAAAATTGACTTTTTATAACAAAATCTTTACAGTTGTAGAGTCACTATCAAATGCTCCATGCGCATACATGTAAACCGTTATATGACCTATCTTCACAATTGTTTGGAGGAAGTCACTTTCCAACTCTCAGCACAATTTTTACATGACCTATTTCGGTATGTGGTACATGTTGTACCTGAATATCTTAGTATGCATTTGGATCCATGCCATGTTGCTGTTGTTACCTTGCCAAAATGTGATGACCAGCCCAGACTCCTTAGGGAGCTCTTTATGCTATTAATTGGTACTTCTCCAGGTATCACTTGGTGTTTTCCTACCCAGGCTTTAACAGTGTTAATGTGCCATTGGCAAATTTTTACACAGGTAATAATAGACCTATAAATCGTATTGAGCAACAAAAAGGATACATACATGTACGTATAACTGTGTAGAGTATTGAATTGATAGGCAAGGTCTTGCTAGAAAATTAAGAAGTGATATATTTAGGGCAAGCTGATTTATATTTCCTAGAGCATTAATAACTACATTGCAATTTTTTACTAGGTAAATCATGTACTTATAAATTGTATAGAGGAACTCGTTGTCTGGGACAAAAAAAAAAGAAGTGATAGAGCATGGAATCCGCTACGCAGGGTCTTGGTGGACAATTAAGAAGAAGCGATATACTTAGGGCAAGCTGTTTTATATTTACTGGAGGCTTTATTGCAGTTCCTTCAATTTGAACGCATGGACTTTATGGAATGTGATATTTTATTTCTTCTCCCAAATTCTCCTTCTCTATCCCACGATTGGGGGAAAACCCATCGGTCTGTCGGCCGATATCATGAGCACGGGCCTTCTAGCTATCAGCACAATGATCAATTCTTTCAGTGAGATTTGAGTAAAAAACACTGCATTTAAAATAGAATTGCTCTAAGAGAGAAGAAAAGACTCATTTTACTCTCATTAACATGTTGGCACACGGCGCGCTAACAGTTTAACAATGTTAATCACGTACATCACGTTTGTATGCAACAGCATGGAGATCAATTTGGGGACCGCTTAGTGAATTGAAGAGCCATTATTGATTGTATTGATCACAGAATTTTTGAGCGCGGTGGATAGACACTGCAAATTGACTGGCTCACTCACATGCGTGTAGGTACAGTAGATGCAGCGAGTGAGGACCTAACCAAGTGGTATTAAATAATGGGCCCACGTTTGTGGGAGCGGCCATGTAGAGAATTACAGCTGCGATGTTAATTTAAGATGATTGATATGATTATTAGGTTTTTATAATAGCTGTTCAAGCATTGGATCTATCACCTGTTTAATGTTAATGGGCTGTATTCATTGACTGTATTGTGAGTGTGTGTGTGTGTGTGTACATGGTGCTTGAAAAGATATTTCTTTTGTGACTGCATGCATGCATTTATTTATCTTTCTTTTCAGTGTAAAGAATGGGGTCAAAGTCAGTGTTTCAGATGATTGATTTTAGGTGTTGTAAAATGCTGATACAATGCAAACTGTAGACTTAAATCCTTTTGTGATTTAAAGCAAATGCTACTCAGGGGATTTTGTGTAGTGATATACATGTATATTATGGGTAGAAAAGCATATGTAGGGTTAACCATAATTTGTTGGAATTGTTACAGCAGCATGTTTTCCCAAATAGGGAGTTGTCATGTCTTCCCTCCTGATACACACATTAATTCTTCATCTTTGTCTCATAAAATTGGCTAATGAAGATCATGGTCAAGTGATATTTGCATCTTAACTTTATATTGCTGACGGAAACCACATCATCAGAAGGCAGCTTCATGTACATGGATGATGTGCAAATATTTTTTTTCTTGGCTTCACTTTATCTGAGAACTACATGTACATGACCACGTACAAAACATGGCTCTTGTAGCATATTAGCCTAGCTTTCAGACTGTTGGATATTTGTAATTCAAAATATTCAATAAAGAGGTCTGGCTGCATTAGATATATCATTCTCAATTCCTCCTCTGGTCCATTCAATATGTATTATAGAAAAACAGGGCATTACGGAGAAAAAAGAGGATCATAATGTGAGTCTTATCAGTTCAAGACCCTATTTTTCATTTTGGATTAGAAATGTCCCAAGGTATGAAGTGAGACAGGTAACATATGAGAAAGGTGATTCTGTTGTTGTCAGAGCTGAGAGAAGGATGACTGATGATAAATCATTATATTAATGATGTTAAGGCATGAGACTGCTAATATGCTAATATCTCCTGCAGTAATCCCTTGAAGACAAAGTCTACAAGTTTTAGGTGTTGAATTAAGGTATCAGGCCTTTGTATGTCCTGTATACTGTACATATCAAGCTGTTGTGCTGTTGAGCGAAGCATTCATACCTTTGATACAGTGTAGATTGTAAACATCAGCTATTGAAGCATCAAAGCACATCATTCAACCGTTGTACTGGGGCGTGAAATAAGCATTAGTACAATTGAGTGCATGTGCAGTTGCAAGATTGCTGGACTGTTTTCTATGCATAATGTCACATTACCTTATATTGACAACCACAGTATTTTAATGCACAGTTATGGGGTTATTGGGCAGTTGTATACGTGCATTGTAATATTACTTCATGTTGACTACTGTGACCTTTTTATTAAAAATCATGATTTTAGTCAAATATAACCAGTTATATTGATGTAATTTTTTACAGAAAAGGAGAAATTTGACATTCAGCTCAAATTCTTCAAATCTATCATAATCTATCTATAATATTTATATTACATTTGAAGTTGTTGATAAAATCACAATTCTTTGTCACTTGATAGAATTAGCCCAATTAGTCGGATAGCCTAATTAATGTGGACCAGGATATACCACGTTCAATAGGGGGCCAGGATTATAAACATCACATCCTCAGACACCTGTCTGAATACACTGAGGCAGTCCAACAAATCCTACAGCGTAACATATACAACTTAGACCCTCTATTGAATACTGCATCCTGTTTCTAATCCACCCTTTACATGTATGACTTGACTGGCTGTATTGATTCTGAATAGAGCAAAGGTGCTTGCATGATTAAAGGAGGTACATCTTCATATTGTAGGATTTTTTTGCGGGCTTACTTAGGTTTAGCTTTGAATTTTGAACGAAGAGGAGATAGCAGATGTTTTGAGTAAACAAACTCTCTGTCAGTATCATCATTCAGCGAGGCGTTTAGTGTCAGCCTGCATCTGAGTTGCATCTGTCGTTCAGCCACAATAACACAGGCTTATACAAAGTTCTCCATCTTTACTAATGTCACAAATGCATCACTTTTGTTAGAGTGACAACCCCAAAATTCTCTCATTACCATTGGCACAAAGATGTGTAGTAGGCCGGTAGGGATTCCAAGGCCCGTTTGTAAGGTTTAAAGGTATCATACATTTACCTCTGTATCCTGTAGACACACTCAGAAAATAAAGGACAGTACCCAGTTCTCTAAATTCATAGATTCATAGCATTTGTTTACTTTTATGTTGGAGTAAACTTCCCCTTTAATTTGCGGCCCACATACCTCTCTCTACCTGGATAATCCTGTAGTCCCACTAAGTGGACACACTTGACTGCCTTGTTTGTGAGTGCTCAATTGTGCATAATCAATCTACAGGGGTGGCCAGGCACACATCCAGGTGGTAGTGTACATACATGAACATTATGTGCATACATGTGTATCTACCGCCGTCTCACCCTTATTGTAAAACTGGTAATAAATTTGTGTTTCTACCAAAAAATCTGATGCATTAAAATCTTAAGCAAAGCCCAGAAAGAAGCATTGTCATGAACATTGTAATGCCACAAAAAAGTTGATGTACCACATGCACAACTTGAATGCCAGTACTGGTAACTCCGGAATCCCTGATAGACTTGCGTGTCTCGCCTGCTAAAAAATATAGCAGGCTGGTTTTAAATTTGTGGTGATGTTCAATTCGTGCTTGTTCTGAGTTGCTTGAAAAGCACGAAAAAAACTGTTGTGCGAAAATTACAGTGTCTTTTTTTTTTACAGTATACAGGGACATTTCTACCCTCTAGCTTTCCTGACTACTCATTGTACGGTGAAAGAAATACATAGGGATTCAGGGTAATTTGGGTCCTCACGGAGCAAAATGCCCCCCTAAATAGCTCCTGCCACTACTATACATGTAGTACCATACATTTCGTACAGTTGGTAGGTGGCAAATCTGACAATATTCATGAAACACTGTACTAAATATGTGTCCATACTGTAGGTTAAACATGAATGTTTTGTTCATAGAAAGACCCTCGTACATGTACTACTAAGTTGGCTTTGTACTGGTGCATAATCTCTACGCGACCACTTAATAACAGTACATAAACAGTTTATGTGAAATGGTTCAATTTTTCCCTGCAACTGACACAATTTAATGGTTGTTCACTTAGTCATTAAGAGAGTGACATGTCAGATCTAAGATTGAGAATGAAAGGAGAGCATCAGCTGCCCTGTAGATCAAGGAAATTATTAAACAATGAGTAATTACGTTACTAAATTGATGACTTTGTAAAGTATATAAGTTATAAATAGGAATTTCAGGTTGTGTATGACACACAGCTCACATCCACTCAGAGAGTAGATTTGATGTGTGATTGCAATAATTTTTTTTTTCAAGAGTGCGTTCCTCTTTCGATGATATTCATAACTGTTTAAAGCATCCTCAACGTTTCTCAATTTGTTATTTCCGGATATGCAATTAGCAAACAGTGTGTTATTGCCTTTTTCTAAGTATATTCACGACCTGATTATCATTGTTACTGGCAGTCTTTATGACTGAAAACTGAGGCCATTAACATTAAGATTATGTATGAATGCCATTTAAAGTTTCAACGAGTCAAATGGACCATGATATTTTGTTTGAATACATAAATACAAGCATATTGGAGCAATCTTTTATGCTGCATGGACAGATGGTTAGGCTCGATTCTAGTGGGTGCTGGGTAAACATGAGCGCCCAAATTAAAATTCTGGATGCCTTGAATGTCGAAAATTAAATTGGCCCTAGGTATAAATAAGCCCCAAAAAGGACTTTTTGACCCCCTTTGATGACAAGTTCATGCTGAACCCAGCAGACGGTCATAAAAACATGGAAATGATATAGTTAAGCTTAGCAAATTGGCATAAAGAGACAGGTCTTATATTTGTAAATTGATAACATTTATGAAACCTACTTAGGCTCGTTTAATAGTGCTAACACTTCTTTCCTGTAAATACGAAAGAAATCACACCATTGTAACCGTAGAAACTCAGGGAAATGCCAGAGAGGGAGACTGCTGTTTTTTTCAGTTTTCTGTCAGCACTCTCATGTTCGTGCGTAACTCGATCTTTGACTCTTTCAAAAAAATAAACCCCCCTCTTCTTGCGAGTGACCAAGTCACCGATCCGACCATCCTTGATCGCAAATTATTTCAGTGCCGTGGGGATTATGGGCTTACGACTTGAGCAACATAAGTCTCCGTTCCCACTTGCCAAGCTCGCAGCTTTGCGTTATGAGACATAACGGGGAGAGATGCTGGTACGTGCAGTGCAGTGGGAGAGAGGGAGTGAGAGATTGACTCGCTGTGTGTCTGTCTGTGTGCTACAGTGATTTCCCGTCTTCGTTTAGGGGTGCCTGTATAGCAGCAGTCACGATGCATTCCACTGCATGCTTTCTGTATGAATAACCCGCTGGCATTGCTTGGTGCAATCAAGATTCATCTTAGACTCAATGGTAAAATCATTCATGACATGCAAGGTGGTCTGTAAAGGATCATGGATGTCATGTGACCAAGACTCATGGCGAACATTCATGCTTTGTCTTCACATTTGGAGATACATTTATAGGGAATGTGCACAAATGTTTCATTTCCTCTGTTGGAAGTGGTTGTCAAGTGATATGTTCAGATGCCCAAGTTTATACTTCCACACTCTTTAGACTGGAAGGGTTAACTCGCTCATGACCATTATTAGTATCAAGATGTGTAGTAAGCCAATGGCTTTTTCAAAGGCAGGTGCAGATTAAATTACCAGATTGATTGCCATTATTAGTTTCAACATACACCTTACAGCTTTTTGCTATTCTTCTGATGCTTCTCACAAGTATATGTATGAGGGGCCCTTCTGTTTTTTTTTTTTTTTTTAATCTAATTATAATATTCATTCCAATTCTTAATTTTGTATAATTGTCATTGATAATTTACCTTATTATCTTTATAATTTTGGTTTTGCACACCCCTTAGTACCGATCCTTGAATCTCTTAGTAAGCTGGGGCCATATTGATGAAACATTACTAAGCCTATTGAGTTGCTAAAGCTCCATACAATTTTAGTAAATAATTAGACTAGTAAGGTTTCATGAATATGGCCCCTGTTATTTAGATTAACTCTAAACAATGGAATTCCTGTAGAATCATGTCATATGTCTCCTATACTGTATGATACCTCTGATAAGAGAGAAAACTGCTGTTGAATCTTCTGATCTGAAAGTGGTATGAGTCCAGTACATGTAGTATTCATTGTGCTTGGTTGCAATTTTTTTGATTGTCCATGGTTTGTCCATTATTCTTGTGGTGCGAAGGAAAGAGGAAGATCTATAGATTGACTTTCCTCTTTTTGGTCAAAGACCCAGTTTTGTAGTTGGATATGTGGATTCTCAATTCACTTGCACTGCATATTTCCATATCTTTCATATCATACAGCAATTCAATATTCTACGTTCTCTCTCTGTCTTTGACATGGAGCAACAGTTTCACCGCAATGGTGGCAATTTTCACAGGGACAAGATGATATTGTCATTTCTCTTGAGTGCTGAAAACAGGAGAAAGGAAAATCTTTTCGGGGGGGGGACATGTTGTGACCAGCACAAAAAATATCCCATTTAGGAAATTGTGAATTTCCTTCTCGCCGCCTCGCTTGTTTATCTTCTTCTGAGCTTGGGCGCACCTCGCCTGCTACGGTAGTTAGTCTGAACGCTTGTGGTTGGCTCACTTCCATATTTTACAGGAATAGAGGGTGTGTTTACATCTAAACTGTACATGCAGATAAGTGTATGCAAGTATGAAGGCAGGCATACCTTTTATATTATTACTTATTACTTCTACCTCTACCTGAACAATTAATACGTTGCTAATATAACTCTTACATTTACTACTGCTTCTATTGCTGCTTCTTCTACTTATACTACTTGTACTACTACACTGTACGCAACCAAAAAATTACTTTTTTTCTTTCCATGGCTCTTTTTGGAGAAACTTAAAAATTTTCCAGGGCTACTTTTTCATTTTCCAGGGCTCTTTTTCCACTTTCCAGGGCTACAATTTCTGGAGCTATTTCGCGTTTTTTTTTTTTTTTTTTTTTTTTTTTGTGTGTGTGTGTGTGTGTGTGTGTGTGTGTGTGTCAGGCACATGCGCAGGATTTTTGTAAGGGGGGGGGGGGTTAGGAGAAGTTGATGAGCATGGGGGGGGGGTGGTAGTGGTAGGTTTTTGGGAGTGTTTTAGTGTTTTTTCTTCACAAATTTCTCCATTCCGTCAAGTCTCAAACAGTGCTCTTAGGGGGGGGGGGGGGGGGGGGGGGGTTCAGCCAAAAAAACTAAAAACAATTGGAGGCGAAAGAGGAGGGGGGGTTGACCCCCAAAAAAAAACGAAAAGGGGAGGGGGGGGGGGGGGTTAACAAATTAAAAGGTTGATTCAGGTTAAATATTTCATTGGTGATATGACTAATGCAAAGAAGTTTTCGGCTTTCAGGCATAGTCAGACTAGCCAGGGCCAGGGGCACAAACATGCATACGGTAAGTACAATTTGATATAGATCTTGTCATCTGCAATTAAGACTTGATAAATGCTATGTAGATCTAATGTAGTTAAACTTTGAAGATTTTCAATGTCAAGGAATATGAAAAAAAAAATGCACGGCAAACTGTGTTGCCCGGCCATAAATGGTCACAACGGGATAGTCACAATCAAACAATAGCTCTCCGGTAGTTACGGCCGCCTTACTAGTCGGCAAACTGGTATGCCACAGCAGCTGCCATACCCGTTTGCCGACTAGTAAGGCGGCCGTAACTACGGGAGAGCTATTCTGACTATCCCGTTGTGACCATTCATGGGTAACACAGTTTGCCGTGCATTTTTTTTCATATTCGTTGACATTGAAAATCTTCAAAATTCAACTACATTAGATCTACATAACATTTATCAAATCTTAAATTTAGATTACAAGATTTATATCAAATTGTACTTACCGTACCGTATGTACTGTGCATGTTTACGTTTAAGCCCCTGGCTCTGACTGAGCTGAGTCGCTGACGTCTGACTATGCCATGCATAGCATAGCACTAAGCAGCTTGACAGCCGAAGTTTTTAAGCTAGTTTGAAGTTTGAGAAAAACATGGATAAATTCCTGGTTCGAGCGGCTGTACAGGAAGCCGAAAACTTCTTTGCTTTAGTCGTACCGCTAATGAACGGGTCATTAGATACTGAACCCCTGTTGTTTCCGCTCGAACCAGGAATTTATCCATGTTCTTCTCAAACTTCAAAGCTCGCCACGAAAGCACTCATTATTCATGTACCGCGGATGCTTTGCATACACTATATACACAGGCCTAGGCCTAGCTAGGTATGCACTATGCATTCGTATCGGGCGCGCGCATGGAAGAAACTATGAAAAGCCGTTCCCGCCAAAACGCGTGCCAAAACCATACGCGTGCAAGTCAGAACGTACGCGTATGGTTTTGGCACGCATTGTGGCGGGAACGGCTTACCATAGATATCGGGCGCGCGCGCATGGAAGAAACGCTTCACGTGCGATGGATACTGCACTACACACAGCATGCATTCAGCAGTACAGTGAGTCGGTGAAACATGCTGTTTGCTTGCGCGCTCTCAATCTTTGCTGTGCAAATTGCCGCAGTGCAGTGCGCGGCTGTCAAGCTAGGATTGGCTGCTTGTAGTATAGTCTAGTCGTGTGGCAAATGTTACGGGGGCGATTTCCTATTTTTGTGTCGCCCACGAAATTGCATTTTTGGCCTGTTTCGGGGGCTCTTTTAGGTGTTTCCGGGGCGAATTCGCCCGCCGCCCCCGTGTATTTTTTTGGTTGACTGTACGTCATGTACTACTTCTGCTACCATTCTTACTGTTACTACTTCTACTACTATTATTACTGTTACTACTTCTACTACTATTCTTACTGTTACTACTTCTACTACTATTCATACTGTTACTACTTGTTACTGTTGCTCTTACCTCCTCTACTACATGTCTTTCTACTTCTGCTTTTTTTCATTTTCCTCTTATTTCTTCGTATAAGGTTACAACTTTTATGTCATATATTGGCCACGCATAGGCCTACATATGCAGTGTAAGATCTCTAAGTATGATAGCCATACATTTATATCATTTAGAAAATCAGACAGTTATAGATGATGTAAATTTAGACACAATAGAAAAATCAGGAAAGAAGAAAGAGAACACATTCTACAAAACAAACACCAAATAGAACAAAGAAAAAAACACAACATCATCATTTGGGACATGCCCTGAGAAGCTCTCCATGCCCGTGATGGGCAATCAAGTGGCTGTTTTTATCCATAATTTAAGGGGGTTGCATTCACTCTATGGTCGGCCTGGGCCGGCTGGGCTGAGAGAGAGCTCCCAATATGGCACGGTGTGATAAATGTGAAGCCTACGGCCATTATTTCTTGTCTGCAAATCTAATTTTGCGGGCTACAAATGATTCCCCTCTCCTCCCTCGGCTACTCTGCATGCAGTGTGGCATGGCGATGCAGCAGCAGTAGTAGTGGCAAGCGCATAGGGATAAAGGCAGGTGTAAGCTACCGACTCACTAGTATATTCACTCAGTGTGGACATGAGCACCACGCTAATGCATGCATGTTACATGTAAGGAGGGACACAGGTGTATTGTGTGTGCTTGTAATGGGGCTATATTAAAGGATGTAACGCTCACAAATGGGAGTATCACATTGCAGGTGGACATGTAGTTTTATATTAATCATCAACTATATACTTGCACATGTATTTATTCTTTATGTGCCACATTTGTAACTTTGCACCATTTATGCACATAGAACCCATGTTTGTCTGGCACTAGCTGATTCGATGCGTTACATGGCAATTTGATAAATCAAACATCTGTCGTAGGGAGATACAGTATTTAGTAACATTTGAACAAGAGCTGTTTCATAACTTTGGTATTTTCACATTGGATGTGCTTGTTGTAAAGGTTGGAAAAATCCTCAAGTCTACCTTGCGTTATCAAGTGTTATTAATGCGACCTCATTCCAGTACAATAGTGATAAGATGCATTAACTGAACGTCCATCGTAAAAAAGGTCAGATGTTTTTTTGACATTTGAACAAGAATTGTGTCATAACTGCTGTATTTTAACAGCAAATGTGCCTGTTGAATAGGTTGAGTGAATTCTCTAGTCAACCTTGTGTCATCAAGTAAGTACAGGTAAATAATAATCTACTCAAAATGATAGATTGCAGTTACAACATTGACAATGACATCAAAATACAAGAGCAGTTGAATATGATCAGTACTAAGGAGGAGGAGGAGGAGGAAAGAGAGATGACTATTAAATCCCCTTGGCCTCCATAATCTTGAAATGAAGTGGGTTCCAAGAAGTGCACAAATACTAGGACCGCATTTGAAAGGTTTCAGACAATAGTGTTCAAGTTTCACAATGATCAAGCCTCAAGGATGTTTTTCAACACAAATAAAAGTCTCACAATAGCAGATCATTGCTTTGGAATCTTGCAAAAGAATCCATAACAAGGGATGGGCAGATCTTTTCATTGTGTAAAAAGAACATTTTCCCATTAACCAAATTTGTTGACTTACAGTATTCATTGAGTCAAATTAGTTGACTTTCATTGCGACTAGTTGGCTAGCAATCTCTACATTTGCACCACATTCTTGTGTGTGACTTTGTCTGTGTCACAGCAAAATATTGACGAGTTAGCAAACCAGGCAAGTAGAACTCAGATTTATTGCTCAAACATGCAACACTGACCAGTATCAATGCTAAGTATCTGTAGAACTCGGAGACTGTGATAATACTGGGGTATTAAATTTATAACCTATGAACACACTGATATTTTACATCTTTATCTGTTCACGTTGTGTGTTCTATCAATTTTAATTTTGCAGACATAGTCATACTTCAGAGTGATGCAATATCTTGTTATTGTGTTTCTTCACTTTACAAATGCAGACACATTCCAGGAGTGTTTGAGAACAATGGCATGTAATCAAAGGGGTAATCATATAATATCTACAGAAAATGAGCTGAGATAGTATGATACGCGTTAGAGAATCAGTGTGAACAGGACTAAGCTGGAAGGCTGGTAAGCAGTGGAACCTGAAAAGGCCCGATGTCAGGCTGATAATTAGTGATTGGTAGCTATCAATAATTCCCAGCATAGCTAGGCAGAGTTTATTGAGTTATTAATTAATTTCCTAAGGAGGGGAAAACTACATTGTACATGAAGTTGACATTGAATTGAATGAGATCAATGCAACCAAGATGGAGGGAGAGAGAGAGAGAGAGAGAGAGAGAGAGAGAGAGAGAGAGAGAGAGAGAGAGAGAGAGAGAGAGAGAGAGAGAGAGACACACACACAGACAGACAGACAGACAGAAAGAGAGAAGTATGAAATTGATTAGAAATTAGATTAAAAGTGTTTACTTCAGGTGCTGCTTAAATACTAGGTACTGCTGTTACTAAATGTAGGCTATTGTATGTGGATATCCCTATTCAATATGCACATCCACATCTTCATTTTGAAAATCTAGATATTTCCCCAATTACCAGTTACTGCATTATCAACTTGACCAATAATTATACAATAGATCCCACACTGCCCGGAGAATTACATCAATTGTGTGAAAGGATGGAATACTACATGTATGTGTGAATGGTTTTGGTGTGCATTGGCTAATTACAATATTCATGTGAAAGGGTCAAGTACTCTGTTTAAGTGGTTGCAATGCTCATGTGAAAGGATCTAGTACCCCTTTTTCAAGTGGTTGGGTGTGAATTACAATACCCATGTGAAAGGATAAAGTGTATGTGTTAATGCTTATACTATGCATTGGCTGAATACAATATTCATGTGAAAGTGGTAGGGTGTGCATTACAGGCTTACAATACTCATGTGAAAAGATCAAGTACTCTGGTTGAGTGTGTATTTTATGCTTACAATACTCTGGAAGATAAGAGGATAAGAGGATGAAGTACATGTACATGTACTACAGGTATACAGTCAGTATTTATAGTTAGGGTGTGCATTGGCGGCTAACCCTATTCTTGTGAATGGGTCCCGTATGGTGTGTAAAGTGGTTAGGGTGCGCATTGATCGATAGCATTGACTCATGTCACCTACACCTTGAGGGCATAGTGCCAGGGAAACAAGACAAAGAGGAATGCCAAATATTCAAATGGGGTAATAATTGAGCAGATCCCTGGTAGAATGTGCACAGCACACCTGAGGGATAGGCTCTTAGCTGTGGCATAAGGTTGAGAGTGGGTGGAATATGTACGCATGTATGTATGTGTATATGTTTGTATGTTTGTATGTTCATGTGTGTCTGTCTGTATCTTCTCCCTGGTAAAATGTGCACAGCACACCTGAGGGATAGGCTCTTAGCTGTGGCATAAGGTTGAAAGAAGGCGGAATATGTATGCACGTATGTGTATTATAAGTGTATGTGTGTGTGTGTGTATGTTTGTATGTTTGTATGTGTTTATGATTGTATGATTATGTGTGTCTGTCTGTATCCTATCCCTAGTAGAATGTGCACAGCACATCTGAGGGATAGGCTCTTACATGTAGCTGTGGCATAAGGTTGAGAAAATTCAGAATATGTGTAATATGAGTGTATGTGTGTATGTTTGAATGTACATATGTGTGTGTGTGTGTCTGTCCGTATTCCATCCCAGGTAGAATGTGCAGAGCACATCTTAGGGATGGGCTCTAGGGTGTATCAAGGCCAATGACCACTTGAAAATCAGTGGCCCATCTGATCCACCTGAAAATCCATTTGACCACCTGGATCTCATACTTGAGTGACCATAATGGCCTTGTTAAAAGTCAAGGGCAAGCCCTGCTTATATGTGTGCATGTGTATGCACCAATATTTGTTTTCATGTAAGTGTCTATGTGTGTATATGTATGTACATGTACATATGGGTGTATGTATAGTATGTCAATTAGTTTATAAAAATGTGTCCATGTTAGGGTAAGCTATAGTTTGCAGTTTTCTCTTTCTTCTTTTATACTTCAGGTAATATACACAATAAACATGGATCATGTAAATTAGAATAAGGAAAGCAGAAATGTTTCAATTTGGAGAATAATCACTTTTTACGGTTTGCTGTAAGCCGCCTTTTATTTACATATTCATTTAAGAAGACATTGAGAGGCATTGATAACGAGGCATTGAACAAATATGTGAAAGATGAGATGAATAGGATCAGGGGAAAATGAAATTAGAAAAAAGATAATGAAGACAAAAAAGAAGGAGAAGAAGGAAATAGAACATGTAGCAGGAGAGAAATGAAAATTGTGAGAAAAATATAATATTTGTAAATGGCAAATCGTGTACTGATCACACTAATTTGTTCTCCTCATCTCAAACAGCGTATCATAAATGGATCATCCAAATTACCATAATTGTAGGGGCTGTTATCCTTAACAGGGTTGTCAAAACCAATGCAAGATCGATTCCATAGTTGGTTCAGGTTTACTTTATTTTTTTTTTATAAATGATCCCATAAACCACTCTAGTGTCCAAAACAAACTGCCCTTTCCTTTGTCAACTGCATTTCACACCCTTCCTTTGAGCCTGCATTCAAGCATGGGGTGCTAGCAGCTAGCGTGAGTGATGATACATGGATGAAGGCATATAGTAAATAGTGCTTGGGGGGAGGGGGGCGGTGGTGTTCTGTTGGGATGAGGACAGGTATGTCAAACAAAAGCCCTAATTCTTTCACTGTGCGGCTTGGACATGCTGGTCTGAATATCTTGGTTGTGTTAGATTCTGACTAAGGGGGGTGGGGGGGCGTCTGCATGAGACGGAAGTTGGGATGTAGCGCGTTAAATCTGGTCTGGGAATAAGCCCAAATTTGCAATTTAGCGTGTTTCATCTCATTCGGTAAAAAGCCTGATCAGAGAATAACACAACGCTAAGTGGCCAAGTAAGGAGGGGATTTTTTTTTGTGTGTATAATGGTCACATATCCTTCCTGTAACTTTATATTTGTAAACTGTTTTCATCTGCTCGATCCCACTTGGGTCGAGAATCGAGATACAGAGTTTGCCATACTCGATTACAAATTACGATTACAAATTTAGTGTACAGCACTCAGTGTGAAACTTTTACATGTATAACAATGTAGTGTACAGTAATGCTTATTCGATGCAACGTTGAGGTGGCAAAATAATGTGCTATGCACTTGCATGTCACACTGCCAATGAAGCAGAACGGTAACTTCTGGTCAAATTTCCTGAAGATGTCTGATCGGGATATTTCACACCTGACCGCCTCGTGGAGAAGAGGCTTTGTGTGGCTAGAGAGCGGTGTGAGACTTGATATCAGTCCAGTGTTTGCCCAGCCTCTTGAAAGGCAGCTACAAATCACACATTGGATCGTTAGTAAACAGGCTCCCTACTAGCACTGCTACTACCACCTATTGGAGGAGAGAGAGAGATATATGCCGAGTACTCGCAATATTTTGGCCATAGTACCGCTCTTCATTTGCTTTGTTCTTCTTGTATTACATGTTGGTCTATTTTGATTGCGCTCGGGCTAAATTCATGAATCAATACTAAGCCTTACATGTTGATAAAGTGCAATTCAGATACATGCATTTTAAGCAACTTGCTGTCCTAAAAATGTTTCATGAATATGGTCCCAGATCTGTATACATGAACATGTAATACACAATACATATTATTAACACTTTCATAAAGATTTTTGTATCTATTATATACAAGAAACATGTTGGAACATGTACACTACAGCTCAAAGGAATTGGCATAGGGAGAGGGAAAGGGAAGAAAGGGAAGGAGCCGCAGTTTTAAACCGCGGTATATTTTGTCCAGTTAAGCATCAAATATGATGCTTTTTAGGCTAAAGCATCATGTTACATGCTAAACTGGACAAATATAAGGCGGTTTAAAACTGTGGCTCCTTCCCTTTCTTCCCTTTCCCTTTCCCTATGCCAATTCCTTTGAGATGGAGTGTAGGTTCATGTATATGTATTTAAAGTTAAAGTTAGTTAACATATTACACAATTTAAGAGTAAGCATCACAAGCCCACTAACAAGTAGCAACGAACAACTATAAACATTTAGGGAGAAATCTACTTTTAATTGAATTATAA
The DNA here is from genome assembly GCA_963669155.1 of Arbacia lixula. Taxonomy (NCBI): domain Eukaryota; kingdom Metazoa; phylum Echinodermata; class Echinoidea; order Arbacioida; family Arbaciidae; genus Arbacia; species Arbacia lixula. The sequence continues at coordinate 15,568,022 of OZ022583.1, forward strand.
TGCTTGACTTCACATGTTATGCAATTCTGTAAAAGATAGTGTCAATATGATTTTTACACCTCCATGATAAAATGTCAGTCTCTTATTCTGATTCATGTCTGCTAATATTAAATGATGTCATTCAAAATGTATTTCCTGTTCATGATAACAACATGTGAAATACAGGTTAATTATCAGAGTGGCGAAGTTATTAAAATTTGAGCTGACATGGAGAAAAATGACTCCATCCTAAATAAAATGTGAAGTACAGTGAGAATGATGAATTAATATGAAAGAATTATCAGGAAAAAAAAACATGAATACAAAAATAAATTACAATTTGATTAACACAGTTGACAGGACTAGGAATAATACAATAAAAAAGAACATACCAATGCGTATTTGTGGTTCAAACGTTTTTTTACGTGTTGTAATTCAAACTGTTTACACTTGACCTTGTAACATACTCAAATTCATTGCTCATGTTGACCCGATGGCCTTGACATATGAATACTTGCATACATCGCTCAATGTTCTTGTGGACCTATGAAGTCAATGTTCTCTTTTCCCAACAAGAAACTCTTTCATCCGACTCCCGCTGTATCCCAGCCAGTGGTTAAGGGCAAGGCGTTGGTTCAAAGCTTGCGGATTGACACTCAGAGTTGATGGGGGCCGGTGCTGCGAAGGCACGCTTGGACAAACAAGCGGCCAGCAGGAGACTCTTTTTGAGCAGGGGAGAGTGTCTTGAGGAGGAGGAGAGGGGTTTCTTGAAAGGAAGCGGGGATTCATAGCGATGCCTGCGGGCTCCATGCTCCACGAAGGCGCTGAGATTCGGCTGGTAACTTAGTCTTCAGGTTTCAGACCCAATAGTGGTTGTGTATGTCTGTGGAGATGGGTTGATATTCATAGCATTGTCTGCGGGCTCCATGCATGGTATGAGATTTGGCTGGTAGCTGGTCTTCTGGTTTCAGACCCAATTGAGGTTGTGAATGACTGTGGAGATGGGTTGACATTCATAACGTTGCCTGCGGGCTTAATGCTCCATGCATGGTCTGAGATTTGGCTGGTAGTTAGTCTTCTGGTTTCAGACCCAATAGTGGCTATGTGTGTCTATGGAGATGGGTTGAAAGGATCCATAGCGTTGTCCGCAGGCTCTTTGCTTCATGCAAGGTCTGAGATTCAGGCATTTTGTGTCTACAACTTGTGATTTGCAAAATGAATGTTTAAGCAAGAACTACTACTATAAAGATTTTAGCATCATGAATATTCATGGGAAGAAAATTAAAATATACATTTTTGAATTGTTTTCAGTTTGTTTTTGTATAATGCATTTGCTTCCATCTATGAAAGATTAAATTACGATTTTAAACAAGTTGCCTTTAATAGTAGATTAATAATAATTGAATGATACATGTATTTCGCTACAATGATATGTCTGCACGACTTCTTTCTGTATATATTCTGTGACATAAAACAGCATCAGTACTTTTCATTAGAGCTTTATAAGAGCCTGTTTTCATTACGTCCCTGAGTCTCTGTCAGTCAAATTGACCAGACAAATTGTACAAGAGGAATTTGTTAATACTTTCTAATTCCTCCCTCAGTCCTCAGTGTGTGTGCTATCCTCCCAGGAGAATTGCATAATCACATAACAAGTCTTTACCTCCTCCTCTTCATCCTTCTTTAATGCCAGCCTTTTATCTCCATAGGGTGAGAGTGAGACGACCTCTTATAAGCCTGAATGGCCATGCCTCTCACTGGCTGTGTGTAGCTGCACAATAGGCTTACAGCAGCAGAACCAATCAATGAATCTTAGGCTGAGGGTCTTAGGAGCTTTCCCCCCTCTCCCCCACAAAAGGCCCTCTGCTAGTCCAAATCGCTAACAATTACAATTGATCCTGGCCCATTACCCCCACCCCTTTGTCCACCCGCGTGCCCTCCTTTCAATCCGGGGGCTAAATCTTTGCCTTCAGAGGCCCGTTTGGGCTGACTGAATACCTGGCATTGTGATACTGTTCATGTTTGGGGCACGGAGGTGTGACTTACCTGTATGCCGAGTACTTGTTATTTAATTACACAAGTGTACTTGAGCTGGTTGTCAATGGCAGAGTGCTTGCCTACTCAATAACTGCCTTGAGTGAACTTGAATGGCTTTGTCCTTGGGCTGTGTGACATGCCTTGTATTCTGGTATTCAGCATTGCGCTTATCCTTTATCACTAGCATAATGATGTTGCTCAAATTTGTTTTCAATCATGAAAAGTTAATCACTGTAATATAATAGGAGTTGAACAAAAAAACAGTCATATGAGGAATACACTTTGGATGACTGATCAGGGATAATGTCAAATGGCTGGAGTACTAATCATTTTTGGGGGATGGCTGGGAAATTTGCATACATGTACAGGTACATGTATATCATTTGTTTAACCTCACTTGGCTGATTTCCTGTCTCGTCATTACAAAGGCAATCAAGTTACTTCCCAGCTAATTAGTGCAATTACTCCCCTCCCCCGAGACAGGCCTGACATGAGACAGAAGCACGGGGGCGCTTGAATAATAGTAATAATAATAATAACAACCGGTTGCAGCCTTCAACTGAAATTCATCCTGGCCCAGGCCACCTCAATATTGCTGGACATCCTTCGCAAATCCGGCATCAAGATCCGCCCTGCCTGGCAGCGCGATACAGCGGATGACTTTGTTATTGTGGGCAGTGGATGGATGCGGGTGTATTTATTATCCTCGCCGGATAATTGCCAACGACTGATCAGACCTGTGATGAAAATAACAAATCAAATTTGGGATTTTCTGCGCCTAACCTCGAACCTCGCAGGCTGGGGCTTAGACGTTTTCCACTTTGCTCGCACGTACTTTCCCGGCTGGGTAGAACAGGATGCCAGCTATATATAGCAGTGGTTGGATTTAGGGGAAGGCTTGCAAGTACAAGTGCAGGTACATGTGGGAGAGAGTGACAGGAGGAGAGAGAAAGAGAGAGAGAGAGGGGGGGGGGGGTAGTGAAAGGGATAGAGACAGAGATGGAGGGTCAGAGAGAGAGGGGAGATAGCGAGGAGGTGGGGGGGCAAAAGAGGGAAAGAGAATGAGAAAGAGAGAGAGAGATAGGGGGGGGGGGGAGAGATGAGAGAGAGAGAGAGAGAGAGAGAGAGAGAGAGAGAGAGAGAGAGGGGTGGTAGTGAAAGGGATAGAGACAGAGATGGAGGGTCAGAGAGAGAGGGGAGATAGCGAGGAGGTGGGGGGGGCAAAAGAGGGAAAGAGAATGAGAAAGAGAGAGAGAGATAGGGGGGGAGAGATGAGAGAGAGAGAGAGAGAGAGAGAGAGAGAGAGAGAGAGAGAGAGAGAGAGAGAGAGAGAGAAAGAAAGAAAGAAAGAAAGAAAGAAAGAAAGAAAGAAAGAAAGAATAGAATGGAACACAGACAGAGACTAATAATAAAACAAAATGAAAAAGTGAAATGAGAGGTGAATATTAATTCTAAATCATAATTCGAGTTGTAAGGCTCAAACAGACATGTGTGTTGTTGGTCAGTTTCTTCTTTTGGTTCTTATAGAATCAACTTTTACACAATGGGAAATAATCAATTTGTATCACAGTCCAACTTCTTGTGCTTTACCTTGCATGCATCAACAGGTATTCATCAAACAGACAACTAAATGTGTTTGTTGTCCCTGAAAATTGTTTACCAGAATGGGATGAGATTGAGCGATTAAATTCCCAGGGCAAGGAGGAAAAACACACAACGAACAGCAATAACATGAATTCAAGAGGACAGAGTAGAATTAATAGCCGGAAGAGCGCTGTGATGACAATTTAATTCTGGTAATGCATCGCTGACAGGGACTAGAATGGGGCAAGAGAAGGCTTTCTTTTTGAAGATTTAATATCTCTCTCCAGAGACATTTGTGCATGCAGCGAGCTACAAGGAATGCCACCTTGTATTAGTTTCGTATCTCATTCCTCCGGACACATGAATGTTGTATTGTGAATTTGGGTGGCTTCCCATATGTTTCATTTGGGAGCATAACGGGTATATCTTTTTCTGTTAAACGTAAGGGAAAGTGATGCTGAAGACGTGTGGACCCATATTCAAAAGAGCAACATCATGCAGTAACCATGGTTCCCATTCTTGTTTGATATTGGGATATGAAGGAAGAATCATCTTAAAATAGTAAAATCATTGAAATCAAATAAAATCGAGACCTGGGATCTGTAACAAAAAGGTTTGCGATCAATCGCAAAATGGCATTGGCCAATCGACCCCATGGTTACATGTTTTTTTTGTTCAAAAGACTGACCAGTAACCAATCAGAATTCATCTGTCAAACTTGCAATTGATCACAAACCTTTCAGTTATGGAGGCCAGGTGGTAACAGCAGAACAGTAATGTAATCATCACTAATTCTACCCCTTACCTGCAACTAACTCCTGATGCGCCATGGAGGCATTTTTTTGTCAGGTGGTACACACAAAACTCAATGAATAGCAGTTGACACCCAAAAGGTTAATCTGGAGCAAGGCATGTTTTTAATCCAAGGTGAAAGTGTGTGTGGTGACAACACAGTCTCCCTGACAAGAGAAAGGAGAGTTGAGTCTGTCTAAATAGACCACATAGGCAATGACATTTACAATTCTCCCTATCGCATATAGCTCTCCGAATCTGAACGTGTGTGGCGCTCTAATATTTTTACCTTTAATTCTTGGGATATGAACTTCCGGTCCACGAACATTCGGCAATCCCGTACAATATAAGGGACCAGGGTATCCAACTAATTTTATGAATATTAACCCTAAACCTAACCCTGACCTTAACACTAACCCTAAACCTTATTCTAAACCTAACCCTGACCCTAACCACAACCCTACACAAAATTTTCACTGCTTAATTCATAAAAAAAAGTGATTTCTTGGTCACTTTCTGCCGACAACCAGCCCTTACCGGAAGTATACGTCCCAAGAGCAATCGATCAGATATCGGTATCGTGAGGTGATATCGCTTGATATCGGCTATATGCGATAGGGAGAATTGAAAGTAGCCATGGGACCCATATCATGTTTGCGCTGATGATACATGTTGTGTAACTTACTTTATTCTGGTGACCTATAGCGGATTCCTTAGCCTTAGAGACAGAAACAGCCCATTGCTGTTCTCCGCTCCGAACAGTCCTCAAAAAGGTCAGTGATTGTCCGCGGTCGTGCAAGCAGTGTGTGCAATGCGAAAACTGTGCTCGCTGCAATACAGTATATGAATGTAGACTATGGTCACTGCTGTTCAAACGTAAACTAGTATATTTTTTCACTTTTCCCCGAAAAGGTTTGTGAAGTTATGAATGTGAAATTTCATACACATTATCGATATGGCACACTGCTAATTCCTTCAGAGTTGCATGAGTTTTGTGAATCGGCTATTTAATCTTGCAATATGTGACTACTACCTTGATAACGACTAGACCATTCGATCTATAGTACTCACCTAGACAAAATCTTTAATTCTTTAAAAGCAAGGTTCATTTAAAAAAAGACTTTTGAGGAGGATGATTATTGGCAATTACCAATACTCCTGACAGCCATTTACTAAAGCCCATAATTGGACTGACATAAGCTGATTTGAGACTTGAATGGTAAGGAGTAGCAGGGTGTGTTGCCTTAGATCATAGAACATAAATAGCAGGCAGGGTAGTAGGATGGTGATCTGCCAATTTTCTCTTAAGCCCAGTTTATATTCACAAATACATGATAATAAATGTACTGCTATATGTGTCTCAATAGGAGTTGTGTATTGATATGAATAAGGTAGTCTCTGCATTTCAGACCTCATGATGAAGACTCACTGATTGACATGAGTCTGCGCCTGTAGACTAGGATTAAGTCTTCGTGTACCATGTGTGTCTTTTTCTATAAGTAATCAATACAAATCTCATATAGCATTCAGTCTAGCACTGAAAAGGGTGAACTCATTTAGGACGAAGGCCTTTTTAGAGCAAAGCTGATCACTATTTGGCTTTTAAATTGGCAACACTATTTTTTTCAAATTTTTTTCAAAATTTTTATGAAGGAATGTAATGAAAATTCCATTATAAATTAATGAAACGTTAAAATCAAAGCAAAAATCATTCCAATTTGAAGAGCAATAGAGGGATTTTAACCTTTTCAGGATGTTGCCACTTTTTGAGCACATTGGTCGTTTGTCTACAATTTTACATTGTGTCTATTTTGGCGGGCTCTTTTTTACAATTCGGGGGTTGAAATCACCCCAAGCTCCTTTTTTATTTTCCCCTGGTGGAATACTTTGGTTGTAGTCGTTGTACTATGAGGAGGAAGTGCTGTGACTTCTCATGTGGAAGTTTCATGGTTTCAAGAGGACAGTAATTTCCCCTGTTTTGGGGTCAGATGCGTGACACAAGGTGCGTCTTCATTAGCCCGATCAGACGAAATAGCGAGCTATTTTTCTGATCCGGGGAACTAGCCTGAAGTTGCAATCGCGTCTTCATTAGCTCGAAACTCGGGATACGTAAGCTCGAGCTCGGGTTGCATAAATTATCCCGAGTTTCGCACATACCAGCAGTGTGCGACAGGAATAGTCCATGACCGCATGGCTTCGGTTGTGAGCTCGCATTCACGCACGTGTAAAAACCTATTACGTAAACAATGCCTCGTGGGCCCTGATGCATGCCGGGATCGAGAAATTTTCGGGCTAATGAAGACACTCCGAACTAGCTCGAGCTATTTCGCGAACTAGCTCGAGCTAGCTCCATCTAGCCCAAGATTTCTTGGGAAATTTTCTCGACCAAATAGCGAGCTATTTTGCCTGATCTGGCTAATGAAGACGCAAATAGCTAGCTATTTCGTGATCTGGCTAGCTAGCCGGATCAGAACAAGCTCGCTATTTTGCCTAGCTCGAGCTAATGAAGACGCACCTAAGGAGACTGTACATGTATGTAGTAAGAGTTTCCACCAGCTGCAGGTTGGCATTAACCCATGGTGTGTCAGACAAATGCCATCGCTATGGGATGGGTGCATATGATTTGTGCCAAAATGCACCAATGGGGCATAGAGGGTTAAAGACATGGTGTCCCCTTTGCAAAAGTTGTGAAACTCTGCAGGAATCGGCAGTATACCCTAACAATAATGTGTATGAAAACGCACAGTTATAGCTTCATAAACATTTTCAGGAAAAGTGAAAAACTATCCTTGTTTACGTTTGAAACGCACCAACCACAGTCACATTCATAATCATACAGTCCCTGTCAGCACGATGCGGGCATTGCTCCGATCATAGTTACAGAACGTCAATTGCGTTGGTAACTTTATTGTCAGACGACCCACATAGCACGAGTCGAAAATTCTGGTAACCAATATTTTGGTTACGTCACCATAATTGCGACTGTCTGTTATTTAGTCTTATTTCCCTGATCAGCAAATTCGTCTGATATTTTTTGTGAACTTTGTGCTGACAAACACCCATGCCAATGTGTCTTGATCGATGCTTTTTCAACGACCCGATGCAGTCGGTCAGTCCTGGTGACATCATCGTGATTAATGAGTGCAAACATATTAGTGTGAACATGATCAGTGCGAAAGTATATCCCGGGTCACTAGTCAGTTTGATGTAATTCATTAACAAACAATGTGAAGGCAGGTACTGGATATGGGTAATTGGAAATGATGGATGTTCATGTAATTAGATTTATCACAACGTTTTTTCTCAATTCATTCCCCTTTTTTTTGCCCTGCAACCTACCTGATTGGTTATGTAACCAGTCATAATCAATTAATGATGCCACACTTGATTGACTGGTGAATTGGCTCATTCGACATGACAGATCAGTATTGCAGCTAGATATTGAATGATGGAAGTCTTTAATAGCCCTGTGTTGTGTACAGAATGCTCAAATGTGTATATTGCATGCAGGGGCCATATATTCATGACACCTTTAAGTCTAGTTAATTGCTAATGTGCATTCAGGTGCCTCCACGTTTAATAAAGAAACTAGGCTTGTAAGCTTTCATGAAAATAGCTCCTGCTCTTTAAATTCCAATGTTCTTGGATAAGAGATCAAGAACCTACCTCTAAGTCTTGCATTTATGTACATGTACATGTATGTATGTACAGTACGTGTGTATGTATGCATGCAAGTATGTATGTATGTACAGTATGTATTTATGTATGTACAGTATGTGTATGTATGATTTTACTAATGTAAACATGCTTGTGTTTACTACTGTACATAGATTAATAATGAAGGCAATTGAAATGGTTAGCTTCAATGCAATTGCTAAAGATTCAAGACCAGGATACCATAGCAATCAAAATCTGACATGTTTTTAACTGGATAAGAGTGCCAGCAGGGGTAATGAGAGATATGAAATATGATCTTTATGATCAATGAAGAGTTCTCTAAACAAGCTAGGGGTTGCCTCTATATTGAGGAGATACTGTGTTGCAATCTGGTCTCTAATTCCTCGCAAATAGATTGCGGCATTCATACTCCCAGGAATCCCACTTTGGGCGTTTGTTTATTGGCGGGGGATTCGGTATCCAGACGAAAAGAGGGGCTTGGTGATGCGGGCTCTGTCAGTAATACTTTGGGAAAGTGCTTGTGATGCTATGTGGATGGGGTTGGGTTAGGGAGGGGTTAAGTCTCTGGGTGGATCTTATTTTGAAAACAATCATTGCTAGGGCCCCGCACAGGCAGGCAGGAAGTGCAGATCGCCCCAGACCATGAGATGTGGGGTCCTTGGTGGGCAATAGCGTGCTTTCGATCTGCGACGGGAGACGTTCGGTACGGGGAAGTCAACAGACCGTGGCGGTACTAGAGCTACGTTCCCGTCCCGCCCAAAAGCCCTTTCGATCGACGGGTACGGGGCCTTACGTACGGTTACGTCAGAGTAGTGCGACTACCCTCAACGTTCAATCAAATATAGTGTAAACATCAACATGGCGAACTTACACAGAGCGCAGGAGGCGATTGTCGCTGCCTATGTTTGTGACATCCTAGACGAAACCGAATGCTTACTACTTCATTTAATGTCACTTACTAAGTTACTGCCTCACTAGAGCCCTATAGGCTATTACATGTACCCTAAGTTACTCTCCTTGGTGGACTGGTTCGTGGCTATGGTCTGGTCAACCATGTCCAGATCATACTGCCCATAGCCATGGACCAGTCCATCAAGACTCAGGTAAGTTAGGGTAACTTTCATAGTGATAAGGAACATCACTTACCGATGGCATTACACTCGACTCCATCATCTCCAGGACAGTTTTCACGCTTGTGCAAGGTTCAAAACTTTACTGTTTACACTCTACTTGGATAACACGTGTGGTGGATGCTAGCGCGGCATGTATTATTCTTTACATTCAATCGCACGTAAATCGTCGCTCTGCGTTGCAGGTTGGACCGGACGCTATTTTGCTCGATGACCGTCTCAGATTTCGCGGTACGGAGAAATTTCAGGAGGTCGCGCATGCGCAGATCGATTTTCGGCTCAAGCTACCGTACCGAACGTCCTCCGTCGCAGATCGAAAGCACGCTAATATGCCCAGGGCACCTTGGCCACACTCTCATTTAAAGGGATAGTCTGCCCTGAAGTTGGTTGTCATAAAAGCAAATACACGAAAGAAACATAAGTGAAGGATTGATACACATTTGTCAAAGGATAAAAAAGTTGTGATTTTTTTAGTTTTAATTTGTTTTCCGCATGAATTCCACCTTTTTTTGTTTTTGATGATGGAGTAAATAGACACAGGTACAGGTAGCATGGTATATATCCTATTGAGAAAATTAACAAAAATAGCACACAATATATAGGAGAACATCTCACATGTAACATCACAAATCAAAACTTATAATAAATTGTAACTTTATTATCCTTTGACGGATTTTGTCAAACCAGTCACTAATATGCTTTTCACACTGGCAAAAATTTCCTTAGCCCCGTACTATAGGTGGGGCTAAGGGGGGGCCTTAGCCCCACCTATAGTACGGGGCTAAGCTTAGACCACTTTCTGTTCACATTGGTTTTCACCAAAGTAGGCTAGCCCCACCAATAATCCGGGATTATTTGGCCCTGCAAAAAAGCAGGGCTAACACCGCAATTGCAGGGCCAAGCCGAATAGTCCGGGGCTAAGAGCGCCAGTGTGAAAAGAAACGAAAAATAGTACGGGGCTAAGGAAATGCGATGTCAGCTCTCAAGGCCGAAACGCCGAGACCAATCAGATAAGGCCCGACGGGCGAGTGACCTTGATGCGGAGTGGTAAAGAGCCGATGTGCAAGACGTACACTCATGAATATTCATAAGCTGTCGAGAAAGTCCGGGGCTAACGGTTTCGAGTGGGAACAGTGTGAAAAGCTAGTCGGGTTTAAGAAATGGTACGGGGCTAAGAAATGCCAGTGTGAAAAGCTTCAAAAAATAGTACGGGGCTAGGGATAGTACGGGGCTAAGGATAGTACGGGGCTAATTTTTGCCAGTGTGAAAAGCATATAATATGTTTCTTTCATGTTGCTGCTTAAATTAAAACCAATGTGACTTTAGGGTGGACTATTCCTTTGATTTAGTTTAGTGTGATTATATTGACCTGCATGCAGTGGGCCCTGGACAGGGAAATGCAATCCCTGTCCATTCATTTATTAACTCTCTCATTACCACTCGCATGAAGATGTATTGAGCCAGTGGGGCTTCCAAAGTCTGTTAATATAAGGGTTAAACATCCATCTGAAATCTAGGTAGCATGTTCAAACTAGGAGCAGGTACTGCACACTAAGTGGTTCAGGAATCTCAAGGAGATACAATTGATGACATGTTCTTGTAATCATATGTGGAGACACTGTACAATGTATGATATTTGGCTGTTATTTGGCAGGAGTAGTTATGGACTTACAGGCACAGACAAAACACATAATTCTCTCTCCCCCTCCCCCCCCCCCTCCTCCATACATACACACACACTGGTTAGTCATTCGTGTGCCTGTTTTGTTGAAGGAACTAGATAAAATAGAAATCATTGAGCCCAGCCCAAAATACTGTACATTGTACAGCCCACGCACAAATATTATGAGGTGTTAATCTTCATTTCAATCGCAGTCTATATTGCATGGTCTGCTAGGAAATCCGACTGAGTCTCAACAATTGACAAGGCCCATTTAACAAGAATTCATGCGGGGTTTTACAATCCACAAAGGAATGAGGAAAAGCCTGAGATGTGAAAATATGTTGTGATATGCATGAAGGTGGGTAAGGACAATAGGTAGTTTGAGTGATCAATATTTCTGAGTCTGATTAGTGTACATGGACATGTACATATGTTAGTCTACACACACAGACACAGTTGAGATACTATTTGAAAAACATCTACGGGTCTGTAAAATACAACTGCAGCCTAACTTGCCTGTCATGCCCTTTGCTTTGCAATCTGTGTTATACACATGTTTGATTTAAAGACAGCCAGTCCCTTTTTCAGATCACCACAAAACCATCGAGACATTGGCAAAACATGTAGAGAAGTGTTAGCAAGCTCTATATTCACAATTTAAAACTGATATGTAGTGTAAAATTCAAATAATGCACGTAAACAACGTCTGATTAATAGTCTTACCTCAGGCTCTTAGCAGTTTGTGTTGTAATATCTGCTTTATTGATTAATCTGTTTATCAAATTATAAAACGCATTATGAAAAAAATTGTTCTTTGGAAGGAATCATCTCCAAAGTTTGGTAGTTACTCATAAAATTAGGATTTCACACATGCATAATAACCACATAGATACTGTAACAAAGACAAATACTTTTTTCGTAGTACGAAAAAAGTCGGTTTGAAATTAAAATTAAAGGGACAGACAATCTTTAAACATTTTTATGCCTCCGCCACGAAGTGGCCGGAGGCATTATGTTTTCGGGTTGTCCGTCCGTCCGTCCGTTGCTTCAAACTTGGTACATGTATGTATTGCATGAAACTGATAAAGTGTGTAAAATTGGGGTCAAATCTGATTGAGGTCAAAGGTCAAAGGTCAATGAACTTTGTAAAAATTGCCCCAAAATGACCTTTTCCTCAATAAATCCAAATCCAAGCATGCAATTCTCATTAAACATGGTACAAAGATGGATCACTACTTGGGGATAGACTGGTGACATTTTTGGTAAAATTCCTGAAAGGTCAGAGGTCAAAGGTCAATGAAATTTGTGAAAATTTGCCAAAAATTGACCTTTTTCACAATAAATCCAAATCCAAGGATGCAATTCTCATTAAACATGGTACAAAGATAGATCACTACTTGGGGATAGACTGGTGATATTTTTGGTAAAATTCCTGAAAGTTCAGAGGTCAAAGGTCAATGAACTTTGGCAAAATTGGCTAGAAATCCCCAAACTTTAAATTTTTCACAATAAATCCAAATTCAATGGTGCAATTCCAACCAAACATAGTGAAACGATTGGTCACTACTTGGGGGTAGACTGTTGATATTGTTGGTGAAATTGCTGGAAGGTCAGAGGTCAAAGGTCAATGAACTTTGCAAAAATTGATATTTTTCACAATAAACCCAAGTCCAAATCCAATGGCGCAATTCTAACCAAACATGGTACGAGGTGTATCACTTCATGAAGACTGGTGAAAGTTTTGGTGAAACTCCTGAGAGTTCAAAGGTCAAAGGTCAATGAAGTTTGCCAAAAATTAGCTAAAAATTGCCCCCAAAGCGATAATTTTCAAAATATATCCAAATCCAATGGAGCAATACCAACCAAACATGGTGCAAAGATGGATCACTACTAGACTGATGACATTTTTGGTTAAATTTCTCAAAGGTCAGGGATCAAAGGTCAATGAACTTTGCCAAAAATTGGCTAAAAATTGCCCACAAATAGATATTTTTCACATTGAATCCAATACTAATGATTCAATTCAAACCAAACATAGTACAGAGATGTATCACTTCACTGAGGTAGACTGGTGAAGTTTGGGTAAAATTCCTGAAAGATCAAAGGTCAATGAACTTCACTCAAAATTGGCTAATTTTAAACAAACTTGATACAAGGATGGATTTAGACAGACTGGTTAGATTGGAAGGCAAAGAGGTAAGAGGTCAAAAGTCAATGAACATTGCCAAACTTGGCTAAACTTGAAAAAACAGAATGTGATATTTTAATTTCACATAGGAGCAATGGTGCATTGCCCACCAAACATACACATTTTCTGAGAATAGCAAAGAGGCGGAGGCATATTTATCGACTGCGTGGCAGTCGAATTGCTCTAGTTTTTTAGTTGACTCCAAGTTATAAATCAATTTATTTACACTGTCAATAGTTGTTTTCTTGTCTTCATTCATGTAATCATTTGTAAAAAGTGTTTTTGTATATTTGATCGTGTGTATTGTATTGTGCTATTTCATGATGTGTATTTGCCTAAAATACTTTCATCAGTTCAGACAGTGGCACTTGGAAGAGCAGTATGTGTTCAACACTGAAACGGCTACTGAAACGTTTTTGAATAATCAGAAGTACATGATAATGAATGAAAATAAACTCAATAGTCCTCTGATTAGGGTCTATGTATGCAGACTACAGTGTGGGGGAGGGGTCTGTCTGGGGGGGGGGGGGCGTTTGTACCTCTGTCAGAAGTCATATTCTATGGCCATGATTGATGGACGGACAGTGGATGCTGCTAGATAACAATTCCACTGTGGTTCCAGTCTCACCATTAGCATCATGGTAGTGATGGGGGTGATTATTGGTGGTTGCAATTTGTGCTGCGAAGGAGAATCGCCCACAGAAATGACAGTGAGAATGCTGTGTTTTAACAGGTTGTCTCTAAATGTTGCAATGCTGAATCTGACAAAGTTTTTGTTGTTTTTGTTTGTTTGAGGGTTACAGTTTTAAATGCGTGTGAATGTTTTAACTCTTCTGCCAGATTCCATACTGCCCAATGGACATAGTGTGTTATACCAGTGCAGAAATGCCTCAATGGTGCATAAAGAGTTAATCATGTCAATGATAGTGTTAACAAACCTTTTTTGAGGGACAGTTTTAGATGTATCTTAATGTTGTTTATATGCATTAAAAATCTCATTTTTCACATGAAGAAAGGCAGATTCCGCATCAGAAATTGGATTTGAAACTTGAACAATTTGAAACCAATACATTCCAAATGTGGGCATGATGGTGTGTGATTTGTAGAGAGTCAGTACACACTAGCTTTTCTTTGTTATTGATCCTATTGAAACTACAATGAAGTGACACTTGTATTTGGGATAGCATTTGGCAGTTATACACAGACATGCATCTGCGAAGACTTGAAATGGAAACTCATAATGATTAATTGACAGGATTTCCTGAATAATATATGGGTATTCACTATATACATTTTGTGATGCACTAATTTAGGCAAAGTGTCATAAGCTATCAGTTAAGTTTCTTATTCCTATGGGCATGAAAATGTGTTGCAAGCCAATGGGTTTTTCAAGGCCTGGTATTGTAAGGGTTATGGACCTAATATACCTATGTTGGAGGTGGATTTTTTTTTCATTTCAAACTTCATTCCTTGCAAAATTGGAATCACCCATATAAGTCATTAAAGGGACATGAATACATTTTTTTAATTGAATATCTGGGATATTGGATGCGTTAAAGATCCAAAAGGACATTCGTGTCTCATGCGTCATGTGATGTTGAATGGCAGTCGGCAAAGACGGAGGATCTTTTGAGACCGGGTTTGTGCTTTGTGACATCATGACCCCCCTCGGTTGCCAAGATTCTGTTTCCTCCCTCTCTCTCTCCCTGCTTCACCGAGGGCTGATAAGTATCATTGGAGTTATGCTCAATTAGTCAGAGAATGTCATGGAAACGTGATATAGCCGCACTTCAAACAAGGTTACAAAGCAAAGATCTCTGAGGCAGACTAGGATCGCGAGAGCTTAGAATTTCACATGCACTTATCTTCAAGCAGATTCGGTAATGAAGAAGTGCATGGACATGATAGGGGTGGCTCTGTCTTTACCATGTTCATACAGTTCAACACTGCCATAATATGGTGTCTAGAAAGTAAGACAGGTACCACTGCTCTCTTGGCAGATCTGTTTTGTAGGTATATATACTACTTAGTACTGCTGTATTAACACTTAATTTCTACATTATCAATTTATATCTACATGTTTAAGTGTTTTTTTCTAATTTCCTTCTTATTCTGAATAAATTCTCGACAACAAGAAACAAGAAAGTAGACCTTGTATCAAGGTCAGATTATTCGAATATGACCTTTACATTGCCAGGGTTTGAAATCCCAATTGGCTTTTTATACATGTTCATGCCAATGGTAATGACAGAGTTAGTTGAATCAACAGACAACCTGGAAGAATCAATGATGTCTGACTTAGATGTGACCATTTCTGCATGACTGAACAGATTCTTAAACAGTATCTGTGAAGGAAATGGTAAAACTGGGACATCCAGCCATTCCAATGTCAATGAGCACATCCTTCCTGAAATAATTTCCATTGAACTCCAAAGGCCTCTAGTTATCATTTTGGAAAAGGTTGGAGAAGGGGCTGTCTGTTTCTGAATTTTCTTTCCCCCATGGACCATATAGGGCTAAGAAAGGGGTGTAAGAATATCTATATGAAGAGAGAGAGCCTATGTTCATAAGGTGCTAAATCCATTTTTATTAAAAATGAAGTAATTAGTATTTAGCACATTGGGGAGCATTAAAGCTATTGGTGGAGTAAGAATTAAAGATATGATGATACTAGCGGGACCAAATATTGTCATGTCTAGGTTCAATTTCACATAAGTACCTGTACAAAGCCAGATTAAAAACACTGTTTTCTGTCAAGTTTTCAAAGTGGATATATCCTTTTGGAAATGACCTCTCCAGATGGAGATGCGAGCATTGTATCTATATGATGCTAATGTGCATGTTGGTACCGAAATGGCATCTTTAGCTTAACAGGTAGTGAGTAGCGTATGTGCTGTATATTGAATCTACTAATATCTGTACAGTGTGTATACACCGTATGCTTCTATAAAGTTATACTTGTGTGATCAACAGTATAGATAAGTATGCTAAAGATAACATCACTAGCAAAGTAGGGTCTGAGCCGCATATGAATATGAAATCGATTTTGCATCAGTTCAAATTTGTGTGTGATATGTGATTAAGATCTAATGTGGGTGGAGTAAATGAGTATGTTTGTTGTGAACTGAGGCCTTTTGCCTATTCAGTGAGGGTACTGCATATTACATTGTTCTTGAATAATAACGAATTTGGCAGAGATTTATTTATATATTTCATAGTATTATTTACCCAGGGCAGCCCCTTCAGTGGTTAAACACTCTTCTACCAGGGGCCCCTGCCTTGACACTTAATACAACACGGTTTAAATAAATACAAGCAAATAACAATACAGTTAAGTGCCAATAAACATCATTGTGGAATTTGTATTCCAACACTTGACAATAACACAGTGGAAAATATCTCATCAAAATTTCACTTGTAAAGCTGGTAGGCACATGTAGCATTTCTTCTTCCACAAATGATAACATCAGCTTTTACAGAGAAAAATAACACAAGATATATCAAGACCGAGATGGATAATTGCTGGATAGACAGTGGATGCTCCTAGATACAATTCCACTGTGGTTCCAGTTCCACCGTTAGCATCATGGTACATGTATTGATGCAGGTGATTATTGGTGGTTGCAATTTGTGCTGTGAAGGAGAATCGCCCATGAAAATGACAGTAAGAATGTTTTAGTAGGTTGTCCCTTTGCAATGCTGAATCTGACAAATGTTTTAAATGTGCTTTTTGTTGTGGTTTGTGTGTGTGTTCACTTCTGTTTTTGAAAGACATATAGTAGGGAAATATCTTTTCCGTAAAATGTTGGTTTAAATGTTGCCTGGTGTGAATCTTCTGATTGGTGTTCGGGTAGGGACTGTCAGTCCGTGTAATTAGTGTTCCTATTGCGGCACACCATGGCAGTATTGGATTGTGTGCTGATGCATAGCTAACATGTAGTGAGAGGCTGTCATTGTGATTGTACATAAATAACAGAAGAGGAATGGGGGGGGGGGGGTAATTGGGGAAGATATGAGAAACCAGGAGAGTCCATTCACTGCAGTTGTATGGAAAGATAGACATGTGACATCAGAGAATAAATCAAGAGAGGCAGAGAACAAAAGACAGGAATAGCAGAGGGACAAAGACAAAGACAGACAGGCAGGCAGGCAATGATGGACATACACACAGTCATAGACAGTGATGGAGGGAGGGAGAGATGAAAGGAAGAGGGAGTTAGAGAAAGAGAGGGAGTTAGAGAGAGAGAGAGAGAGAGAGAGAGAGAGGGGAAGGGGAGAGGGAATTTAAAGAGAGTCACAGGCAGAGAAAGACAATGCTAAAAGGATGGAGAAATGAAAGGAAGGGGAAGGAAGAGAGACATCAAGAGAGTGAGAGAAAGATAGTAATAGGGACACGGAGAGAGACAGGGGGAGAGAGAGAGAGAGACAAACAGAGAGACAGAGAGAGAATAAGAGAGAAGGAGAGACAGAGAGACAGACAGAAACAAACAGACAGACAGAGACAGAGAGAGAGAGAGAGAAGGGAAAGGCTAGAGACGGGAGGAATGAGAGACAACTCCTAGGTTGGAGTGGCTAAATCGGATTTTTCCTGATCACTGCTAATTGGTGTGATTTGAGGAGAGCTTCGCGCACCCAACCAAATGAGAATTAATTGCAGTGGGATGGCATCGTGAATAATGAGTCTGTTCATTAGCCGTTTGATGAGTGTCTGGCTAATTATGATAGCTGTCAATGTGGCAAATATTCTCATGAACAATGTTTTCACGGTTCATCAGGGACCATCTAAACCGTGAAATTACTTTGAATGCAATCAAGAAGGTCAGAATAATCTATATGACTCCCTGTAGTAAAAATTCCACCATAATTCAGTCTCGTACCATAAGCAGCCCATACCAGCAATTTTGCGCAGCTATTAAAATTTGATTATGTACTTAAAACTGATACAGTGTACCAGTAGTTATGATCATTGTTAAACCCACGGAGACTGAACATAAAAGTATAGCCTTGTTAAGGTCCAGAGTGCTTCATAATAATTATAGAAATGCTACTTAGATTGATGTGTTTACAGCAATACCCCAAGCATAGAATTGTCTCCAGACACAGACACTATCTTAGATAATTATCTAATGTTTCTGCTATTAAAAGCACAATGATATACTTGCTAAATTTGTTCATTGCATGGTAGAAATGGTGGAGAAAATGTCACTAGGGTTGAGGGTGACATGAAAACTTGTATTCCCCAGAGGCAGCCCAAAGGGTATCCTGCACAGCATGGCCCAACGTGTACCTTTAATGATGTTAAGTTTGATAAGTAGCCTCAGCAAATATTTTATATATATCCCCCCCCCTCCAAGATATACACGCTTTATATCCCTTCTATGAATATTCATGAGTATTCTAGGAACGTGATTGGTCAATTGATGCTCGAAGAGCTCCGGATAGTTTTCACTATTTTTTCCTGGGGAGGACTGCGCATGCTCTATTTACTATTTTCTTCCTTGGGACTACTGCGCATGCTCTCTACCTGAGCGGGCGTAAATTAGTGCGCGCATGAATGCAGTGCGCGGTGTGTTGCGCATTTACCTGGGATGAACCGATATCGAGACAGATAAAAAAAAGGCGACATACAACCACATGGTGTTACCGAAAGTTTTACTATTTTCTAAATAGTATTTATTACAAAAGGGATATAAAACAAATATACCAAGCATTGAGTTCGAAAGTATAGTGAAAATTATCCATCTTCGGAGGGACTAGCATAAGTTACTATTTTTTCCTCGGGGGCTTCGCCCCTCGGAAAAAATAGTTCTATGCCACTCCCTCCTCAGACAGATAATTTCCACTATACAATCTCACAGCTTGGTATATTTGTATAATATGCACTGTCAATGACCATCAGTCTGTAGTCTTTAATTTTTTACTTTGTGACATCATAGCTATGGTTTGTGAAACAAATTACATGGGAATGATCAGATGCTGAGAAGTTGGGAGGGATGCACAATGTAAGCTCGACTCAACAGATGTATCTGTTAACTCTCTCATTACCATTGGCATGAAGATGTGTAGTAAGCCAACAAGGTTTTAAAAGCCTCATGACGTAAGAGTTAACTATCTCATTACCAATGGCATGAAGATGTGTGGTGAGCCAATGGGGTTTCAAGGCCCAATAATGTAAGAGTTCAAAGCAGGATAGGGGAAAACAACAAGGCTTATTATCACATGTACAGAAGTGTTTATTGGGTGATGGCATTTATCTGAATTGCTGACTGCCATCTCTGGCAACATGTTAAGTTTATCGATGGCCTTCATGGCGAATATTGACAAATTCAAGATTGCAAGACAGATTTGCTGGAGAAGGCTCACAGCCCAGGAAACAAACAGCCCGCGAGCAACGTAAATCTCAACGACGTTTGTAATCCCTGTCCTCTCTCGCTCGCTTGCTCACTCGCTCGCTCGCTCGATTCCTGCATGCCTTCACCGACCTAGTCGTTTCATTTCGCGTTAGGAGTCTTCACCTGTGAAAATTAGATCATACAGACGTATCCTGAGCAATCCGCACCCTTTCCCCCTTCAAATCCCCTACACTCATCCCTGCAAATTCATGCCAGAGACTCTACTTTACATGCAGCTTAAAGGGAGGACTCACCCATTCTTGGCTCGGCAAAAATTGATTCATTTTTTTTTCATAAGGGTTCATTACATGTATGGGAGCTGGGGGGTTGTGTGTTGTTATTAAACCTGCGGACAGTCGAGGGTTGCATATTCAGGGGGTGAATATCCTGTCTTTGAAAATTAATTTGAAAGGTGAAAGGTCATGAGGAATGAATAGTCAGCCATAGTGGACTTTAAAAGGTATGGGATAGAAGTGGTCAGAATTACAGGACCTGTAAACAATATACTCCTTCTGTACTTGACAATATAACCCTTTTCTCACTGTCAAAATTTTGCTTAGCCATGGCAATTGCAGTGCTAAGGCCTCCCCTTTAGCCCCACCAATTTCCTGGGGTTAAGCTTAGCCCCGCTTCTGTTCTCACTGTATTTTTGGAAAGTGGGCTAGCCCTAATGATAGTCCGGGACTATCTAGCACCGCAATTGCGGTGCTAAGAAAGTCAGTGAGAACACACAAAAAAATAGCCTGGGGTTAAGGGTATGGTTACATAAGTACATTTTATGCGCCTTCTCGAGCCGCGTGCATGAAATACGAGCACAGAGAACCATGAATATTCATTACCTAGAAAGTCCGGGGTTAACGAAAGCAAGTGAGAACAGGAGAGATTTTTCTTAGCCCCACTTTCGTTGATAGTACGGGACTAAAATTGCCAGTGAGTAAAGGAGCCAAGGAGAGTGCGGGGTTAGGGGTAGTACTGGGTTAATAAATCATAGTGAGAAAAGGGATAAATAGTACAACTATACCCCGTCCCCCCCCCCCCCCCCCTTACCACCTCCCTCATCCCACCTCTTGGCTCTTTAACTCTGTGAGTGACACAAGTGACTTTTTTCACATGTAATACACACACTCCGCATAGAGCAAAAGTTTATTTGGGACACAAAGGGTTAAAGGTGTTTGACTCTTAATGTATTGTTACAAAACAAGAAATGCCTGAAGGTGTATATTATACACACATCGTGACAACAACGTGAAGCACCTACACTCACATCTACATATAGCCCGCCCCCTCAACCTCTCTATAAAGGGAATATACTGCGCTGGGAAGACAAACAAGTCTTCAAGATGGTGATCATGAGCAATCTTCTTGATCTCCTTTAATTCATGTATTGTATATTTTTAGAAACTTGCTGAAAGATATTTGCCCTCAAATGATCCACATTTGGAGTTAAATCACACTTAATCACAAATCCTCAAAATGTTCGGGCTGAACATTTTGAGGATTAGTGATCAATGTGGTCATTTGAGGGCAATTAACTGTAAGCAAGTTTCTAAAATGGACAATACATGAATTTGAGACCATTGGCAAGAAGATTGCTGACGATCACCTTTTGAAGGCTATTTGTCTTCCCAGTATATGCCCTTTAAAGGGCATATACTGTACTGGGAAGGCAAAAAAGCCTTCAAAATATAATTGTTAGCAATCTTCTTGCCAATGGTCTTAAATTCATGTATTGTCTATTTTAGAAGCTTGCTGAAAGTTATTTGCCCTCAAATGATCTACATTTGGAGTAATGAGTGATTAAATCACAAATCATCAAAATGTTCGGCCCAAACATTTTGAGGATTTAATCATTAATCATTAATTACTCCATATATGGATCATTTGATGACAAATAACTTTCAGCAAGTTTCTAAAATAGACAATACATGAATTTAAGACCATTGGCATGAAGATTGCTAACAATTACATTTTGAATCCTTTTTTGCCTTCCCAGCACAGTATATGCCCTTTAAGTCCATACCTGCATGCACACAAATGTTATTGAGGCATGCAATGATTGTCAAGTACAGCCTTGGAGGCATCCTCTCTACACAATGTGATGGGTTATCAACAATGCACGCTACAATCCATGGAAATTTGTTTTCCCCTCTTCCTCGGAGCCGTCTCATTTCTATTTTTGTTTGCTGATGAGAATGTGTAAAGTACCAGTTCAGAAATGGTAAGGGGAGGATGACATGCACTGTAGAATGTTGTGATAGTTGTAGAAAATTGTGCAATTTTGCTATTTGGCCCATGCATTACTGATAGCTGCGTATATGAACGGGAATCACTCAAATGATGCAGTTTCTGCTTCATCCTTTTTCATTCCACTTATTTTGTGGCTATTTCAAGACCTAATGATAATACCTCAATATTACGGTAAGAGAATCTTATAAACTGCGTCCGCAAAACAGCCATAAATGTTGCACCTCGTGCATCGCGCTCTGGCATGTGATTCGGTAATCGCACCACTCGTATGGATTAGCAGAACATGTCACAATCGCGTGTTTGCTCTAGCTAGGTGGAGAGAATCCAGCTGTCCCAAACAGTGCAATATTATATTTTTTCCCCCGATGTATATGAATGGTGTTTTTAAAAGCTCGCTGAAAACTTCCTTACCGCAAAGGTAATCATAGGTCATGTTTATCATCTTTTCAGAATTTGAAATGCATTTCCAAAGGCCTTTCCAAAGTGTTTCCAAACGCGTTTAAAAAAACGGTGCGTTTATCAACTCAATCACCCAAGTCGAAAACCGGCCTTGTCACTGCGCAGCTCTACTGCACAGTTACGCGTGCACTGTAGTACAATAGTGTGCGATCGAGTGTGTTTTCTTGGCGTGGCGCGCGTGTTTTCAGAAATCGGGAACATGTGGTTTTAAGTCCTTTCAAAACAGCTTTGCGTTTATCTGTTTATCTCGCTTCTCTAAACGCGTTTCTTGCTCAAACGCGTTTAGGATTGCACAAATTTGCGTGTTTCAAAACAGCTTTCCGAACCCCATAATCAAAACACCTTTGCGTTTATCAACTCCCTGAAACGTGTTTAAAAAATTTAAACGCATTTGGAAACCTTAATTCTACCAAAAAAAGAGTTGATAAACACGCCCACAGTGGTGTCATCATGATTATATGAACGGGTCTACAGTGACACCAACAGCAGGACTGACAGAGCTGCACTGAAGTGAATGACTGCCTTCATTGTTCTCCTACAACGTCTGTCATGTTTAGACTGTAAACTGAAACTCCTATTTTCGGGCTTGTCTAAAAAAAACTGAAACAAGACAGATCACTGTGAAAACCCAATTGACCTGTTTACCAATTGTGGGATTTAGAAGTGTATATTTTCCCTATTCTATGCAATTGTGTGGCCTTGCTCTTCTGGGTGTGAAAATGAAGAAAGAACAATATTTAGTCCATGTTATGGAAGTTGGTGTTGTGTTTGATAACAGAATGGTAATGTTATACATCTAATATACACTGTAAACATCTTCATGTTAGTTATCCTAGCAACTGGATAAAGATAAATGTTTGTGCATATTCATTTGCTTTTGATTCATTTAAAATCCAACAGGCTTGTTATGAAAACAATCTTTTTGTCATTGACTAAACCAGTTTAGGCCAGCTTTTTCAGAATTGTGAAAAAGTATGTGATACTAGTACTCAAGGACAGAAAGGCATGTACTGTGTTCAAAAAGTCAGACACATGGAAAATATATGAATTAGGTGATTGTAACCTTTTGCTTCCAAGGGCATGCTTTGAAGCGTGTGATGAAGTGTTTATGTTGAGTACATCAGTTATGCATGCAGACATAAACAATTCAGCTGTACCTGTATGCTTGGCTACAGACCAGCCAATGTAACTACATCACAACAACATACTATGAATGTTTTGAATATTATGAATATGGTGCAATGTAAATTGTTGTTATGAATGTGGTGAATTCTATGTTGATACCAATGTTTATGAGAGGAACAGTGCTATAAGGAAGAGGAAGGGCTCCATGATTTTAATCTTAATTTTGATATAATATGGGTCAGCTCATTTGCAAGGCTCGTTCCTGTCTTTCTATTCCCATGCCCGCATGTTTTTAATGTAACGGTTTCCTCCCTTGTTTTATACATATGTTCCATAAGTATGTTCGTCATGTAATTTTTATGATAATGTATTATCCATGTTTCTATGCTGAGGCAAATTAATGAATTTGAACATGGTATGTACGGTTAAGCCGGAATTTATTGTAATGTAAACATAAGATCATGAAATCATGTCATGAAATCTTTTCTGGTTCCAAGATTTTTTTCTGACTTGTGTTTCATTCATTTTCACGATGGAGCATGCTATCCTTACTTCTACTGGGAATATGCCTAAAATGTCATGAATGTTTGAACTTTCCCCGAGAGCGATTCTACCGTGATTAGCATGCCTTAATCCTTTGCACAGCTATCCATTTCCTTTAAAGAGCGTGGAGCTGGGGTATGATTGAGGAGTCCCTTTAAAGCGTGTAACCCTGTCATCACCCTTGGGACCAAACATCCCTACTGTCCTGGGCCTTGTAATTTGGTTGAGAGAATTTCAGCGCTCGCTCCTGTCGCTCTCTCCCCACTCGCTTACTCCCTTGCTTGCTCACTTCGTACCCTGTACCTAGGCCCAACCAAGCCAAGCCAAGCAGCCAGGGCAAAATGAAAATGGAGAAGAGGAGATTCCTCCATAAATCATTCTAAAAGCTCCGTCAAGGTTTCCCAAATTTGCATTCACTCATGATAATGTGTCTTTTACTTTGACTTTCATGACCTGCAGTTGGGTCCTCAGACTCCGGGCCAGTTGACTGACTTTTTTTTTCGTCGCTGTTTTCCAAATCAGATTAATTTTTGGAGGGGTAGAATAGAAAGAATAAATAGAGCAAATGGTGATGAATTTGTTTGGTGAATGGTCTTTAAATAGGAATGCCTTATTGAATGATTTCAATGTGTAAGAGCAAAGGATGATTATTGCCTTGTGGATTGCATTTGCAAGCGTTTAGAAGTGTTATTATGGAATGGAATACTGTCTCTGGTTATGCAGCCTCATAACATTAGTGGCTATCCACCAGTGAATCCAAGTGAAAACATAAGCAAGTAACATATTGGAAGGAAGGATGAGAATCTTGGTGTTATAACCCCTTGGTCTTATTTTGATGTATTCATGTCATGGGCGTTTGTGATAGAATAGAGTTAATGTGCACTTTCAACGCGTCCCTATCATTCATGTTCCAATATTGTATCAGCCGATCACAAAATGTTTTGTGTGAAAGTTGCGAGAAGCACAGAATATACTCTTCATGTCTGCCTGTGTCTTCCTCAAACCTTCAGACCATACTGTATAATCCATTTAATTAGCTGTAATCCCTTTTAAAGCTGACTTGAGTGTAATTGTAGTTATATACAATGAGGATAAATACTGTGTTGTTCATCAGACAATATGGGTTTACATGTACATGAATGTAGATTCAGCCATCCCTGTCGGGGGCAAACCAGTCGCATACACCATACCCATTCTTGTGTACAATGATGGAGCTACAATGTATAATGAATGCATGCTTTGATCCTCCTGTTAATGCTCAAGTAGGCATGAATGACTGTAATGATAATACTGGCCAGTGAGCAATTTACATTAGCATTGGTATTACAAAGGATTGAATGCTTGACTTGTACATTTCCCTCTCTCACCTGCTATCATTGTGCTTTTGCATTAGTGCCCCCCTCCCCTAATATAGGCCTCATATTTTCCCCCCATCCCTTGTATTGTGATGGTAGTGGGACTCTGCAACATTGGGTTAGAGATGTCGATCTTCTTAGTACCATGCTACATACATGTACATAAAATCCATTGATTTAGTTCACAAACATTTGCACATTTGGTAATGAGAGGGTGAAGAGAATGAATAGCTTCTTCATATTCCCCTTCCAGTCTGGCTCTGTCTTATGCGGCTTCTCCTCTGGCCAAATTCTTGTAATATCAGGTTTTCATTCATTTATTATTTTTGTAAAAGTTTACCATAGATCTGAGACCCTGTCTCATAAAGAGTTGCGATTGAACTGAATCAAAAGCAAATCCAATCCCCTATCACTAATGTACAGAGTTACGATTGGTATCAGTCGCAAGTCAAGTTGAGTTGCAATCAAATGCAATTCTTTATAAAATAGGGCTCTGGTCACACTATGTACAAGAGTACAGCAAGGTCAATTGATATGGGAACGGCATTTGATGTGTTTTAAAGGTGACTACAAACAAATCAATCTGGATATAAAATGTGCATGATAGCTTCCCCAAGTAACGATGCATCTAAACTAGGCCTGAGTCGAATCGATTATTAAGCCGGTGTTCGATCGAAGAAGTCGAACTCCGATTTCGTTTTGATGAATTCGATGCATCGACGAAATTACCAAATTGACTAGAAAGCACAAAATCTTTTGTTTGATAGTCCTGTTATACACAATTTATCTTAATATTTTTTAATTAGTTTAATTTGCTTACTTGGTTCCTACTCTCTTTTGTGAGTTTTGAAGGTAGCACATCAAGAGAACGAACTGGTCGCTCGATGATCAAGCAGCTACTACATACTTGGCTTCTTTTCGTTCACTACTATATACCGCGCAATGCCACAACGAACACTTGTCTGTAGACTGTGTACAACGGATAGCATCGTGTGTTGTGAAAACCCGGAAACAGCACAGTGGCGATTGTGCGTAAGTTCGCTCATTAAGGCTCATTTGCATACACGCTGCCAACAGACTGGTAGAGCGCACAGAACTAGAATTTCGTTGGTAGAGCGTCTTTGTACAGCGATTCGGAGACCGCTGATTGGTGCATCGCGTAGATCATGTCATGACCACGTGGTCGCTAATCGATAGCGATAACGATATCTGGTCACGTTGTCCGAAACCCGGAAGCCAATTGACTTTGTGCACGTTACACGTTACAACTTACACGATGCCATATTGACGCTAATTCTTAAGATTTTGAC
Organism: Arbacia lixula; assembly: GCA_963669155.1. Lineage (NCBI taxonomy): Eukaryota > Metazoa > Echinodermata > Echinoidea > Arbacioida > Arbaciidae > Arbacia > Arbacia lixula. Next base: position 15,594,504 of record OZ022583.1, read on the forward strand.
GGAAAAGCAAGAAGTTATTGAAATTCGCTTACATGTGCGATATCGGTGAGAAAATAGATTCTCCGAAAATACCTTTCATAACTCATATAAAATAAAGGAAAGTGAAATTCTAGGTCGATTTTGATACGAGGTGATAGAGAATTGCACACTTATTTTGGTGGAATACTGTGTGGGGAAATGGAAGGATTGCACTGCGCATGCTTACTATATTTTCATTCATAAATTGGCTCTTGGCAGTGGCTGAATGACGTCATGTAATACGCAAAATGTACACGACCGCTGGCGTTCGCACTCCGCTATCCGTTGTACACAATTTGTTAATGTGCCGTCGATGCATCGATGTTCGATCGGCGCAAAGCCATCGAACACCGGTTTCTGAAAAAATCGATATGACTCAGGCTTAATCTAAACTATAAGTCTAACTTAATGAGGAGAAACGACATCCTGTGAGAGATAGGGAGACAAAAGAGTGTCTTCCTCTGATTAGATGTTGTAATTACCATTCCAGAAGAGCAGTGGAAGTCGGCAATGACAGGGTCTCACGGCAACATGACGTACATGTTTCCTAACAATAGCCCCATTCATATGTACCATAATCATGATAATACTCCTCTATACATGTCGGTAAGAAAAATTTCCAGCCAGCATCTAAAAACCCTGTTCATATACACAGAAAAACTCATAATATTGCAGTATTTTGGCCAGGTGGACTCTCTCCACACCCTTAGCAAAAGCAAACACGTGATGGTGACATAATTCTGCTAAGCCATACGAGTATTGCGATTAGCAAAACGCATGCCATAGCGCAATGCACAAGCTGCAATATTTATAGCCATTTTGTGGACGTAGTTTATAAGACTCACTTACCGCAATATTGCGGTATTTTTTACTCGGTCCCGATTCACAAAATAGCTGCAAAATAGCCTAAAAAAGGAGAAAGCAAATACAGCATTATTTGGGTGACTACCCTTCATATACACTACTGTACCGGCAAAATTGCAACAAACGTTGCGCTTATTTCGCAGATACGTGGCATATATGGACGGGGACAATGGTCGGTCTGGTGTGAGAGATTAGGGAGCTTTCGTTATAACCCCGCGGACGGAAACGAGATCAGTGAGCAATCTGTTCTCGCCGTCCGTCCGCGGCAATTCACACGCAGTTTCGCTAAAAGACAGAGAACGCGAACGGCGGTGCGTGTGACGTCATCTGGCACACCCCCTACCGAGCTTGTTCACAAAACAGCCGGTCGCACGTGCGATTTGCATTACATCATCTGTACGGGCGCTGATTGGCTGCTGTCCTCTACTCGTCAAGGACGAGAAATATCAGAATTCACGTTCTCGATTCCCCGCGCGGATTCCAGAGCGGGCGGTGGCGCATGCGCAGATCGATCTTGGTGTCGGATTACCGTACTGGAGCCCGTCCGTCCTCAAAACGAAAGCTCGCTATTGACAGGGAAGGAAGCCAGGAATCAGAGTCTGAAACAAAGGCATATCAGGTGGCCCATGTGGTCAACCAACGTCATGCCACCAAGCAGGAAGAAGGAGGAAGAAAAAGTCGGAAAGGACTCCATTTTTAAAGAGACACCTCACCCTCATAGATCATTGATGCTCATAAAAAGCAGCCAGAAAAAATAAGAGAAAAAGACTGGTGCAAGCTTCATAGAAATCTGATTTGAAATAAGAAAGATACAGATTTTTCCAATTTATATATACAACTGTAAAAAAAAGACAGATATATTGAAATGTGACTGTGATGTCATAGTTATGTAGAGCTCTCTGTGATTTTAAATATGTCATGACTTCAAGTAAGTGTTTTATAAAGTTCTCAAAGAATGGAAAACCACACATATACCAATGTACATGTAATGAACACTGGATTGAGCCTCAATTATCATCATTGGTTGCAAGGGGTGGAGATCAACCAAACTTGAAACTGAACTCTTCTAATTACCTCATTTAAATTTATATTAATGATTTAGCTTTTTATTTGCGTGTTGTCATCTTTCCTGCTTATACCTTACCCCTTACCCCCTCAATAACTTTTATTTTGTGATCATACTGTAAGAGTGTCTTTTCTTGCATTTCCCCCATCTTCCCCCATACAAAAAAAGATACAATGGGGGAGGGGAGAAACACAAACACAAAATCAGAATTGAGAAAAAAATGTGGCGCATACGTTCTCCTCCTGAACTTGGTGCATCCCAACTCCTTGGTGGACCTCCAAAGTTAGAAAATATAAAAAGTATTAATATTTTGTGATCATACTGTGAAATATCTTGACTTGTATTCCCCCCCCCCCCCCATGCACACAAACATAAGGGGGAGGAGGAGAAACACAAATCAGAATCAAGCAATGTGGCGTACCCATTTTCCCCCTGAAGTTGGTGCATTCCAACTCCCTAGTGCAACATCCCATCAAAGCTATAAAATATAGTGATGAATATTTTGTAATCATACTGTGAAGGTGTCTTATCTTGCACTTTCTCCTGCTGCCCCCCCCCCCCCCCCCATACATACAAACAGAAAGGGGAGGGGAGAAACACAAACAGAAATTCAGAATTGAGAAAGTAAAGTGGCTTATATATTCTCCCCCTGAACTTGGATGCATCCCAACTCCCTAGTGGACCATCTCTGCCTCCCTGCTGCAATTACTTGACTTTTAATTCGGTCAGCACACTCGGCCTTGAACCCAAGCGATCCGCAGTCCCCGCTCAGCGGCTCGGCTCAACTCGACTCGGCTCGGCAGGAATGGATGGAAAGGCAATTCGGGATCAGTTAACAAGCTGCAACAAGTCTGCCGAGACTCCCAGCCAGACCCTGTTGTGTAGTGGAGATGCAGTGATTGTACTTGTCAGACGCAGATCTCGCGGTCCATCGTCTAATAAGGCTGAATAGCAAGACTAGGTGTGTCCATGCATGATGGGAGAGAGGTGTAGTGGAGAAGCAGATGGTAGTCTTATCTTACCAGACATATGTTTTTAGGCAGTTGCACAAGTGTGTCTTTGCCTACAGACTAGCATGGTGAGAGAAGGCGTGTGAGCATGAACAGAGTTGAGATGAGATCTTATGCGAACTGAACCGGATGATGTCGTCCTATTTACACTTCACGGTCATTCTCAGCCAGAAATGTCCGACTTGTGGAGGAATAGTATCTTAACCCGTTGTGTACCAGATAAACTGCTGCTCTACAATCCGTTATTTGCTTTAGTCTTGCAAATCTTTTGTAAATATTGTGATTTTTGATGATTCACTTCAAAAAATACTTAAATATAGAAAAAAACTACTGCTCTATGGAAACTCTTTATGTTAATTGTAAAGGAAAATCATGTGAGTTTCATGAAGAATTACATGTGATAAAAAGTTCATAAGCACTCTGCTTCTCAGAACTAAATGGCAATATAGTTCCATAGCTGATGATATGTAGGACAAAGCTCAACACTGTTATATCCAAAGGCCTCCCACTGATATTGATTGTGCGGCTAGTATTCACCTGTAATTCGGAGCACAAATTTATTATTATTACTGGTACTATATCTTCTTTGTTCGCTTCATTAAAAAGCGCAAAACAATACAAAAATATAAAGCACATAATCGTACACAAAAAACCCTGCAGTTATAGTTTAGCAAGCATTTAAAAGAACTGAACATTTCCAGAGGTTGTGGCAAAATTATGCCTTTGCCTTTATCCACTCCCTGGAATACCCTTCTACATGTAGCTGATGTAATGTATTCGAACACAATTGGAAACATGCTCTCCTGCGTAAACACATTCATTGGCCGGGAACGGTAGTCAAAATGCTAATGCTAGACTGAAAACAAGCTGATCAATACGCCCACAGTAGGACAGGAGTGTGATTTCATTGTCAATATTCCCACTTTCCTAATTTCTCTGTAATTTCATTACTCTTGTTGAAGTAATCATGGGTCAATGTACCATCACTGTATTGAAATTGGTAAAGATCTTTGTGCATCTATACCTAGATGAAAATATATTGGTAACCATGGATACCAATCCATCATGCCAACATTTAGAGGGGTAGTGTTACACGTGAAGACAAATATATATTGATTTTCCTCAATGTGTTTCCTTTCCATAACTTTTACATGAAGAAAGAACAGTATCGTTGGATCATACAGAGAGCCATAGTGGTAGAATTACACATTAATGCCATTATCTATATTTCCCATCATATCACAATCTATATTTCCCATCATATCTTTTGCTTTCCTTTAATAGAGCAGCTTTACATGACAAATATCGCAGCCTCCCCACCACCACCATCACCACCACCACCACCCTTCCTCAATCCTTTTCATTCCATGTGCATACAAATAATTCATAATAGAAATCTTCCCCCGATGAGGAGACTAGGGGAATACTAACAAAACATGGCGCGAATCCTTTAATGATTGCTGCGTGCCCATCTTAGCGTGGCTGGGCTCTCCTCATCATCTCGCTCACTATTTACCGTCTGCTCTCCATTCCACTCTATTAATCCGTCCAATCAAATCGCATCGTCCACTGGAGTGCTTCCAGCAGTCGAGTCTCAAATTAGAGCTTTTTCGAGAGACCCCCCGCACGATCGAGGAATTAAAGTCCCCGGGAAGAATACACATTTGTCTGCTAAAGACCCGCCCGCGTCGAGCTGAGGCTTGCCGATTGGATGTTCGTTCATGTGGTGATTCTGCACATACACACACACATACACACATACACACATACACACATACACACATACACACATACACACTCACACACCAAAAAAAAAATTGAGAGAGGGTAGTGATGTAACCAATGTTGTCATGGTCGGCATGTCTGCAATTCTGTTCATTACGTGGTGTGTTGAACCACTACATGCTGGCTGGATGTTCATGGGTTAATTAATGTATCCTGTTTTATGGGGTAGTGCTTGCTCTAAGCCGGCTCCAATAGAGACGTGGTTTGTGTGGGAGGAAAACAATGGCAGTGGGTATGAATGTGTGTTATGCTCTGCCTGTGCCATAGCAAACTGTTTGAATGTTAGGAGAAATTATTAATCATTGTTAAAGAAGAATTGTCATGTTTGTATGCACGTACACTAAGTCGTACAGATGTGTGTCAGTATGTGAAGAATGCTCGTTCATTTCCACTTATTACACATTTCATTTGGAGAGTGAATGTTCCGCACAAAATACAGACACAAGGGAAATAAATAATTTGATGTTATAGTAACTTTTTTTATTGAGGAAAGGTTGCCAATATATCACAAATGATTTATGCAATATTTTTATCAATGTTAGCATGTTAAATTTGAGTAAAAAAACAATCACGCTTTTTGTCACGGAGATATCCAATTTGTATGAAGTCATGAATATAGCTCAATTAGCTGTAACTCAATGTTATGTGTGCATTTTATCATTAATAATACACACAACTCCCATTGAGCGCTATTTTATCTGGTTAACACATCCAGTGCCATGGTGTTTTACCATTGCTTGGCTGTGACTGGATATAAGCGAATGTATACATAAGACATCAGTGTTAGGGACTGATGTCCTTGCGCTACCCCGATGCACTGTGTAGCCAGTAGTGAGTCATAACCCTTTACTTTGTTATCGTCTCCGTACGGGAGCGTTCGGGTGCGAACCATGTCATGCCATGCCATGCCATGCGATGAGGGCCACGTTCTACAAGCTGCAGATATGAGCAAGAAGGGGGTGGGGCAGGGAGGGGGTGAAGCGGTGGCGTGGAAGGGGTGGGGATGGGGTAAGTGGAGGGTGGTGGGTGGGGAATGAGTTGAAGAGGAAGGGGAGAAAGAGGAGAGTGGTTTGAGAGGGAAGGGGTAAGAGGGCAAGGGAAGAGAATACCCAGATGTGTGTGTGTACAGGTTTGGTTAATAGACAGGACTGTGTAAGATAGGATGGGATGGGATGGGAGGAGGTGGAGGGGGGGGGGATGGTAGGAAGAGGACAATAGCAGATGTATGCTTTAGAGAGCGGGGAGTAAGAAAGAGGAAAGAATGACAAATGGAGAGAGTGAGAGCATGTGTCAAGAGAGAAACCATTCATAGAGAGAGAGAAAAAAAAACATCCACAGATGGTATGAGAGAAAAGGGAGAGTTGGAAATGATAGAGATAGACATATAAGGAGTATGGGATACTTGTTCAGAGAGAGAGAGAGAGAGAGTGAAATAAATAAATGTTACGTGCAAAAATTGTGATACATATTGGTTAAATGGAGAGAAAGGGGGGAAAGAGAGGGCTGGGGATGGGGATGGGGGGACAGTGGAAGAAAGCGAGAGAAATAGAAGAGTAGAGGGGGAAGGGGGAGAGAAAGATTGGGGAAGATGGGCAGGCATGAGAAAGATGAGACTGATTTTCCATGAGCCTCAGGATAACATATCGTGGATGTCTGCATATTACCGTACCTTGCTGCCATGGTGTGAAGTGGGCATGGAATATTTCCACATTTGAGCACCGCAGATCCCCTTCAAGGCACTGAAGTTATGCCATCTAAAAAAAGTTAAAACAAGTTAAAATTTTCAACCATTGTTATGATCGGATTCATGGGTTGATTCAAATGATATGATCTTCTTCATTCAACCAGAAAGACATTTCTTAAGGATATGTGCAGATGTTTTCCCCTAATAAAAAGTTAAAATTTCCAACCATTGTTATGATCGCATGTCACACATGTATGTAGCAAGAATTGGATGTGCATTAAATAATATCGAAACAGCTGATATCCCCCAAAACACAGATGTGATCATGAAAACAGAGGTGTTATGGTACCTACATGTCACTTACATGTGGTAGAAATAGAATTGTAGAAACACAGCCTGGAGTAATTGAGGACCTACATGTATAATCACCTGCTTAAATTGAAATATACACCCTTTTCCCTGGTAGGAGAGAAAGAAGTATCCATTGCCTTTTCTCTTGGTGTCCCCATTTCTACTAAATGTTGTCCCTTGAGATCCCTGCCCCCCACCCCCACTTCCCACCTTGCCCCCTCCCATATACTCACATGCCACCTCTTCCCATACCCCACCCCCTGCCCCCACCCCCATCCCCCCACCCCTACCCCCACCCCCTTGTTCCATTGACCCAGTTTTGAAGTACTGTAAAGAGCGCTCTTCATGTCAACTCTGTGTTGTCAAATACTACATACATGTCACAATCCATATCACTGTATGTATGTATGTACAGTCAAACCTGTCTTAGTGGCCACCTGTCTATAGTGGCCACTAAAATAATTCCCCCCGGAGAGAGATCATGTGTTAAAGAACCTGTCAATAGTAGCCACCTGTCTATAAAGGCCACAATTTTTGTTTCCCTTGGGTGGCCACTATAGACAGGTTTCACTCTATGTAGTCTCTCTATTGCTGTATTGGTGCATCTTTTCTGGAGCCGTCCTAGTAACATGTTGACAAATTCAAGAGGCACGTGTAGCAGTTTCTGAGCCACAATCTGCTGTTGTACACCTGATTAGTGAGATTTTGGGTGGACATGAATGCAAAATAAACTTTCCAAAAAAAAAAATCCCACACAAACATATTTGAGATCTGATTAGTCAGAGACAGTGTTTAAAAGTGGATATAAATGTACCACTAATTTCTTCTCTCATTATATGCCACTTGTGCGTTTTTGAATGAGAGATACACACAGAAAGGGTTTATTACCTTCAGAAACGTTTCTGACAACATCCAAGCCCAGTACTCAAAAGCTGTCATGAGCAGTCCGATTGCGATGTTTAATTCCTCGCATATAAGCAAACCTCACACACTGAGTTGTGGCCATTTAATATTGTGAGTATTTGTATGTTCCCCCTGTAATTGCGTTTTGCTTGCACATTTAGTGCAATACCGACTCTCATGTTCTCTATGAATTGCGTTTTACTTGCCTGTTTATTGCAGTATTGATTGCAATGACATTTTGATAAGTAATCAATGACACAAAAAAAGCAATTTGAGTCTCGCTTTGGCTAATGGCATCTGTGATAGCACCTCATGTGTATGATCAAATGAGTTGGTATTTTCCACACATGCTGGAATGGTGACTGGCTTGATGTATTCTATAGCATGCCTTGTATATAAATGGCTTCCAGATTGCCGTGTAATATCAAATTTCACAAGGAATATTACCACGTCAAATCAAGAAGGCATGGATTTGGAAGAGATTTACGATTCAGGGGAGTTATCAGTTTGATGTCAAAATCTTCACAAACAGAATCAAAAAGGATAATGATTTAAGAAAGAATCATATTTTCCAGATTGTTTTTTTTTCCCCCAAGATGGGTATCAGGTGTAATTCATAATAAGATTTTACAATAAGCTGTAGAAGAAATATTGGCAATAGGAGGAGAAGCATATTCCCAGGGCAATGATTGACCAGCAGATATACTCACACACGCACTCCCATCAACATGCCAGTCCATGGGAGAGGCTCAGCCATTAGGCATTGTGTGGGGGCATATCTGCGGTCATACTGTTCCTAGGTAACTTTCACTTTCTGACCATGGGGAGTAAATATGGACATTCCTTGCGCCATTTCCCATTTCCTGTCAAATTGGCTTCACAGCCTACCGGTACATGTAGTCTGAGCGCACGAACCTGTGTCACTTTTATCAGTGAGTGAGTCTGAATCAGTGTGTCTGAAATGTGGAGACTAGCTTGTATTTGTGTTTGTACATGAGACACAAGGAGCAAGCCAGGATGTAGTATTACTTCAAGGTATATCTGAGATGTTGTCACATTAGGGTCTATCAAAAGCCAGCAGAGTAGGTCTGATTCTCTTCTAACCAGTTAGGCATGTTGATGTTTATTGTTGACTTAAGTTTAATATGATATTACATTGATAAAAATGAAGTGAATGAACACTGAGAGTGTTAAGATTTATGATTGTAACAATACAAGTTAGCTTAAAGACAGCCCGTCCCTTTTTCAGATCACCACAAAACCATCGAAACATTGGCAAAAAATATAGAGAAGTGTTAGCAAGCTCTATATTCACAATTTGAAACTGATACGTAGTGTCAAATTCAAATAATGGGCGTAAATAACGTCTGATTAATAGTCTTTACCTCAGGCTCTAAGCTGTTTGTGTTGAAATATCTGCTTTATTGATTAATCTGTTTATTAAATTATAAAACGCATTATGAAAACAAATGTTCTATAGAAGGAATCATCTCCAAAGTATGGTAATAACTCATAAAATTAGGATTTCGCACACGCATAATAACGACATAGATACTGTAACAAAGACTAATACTTTTCTCGTAGTACGAAAAAAGTCGGTTTGAAATTTAACGGCTGAAATTTTTTACATATACAGAAAGCTTCAACATGCTATATTCTCAGAAATGGTCTTGAATCACACTTTCTTCAATTTACGATCGTGATAGACGATTTCAAATTTTAAGCTTGCAAAAGGGACGGACAATCTTTAATATAGCCTTATTACAAAATAAAGACTCTACACATATCCTGTGTTCAAGGTATGTGAATTTGATATTTGGTTCTTACAAATAGTGTACAGACTGTCAAAAAGTACTAAGTGATTCTCGGCATGCTTTGCAGGTAGTTTAACTATGAATCTTTATTTCATCCCAATGATCTTATTTTTCTGTACCATCTTCTAGAATGTAATGTCGTGTGGAGAGAAGTTTAAAGATGAACTATGGTCCCAAAATAAGTTGCTCTCAAAAGAAGCAGAGCAAAAATAGTTTGAGGATCTTTAGACAAATAATACAAAAGGAAGTTATGAATGTTTTAATGATATGAAGATTGACTTTTTGGGGAGGCAAATTGGCAACTTGGTCTTCAGGTTGTGATGTCACAGGTGTACTTGCTTGCTGTCGTATTGCCTGCACACACACATACACAAACATACACCCATACTTGTACACACATATATACACAAGAATACACACATACACTTTACATATACATATACACAAGTATACACACATACATTTACATATATACATATTCAAGTATACATACATATACACACAAACAAAATACACACAGGGAACTACACATAAATACATATACCAGGCATACACACAGGGAGCGAAGCTGAATAAAAATAGAGTAAGTGTGACACGCATGGAGTGTTGACACGCCGAACGCTGTGCCAACCATTTTTGTTAGCTCTCTCAAGTATTCATAACAGGCCCGGGTTCAAGTTTGCTGTCACTCCTGGAGTGGACTACACACAGCGGACTACAAAACTCCTGCAGCTACTTGGCAGCAAATGACCTGCAGTGGCAGCGCGTTCACACACAGTGAAAGGGGTCCGAGTAACAGCTGGAGTGAAGTGTTCACATTGAGAGATGAATATGTGTATAATGCTAGCATTAAGTACTAAAGAGTGGGAAAGCATTTATCAGGAGTATAACTCCCATACCACACAGCAGATAAACTACGACAGTGTAGGTGCGTCTTCATTAGCTCGAGCTGGGCAAAATAGCGAGCTTGTTCTGATCCGGCTAGCTAGCCAGATCACGAAATAGCTAGCTATTTGCGTCTTCATTAGCCAGATCAGGCAAAATAGCGAGCTATTTGGTCGAGAAAATTTCCCAAGAAATCTTGGGCTAGATGGAACTAGCTCGAGCTAGTTCGCGAAATAGCTCGAGCTAGTTCGGAGCGTCTTCATTAGCCCGAAAATTTCTCGATCCCGGCATGCATCAGCGCCCACGAGGCATTGTTTACGTAATAGGTTTTTACATGTGCGTGAATGCGAGCTCACAACCGAAGCCATGCGGTCATGGCCTATTCCTGTCGCACACTGCTGGTATGTGCGAAACTCGGGATAATTTATGCAACCCGAGCTCGAGCTTACGTATCCCGAGTTTCGAGCTAATGAAGACGCGATTGCAACTTCAGGCTAGTTCCCTGGATCAGAAAAATAGCTCGCTATTTCGTCTGATCGGGCTAATGAAGACGCACCTTGTGTTTAGCCAGAACATGGACCGTACTTCATAAACATGGTCGGAATAAGAGGGATCTCAATGACAAGTGAAGTGGTGTGTTCAGGTTGAGATTTTAATATGCCTGGAACACAGGCATTGAGTACTGAAGGTTGTACATTATGAGGAAAGAGTGGTGGGGATTGCTCTCAAGCTCTTATAGCTGTAATGCACTTCACAGCAGATTAACCGTGACAGTTTTTAGTAGGGATAAGAGGGATCTGCGTGATGTGTTCACTTTAGCCCCGTTCATATACCATACACCGCTATTATTACCGATGCACATCGGTAAGCAGGTTTCCAGCGAGCCGCAAAAGCACTGTTCATATACACCCCCAAAAACCGTAATGTTGCGGTGTTTTGGACATCTGGACTTTCTCCAAACCAATGGTGACATGCTCCGCTCAGTCGTACGAGCGGTGGGATTAGCGACCCACATGCCAGAGCGCGATGCAGAAGGCGCAACATTTACGCCTATTTTGCGGACGCAGTTTATAAGATTCGCTTACCGCAATATTGCGGTATTATTACTAGGTCTCGATCCGCGAAAAAGCCGCAAAATAAGCGCAAAAAAGGAGGAAGCAAATACCGCATTATTTGAGCGATTCCCGTTCATATACGCAGCTATCGGTAATGCATCGGCAAGATTGCCGCAAATGTTGCGCCTTTTTCGCGGATAGGCGGTGTATATGAACGGGGTTTTTGGGATATTACTGCGTTTGAATTCTTACATGCTCATGTCATGTTAGCGTGTATAGATTTGGACAGTGGGACATATCTTAAAGTTGCTCATATGGTTGGACAAAAACTGCTGTAGGTACCCCGTTGCCAGTTACAGCTTATTGAGTGAAGTGATCACATTGAGAAGTGCTGTCATTAGAAAGACGAGAGAGGTTATTGATCGGGATGAAACTGGTGGATGCTTTCCAATCACTTTTACTGAAATTCCTCCAGCTGTTCTGCAGCAGCTGAAATCATGTGATATGCAAAGGTCATGCTGTTACAGCTTCAAATGTTGTACTTCTGTTACAGTGTATATTTTGCTAAGGATGTCTCGAAGATGTTGAGTTGGTTATTTAGATTTCAGGTGACACAAAATTGCTTGACTTAAGCATTCATTCATTCATCATCCATCACTCATCACTTTCCAGTGTGTAGTTGGAGTGTCATTGTCATTGAATTCTTAGTAGTAATTAAGCGATTTCAACTTATTCTGTATTTCATGCTTTGATAAGGAACTAAAATAAAAGTATTGCGAAAGTCCTCCTGTAAATATAAGTATTTAGATTTCTTACGTTCTCCTTCTTCCTCTTCTCCTTCCTCTTCTCTTTCTCCTTTTGATTCCCCTTTTGATCCTCCTTTCGATTCTCCTTTCGATTCTCCAATCGATTCTTCTTTCTTGTTTTCTTTCTTTTTATTTGTTCTCTTCTTCCTCCTTTTCTTCCTTCTCTTCTTTCTCTTCTCTCTTTCCTCTCTTCTCCTTCTCCTTCTCCTTCTCCTCATCCTTCTTTCTCCTTATCCTTATTTTTGCCTTATAATACAATCTAGTAAATACATGTAGGCCTGCTATGCTAGAGCTTTTCCTTAAAACACATACCCAATGATTGTGTTAAGACATCCCCACCTTGAAAGCATTTCAATTTCACACACACAGACAGATAGATCTCTGCCACACCCCTTACTCTCCAGAAGCCCTACAAATGCCACTTCAAATACATCTTCATCAGGCAGAACTTTGCGAAATAGCCCGATAGCCTGAGAATTAAGCCGAAATCCTGAAGCTGCATTTGCATCAGCTCATTAAAAGAGCTTGCTATTCTACCCGTTCGCATGGGAGCTTATACCCTTAAGTCCCTGGGTGCCCCCGTTACATGTGCGGTTACATGCGATGTGCTCATGTTGTATGTGTGCATGACAGCTCATGCAATGAACTTGACAAGCTCTCCATTGTGAGTTCAAACTAAATGGAGATGGACATTTGGATATTGCCCATGATTTTTTCTGGAAGATTTCCCCACTGATAATTGCGTGATATTTGTGTGCTGATTGGGGAAAGAGTGCGTTATTCTGTAATTGGGCTACATGTTCATGAAAGCTTACTAGCCTAGTTGGGTGCTAAAACCGCACATCAGCTGAATGTTCTTCAGTAATTAACTAGGCTTTGCAAGGTTTCATGAATATGGCTCTTGTGATATTTTTCTGGAAGACTTTGACATGAGAAAAGGCATGTTATTTGTGTTCTTCAGTAATTAACTAGGCTTAGCAAGGTTTCATGAATATGGCTCTTGTGATATTTTTCTGGAAGACTTTGACAGGAGAAAAGCATGTTATTTGCGTTAAGTAGCAAACAGTGCATTTTCTTTTTATAAATGGGGCTTTTTTCCTTAATGATCAAATAGACTGTGATCACATTGACTTTGTTCCTTATTGACAATGTGATTACAGACGTTTTAGTTGTGTCCTTTCCCTCACAATAAGAACGCACCCTCAGTGTTTCCACCCCATTGGTTGCCTTTCACCCTGTGTGTAAATATATCAGTGACATACCATCAATATTGTTGAGCTCTGCCAGTCACTGAAAGTTCTCATTCCTCTGCTTCCTGCTCCGTGAAATACACACACATACCATTGAGAAGCATTCCGTCCGGTAGATAGCGAGTTAATGAACGAGAGTGCGTGTGCAGGCACGTCACATGCCGCATAGCATACATGTTATTCAAATGGTGTGTAACGAGTATGCGAGAAACGTAGGCAGGGGAGAGCAGTCTAAACAAGCCCAGTAGAGCGACTAGGGCGGGAGCCACTTGGCTGTGAATAATTTATGAGTGATAGGTGTTTGATATGACTTGATGGATTCCAATGAAGGTGTGTTGTCATTTTCTTGACCTGGGTCTTGCAGAGAAATTTATGGAGTGGATTTTCTGTTAGTACAGCCCTCTCTCTTTCTCACCCCCCTCTCTCTCTCTCTCTCTCTCTCTCTCTCTCTCTCTCTCACTCTCTGTCTGTCTTGCCTGTCTTGCTGTTGTTCCTTCCTCTCTCTCCCTGTAAGCTACTCCTTGTCTCTCCCTCTCCTTTACTCTCCATATCTCTCGTTTACTCTCTGTTACTCTCTCTAGCTTTTTGTTCTTTCTCTCCTTTTTCTCCTTTTTGTCCTTTTCTCAACTTTCTCTCCTTTTCTCTCTTTTTCTTTTTCTTTCTCTTTCCTATATCTCTCTCTCCCTCTCACCCTCTCTCCCTCTCTCCCTCTCTCCCTCTCTCCCTTTCTCCTTCTTTCCCTCCCTCACCATTTCTCCTATATCCAACAAAAAAGGAAGAAAAATAAGGATACAAACACCTCTAGTGCTCGTATACTCTTTGCAAGCATGTGCGTCATAAGTAAAGTTCATCGTTGATACACAGATTGTTCCTTCTGTCGACTTGCAGACGATGGGTACACATACTCGGTTGATACTTGCGTTGATTCACATTTCTAAGCCAGACATGTAGACCTTCAGCAGATTTGTGTATTCATCTTAACCCCTTTGGATGTCTATTTGTGTCATTAATAAGGCTGTATTGTGTAAGATTGTTTCATAAGCTTAGCTGATGCTCAAGAAAGGTGGTTATTGGCTAATCCTATATGCTGCATGTGCCAATTGTTTTGGCCATCCCATTTTAAACACTTTATAGTTTTAGCTGCACGTCTTATTCATTGATCATCAACAGTGCTGGACAAGTTTTTGTTATCTAAAAGAAGTCAGCAGATTCAGTTATGTCCTTTCACTTAGCTTATTTTTTTGATGAACCGTAACTATTCATACACATATTTTGCTAAAAAAAGGTATACTGCTGTTTCCTGCCGAGTTTCATGACTTTTGCAAATAAGACACCCTGTCTTTCAAACGTGTGATCATGAGATGTTCTTCAATGGTTATTGATATTGACAGTTAGGTAAGGCTTGTATTAAGGGTAAGGGTTATTTCATAATGTTCTTAATAAGCTCAATATTTAAGGGTAGTTAAAAAGATAGCGTTTGCAGGGGAAAGGAAATTATACCAAATAGGAGTAGACCCAGTGGCTGTAAACCTTGTTTATGGCCAATTATGAATGTAATTTATCTGGTTATGGTGACAGTTACATGGTTATTCTAGTTTCTACCTTTCTTGTTGATAGTGTCAATATGCTTTATTGAAATTGACTCAATAATCAGTCTTGTGAAAGGTGTGACCAAAGGTGAAGTAAGGAGCAGAAACATTTTCAATTTTGATAGCACTATTAGCTTGTTTCTCTCCATAAAGAAAATGAAAGTAACCTCGAGCAGGTAACAGGATTAAAGAGGTAATAGAGATCATTTTCTTCTCAGTTGGAACTGTAAGACTGTCTTGAGTGCAGTATTTCCCTACAGTATGTTTGTCTTCTTGTTCTTTTGCTGGGAAGTAGAGCGTAGAAAAGCAAATAATCAGAAGCTTAAAAGAAGAATGAAGACAACTTGTTATTCAGTGCATTCGCACCCTCCATTTAAACCTGTTATAAAGGTCAGTCTGAAATGGGATCAGGAAGTCATGTTTTCTGCAAAGCTGTTTGTGCAATGACATGCAAA
Source organism: Arbacia lixula (assembly GCA_963669155.1). Lineage (NCBI taxonomy): Eukaryota > Metazoa > Echinodermata > Echinoidea > Arbacioida > Arbaciidae > Arbacia > Arbacia lixula. The sequence continues at coordinate 15,610,039 of OZ022583.1, forward strand.
CTGCTTTGAAGGGATTCAAGTTGGGCGGTCTTTACAGACAGGTGGTCTTTGTAGACAGTTCTGACATAATTTGTAAGCAACTGCAATTGATTAAAACATCATTAGTGGAAAACAAAACAAGCAGTCTTTATGGACATGTGGTTTTTATAGACAGGTGCACTGACATGCAAACTGCTCTAGAGGGATCCAAGTGGGGCGGCCTTTACAGATAGGTGGTCTTTGTAGATAGGTAGCGTTTGCAAATAGTTCTGACTGTATTCTTAAGCAACATGGTAAGGCTCAAGTAAGAATTCCAGCGCAGTCCGATAAGCACACACACTCTGATATCCAGGATGGCTCTCTCTCCCACAATGCTTTTAACTCTCGGTGGCCAGGGTAATCGAGGTTTGTGGCTTCGAGAGAGCGGGCGGCCCTCTTTGTGTGCTTTGACTCACGCAAATAAGGCGCTCAGATTTCGCTGCTTCACTTGTGCCAGATATCCGAGAAATGAAACATAATATTCCACCAAGCATTCCCAGATTCATTATGCACATGTATGCATAAACATATAGACAGACACACACGTTTACGCACAGACAAACGGACGGACCGATGGCGGCCCAGACAGAGGGAAATAGGTGGAAGATGAAGAAGCAAAACAAGTGTGTAATGCTAAATTGATTATGCTTTAAGCCCCTGGGTGTGATATTTTAAGTGGTTTGAGGGATCGTGCCAAACTGCGCAGCAGAGAGCCCCAGACAGCCGATGCTCATTTTATTAAAAAAAAAACACCAAACGCTTGGATCGATGTGTGCCTGCACTCCACGGTTCGTCCCCGTACATCACCACGGCTCGCACAACACCTTAATTTAATCAGGGGATCGAGTATTAGGGGGAGTGATATCAAACCCAAGAACAAAGGAAAGACGCTGAGCTCCCTGGTGTATATATAAGATATTTGTGTAAGACAACATTCATAGAAAGTCATTATTATCTCTTCCCTAATATAGTTGTGTTTAACATATGAATGCTATCTGCAAGTATTGCAGCTCTGTTACAATAGATCAACTATTCCCTGCCACGATTGGGAAATATCTTTGCATGCATATAGTGTTGCGACATTTACAATGCAGATATTGCGATTGTTGTACTGCAATGTTATTCATATCAATATAACTCACAGATTATGTTTTATTCTTGATAAATGGCATTGGATTGAATATTGAGGTGACGTCATCTTTTCAGCGGGGAATACTACATGTATATTGTCAAACATTTTAATCAAGACAATATATCGAAGGAAATCAAATTGAAAAATCAAAATTATGCAAGCATGTTTATAGAGCGCAGTAACATGGAGCACTGTATAATGTATGTTTTCTCCCTGTATTGTTGCGTGTGTATACCGTTACAGTAATTGGCGCATAGTGTGATTGGCATTGTATGGTACATCTACTCTCCTCCCACATCTGTGCTTGGAAGTAACCTGGGTCTCAATTGCGAAAAGAACAGTTTACGAAAAAAAAGTCTGTGAATCCATTCTCCGTGACTATATCTGCATGTGAACATACTTTGATTGTGAGTGTTTTTCACGGGATTGCCTGTAATAAATCATTGAAGTGAGTATGAAATGTGATTTGAGTGTCAGTTATGTCAGTGTATTCAAATACTCTCAGAGTTAAGTATACCGACAACGGAGCATGCCTGCAGAGAAATGAGGCGTGACGGCATTATGTCAAGTTTGCCTTGTTATCTTTTCCCTATTATATGAATTGGATCAAATATGCAGAGATACATGTATTTGGATTGTATGAATTGTAGCTGATTTTCAGCATGTTTACGAATAGCTATCCTGCCCTCTCAGTACCATACATGTCGGTGCATAATTTTATATTGCAAATCTATGCGGGTTAAACTGCTTGGTACCAGGACCATTAAACAGAGATAATGTGATCAGTCATCAGTGTAACTGATATTGATCAGTATAAACACATCAAATATAAAAGTGCATGGATTTCTTGTGCAAACATGTGATGTTGATATTTTGTACCTTTTGCACATTATCACTAGACAAGAAACACATCAAGATGGAAATCACCATAGTCTGTTTGTTTTCAACTTGATGTCGGGATAAATCCCTATTTTTATGGTCTCAAAAAGGGTAATACTACTGATCTGTTTATTCTTTTAGACAGCACTAACATAGAGATTGATCAGTCATTGTTAAGCACAGATATGGAGGACAACTTGTACAAGATGTCCACTTGTCAAGAGCAACTCTGCCCTACTTTACAAAAGAGAGCAAGTCATGATTCACTCAAATTTTGAACAATATATTGACTATTTATTAATATATACATGTATATATTCTATCAATCATTTGTGAAGGATTGGGCCAAATAAGATCTGTTATCCTGTTGAAGAGTCTCTAAATAATGCAAATCTCATTCCCATTGATATTTTATGATGTGTCAGAAAGTGGGAAAAGACATCCTTTTCTCCCAGGTTCCCCCCTGCAAGATGACTCATTTGTGCTAGACTTGCCAAGTTTAAAGGAGATGATTGTCCAATGAAATATGAGCCTTAGCACTGACGAGTGAATCATAAGGAGTTGGCCAATCAGGTGTTTCCACCAGCACCAGATTTCACTTAAACAACAACAAGACTTGAGAAGATGTAAATAAATGTAAATGCCCCCCCCCCCTCAAAAAAAAAAAAAGCATGAAGAAAAAAGGAAAGAAAACAATGAATAAACAAAAATTCATTTATACTCTTTTCACTCTTTCCTTTTCAAATATCCTGAAAGAATACAACTATATGGTGTTACCGAAAAGTGTTTATCTTTTTCTAAAAAGTATTTATTCAAACCATCAGTGATTGCGGGGTATAAAAAGAGATGAGTTATTTTTCTGATGCAGGAAAGAGATTGAACGTTCATATCAAGGATTGATAACCGCACTGCGGAGTGAAGTGGTTGTAGTGATGAGAGCGTGGTACACAAACCCATTTTTGTCTGGACACGCGCACAATGAGAGTGTCAACAGATGGCTCATCTTCGTCAAGTGTCCTTCGGCCCGCGGAATCAAACAACATTTGCGATATTCTGCCGCTGACTTAATGAATCAGATAACATCGCGTTTTGCCTGTTTGTCTGTCTGTGATTGAGGCGGTGTTTGGCTTGCATGAGTACTTGAAGAAATGATGGAGAAAGAGGAAGAGAGACAGAGACAGAGGGGGGAAATGAGAAGAGGAGAAAGGAAAACCAGAAGGAAGTAGACATTAATCATTTGTACATAATACTAATATTGTGATTCATTGAATTATGTTAATTTATCATTTGCACAATGAAAGTGGATCATTTCCTAAATATTCCTTTATTTTTGTGTGTGTGCAAATTTGCCCACAGGCCTATAATCATTCACAATGCCTTGATAACTTTGAGGAGATGAATTCAAAGAAGTTGATTATCATGAAGATGTGAAATAAAGGTCTGATTTTCTAGACTACACAACTCAAGGGAGATGGATACACATCCTCAAGCAAGGGCTTGTACACTACCACATATCTTCTGCTCTACTACACTGTAGTCTCACTCCCATACATTTTATTCAACACTCTCCACTGATCAACAGAAAAGAAAAGTGTTCACATGTTCTAAAAGTGCACTCTGTTACTTATGTGATTGGGTAAGATGAAAGTCACATGTCTGCAATCAAGACTACTACTCTCTCTCTCTTTCTCTGCTCCTTCCAGTGTTCAATAATCCCCCATGCATTCATCATGACAGTGACCCTTGGCCTTTATGAGGTCAAAGGTCTCACAGAGGTTAGCCTGTGTTGATAAGCAGGCATGAGTGAGTTGAGAAAGGTAGAATGGCTCTCATTCTTGTTGTTATTTATTTAGGTGGAGGGATTGGGGGTGGGGATAGGGGAGTTTTGTCTGTTCAAGTGGTGTGAATGGAGAGTTGGTTGTATCCCTGAGTCCAGGCAAAGTGTTGTTACTATTTTTAACTCTCTCATTACCATTGGCATGAAGATGTGTACTGGTAGTGAGCCAATGAGGTTCCAAGGCCTGGTAATGTCATTCAATATGTAATGCACACATTAAATCAGGTTTAAATGTAAACAAAATCCTAGAAAAGAACAGACGAAAACAGGAGAGGTAGACACACATTGCTGTGAAGTCACTGAAGTTAAACGGGCCATATTTCTATATCGTACATGTAGATCTAGAATCATAGGAACATGCAATTATTGCAGCTCACAGCTCATTGTAGTTATAATTATTATAAAGGTATAAACATATATGTAACTTGGTGTCAGTCTGATGAAATCATCATATAATCAATGGGCTTGAAGGGAAGACTAGCAGTTAGGGAGGGCGGAGGGAGGAGGGAATGTGATGCTGTCAGTAAGAATGTCAATTACAACATGGGTGGCTTCCTCACATTGACACAATGCATTCCCTCTGCTGTCAACATGTCAGCCTGTCAGTGGAGCTAGCTTCACTTCAATGTGTTAGCTTGATGAAAGTTCACCTGGCTAGGGGGGGGGGGGGGGGGGGGGTTCATGACAACGTTTATGCAGTGCTAAGTTGGTAAAGCACAGTTCCAGGTCCCAATCCTGCTTAATTTATGCCCCTTTTTCATTTTTCTGCATCAATTTAAGCGCAGTGTATATTCAAGCTAGGATATGAATAGTTGCTTATCCATACATGCTGGTATAGAGCCAAGCTAATGCTCATATAGAGCTGGAATTAGACTTGTCATTGTTTGTGAGAAACCCAGGCCTAATTTCTTGTTGGCATTTCATTGGTGCCATTTAAGAGGCTGGAAAGTGGAATGGCATGATTATTGTGTGTGATAAAAAAAAACACCCTTTTTCAAACATCATAGGTAGGTAAAAATGAGATAGAAATAGAAGAACTTGTTTGTCAGGTGGAAATTAAACTTGGAGTGTTTACATGTTTTCAAGTAAGATTGAGTCATTCAAAACAAAATCTTATTAAGCATTAAGAGTCCTACAGCAATGTTGCAGAGACTACAGGCAAGAATATATATTTTCACTCTTTATGATCTTCCTGCTGTCTGATTGTTAGCTAGATGGATTATGCAGATCTTCTAGTTATGTCTAGTCTAGTCGAAGGAAGTTCATGAATGTGTAGAAGAGGGAGGATATAAAATACGTGTTCGGTATAACTGTGTTCTATCATTCTACTCATACCAAATTTCAAAATCATTATTCTGAAATGAACACTTTTGTGCTGTATGTGAATTAATATGCCCACCCTTCACCCCCACCCTTTACTCCCCACCCTCTTTACCCACTCTCTCCCGCGGTTCCCACCCCCTCCCACTGCCCTTCCCCTCTTCCCCCAACTTCCCTTCCTCCTCCATTCACTCCCAAAGTATCCCCCACCCTTCACCCCTACTGTCCCCATCTTCTTCCCCCACTCGCTCCACCCTCCACCCCTACTTAGCTCCCCCTTCACTCACTCTCCCTCTTCGCCACTCTCCCCATTCTCCCCCACTCTCATTACTCCTAACCCCCACTCTCCCCCTCCCTTTCTCCTCCCTCCCACTCTCCCCCCTCCCTTTCTACCCCCCTCTCCCCCTCCCTTTCTCCTCCCTCCCTTTCTACCCCCCTCTCCCCCTCCCTTTCTCCCCCCCACTCTCCCCCACTCTTCCAACCAATCACTCCCACTCTCTCCACCCTCCACCCTCCACCCTCCACCCCCATCCCTCACCCACCCTCTTCACTCCCACTATCTCCACCCTCCACCCCCATCCCTCACCCACCCTCTTCACTCCCACTCAGCTCCCATGTGGTAGTCGGCTCAAATCAGATGAAATGCCAGGAACATTCATCTTCAGAATGCGTGAAGTGACTTGGAAGTCGCGCCGAGCTGTGATTCCTCAAATTGCATATTTCACTCTTAATTTCTCCCAGTCTATTGATCCTGCCTGGAACGTGTGAGCTTGATCTGTACCAGATCATTGAACTTCAATACCTGAAGTGAAGCCTGCAATGTGATTACAAGTAGCACTTACATGCAGAGTATGATGTACTTGAAACAATCACAATATTCTTTATTGTTTTGCCTCACTGTGATTCAAGAATGCTCTTTTCACAGAATAATGCATACCAATAATAACATACAAAGCCATTGTCTATTTGCCATTCCAGGTTTTTGTTTAACTGCTGTCTACATAATTCCAATACATAGTTTGCTGTGTGATTTTAGAAAGTGGTTAGTTAATATATATGTTGTCTCACATTGTTTTAACTGAAGTACTTTTTAATGTTTGTTTAAAGAGCAAGCATTAAAAAAGATGTGTTGTACATGTATGTGAAGAAGTGACTATAGCTTTATGGCAAACCATTTAATGTTCCTCCATTGTAATATAGGCAATTAACATAAGTACATATTTTTTTTGCAAATTAGTGGGCTATTTTGAAAATATAGACCATTTAGCCAAATAGCCCATCTTCTTACTGTATGGTATACGAGTTTGCAATTTTGTTGGCATGAAGTAGCATATATTTTCTCTTGTACTTTTAACATGGCATCAAGGCAGATGGAAAAAAAATGATTGCTCCTGAAACATTTTAGAATTTAACCGTAAATTTACATGTGCATTTTATAAGAGGGATCACTCGTATTGCCAGGCTTTTACCAGGGAGAAAGACATTCTTTGTTAAACTTCATACATGTATCTACTTATGTAGGGGAAACTGAAAGTAGACTGCGCCATATTTTGAATTTCCTCGTCAGATTTTTATCAAAGCTTTGCTCAGTAGGAAGCTGCATGTGCCAACATTGATCACTGCGTATTGATGTAGAAATGCTGAAAGAAACCAGCATATCATGTACCTTTGACTTGTGACCTTACTACAACAACCATGACCTTTCACAACATGTTATAAAGCATCATAGTGTAGTCATTGTTCATCCTTTTGCAAGAAAAGTTGATTTCATCATCTGGCAGGTACTTCAAAGGGTATTGCAAATTATGTGTTTGTTTAATGTGTGTTTGTTGATGTGTGCTTGTTTATGTGTTCATCCACAAATCACCCATTCATTGAATAGATGTTTATCTATTTGATTTGACATTGTTGCAGTAAAATGTTCATTAATTTGCTATATTTATTTATTCATTAATTCAATCAAAAATCAATTCCTACAATCAATAAATCTTTACTTTTTTCACACAGTTCATGTAAACTGACATTCTTTGAACTAACCAGTGGATCCCATTCTTGTTCTATCTTGACAGAATGAAGGAAAAACCAAAGGAAAGCAGAAGAGCAGATCAAGAAGTCTGGAGGATAGCACAAACACAGACCACAGGGGAAGGTCCAAATGGCAGAAGGAAAGAAGGAAGAAGGTAGGAAAGAAAGAGGATGGAATGAAGAGTGTGTGCTTAGTGCTGCATCTACAGTTTGATTTGTTAAGAGCAGGGGCCTATTGCATAAAACCACTTATGTTAATTCTGCCATCAATGGTAACTGCCATAGTCATATTGCTGGATAGCCAATCAAAGTCAAGGTTTCCATAGAAGCTGCCACTGGGAGCAAGGTTACTATCATTGGTATGTTTTATGCAATGGGGCCCAGTCTTTATCTGAATGCTACATGAGATGGTTAAAAAAGGTGTGCATGCTTTTTTATGTTCATATCATCGAAGCGATTACTCTACTTCGTTGTTCATGTGATAGACATATATCGACTTGATGTGGCATTGAAGGGATTCATGAAGACATTCATGTAAAAGCCAAAAGTGCAGGAGAAATGGTGAGAGTAGACACTCTCTGCTGTATTTGCTTTGAGACAAAAAGGGTTATGAATACATGAATACTCTTGAAAGGTCACAGTGTCAACGAAAAACATTAGTGATGGAATATGCAGTGGCTATTTACTATTTGCTGTTGCCAATTTGCTGTTGCCAATTTAATGAGGTGCAGAAGTGAGAGCCTTAAGGGTGTGTGACTGTGCATTGTATCATGCTAGAGCCACTTAGTGTGGAAGGAAATTGAATATTTCTAAATTAATTCAGATTTTGTGCATTCGATTGCGAGTGTGATTCGTGGTGTTCAGCGTTTTTTCCCATCTGAATGGTTATTTCTTCAAATTTGTAACAAAAAGATGGAGAGCAATTCAATGGACTGTGTGGGGAGAAAAATTATGTCCATTGGAATAGACTATGGAATGTAGCTATGGATCTCTAATATCTTATTTTTGCACCAAAAATGCACACTAATCCTATAGGACAGCAGTATGGTGGGTACTGGAGGGTCAGAAGTTATTCTTATGGCTGAGCAAAATGTGTTATTGTGTGTGTGTGTGTGTGTGTGTGTGTGTGTGTGTGTGTTGAAACCATTACCAGCGCTCCCCCCTCTGCTTCACGCAGGGACAGGATGTGAAATTAACTCGTCAATCAGAATGCAGCGAAACTGCCGAGTTGGGGAACCACGTTTTTTTTTTGTGAGAGAAAATGTTTGATGCCATTGTGTGATGCTCCATCTTTATGTATATAACATATCAGACAGAGGGACACAGGTGTTGCAAGACTAGGGTGTTTTTTTTTTATGCTTTGGGCGTCTGAAACATGCAAATCCGTTTTAACCCAAAGATGAAGAAAATATTAAAGAGTGTGCTTAATAAGGGCATTGTGGGCATTAAATTCCCAAAGAGTGGAAATAAAAGAACAATGAAAAATAAGGTTCAGTTATTTTGCCATCTCTGTACCGAGGTTTCCCAGCATTGCATAAATTCCTTCACAAATGTTCATATAATTTAATACAACCCTGAATACATGCCCTTTAACTATCTTATTGCCAAACCAGGAAAAGCCCAAAGACTTATAATGCGTTTCATGCACATATTGTACTGAGAGGATTAAAGATCACAGCTCTCTCCTCTATTTACTCAATCTGATTCGCTCTGACATTAAAATACCAAGGATTACTGTGTAATTGATCCACTTAAGAAGTGATTAGATGATATGGGTTCCAAAGCAAAGATCTTTTATTACACAGACCCAGGCATACCTGGTTCAAACTCTCTTTAAATTCTATTTCCGATTCCAATTAGAATTGAACCACAGGGGGTAGATTTCAGCCCCCTTCACCCCCCTTTTTACCCTCTACTACTCTTGTTACTACTGCTACTTTCACAAGTGCTACTAGCAGTACTACTGGCATTACTACTATTCCTGCTACTACTACTACTACTACTACTACTACTACTACTACTACTACTACTACTACTACTACTACTACTACTACTGCTACTACTACTAATGATAATACTGTTACTTCTTCTTCTATTTCTACTACCACTACTTCTACTTTTGCTATTACTACTACTTCTACAACTACAACAGAGTACGTTCTTTGATGAGAAGGTGCAAAGGACACAATAAATGCAGGAAAGTTGAAAAACTCCCTCTTGGCCCCCCAGGATTATCATTCCCAATAATAATATTAGTATTAATAACACCCCTAGTACTATTAATGACACTCATGCCGAACAGGTTCTTTGTTGAAGAAGCCTCGAGGCAGACACACGAATGTGGGGATAAGATCTGCCTTGCGCCATTAATAAGTCATATCCCCATATCCCCCTGTGGAAGGCTCATCGTGGTGAGATAACCTGAATGTTTGTGCATGCAAGTGCACTGAGCTATTTTGAGACTTTTCCCTCGACCGCACCAACACTATTCCCTCCCTCAGCCTATCTATAGCTTACCACTACAGCCGAGGCAATGCGCAGGTTCATATATGTGTATCGGACCATTTAAACTTAAAAAGTCATTAAAAATAATCACTTTTGCAATGTCATGACTTATCATCCCACCATATACTGCAAACAAGACTCTGGTGATTTTTATTTTTCAAGCAATACGATGTCCGCTAAGCCATTCAAATGCGTGTAGCACGCATGAGTCACTTGCAAAAGATCTGTAAGCTAATCTTTTTTTTGAATATGCCAAAACATTTACACTGGTCAACAATTGTGATATTACAAAATATGTTTTAAAAATTACACTGTGGAGTGGGGTGTATAAATAATCTTTTGGGCTGTGTTTTTTGGGAGAAGTTACCTAGTAACTATCACTTATCATTGGTGATGTTAGAAAAATTTTGATGTTTAGCTGGCAGTGTGAATGGCCCTATGTATGACTGCTTTAACCATCGATCGGTCGAATGGAGAGAGAACTGCCACACTAATTCAATTTCCATATCTGCTTGCATTATTTCCGAAGGTAACTGCATCACTTTGCATTTAAAACCAACTCTAAGATTGAACCACGATACATTTACATTTGATAAATTGTAGATTCATTTTGTTTTGTGATATACTTATGTTGAAGGAAAGAAAAAGGTCTTAATAAATTATAAGGGAAATCATTGGTATATGAGGGGTAAAGAAGATTAGATTTTAAATATAAGAGCTTTTTTTTTCAAATAGTCCAAGATCAGTACACTAGGAAATAATGATATTCGTAGAGTAGTCACATATTTCACATCAGCAACTACAAAATATTAGGTTCAATGTTTTTTTTTATTGACAAATGATTGAAATTGATTTTTACTTTTTCTCATTCTCTTCAATAAGATTGTTTGAATTTGTTTATCCATAACGGTTCCTTGATGCCCTATTGCAAAAAGTTTTTCAATTGTTACATTTCATTATCAGTTTCTGTTAGAAACAGTCTATTGATTTGTAGCATTTCAGTGGTTGCCATAGTACTTGATAACTCATTTGTGAGTTACAGTCATTTAGACAAAATAATAACTTCACACATCATGACCTGTGTCTTATTATAGTTAATGAAAAGCAGGAATTTACAGCCCTTTTTTTCATCTTTACCTTTAATTCTGTTCTGAAGTGCCCATTTCCTTGGGGAAGTCAACCGTAAGCATATTGATAGAGACAGAAAAGCTAATGTGCACATTTCTCTGCACTGTTGACATAGTGTATTATGTATTGCCTGAAGAATCTGCATGTGACATTTTACATGTATAATGTGGATTTACATCAGCCTGAGGCTTACAAAATAGCACGGTAATTCTAGCATGGAAAAATTAGCCCGATATTGATATGGTATCTTTATGAGACTGAAACAAGCTGACAACGTGCTATTTTACAGCCCATACTGGATCTAATATAAGCCTACAGCTGTTGTTGTTACATGTCATGTAATGCAGTGCAGTGCCCACTACACGCTGTAATGTATAGCAAGCTCAAGATGGAATTACGTTTTTAATGAACAAATGTTATTTGTTATATTAGCCCTCTAGTTTGGCTTTGAGCCCAAGATTTTTGAGGAAATTAAAAAAAAAAACACTCAGTATTTTGCCTTTTGGGGCTAATGAAGATGCACATAATGCATTGTGTGTAATCAGAGAAATACACCCGATCAACACTTGTTCACAGAATCGTGCATTATTTTGCAAATTCTGGTTGATCAAGACTACCCTAGATACAGTATCGCTGTTTTATAAATATTAACTCTTGTTGCCTTTGTTGTTTATGCAGGGAGAAAAAAATGTTCCTTCAAGGGAAATAGATAGATTGTTTGTATCGGAGAGTAAATTGAAAAGCACTCATATTTTTGTGTGTGTATCGAGGGGTATTATTCTTGCATTGTGTGAAGGGAATGTTGAGAAGAAAAGAGGGTAGTATAATTTGAAAGAAACGGGATGACTTTGATGACAGAACGTGACAGAAGACGGCAAATATTTTTTCAAATATGGAATGGTAGACAAGGTGTGCTTTTATAGGTGAGGATACAGTCGTATTTGCACAATGCCTATTATTGATCTTTCTCATTTTGTATTATACTGGTATTGATACCGTACAATGTATCCATTATGGAAATATGCTGCGGGCTTATTTCTGTGCAACAAATGGTCAAACATTCCAGTATAATCTGATAGAAATATGCATATGTCTTCAATTTTCTGCATGAAATGTATTGGACAGGAATGGCGATAATGTCCTGCCCCTGTATTATTCGTATAAGTGATATGCGGAACAAATTTACAAATTGAGTGGGAGAAAATTTTGGTGTGTTTTTTTTTTTTTTTTTTTTTTTTTTTGGGGGGGGGGGGGGGAGGGGGGTGAATACATATTTTAAAAAATAGGGCAATTTCTAGTGTGTAATAACTGTAATGTCTTTACAGAAATGAGATACATAAAAGAGACATCTATACTTTCTTTTAAGTACGTTTTTTTTAATGTTATCTTCATACAAATGCCCACTTGCATGGTTTCTGTCATTGCATTAAGCTAAAATGCAGCAAGGCTCCCTGGTGCTTAAATGTCAAGATGTATCAGAGGGAGAGACAGAGAGAGAGAGAGAGAGAGAGAGAGAGAGAGAGAGAGAGAGAGAGAGAGAGAGAGCAGGAGAGATAGCGCGATGAGAGAGGGGGAGGGGAGGGGAGGGAAGGGAGAGAGAGAGAGAGAGAGAGAGAGAGAGAGAGAGAGAGAGAGAGACATAGAGAGAGAGACAGAGAGAGAGAGAGAGACAGACAGACAGACAGACAGACAGACAACCAAGTGTCTCTTGTTGTTCCAATGAATAAGTAACAGTCATGCACACAGTATGTGCACCATCTCCTTCCTCTGCAGAGCATTCCCTTATGCTTGGTCAAAGTTCTCCTACCAGGTATCCATTTATCTTCCAGGGTGGAGAGCAGCAGTGTGGATATCACTCATGAATGTATCTTGCTGAAGAAGAGGTCAAGTGCCTTGATGTGGTTTAAAGACAGGATGGCCCTTGTGCAAAAGTCATGAAGCTTGGCAGAAATCAGCGGTATACCCCACTGATAATGTGTACAATATAGGAAATTTCACAGTCACAGGTCCACAAACACTTTCAGGAAAAGAAATAAACTATCAATGTTTGTGTGTGTTTCGCAGCTACCATGGTGTACATTTACATAGTGTACTGCATCATTTGTTACGGGTGGGCAACTTGCCACGAGGCATCACAGTGTAGTGCGAAAAGCTGTAATAGTGCGCTATTGTGGTCTGCGGTCTCTAAGCTAGTGATTTTGGACATCCCGTCCGAAATCTACCAGCAATCTAGCAATTAATATAATTCCGCTCAAAGTCAGTTTCCAGATCAATTATAGGTTGTGAAGTTCTTTTATAGTATTTTCTTCCATTTTCTCTGTTTTTTTAAAACAAAATGTTATTTTTTTTCCTGCAAATGGGCTACCATGTCTTTAAGCTTCTATATGTAAAGCCACCATTGTAGTGTTCATGTTATCAGCCAATAGCATTGCAGCTAGAGGAACCAGATTTAGCCAGGAAGACGCTGTTTCCCCTGTAGCTTAGATTGAGAGGTGGGGCCACCCAGCTACCTTGCCCAGGGCAAACCAGGTTCAATTAGCCAGACGTGCCAGTAATTGCTCTCCACTGATTAGCAGAAGCACTCTTTCAAAAACAACACGAAAACCTGCGCAAGTTTTATCGGTTTCGTTACATGCTATGTTTATGAGATTGTGTCTAAAATCCTGGCAAGTTTCTAGATTGAGTCTTTCCTTCCGTTATTAGTGTAAATGAAGCTTCATGTCGTATATTTTGAGTATTAGCCACAAGCTGTTATATCCGTTAGGATTTTGATTATGTCTCAACGATTTAATTAACTCTTCCTGTGCCAGAATAAATGATGCCCTATGGGATTGATATGTGGTAATGATGGGAAAAAAATCTACTGAAGGGAACAGGTTCACAAGGGCGCTGCAATTGTGACCCCCCCCCCCACCCCCCCCCCCCCTGCCAAAATGAACACCTTGCACATGTGTGCTGAATTATATTTAAGGAAAGGTATTGCAAGTACCAGAGATCCCTCCATCAGTTTTGATGGCTTACACAGTGTGACATGCAATGTCAAGTGCATGCTAGATCCAAGGACAAGCTGAGCTGTCATCCGTTATTACAGCTATTTATACTGCATCTGTGCCAGGCTTCTCCCAGTCCACCTCATATCATAAGCCCCGTTCATATACCATATACTGCTATTATTACCGATGCACATCGGTAAGCAAGTTTCCAGCGAACCGCAAAAGCACCGTTCATATACACCCCCAAAAGCCATAATGTTGCGGTGTTTTGGACAGCTGGACTCTCTCCAAACCAATGGTGACATGCTCCGCTTAGCCATACGAGCGGTAGGATTAGCGACCAACAGGCCAGAGCGCGATGCTAAAGGCGCAACATTTACGCCTATTTTGCGGACGCAGTTTATAAGATTCGCTTACCGCAATATTGCGGTATTATTACTAGGTCTCAATCCGCGAAAAAGCCGCAAAATAAGCGCAGAAAAGGAGGAAGCAAATACCGCATTATTTGAGCGATTCCCGTTCATATACGCAGCTATCGGTAATGCATCAGCAAAATTGCCGCAAATGTTGCGCCTTTTTCGCGGATAGGCGGTGTATATGAACGGGGTTATAGTGGTTTCACAACTTGAAGGGCTTGATATGATAAGTCTCAGACAAGGCTGTCATCAAACATGGGCCTACTGTAATGCGATAACGCTGGCTCCTCTCACCTCCCAACCCCTCCCACTGGTCCTATAATGGCAAGTCTGTCCGCACGCACATGTGGAGAGGACCATGGGGAGGGGTGGGGGAATCTGGGGTGGGGGGGGGGGACGCTTGTCTAGCACTAAAGACAATGCAAGCCTTGTTCGCCATTCAGCTCCGATACATTTTTTGTTCTCTTGATTGGGAATGTCTTACACTTAGGATGGTTTGTTCCATATTTGACATAGCTTAGGAGGTTGGAGCTTTGGGGTATTGAGATGCAGAGATTTCAGATTCTTTCTACCCCCTTGAGTGTCTCTCCCTCTCCTGGTCTCTCTCTCTCGTCATCGGTGGGTGCCGTACCTCTTTGTAATGAGGTGACAGATTTTGTGAGACTCCATACCGGCAGTGATGCATTACCTACTCATGAAAGCTGTCGGAAAAGGGAAGGTTGCATTCCTTACCCTTCAGCATGTTCTGACAGTCTTGTCTTATCGCTCATCTTCTTCTTTCTCACCTATCTCTTGCTTCTTTCGTTTGACCCACCCTTTTCTTTTCTTGTATCGCTCACTGTCTTTGTACATCATCTTCTCCCTCACCCTTTCTCATCCTATGTTTTCTTCTGACATGTATATCTTCTTTCTTTCTCTTTTCCTCTTTCTCCCTCTCGCTCCATCTCTGTCTTTCTCCCCCTCTTCCCCCCTCCCCCTCTCTCTCTTTCTCCCGTCCCTCTCCCTCCCTCCTTTCCTCCCTCTCTTTCCCTCTCTCCCCCTCTCTCTCTCCCCCCTCTCCCTCTCCCCCTCTTCCTCTCCCCCTCTCGCTCTCCCCCTCCCCCCTCTCCCTCTCCCTCTCCCCCATCTCCCTCTCCCCCTTCTCCCTCTCCCCCTCTCTATCTTTGCCTCTCTGTTCCCCTCTCTCCCTCTCTTTTTCAATTTCTCTTGCTTTCTCTCTCGCTTTCTCCTTTTCTCTCTTTTTCCTTTTCTCCCTTTCTCCCTTTCTCTCTTTTTCTGTCTTCATTTCTCCCTTTCTCCCTTTCTCCCTTTCTCCCTCTATTCCTCTGGCTTCTTCACCATCCATCTACTTCCCCTTCTATCCCTCCACCTCTCCATACCCCTCTCGTAGCCTTCCCCTCCCTTATCTTCATATCTATATTTCTCCCACTCTGTCCTTCTTTCCACAGATCATTTCCATTTCCAAATCAGCCTCTAGGTGAGATGCAATCGGATATGTGAAAGGACACAAGTATTCCAAAATAAATCCCCATTCCCACTATATAAAGCCCCATTCACATCTGAACATTATACTCTTCATCTTAACAATTCAGTTTGTAGATTGCAACGATGTGCTTCTCCACATGGGATAATCAGCTATGTTAACATTGCTGTGTATGTTGTTGCACATTCCCTACCAAACTGTGAACACATACCGAAGTGAGTGTCATTGTGCTTTGAAGTAGAAAAGGTGTTCCCAGAGTCTGTGAGAAAGGGCAAGTGATTACGATCAAGAAGAAAATATCCTTTAACCTTACAATCAATGGGTAATTTCCTGAGCATATCAAGTCTACAGGAGCCAAAATACTCCTGTCTCTATAGGGCTGCCCATCTTCATTAAACAAAGAAAAAGCTAGCAATTTTTCGTGATCAGGTTAGGTAGCCAGTGGTTTAACTTGGTACACTTACAAAGCTTATACTTTCTATATGTGAGGAAAACATTAATAATCTCATTGCCATGTATCATTGATTTTATTAAAAGAATCTCAACATTGGGTGATTCGTATCACTAAAAACAATTCCTAACTTTCTTTTTTTATTACTGTGCAATATTCCTCAAAATATATGTTTTTTGCTCTGCCTCTCAGATTTTTGTGCATTTCGGTGAGGAACTATTTTTTTTTTGAAAGATAAGCTTTCATGGCTAAGGAGAAGTATGTCGTGCTGTGTGAAACTATTCATAATTGATGACAGAGCTGAGCCAGAACAGATCCTTGAGAAAATGGATATGAGTTTTTAAAAAATGGACTTGAGCTAATTTTTTTTATTAAAATACTGTCCATTATCAAACAGAACAAGAGGATAAAGGCAAATGTATGGAACCTTGTTCATTCTGAAAGAAAACAAGTTCTGATTGTGTGTGTGTGTGGGGGGGGGGGGGTAGAGGTAAGTTAGAGTTATCTTTGATTGATTGCAAGCATACAAATTGAAATCAATATTCCACAAATGCATATTGGGTGGATATATGTTTCGACTTGGCACTCAAAACTTTCCCACAAAGTCAATCCACATGTATCAAAATGAAATGTCAAGTATTTTGCTGGCAAATAAAACAGTGATGATAATTTTTTTCATTGAAAAAAAAGCCTGTATTTCAACATGTTTCTTTTATCTGTATTATATTATTGATGCTTCAAAACAATGTGTATATTCTTCAGGCACTTGTATTCATTAATCAGTGTTTGTAAAGAGAATGGGCGGTAGGACATGAGAAAGGAAGGGATATAAAGTTACCACAGTAGAGAGCATTCAGCAATAATGAGTAAGTCTAATAATATATTGTATTTTCTATTAGAAGTTGTTGAACATTCATGTTTATTTAATACAATAAAACATTTACCAATAAAAGGGACAGTGATTATTTAAAGTGAGTGAATGCTTTTGACATATACACATAAAAAGAACGAATAAAGGTCAAAGAAAAAGTATGCAGTATGATATTTTTAGCTGGTAATGTACTTAACTTGATGTATTTAACTATCCGATGCAGATTAGTATGAAATCCTACACCAGTCTTACATTGGACTACAAATCAAGAGTGTTCAGCATTGAAATTATATGATTTTAACCTACAAAAATGATTGCTACTTGTTTTTCAATAATGTGTGTGATTGAAAGAAAGAGATGGAAAATTTTATTTTAAATCATACATAATGGTTGATTTCCATCCACTGGAAAATATACCCCCCAAACCCCCATATCTAGGAAAGCTCAAGCGATGTGATTTTGCCTTTTAACTTCATTCAGGTCTAGCCCCCTCTCTTGTTCAACTAGCTGTTTCCCTCACATCTGCAGTACAGTAGGGCCTGCATTAAACCGATATGTATTTGCATTGGCATGTTAGACAGCTGCTGTACTGGCATATGACTTGCAAGATACACAGTTGGTGTGCCAGGAATGTTTACCTACTTGTAATAAATGTTCAGAGATGTGATATTTACTATGAGGAATGCCTGTTAACAATTGACAGGTGTCTCACATACCTCATTATGTTAAGGAAATATGTTTTCATTGTTTGGAAAGGCTGGGGTGTGTTCATGTCTATCTCTCCCCCCCCCCCCTCCAATCCCTGTTTGAATGAGAGAATTATCATCACATTATTTGATCTGTCATACATGTAAGGAAGATATACATCATTTACCAAAAGGGCAGTGCAACCTTGAACCTTAGGTTGAATGAACAAAAGAAAGACAAATCGGGTAAAACATAGAGTGAGTACAAAAGCATGGTTAGGTTGCATCAGATCAAATTTTCAATATGATCTCATAAACTACAGGCAATTTCTTGATTGGGGAGGTGTGGGGAGGGAGCATATCCGTAGAGTGCGATGATTAACATAGATAGGGAATTAGGCATGTCTGCATGAGCTCAAAGTTGGCATGCAAGACCAAGAATTTGTGGGAAGTTTTCCCCGTCCTAGCAGTCCTAGCAACGCACCATTTTGCAATTTCAGTCCCAATAGATAAAGATGGCCCTGATATGTATGATGCTGTTTATGTTATTCCTTTCCATGAAAGCCACTTTAGCCTATTATGCGGCTTCCCCCTGTCCTTGGCCGTGATTGCGCGAGCCAACCATGGTCCAGAATTTCTGTCTGGAATTGTTTTCAGGCGTTAATCAGATGAGCTGGGACGCAGCAGATGATAATGTGAGAATTGAGTCGTCGGGCAGGTGTAGATGTATAATGTCGTTTGTGCTCGTTTGGGAACATTATTAGATTGGATTGGATGTTAACTTCCTTACCCCCCCCCCCCCCCCCCCTTTAAAAAAAACAAACAAAAAACATGATAACATGTCTGCTGCTGATTCAACTTTCAACCATTTGTGCCATTTATACACGCTCTCAACATGAAACGGTGAAAAGAGATAGAAATTAGAGAAATCTCTCTGTTTTGTGCCATTTATGTAATATAGGCATACACTACCACATTATGCAGCAGCAACTTAGATGACCCCCCCCCACCCCCCCCCACCCCCCCACCCAAGAAGAGAGAAACTGGTAGAAAAGAACAAGGGATGTGATTCATGTGAGACAGAGCAATATAAGTTAATTATGAATAGTTAATTTTCTCAGAAATGTTTTGAAATTTACATCATTGTGCCACACCATGGCCAGCCCCTCTCCCTTCCCTTCCCCCCAATCAAACCAAACCAATCCCACTCCACCCCATCCCACCCCACCCCACCCCATCCCACCCCATCCCCATTTGATTATGATAGATGGTAAATGTAAGGAGTATATTTCACAGACTGTGAATGCAAAACTAAACTTAAAAACAGTTTTTTTTTTTAAATCAATTTTTAATTCATAGCAAAAAGTATGTATCACATGTTTTCTCAGATTCTCTAAACCATTTACATCTAGAGAGTCTTTTCACAGAGTCCACGATTTGTAATGTACACATTTGTTTGAATTTATGAGCAATATTCTTTTGTTTGATAAAGTAAGCCTGTTGAGGGCTAAATATAATGAAGGAAAATAATTGTCCATCCATTTGTCTTACCTCTTGATGCTTCCAAGTCTTGAATTTGTATTTATTCCTATAAACCTGCATGTACATTTTATGTGTTATCAGTTCAAAAGACAGGTTTGGTTGAACTTTTAAATCCTAAGCTACCATTGTCTAGAAATAGCTCCCCCTGGTGTTGAAACCCCCACAGTGTCACCCCCATCGTAGCTTAGCTCGCTCCTTCCCATGAGTCACTGCAAAAGCCATCAGACTTTATCTTATTTGCGCACTGAGTGATGGGTGCACCCGCCCCTACTGTCTGTCTGTCTCAATTTAACATCTATATGGAGTGTGTTTGTGCAGCAAATGCCTGCCAAACAATTAACACATTTCTCTTGACATTACCTTCCGAATGCAATTATTCCGTGATGTACGGACATCGTCTATATCTTTGAAAACAACACAATGTTGAAAATAGGTTAGGTCTGATGAAGATGTCCTGTTTGTAAAAATAGAAATTATTTAATTTGGAATAAGTTGAGTGTTTGTCTCTATAAAGGTCACAGTTGCTTGCAGAGTAGATGACTTGTATTGATATGATAAACTGTGTTTACAGAGTAATCCCACTATACTGGCATGTTGTAAATGTCTTCCTCTGGAACAATTGTGATTTGTGCAGTATATTGTAAGTTCATCTGAATGGCATTTTGTACGATCAAAAGGTGGAAAAGTACAGCTCAACATGTTATCTGTTCCTAGCTCACTGTGATAGGCTCAAATCAAATACAGATAACAAATCAGCTAATCAATCAACCAGCCATTTATTCAATCAATCAATCAATTAATCAATCAGTCAGTCAAGAAACCATGCATTCAATCAATCGTTCAATCAATCATTCAAATCACTCAACCAATTAACCAATCAACCAGTCAACCAATCAATCAAGTAATCAATCAATCATTCAAATCATTCAACCAATTAACCAATTACTGACATACATAGGTCATTCACAGCCAAAGTCTCTTCCTATTTTTAATAATTTTGAGACCATTTTGCATGAAGAAGTACGGTATCATTCACAGCTTTTTATCAAGCAGTCAATGAAAAAAATATATAGTTGAAGGTTGAAATGGTTTCTTTAGATCATCTGAAATATTATCTAAAACATGCAACAAAGGAAGTGCAAATTTGTGAAAGAAAGTTGATGGTCAATATGAAGCTTTAAGTTGAACCAGTGCAATGAATAAATCTACCTGCCCCAAATAACCAGTTAGCTTATGGTATACGTGCCTATCAAATGTATGCACAAGTTATCTGTTTGATTGCAAGATGGCATTGCAAACTTGAGGACCAAGTCTTATCAGTCTGCAAATATTGTTGCCAGATTTGCAAGCTTTTCCTTCTTTCAATTAGTCATTGGTACTGAATGTGAAGGAGATAACATATATACACAGTGTTTTGCCTGTTATATCACACTATTCCAGTAATGTGCGTGACAATGTCACCTTGTGAATATGATTTGTGGAAGAAAGATTTCCAGCAATATTAGACAAGGTGTTGAAATTTTGTGAAGATTTCTTTGATACCTTTAATTTTATAGGGTGCTTTTTTTAGCAACACTTCTCTTTATATATTCCATTTATTGTAACCACTTTACATCATATTAAAATGTCAACGGTTTGATTAAAAATAACACTTCTTTAGTTTGTTGTCATCTCAGCTTATGTGACAAGTATTTTCAAATATTTCACAAACTTGTATTTTGCAACATCTATTTTAAGTAACAAAAACGAATGCTTGTTAAGTCATGTCATGCCAGCAAGCCATGAAAATGCAAACATTGGAATTAAAGAAAAAAAATCCTGAAGTAGATTTATTTATATAAATGTCTGTCCTTCTGGGAATATTAATAGGAATCTATATGGAAGCATGGGGTATTGGTTCCTATGATAACATGACATACATACATGTCGAATCTCGCTCTATCATTTTGCAGTAGTGTTGCAGTATGGTGAGCATTAATGCAAATTCAATTCATGCCATTCATCTGCATCATCTGTTTTATGAAAGATGTTATAGATCACTGTGATATGATGCAAGATATCTTTTACAAATAAAGAGAGACTTTCAAAAACACACTGCGGTTGTTCATTATTAACTTGTCTTTAATGTGAAGAAGCTGATGAAAGGAAAAGAAAGGAATTTGTGTTTTTAGTACACTAAAATGGTGCAATTGGTAGGCTTTGTTTTCAGTAGTTTAATTATTTTGATTTGTTTTATTAGTATTATTTACCCAGGGTATCCCATTCAGTGGTTAAACACTGTTCTCCTAGGGGGCCTTGCTTTGACATTTTATACAACATGGTTTACATGAATACAAACAAATAACATGTACAGTTCAGTGACAAACCAATGGGATAAATTGTATTTGTGTGTTTCTTTGCATTTTGGCTGGATCATCTGAGTTCAGACACAAAGACTAATCTATGAAATTCACACCGCAAAAGAATTGGAACATATGCCCAGAGACTCACTCGTTCACCTAGTTTTTCTTATTTCTGTATCACTTATCAGTCTCTCTTCCAACCCAAACATATTCCAGCTCTTTACACCCTCTGCGTTTGCATAGTTGTCCCACAAACACTCGACCCGCCGATAAGATGATGAGACAATGATCTTTTGATGATGCGACCCCAACAGCTCCAGGGTTTATCGGTGCGATAGACCCCTATAAACATGCGATAGTCCTGGCATGTAAGGTCATGCGTTAGAGCAGCAAGCACCCACTTGTCTTCCAATCGTCCAGATTTCATTTTGAGATAAATATGTCTGTCTGTTGCTCGTAGTGGAAAATTCCTTTGTGAAGTCACTCATTCATTGTCACCTCGAGCGTGGTTAAATCTAGACCAAAGTTTGATCAACCTCTATGCACTTAAGATTCATAGGTAGATCAGTGACATGATGTTACATTCTGCTGCTGTGTCGATTCATTTTGGAAAGAAGCATGCTTATATTAAACAAGCTGGCAAGATAAATCAAAATGAATGATTCACTTAGCCATTACATTACAAATAGATTCAGAGGCTCATAAAATGTTCTCACCTCTTTCCCCATAAATAAACTTTGTATTTGTGCACTAGTTTCAGCACTTATTAGGCGTTCCATTCTCTCAATTGATTTACTTCGTCATTCTGACACATACAGAAAAGAGGACATAATTTGTTGGCAACATAACTTGTTGGCAGGCAGACTACAGGCGCATGCTGCCAAAAGTTGGTCACATGACCAGAGGCGTGCTTGTATATTTGTTTGTATTTTACTGATGATAAAAGTGATTACTTCTTTTCATCAGTAACCATCTTCAGACAGATACATGTTTATGTGTATGGAGAGGTTGGGGGGGGGGGGGGGGGGAGGGGGGATCTATTTGAGTACAGTACATGCCAAGTCTGACATCATGTAACAAACATAGTGTATTTGGAATTGAAAGAATATTGATTATGTACACATTTCCCAATGTTTGTAAAGTTGTATTCATGAAATGGCAAATAAAATTTAAAAAAAAAGTTCTGCCCATGATATGCTGCAAGAAAAAGCAAGTGTTTGTATGGGCTCTTATGTTACAGTGTATGTACGGGGTGGGGGGTGGGGCTCTCTTTTGCAGTGGATTTTTTTTTTACCTGAATGTGAGTGAGTCTTGCATCAAATCGATTTGGGGAAACACGAGTCTACATCATTGATTTCTTGTTCACCTAGAAAATACAACTGCAGGAGCAGAGAAATCACTCAACACCCTAACAGTGTTCATCAATAAATGTCCAAATATGATATTTTGTTTACGCTCAATGTTTGCAATCTTCCTTCATTGCGTGATAGAAATCTACACTGTCACTTATGCCTTCTTTCTGATGACAGCTTACATCCACAATTTGGTTATGAAATTATACTTCACTATAGATTATATTATGTGCCCCAGTTTTTCCACATAATATGAATATATGTGTATTATATATATTTTGATAAATCATTCATCCGTCATAACATTTTGATGCACAGAATTTGGCTTTTGTCAAGAATTATGTGAGGTTGTTGACTTTTGTTCCTGCAGAGAGAGTGGGAGGGGAGGGGGAAGGGGAGATATGTTACCCCTTCATGAAGATTTGAACATTCTGCTAGACAACTGCAGCTCTAAGGAATTTAAGTGTATTACTTGCGCTAAAATGCTCATAAAAACTTACTAGGTCCTTACGGACAAAGAATTATTGTGCAACTTTTGACAATATTATGTAGGCAAATTATTACTTTGATATGAAGTTGGTTGTGTGAAGTGTCATTGGCATTTCAAATTGTAGCAGTACAAATAGAAATGTTTCTTCTCAGAGACGAGGGCAATCATCAACCCCTTATCAGAAGCAGTCCAGTAAAATCATTACAAAAGTCAACATGATTTGTTGAGATAAGAAATATCTGCCTTTTAAAAAACACATCATGATGAAAGTCAACATAATTTGTTCAGATAACAAATACCTTTGTCAATCATTTGTAAACTGCAATGTTGGAAATATGTTTAGAGCAGACAGGAAATAATCTTTTTCTGATCTCCATAAAGTGGTACTTCAAATGTTGTTTGGATGTCGCTAAGGAGCTCAGGCTGTGCCTTTTCTTTTGCTAGGCACTCTTCTATGTCAATTTATCACTTAAAAATTGAGCTATAGTCTGGTGTCCAGGGCTTTGAACATTTTTAATTTAAATGCTTCACCTAACGGGTCTGGCAGAGACGAATCGCTCTTCCGTTCTTCTGTGGTTTGTCCAAACAGGGAGAAGTATGGAGCTAGTCTTGGAAATACCAGACTGAAATATTCTCATGATAATTTGGAATAGAAATATCCAACAGTCTTGTAACCAGGCTAGTCAAGCTGCTGCAACTATACATGAAGTGTTTCTTCAAATGTTGTTTGGCTGTAGCTAGCGAGTGAATGTTCTATTTTACTCTAGACATTCTTTCCTCCTTGTTTGTTATCTGATTTAAGGGTGACGTACTCTGTGAGCTCCTACAATCATCCTAAATTAGTACTTCAAATAACGATTGGCTGGAGCTAAAAGGCTCATGCTGTTAGGTGTCTTCGACACATTAGTAGTCCCTTGTGTCTCACTTCACTTCAAGCTTCTCACACAACACAATATGCATAGATGGACATTTGAAACCTTGGCCCCTTTGCATAAAACCATAAATGGTAACTCTGCCATTAATGGTAACTTTCATCCGTGGTAACATCATCAATAAAATTAAAGGTTTCCTTAGAGGGTGTCATTGGTGAGAAAGTTACCATCAATGGTAAGTTTTATGCAACAGGCCCCTGGTCGCTTCAAAACAACAAAAATCAAAGAAATAGATGGCCAAAGTTAGAGAAAAATCAGAAATGTAAGATAGTTGTGTGTAGAAATCTGAATCACCAGGCCTTTTAAGTGTTGTTTTTTTCTGCTTGTATTCAATTTTTAATTATGAGAGTTTCATTTTACTTCAAGCTACTCAAGCTTCAAGCTACTGAAACCTTTAATTTAGTCCTATTTTTATATTTTGAGTTGCTGAAGCTAATGAATGAATATTTCATAATCTCAGCACATACATGTACGTACTTGTATGGTACAAAGAGGACTTTGTACCACAAATTACAAAAGCTGTAGCTAACACATGATTTAAACTTCGGGCTAATTTCCCTGTACAGAAAAAACATTAGCTATTTTGTTGGCTTCAGACAGATATTTCCCCTGTCACATTTTTTGAATACCCCCCTCACTTGTATGGCATCAGCTTTTGAGTTCATAGGTTGTGTGTTACGTAGTGGTAAGGAGATACTGAGCAGACATTTGCAACACCATAAGCGTGTCGACAGACCTCTGAGAAAATTAAACAGAATTGATATCCATATTTCCGATTTTTACATCTTGGCCTTTCACAGCTTTCTAGGTGAATGATAAAAAAAAAAAAATTCTTTTGAAATTATATCAGAAATATGGAGTCCATTTACCAGCCCATTCTGATTACTGCATGAATGGGATGCACACTGCGGACACTCACCCAAGTCATACAGAATGCATGAACAGCTAAATAGATGACACATTCTGGGAAACGTGTTCCCGCAGGCCCGTGTGATTGAGCCTCACACCTTGACCAGCTGGTGGGGGAGAAAGACGTCCTTCGCTTGATCTCCTTGTACCTCTGCCTTCCCCACCCTACCCCACCCCCGTATCCTCTTACTGGCCTCCTCTTCCTTTCCTTGTAGCGCATATATTCCACGTTATTCTTTGTACCCATCCCTCCCTCCTCTACCCCCCATTTTTTTCCACCCCCTCCCCCAAAGTGGAACTCCTCTCAGCGCATCTGTCTCCGCATCCTAAGACCCGCCGCTGCAGCCACGAGACATGTTCGCTCGTGCAAGGCGATATCCGTCGGTGTCGCTTTTCGCGCCTGCCGTAGCCGCCAGCCCCCTCCGCTTTTGACCACCGTTGTGGACAGATGATTACGCACTTCGGATCTGACGCCTCGCGGCTTGTTTTATGGGTTGTCCCAGCAACTCCGGCACATGCTTACTAACCTTCAGTATCCCAGTACCCCCAACGCACACACACAGACACACACTGCATATTTCATTATGTGTATAGATTGTAAATAGAAAACTGTGGCGGTTGTGATTTCTAATTTCAAATGTACATGTATTTGCAGACCTTGGGGGGGGGGGGGGTTGTATTGATGTGAAGAATCAAGGACATTGTGATACTGAATAAGTAGAAGTCAAGACTTAATGCAAGGATCATTTTCTGACACTTGCGTGTTGTTGTTCTCCAGTTTTTTTTACCACTACATAATGCAGTACTAGTACTTATGTATCAGTTCCGAAAGGGCATCGTAGGAGATGGGTAGACCATGTAATAATTAACATCCAACCTAATACAACGATACTAGCATTTTGAGACACCGGATTTAAGCTTGTCTTGTGGGTTCTTTTCGATGTTCGAAATGTAATCTGTGCTTGAATTGTGAGTCGTGTTCAAGGGTACGTATTATTAGAAATGGTAGATATTGTCATTGCAATCAACGCGTGGAGAGTGCCTCTCTCAGAGATGTCAATCACAGAGATAGAGCGATAGAGGTGATCCACCCCATCCAGCCCCACTATGTGCTTATCATGTTGACAGGATTACACAGGGTGAGGTGATAAGCCAGAGATAGGGGCGGGGATGATACCCCCCTAGGAGGCTCTATCTCCTCAACACGATAAGCACCTACAGTACCTCGCCACTAGCGGGTGGATTGCATGCCATCTTTCGTGAATGAGTTGTCTTTGTAACATGTACCAACATTATACTTATGATACAGGTGCAGGTGTCCATTTCGGTTTCATGACTCTATATTTTTATGCCTCCGCCACGAGGTTTGGGTAAAACTCCTGAGAGTTCAAAGGTCAAAGGTCAATGAACTTTGCCAAAAATTAGCTAAAAATTGCCCCAAAGTGATATTTTTCAAAATAAATCAAGATCCAATTGTGCAATACCAACCAAACATGATGCAAAGATAATGATAACTACTTGGGGGTAGACTGATGATATTTTTGGTGAAATTTCTCAAAGATCAGAGGTCAAATGTCAATGATCTTTGCCAAATGTGGCTGAAAATTGTCCCAAATTGATTATTTTTCACATTGATTACAAATCTAATGGTTCAATTTAAACCAAACATGGTACAGAGATGTACCACTTTATGGAGATAGAAAGGTCAATGGGCTTTACCCCCAAATTGGCTAATTTTAAACAAACTTGATGCAAGGATGGATTTAGACGGACTGATTAGATTGGAAGTCAAAGAAGTAAGAGGTCAAAGGTCAATGAACATTGCCAAACTTGGCTAAACATGGAAAAGCAGAATATGATATTTTCATTTTACATAGGAACTAAATGGTTCATTGCCCACCTAACAGGTTTTCTGAGAATAAATCTACAAAGAGGCGGAGGCATATTTATCAACTGCGCGGCAGTGGAATTGCTCTAGTTAAAACAATATTTGATTACAAAATGTGTGGTTTGATATTTATTTGCATGATTTATTCATGAAAATTTTACCCCACATTTGATAAAAAATTAAGGGTTGGGTGAGGCAATGACGAGACCTTTGTGTAAATTAAAGGATTGTGCGAAGGGTGTATATATTACCAAGGATGAGAAAGCTAACGGAGATGGAGGACTAAAATTGAAGTACCGTATATTAAATGCACAAAAGAATAAAAAAGAAGGAGAGAGGAGGTATTTGGAATGAGACAGCGCTCGAGTAAGAGAGTGATATAGAGATGTGAAGGGGCATGTAGTGAAGTACCCAAAAGGCCACTGTCAAAAAGGGTGATGCGTTGAACCTAGCGGCTACGCTTTACACTTTCAAGTGAAATGGGTGCTGGACTAGAGGGCCATCAAACGAATAGTCTCACCTCAGACTCGGATTGAATACCGATCCTGACGATGTAATATCTGCATTATATCTCCCGGTTTACAAAGGGTACATATCTTGAAAGTATTTTAATTGTTTTCAAAATGTTTTATGGTTTATAATGTCCACAGCAATTTGTTTACTATTTTGAAAGTTTGATTAAGTCAAATGGAATGTGGGAAGTTGCACATAGGACTATTTGCTGGTTATTTTGTGAAAGTAATTACTTTTGCACATTAAGAAACTGGATAATTATATTCTTGTGAAGATATCATGGCACAATTACTAGGAGAAAAAACCTTATGGTTCACACTTTTTAAAAAAGTCTGTGTAGTATTTTACGATGGGTATATTACATTTCGCAAGGCAATATATTAGGCATATTGTGATGCATGATATCGGACATTAAAGCACCCTTCTGAAGTTCAAGAATTGCTGATGCCTCGTACCGTGCCCGGGAGGCAATTTACCGCTTGGTAGAGTGGTCATCCCACCGACAATGACCCAATTGCCGCCTCCACTTCCTCTCTCATATCCCGTTGTCCCTCCCCCTCTCAAGATTTTTCTCCTTCTCCCCCAGTCCGTGCCATCTCCTTTCTGACCCAGCCTTCTCTTCCAATCCTTTTCTCTCTCTTCTGCCTATCACGTTCTTTCATAATTCCTTGTTTTCCTTTCACCCCTTTCGCTCTGTTGTCATCTACTGACCCAGGTTTTTCCTCTTAATAGCTTTCTCTCGCTGCTGCCTGTCAAGTCTTTCCTTCCATATTTCCTTTTTTTTCCCTTATCAACCCTTTCTCTTCGTGGTCGCACATGCCATAACTGAAGAGACCGCATGTCAAATTTTGTCCCTTTCTTCTCTTCTCTTGTTGCCTTGTGTCCCCCCCTCTCCTTTAACTTATCTCTTTCTCTTTATTCATTTCTTCCCTCTCTTATATCACTTCTCACCTTTCATATTCCTTCCTCTGCGGCTGCCTACCATAGCTGATGAGACGGCATGTCGAATTTTGTCCTATTCCTCTCTTTTCTTGTTGTCTTGTGTCCTCTCCCCCTTTACCTTACCTCTTCCTCTTTCTTCATTTCTCCCCCTCTCTCATCACTTCTCACCTTTCACGTCTTTCCTCCCTCAATGTCCCCCCCCCTCCCTCCTCCCACTCCATTCCCCCCCCCCCTCTTTCTCCTGTCCTTCTCCTCCTCGATGGCTCTGAGAGTGCTTGTCGTTGATGGGGTCTGAAGTAGCGGAGGCCCTCTCGTGGCCGATCTTTTGGTGGCAGCGGTGGGATTCGACCTTCACAGCCTGATTGTTAGCATTTGATCATGGCACAGGATGGACTTCTCTATTGGCCAGGGAAGAGATTGAATTGCCATGGTCATTAGAATCGGTGTTACATGGGTGATCCATCAGAAGACATATTCCGGGCCATGCTGCTTATATGCTTGCAGACGACCAATGAGCTTTTAGTAGTGCACACAATTGCCATGGTGTTCACAATATATTTATAGCTGTATGCAAGATGGCGTTGATTGAATAGTTAGAAATATTTTAGTTGATCCTAATGTACTAATTATTGCTGTTGTGTGGAGATTTTGGTATACCAGTTCTGTGATGAAAAACAGTTTTATTTTAAGACATTGAATGAAATATTGCGATGTTTTTCTATTTTTTTTTTCAGTAAAATGTTACATGCAGGTCTTAGATACTTGTTTTTCTTAGTCATTTCAAAGTATGTGTTGACATAGGACTTTTACCATTTTTAGATCCTAGATGTCTAGGGCATACTCATTTCAAGTTAAGATTATATATACATACTGTTTGTATATCATATGATGGTGTGAGCTCATGCAAGCTGTCTCTCCTGACAATCGGGTATTTTATAAAGCACGGTTGACAGTGTATTTAAAAGTACGCCCTGTGAACATGCAGAAGGACAATTATTTTAAGTTGCAATGAATCTTGAGTAAACATCCCCAGCAATTTATATCCCCACGTGTTCCGGAGAGCAAAATGCTGAACGGGTATGTGCCGTCATGCAGAGACAAAACCCTAACCAGATGATAACTTAATCACATTTACAAATGCGGCGTGTACCATGTGCTTGCATAACCCATCATCCATAGCCATTTGCGACGACACCTCCTCTGGCTCGCTCCGACATGACTGTGCATACTTGTCCAAATTTCATTAATCAACAGCTCGTGCTGCCAGACTTGTCTCTGAGGATGGCTTTCTCTTCTGCCAACTTGTTCCTCTCTCTCTCTCTCTTTCACTCTCCCCTCCCCTCTGTCTCTCTACCCCGCTCTCTCTGCCTCTCCCTCTCTTCTCCCTGCCTCTCTCTCTCCCTCTCTCTTCCTCTCCCTCCCTCCCCCACTTTCCCTCCGTTTTTCAGGTAAGTGCACTAAAAGGGGCTGTGAAATATTTATCATCCCTCGATCGGCTCGCAATCAGGAATTACATGCACGCTCCGCGGCCGTGCGTAGTCACGACCCGTCCAAATCCATTCGGCTCCCACCCCGTGATACCTGAGACGAAGGCACGGCCCTGGCAGCCTGCTAGATGCGCAGCGATGATGATGATGGCGGCTGATACCCTGCCAAAATTCTTCCATTAGCGCTTGTCATGTTCAATAAAGATGCCTGATAGCTATTTATTAGTATTCCCCGGTAGAAGATCAGGAGGATGCCAAGGGGGGTCGCGACACCTTTAGATTACGTATGCTTACCAACCTGCCAACGTGCGGCCACAGGAGGAAGATGTGCTTCTACAGTAGTACATGTTACTTCTCTAGTCTCGCCTTGCAAGCTTGTTACTCTACCCACTTCTCTTATAACAATAACATATTCTTCAGCTGAGACCAAATCACCCCCAATCCGCCATATCCCCTTTTAAAATTACAGAAAAACAAGCAGTCAAAGATACCGTAATTTGGTGTAAAAACCAACAGTGATACTTTACTTCATTTGATAATGCAATGGTTTACAGGTAGGAAAGGTAGATGTTGCTGTAGATGAGTGGTGGCGATACTGATTTAGGGACATCTTAGGCTCTTGATAAGAATAATGTGTACTCATCCTCAATGGCATTAATATTTAGTCCTGCGAAATCCCGAAATCATGACTAGAGGAATGCATATGCAGATGATGATAACGATGATGATGATGCAGATGATGATACCGATGATGATACAGATGATGATGCAGATAATGACAGAAGATTTGCGATGATCTGCCAGCGACGTCAAGTTCAGGCAATCGGATGTGGACGAGGTGAATTGAACTTTCCTTTGAGCCAGCTTTGTGTGAAGTGTGACCTTCATCTTAACTTGCACGCCTCTTTCCGAGTGGCAGTGACAATGTCCCTCGCAGCAAGCCAAGCATGCGAAAGGGAAGCAAACATCCCAGGGAAATGGGTCTGAGATGGGAAGACTGGCCTCCCCCCCAACCCTCGGGGTTACCTCAGCGAGCTGCTGTGATGAAGATGGCGAGGCTTGATTTGACAGCTGTAGGGAGACTCTTTCTGCTGAATTATCCCTAATGGCGTGATGAACGAGCCGAGAGATTAGTTGCTGTGTCTTATCAAGAGCTCCATCTCGTTATTCTTCAAAAATTCGGCTCACCTATCCAGAATGGATCAAGCAGATACATTTCCCTAATGAAGCTATTTTGTCTCTATTATCCAGTGGTCTTTTTTTTTCTTTCTTTGAGTGGTGAATTTGCAGTGAATGTTATTGGCCAACACTCAATAGAAGCATGTCTCTTACGGTTACGATGAGGAATGCTGCGATTCGTTTGTTTAATTTGAAATCTATTTTCTTGCAACACCATAAGAGGGTTGTAGCTCTTTTTTCAGTCTTTGATATTTGTTTTTTCTTTTTGCTCTCTGTGTCATACCTCTATCTGACATACATTTTTTTTTTTTTTTTTTGGGGGGGGGGGGGGGGAGTTGCCATCAGTCTGCCTGTCATTAAGAGTATATTCATTGATAGTAAAGCTGATGTAGGTGTAAATGTATACATCAGATAAAGGAGAAGGTGCACACATTGTGGGGTAAAAGATCAATGATCATAGGTCAGGGGTTATAAGTTGACTGAAAATGTCCATTTATTCAGTAGCCTGAGAATGGTCAATTTCAGTTAAATTTGGCACAATGATGCATCACCATAAAGGGACAAACTGAAACACAACACATAAAAAGGAGAGCTGGATGCTTTTTGAGGCCCCGAAAGGAACAGGTGAAAGGTCACATTATGGACAGGATTTTCAAGTTCAAGTACATTTGGCACAATGATGCATCACGATGATGAAGGGACAAACTGAAACACCAGTTCAGTCTGAAGAGCAAATGTCAAAGTTCACAGTGTGGATGGCAAGGTCAGTGGCATTTAGGCAAAGGTCACAGGCAGGTTCACACAGGTCACCCACACACATATGTCTCTGATGAGCTGGCTGACCTCCTAGTGTGCCACATATGCATGTTACAAATTGTATCTACAAGCGTGTTTTCATTAGCCCGATATGGGCGAAATAGGAGCTTGTTCTGATCGGGTTAGCTAGCCAGATCACGAAGT
Organism: Arbacia lixula; assembly: GCA_963669155.1. Classification (NCBI taxonomy): domain Eukaryota; kingdom Metazoa; phylum Echinodermata; class Echinoidea; order Arbacioida; family Arbaciidae; genus Arbacia; species Arbacia lixula. The sequence goes on from OZ022583.1 coordinate 15,642,319, forward strand.
AGCTAGCTATTTGCATCTTCATTAGCAAGATCAGGCGAAATAGCTAGCTATTTGGTCGAGAAAATTTCCCAAGAAATATTGGGCTAGATGGAGCTAGCTCGGAGCGTTATCATTAGCCTGAAAATTTCTTGATCCCGGCATGCATCATTTATACGTATTTATACGTGCATGAATGTGAGCTAATAACCAAAGCCTTGCAGTTGTGGCCTATTCCCGTCGCACACTGCTGATATGTGCAAACATCGGGATAATTTATGCATCCCGAGCTTCGAGCTTATGTATCCCGAGTTTTGAGCTAATGAAGACGCGATTGCAACTTCAGGCTAGTTCCCCGGATCAGCAAACGAGCTCACTATTTCGTCTGATCGGGCTAATGAAGCCGCACCTTACATGTAGTAAGAAGGTGTCTGCCACACAAAAAAAGATGAGAAGGACTAGAGGTTTTAGTAGTATGGGTGGGATATCGGACCATCACGCACACCTCTGGCCGTAGAGTCTCCACTCACTCTCTGGCCCGGCTCATGATTGCAGAGTGGCCACTCCCCGTGGGCGATACTCGAGCCCTCGTGAGCCGCTGCCAAGCGTCATCACGGGCCCTCGTTGCCAGAGAGCAATTGAAACACGATTGGCTCGATTAGAAATGTTTCTAGGATTGGATCTCCCTCTGCGGACGGGAGACATGTTCAAAGGGACAGGACTGAGTAGAGTGATTTGGGTCAAGAACCCTTGAGAACCACTTAGATATAGTTGTTTCCACGCTTTCGCTTTCGTGATGTACATTGCAAGCAAAGTGCTATGAAAGGCAAGATGATTAAGGAGACGTGCAGTAATTTAAGTTGTGTGCTTTAATGTGCCACATCCACATTAATCTTTGTGTGTGTTTGTCAATGTGTCTCCTTTCACTCTTTTAATTTTGTTTTCTTAAATTGTTTCATAATTGTAACTTGGCATGACCCTTGATGAGTTTCTTGTTGAATTCTGAGCATTAGAGTCTGCTGTTTTTTTTGCCCAGTTCTGCATCCAAGCAATCCAAAGGGTGTGATTGGAGATGGAGGTTCGATGCAAGCATTGGTCCTATTGACCACATGCACTGTGGAGTGGACCAATACAGATGATAGTGCACAGCAGTCTCTAATCATTACATGTAGGCCATAGGTTTCGGATGACCCGCCCAAAACATATCATTTCGATTAAAGTCTGTTTCTCATTCTATTATTGGGAAGAAAAATGTGATACAGTATATGTTCCCTTTTCAGTGATTTTTACCATTTTTTTTTAATCTGGGACATCTTTATCTCCTTCTTTGTCATGCAAAACGTTTTTTTTTCTAATTGGATTTGTTGTGTTGTTGATGTCAAAGTATGAGAGTATCATAGAGACAGTTAATGTACTTCATGTTCAGCCATTTCCATCTAGTGATTCCCTTCTGTACAAGGTCATTTTAAATGTACCAGGAAAATAAGCAGAAGTTTGAATAATGTATCATTGCATTGCCTTTAAAAATACACTCGGCGTGTGATGTACAATAAGTGAAGGATCATTGAGAGGAAAAGGGAAAGCCCCTATGTATCTGACAACCCCCGTAGGATAACTCTGAATGTGTTGCATAAATTGTACTGAAGCACAGGCATATATACCTCTTCACATCCTCCTTTCATTCTCTCAAGGATTTGTTTGTCTGTGTTCTGGCGTCAGATGCAGCATTTTTTTTTACTTATAATCTCCTGTATGTGTACACCAATTTCTGGCTTAGGTAGCATTAAGAAGCTGTCATGTTTCCCGTTAAGAAGGAAAGCAGCCTCTTTGCAATCTGAGGAAAGTGAATTAAAATCTTCAGAGGCTTACAAAAGAAAGCATGCAGAGTGATGAATCTCCCTATGTAATAATCTTAAGTCTTCTCTTGTTTGCTCATCTACGTGTACTTCAACCTTGTATTAATAACGACTAGACTATAGTGATTAGTTTCATACCTGGAGGGGGGTATTTAAATGTGCTTCCATCATGAAAGGTTTCACTTTCTAAAGGTTATGGAGAACATCATTAGTAGCCATTTACATCATGTTTTTGAAGCATTCAATCAATTGATAGCCAGCCCGCTGGACAAAAGAGCATGGAGCTGTGAATTGCATACACGACGAGTCCCATAGCTGTACTTGATTGTGTCAGTGGGCAATAACAGATAACAGAAAAGCCAGATTCGTCATCTTGTGTTTTTTCATCGATCTGCGTTGCCTGCATCATGCTCGGAGAACACTGCTCCCTTTTCTCCCGCTCGCATGGGGAAACTCCATCTCGCCGCCGCAATGGCTTCACTTGTTTTAATCACAAACAGATTCCACTTGGAAAGGAGGGTATCGATCAGACATAGATCTGAGGCAGACGGAGAAAGAGATAGATAGAGAGACAGAAAGAGAGTCAGAGAGAGAGAGAGAGAGGGAGTAAAAGAGAGAGGCAGATACAGAGTGAAGGAAAGAGAGATAACAGAAAGAAAAAGAAAGAGAGGACCAGTGAGTGGGAGAACAAAGGAGACAGGAAGACAGAGATAGAGGAGAGGAGAGAGAAAGAGAGAGAGAGATAGAGAGATAGAGAGAGAGAGAGAGAGATAGAGAGAGAGAGAGAGAGAGATAGAGAGAGAGAGAGAGAGAGAGAGAGAGAGAGAGAGATAGAGAGAGAGAGAGAGAGCAAGAGAGATGGAGATGGAGATAAGGAGCAGACAGAAAATAAAGACAGAGTCGGAAGATGTAGATACAGAAAGAAAGAAAGAAAGAGACAGAAGAGGAGAGAAAATAGAGATGAGTAAGAGAGAAAGAAAATGGAGAGATGCAAGACTTCGCCCTAATGATTCCATTTCGATGTGGGGTAAAGTTACAGGAAATTATCTCAGTTTCCCCACAACGCACCACAAATGAGGCCAGTTATTGACGAGTGACTCCCCTGACAACCTTGTATTTATTTTATCCATTTGGGATAAGTTACACGCATATTATTCCATTTGGAAATGAATATTGCACACAGCGAGAGATAGTAGGAAGGCAAGTTTTTGTTTTGTGCCATTTAATTACTTTGCGAAAACAGATCCTATCTAGTCTAGGTCATGACAGGCATTAGTATTATTCTGCCACAAATCAATTTTTGAGCCCCATTGTGCTAGAGGTTTTATACGGCAAATAATCCTTTTCAGCTCGTGTATTTGACTTTGGATCACGCCAGGCATTGAGTGAGAATATGTGTCTCATTCTATCCTGACTTCTGTGTCATTTTTTGATGTGTAGAGTCTGCATGTTGTTTGCACCTGCCTGTGAAGAGGGAATGGACGGCGTTTCTTTGGTGTTGGACATCGTACAAAAGTTGATGTATGCAGTAAGGCTTATGTCAGCGTTGGAAACAAAAGTATAATTTTCTCACCACTTACATGAGTCATGAAGGAAGAAACTGAAGACTACTGCTCCTCTCTTTCACACTGACTGATCCTTTTCTCCCATTCTGATTCGTAGTCTAAACATGACCCAGCCCAGGGAGAAAAGGGAATAGATTCCTTATTGACGAATCGTAGCCTGAGCAAATTCCAAATGCAAATTCGGGCTCTGGTTTATCTTTGCCAAGCCTCACCCAAGGCAGGCCTTGGAAATTATGTTTGTCATGTATCTCTAGGCTTCTATTTGCAGGAGAAGTTCGTTTTCTAGCGACTCTCTTCATTTCAGCGTCTCGTCCACTGTTTGATCCAGGTCGTGCAACAATAAGTGTCAACAGAATTTGATATTCTTTGTGTACATGTAGATGCGTTCCCCTCAACTCCGAATGAAAAGAAAAATAGCAGGGGGGGGGGGGAGAAATGATACAGGCTGACAATTTGAATGAGAGCTTTGGTTGGGTTAGTCAGGGAGCTTGAATGATACGACATTCGTGACACACAGGATAAAAGGCAGATATTGACTTGTTACATTTAAGTTGCCCTCTATTGTTGAGCGACACGTCAATCAAGCCAGCACCCTGAATGGAGCCGGAGGCTCGGCCAATATTAGTTCAATATCAATTTTAAAAGAAGTCAACCTTACCTGTTCGGTGGGCGTGATGAAAAATGATAGGACGCCAAATAACCAACCCAGGCATCAATGGCGCGATATACTTGCTCGTTTTTTTTTGGCCACACAGCTTTAATTACTGTACCTACTTGTGCGGGCACTCGCCGTGGAACAAAATGAAAGGGCTCCTCTGAAATGTAAAGCTTGCAGATAGGATTTGCCAGTAGCAATCAAACAAGGTAATATCGAGCAATTAGGGTGAATCGTGCAGCTGTGAATAGGACAGTTATGGTATTAATCACAGTTAATGTGGGAATACAGTGACTGATTCCTGACGTGGCTCATTAGGCATGTCATCCTATTGGAGAAGGCCGTTTCAAAAATAGCTCCCCACCCCTCTCTCTCTCTCACGTCTCGCTTCTTCGTCTTTACCTCTGCCAGGCAGCATTGAAAAGCCTTAATTTGCTTTTTTGATACACATACATTCCAAAAAAGAATTTAATAAGTGTGAGTTTTACAAAAAATGACATGATGTTCTTGCTTGAAAGCTGTCAAATCTGTCTCCCTTATTGTCAAAAGATGACACGAAGGGGCCATCTTTATTAAAAGTTTCACCGTCTTTCATGCCCTTTATCTCGATGTGCATGTTATTTTTGTACAGTTCGTGTGTGACTTTCATGTTTCTCTTTCATGTTAATAGTGTAGTTACTTTTTGGAGCAGGAGGGTGAGAAGATGAAACTTCATGGAAGGAAGTTATTACATGAAGTTGTAGACTACTGTGTTGTCGAGTGAGCAAGATGTCGGGTTCTCTTTCTCCCACCTTTCCTCATCCCATCTTTTCTCCCTTCTCTCTCCTTTCCTCTTGAATTTCTTCTCTTTGTAGCCTGGCCTATGCATGAGATGCTGCTATGTGAAACACTTGCAAAGCGCTGATCTCATTCCCCACCAAGACGAGAGAAGGGAGAATACAAGAAAGAAATCTCTATTTGACATTCACCTCGAGAAGAACATTTCTTGATTGTTGGGCCAGGGACGCAAATATTTTGCAGATGAACCATGCATCGTATGTCAACACAATGCATATTGGATTGCCCGGGTCCTTTCGTGTCGCAAAGTCGTGTCCCCAGCTAGGGTTTCACGCACTTATTAACTGACTATTACCCAGCTCAAACACTTGGAGGTGCATTATTTCACGGCACATCCGCCAATCAGACCCGCTTTTTCCCTTCTTTTCTTTCTTTTTTCGGGGGGAGAGAGAGAGAGAGCTCGGGCGGGCGGGCAGGCATGCAGGCAGACAGGCAGGCGGGATGTGTGCGATGGCGTGCTAGGTTTCATATTGGCTAACACCGCAAACCGCACCGGGCTTAACTCATACGCTGCTAATTCAATCAGCCACTGCCGAGAGCAGGATCGGCCTGTTAAAAAGCGAGTGTCAAAAACTACAGATAATGACCAGTGTAATACTACTGGCCCAAATGTAGTAAAAAGGATGGTTTCGGTCGGTTGTGACATTTCCACAGAAGGTACGGTACTTTGATCTATTGCAACGATTGCAGTTTTCATATACCTGGTGATGTGTGCTGTTGTGAGGATAGTTGAAAAAAATCACATATGATATGTTCTAAACCATCTACCCTGGCAAGATAGAACAGTACTGAACAGGGCTAAAATTATACGTACCTGTCCATCATTCGTTTTCTTTAAAAAAATAAACAGTGGTAATAAGCAAGGAACGAATTGATTTTTTCAATATTTTATGACAACTGTGGTGGTTGTGGTCCCCAAGGCAAACACCGTGGTGTTGAAAAGTAGCCCAAAAAAGGTACAACGTAGTCTCTTTAAATGGTACCACATTGTGTTTTTTTGTAGGGAATGTAAAGTTAAAAGACAAACTGTTCTCAGACGATCCCTCTCGCTTTGTTACGCTGCAGTACTGTAAAGGTAGACTAGGCTAAGGGCATTGTCAGGAAAACAAAAGCCTTCCTGAAGTAATCGGTGGGTGTGCGTTTCATTATCTTGAGTGCTGATTGCGCGATTAGATTATATGAAATGTATCCAACCAACTTGCTGGAAGGGAATTTTCGTTAGCTCTATATCACACCAAGCCAAATTGAATTACACTCCTTACATTTTGCACCTGTTATCATGTTACATGATTGCTGTGTGTGTGTGTGTGTGTGTGTGTGTGTGTGTGTGTGTGTGTGTGTGTGTTTGGGGGTGGGGAGGGATGGGGGGGGCGAGGGTGAATATTAATGTTCACAACAAAACAATATAAGTGATCTATCGTTCTCTATGTGTGTGTGTTCTTTCTTCTTTTTTTACCAAGTTAAGGAATTGGAGACAAACAGAAAAGGAAGTTTATTCTGTAGTTGATTGAGATTTTTGAGGAGAAAATGTGATGGAAATGTAAACGGCAATGCAACTATGATGATGATTTATATTTAATCAAGTGAGACCTATCTTAGAGAAGTTGTGTTTGTACACATACTTGGTAAGACAATACCTAGAGCATCCCTTTTCTACCTCAAGATGTCAGAGCAAGATTATCGCTTGTGATTGTGTAAATGCAATTAATTTCCTGATGATAGATCTAATTCTTTTTCATTCAAAATCATAAATCTACAACTTTGAACGAAGGGTAGGCTAGCTCTTTAAGAATTGAAACTTCATCCATTTGGGTTTGATTGATTTGGAGGGGATGCCATAAATTTTACAAATTGGAAAATTATGGTAATGGATACTTTTTACCTGGAACAATTGAGCCCAGATGGATGGAGTTAGGATAAGGTTTGAATTCAAATAATCAAGTTTTGTTATGTGTAGATTCTCTGTCATCCCCCCCCCCCCCCCCCCCGTCACCACCACCTTTCTTCTTTGACTTCTCTTATTATCCTCTTCTCCCATTCTCTCGCTCTTTGCCACCATCTTGCCCTTCCCTGTCCTCAACTCTCCATCTCCTTTCCACTTCTCCTGCCTTTTCTCTCCCTCACCGTAACCCCCTCTCCTCTCTCTCCATCTTCCTTTCTTCCTCTTCAGATCCCCATTCCCCCCTCCCCCTTATCTCTTCTCCCCTCTCTCCACTCCTACCTTTCTCCCTCTTTTCTCTCCATCTCTTTCTCTTACTCCTTTCTTTTTTTCTTTCACTATCCCTCTTTCTTCTCTCTATCCAAGATGAACGCCTTCACACAGTTAACAACTTTTTCTTAAAAGTTAATACTTTAAATAACCCCTATTATATACAAATTTGCAAATTTTTAGGGAAATTCAAGTCCTCTGCGAGTGGGGTGATGCCGTCTTTAAAAAAGTGGTTTAACAGTATGAATGTTGTGATGTTAAACTTTGAGGCGAGTTTTCTCTCTCCTAGGCCGTGCGTGTTCACTTTGTAACAGTATCAGCCGCTTGTCACTTGGCCAGTCAATATGCGTGTTTACCCTCTCCCCTGTCTCTTCCTGCATCCCAGTCTCGTGGTCGGGAAAACAGACCCTCGGTGTGGTCTGAGAAAACCTCTCGTCCATCTCAGCTATCAGGAAACCGAAAGCCAAGCCAAACCTCTCCACGTTTTTCTGCGGCGGGTCTGTTTACCCTCCGCGTGCAATCTTACCCTCTTATCACCGAACGGGGAACCCAAACGAAAGCCTCTCTCCATCTCCACTCGCGGCGCTCTCATAACTCCTCGTTTCCTGCGCAAAATATATACTCTGTTTCAATGACATACTTCAGTCGCGCACCCTCGTTCATCACCTCCCCTCTCCATCGCCAAGATATATATGGGGGGGGGGTGTTGTTTCGTAAACTAAGACATCTCTAGAAGATGAAGAAGTAGTAGTAAAAGAAGAGAACGATGTGAGGCCTAGCGCAAACGTTATGTTTGCAGCTTTGTATTGCTTACGTAGTCTCTGGGCGGTTTTGACACCGAAGTTCAGTCCAGATGCCGATTCCAGGTATCTAATATTGGACTTACTTTCTTTAACCCCCCCCCCCCCCCAAAAAAAAAAAAAAGAAATGTGCTTGGGGTTTTCGACAGGACTGGGTAATGTTTCCACAACTGGAAATGACTACTCGTTGTTGTCCGTTGTTGGGAGGGGCATGAAAAGAAGAAAATGAGAGTATGAAGACAAGAGGAGGAGGAAAAGGATGTGAAGATGGCAGAGGAATAAATGTGTCAAGGAGAGCCGCATAGATATTAGGCCATTGTCGGGTTATTGATATCGGCCGTTAGCCACGGGCAAAGTGGACCATTTTTCCTTGTTCTGGCTGGTTGGGTATGTGTGTCCACACCAGCCACTGTTTTGACAGGGCTGATGGTAATGGGTCGTGATATGGGGAGAAGGCCTACCTCTGGGCTGGAACAACTTTGTACAATAACTCTGCATGTTATTTTGCTCTTTCCCTGGACTGCTAAATTTGGCGACAATTCAGATGATGTGAGCATCTACTTCATTTTAATTCTCCTCTTGCTTTTATCCGTTGTATGATCGAGATGTGTGATGATCTTGGGTATGGATGGTGTGTAACAGATACATGTCTGGCTCTGCTTGAATATGCTGAAAAATTAGATGATTTTTAATGTTGCTGATACTTCTTCCAGTGCATGTCCCAGATATTCTGAGCTGTCTTTGATAAACTTCTTGTTTGGTATCTGTTTGCGTAGCTTCCTCAGTCAATTATTTCTTTCTCCCAAGATGCTAGCAAAAGGAGGGATAGTCCCCTCATGATTCACTTGATCCCCTCCCCTTTTTGAATATAAATAGACAAGTCCACTTTTCCAATGCCGCAATACAACTTATTTTAAAATATAATAGCAGAGGTGATTTGAAAGATCTATAGAATGCGAATATACATGTTGAAATTCGCATTCTTGAATTTTTTTTTTAGGTCAAGGATGTTTTTAAGATTGTGATGGAACTGAAAGATTGGACGATGAGAATTTCTTATCTTGTGGGATTCTTTAGGTGAAGAGTGACTTACAGATGTTGAAAATGAGAAGTGCTGCTGCCCATCCACATTTCACAAATATGTGAGACTAAATATGAGAGCATTCTTGGTTACTTCCAAGAAGGAGGGAGGGGGAAAGTATAAGTCAACCTGAGATTCATCCCTTTAAAAAGCTGGCCTGTCCCTTGGGGGGGCCATCTCATCTTGGTGTTTCTTTACAATGGAAATTTGACGACTCGCCTCGTCGGTGGCGGTGTTTGTGCGTTGCCCCGAGTCGCAGGTGATGTATGCGCCGCTGCTCGCAGCTGCCCCACCGACGAACGTATCAATTTCGCCATTTAAAGTTTCCGCGCCTCTGCCCCGGCCCCGGCCCGCTCATTATGCGGGAGTCCTAGAGGGGGTGCACATGATCCCCCTGTTGCCGATCGGTGGCGGAGTGGTGATTGTGGTAGGAGACTGGGGAGGAAGTTAAGAGATTGCATGGTGTCGGAGGAGCGAGCTGGAATCACTTTTACATTTCAGACCATACCACCTTGCCTCTCTATCTATACCTTGCAGGGGCCGATTGACAACAACGTTGATATATACCTTGAAGGGAGGCTCCTGAATGGTTAGAAATATACAATATTTTTAGCACCATGTGGTAGTCCTTAAAAGGAATGTTGGGCTATTCTATCACAATATCTCTCAGAACTGTGAAGATCACAGAATCAACCTAGCTTCTTCCTTCTATGATACAGCTGTGACTTCCTCACAAGTATTCCTATTTTTATCTTGATCTCTAGTGGTTCTCCACATAAGTACTCCTTAAAAAATACCCCAATAAGTAATAGATTATCCCCTATCTCTTCAGACAGCAGTGCCTTAATACTCTACTGCAAATTAGTGATGTCAGCTCAAATAAAGGGCTAGAATTTATGTTTAAATTACCAGACTATTTTGCTGTCTTTCCCATGATTTAGGGGGAAGATATTCCCACCAAAGAGCACGCTATTTTGCACAATCATGGCTAATGAAGATGCAAATGGCACTCTATTTTAGAATGTCAAGCTGATGAAGACAGCCCTAGTCATTATCTCTTTCCTTTCTCAGCACCACAATCATCTTGACTTGAAGATGCCGATTTGCCTGAAGGTGGATTATGTTAGCCTATCTAGCTGTAGCCATGTATTTGCCCCCCACCCCTCCCCCACTCCCCTGTTTCACATAGCCTGCTATCCAGGCTGTTGACATTTCTCATTCAAACTGCAAAATAGAGTCTAGTACACTAAGACTAGTCCCTAGTTCATTCTCCTCTTTTCTTAGTGTTAGGGGAGTAAGAGAAGAAAAAAAAATGCTTAGTCTTCTACAGCCAGACAGACCTCTTTATTGATATTGAAAATAGTTCGTTTTAAAAATGCCCAGCAGCCTGGTAACCAGGCTATGCTTGGCTCTCCCCCTCTATCTGTCTCCCTCCTCATCCTCCTCCTCCTACTCTTCCAAATACACATTTTCTAAGGCTTCCCCTAATGGGAAATGTGATTCCTGCATGCAAATTTCACAACATCCCCGAGCCAGACATGCGATTAAAATCAGCGCGATGGGCGTGAAAGCAATTTGATGAGCTAGTCCGACGAACTCTCTTTCTTCTCTCCACTCCTTCTCCCTCCTCTTCCTCATTATTTAATCTTTTTTACAGTGTATCCATTTGTCTATGTGTCTGTTTTTCTATCGCACTCTCCATCTCCCTCTTATATCTCACTTTTCTTGCACTATCAATTTTGACTTATCTTCCTCTTAAACTTTGCAACTTTGTAAGTTTATTAAAAGAAAGTTGCAAGTGTGATAGTGGGAACAGAATATCTGTTAGAAGCAAACATGTACAGTGTATATATGTTTGAAGAAGAGTAGAACATGAATTGTGGTGTACAATTTAAAATCATACCCCTTTCCCACTGCATGTAATGCAATGGTCTATGTGGGTTCCTTTCAAACAAGGCTGCATGATCAAACCAAAAGGGGAGGAGCACATTATTGAGTCCGTGAAACCTTAAGCCAGGGGAAACATGCCCCTTCTTTAATGTCTCTGTAACACTAATAACAAACTGATAATTGGCTTGTTACACCAATTTTGTGTTTGTGAAGAGGTGGTGGGAGAAACCTGCAAAATGCCAGAATATGGGCTTACCTTTCTCTGACATCTGAAGGTGTGTTCACACATTGAAGCGATATGTCGCTAACGCTTGCCATGACAACAACTTTTCGGGGCTACTTTGGTGTGTTTCTACACTCTGGTGAAGCAGCTGACCACCTTGGTAATTCAAGATTGCTACATGGAGTGTTTACATGGTTTGCCACTTCGGAAAACACTGGCAATGGAATACGAGTGGTGAGTAGCAATGGAAGACCACTTTAGTGTAAACGCAACATTACCATATTGTTCATTCTGAAGTATATGTGTGGAGGGGGAAGTATGTATGGGGGGGGGGGGGGGGGTGTCTGGCTCCATCATAGGGCTTTATCCTAGTCTGGGTGATTTGTAGTCGCACTTTACAGTTACCCCAAGGCTTGGAGATCCTTCAAAATGTTTAAGAAGGGGCATGGTTTCCTTGAGGAAGGGGGGATCAGCCAGAAGCCATTTCTTGGCCCCATGTGGTTATTCTGCATAGCTTCTTGTCACCTACCTGTTTATTACATCATTATCCGCACTTAGCTTTATAGAATTTAAAGGGAAGAGGATCAAATCCATGCCAGAGATTAAACTAATTCACTTCAATATCGTTCTTTGAATGAAAGGATAGGGTTTGTCATAGTTTCTTTGTGGATTTCCATCTTGAGGTGTAGGTTGTCTTCATTTATTGCTTCCCCTCCCCCATGATCCAGAAGCCTGTATTACAATAAAATAGTAAGCTTATGAAATGAGCTCTGTGCACTAGTGCATCTAACATGACATCTTCATGTAGCAATCAATAAAGACATGCTACAATCATTTAAGAATGTAGTATGTTGTATATGCTTTCACTGGCTTGTTTTTGTTAAGCAGCCTGGAAATGGATACATGTCCATATTACAATTTTAAACAGATATACTGGTAGGCAATTATGGAGGGATCTCAGAGGAATACGACAGATGAGTTGCTGAATTTTGTCTGGTAAGAAGCTGAACGAGCTTGTAGAGTTGTTAAGGTAGGTGATTTCCACCCACAAATATTTACCAAACATTGGTATTATAAGGATGCTCGTCATGGCAACGGGAGAAGCGCTGATTGATTAATTCAAATGAAGATTGGGGGGAGAATCCCTGTGGTTGTTTTTGAAGTCTACAAGGTTGGTTTGTTTGTCTGGATATCTGCTGGCTTCCCGTAAAGGAGCTAATGTGCACCAAATTTGTTTTGATAAAGAATCTTCATTCTGAGGAAAAGCGACATAGCAAAGGGTGTACTAGATGAAAGGAAAAAAAGGGGAAGACCGAGAAGTGGGAAGATATGTGACTTGAAAACTGCAGAAACATGTGAAGAAATGAAGAAGAAAGCTCAAGACAAAAGATGGAGACAGGATTAAAGAAGTGGCCCTGCAGACAACATTGTGAAGAAAACAGTAGGAGGATGAGTTGAACTGATCCCCTTGCACAAATATGATATCTTTTCTCTCATGTGTGCAGTGGTCAGTAATGGTTAGAACATGACATAAAAAATGGATTCTGATTATAATAATTCATCATTATCATGATTGTTATTATCATGATGATTGTTACAGTTTGCTATATTGTCCTGTGACCAATTTGTCAAGTAAGAATATCTCATGATGCATCCACAGACTTACGAGCTCTGAGGGATTGCAGAGTAAATCGCTTGAATAGAATGTGTGGAATTGTCTCGTAAAGAACACAAGCATCTTTATCAGACTCCTACACTCTGCAGAGACTGCACAAGATGAATTGCTTGGTCTTCTCTGTGCCATGTAATTGGAAAATGCCATTTTCCAAAGGGATTTGTTTAGATGGATATTCTGGGTAAGGGTCTCACCAATTGGTGGTAATAATCACTAGAAGTGCATATCGTGGGGAATGAATGTTATCATGCTGTTTGTGAAAGGGGTTGTGAAGTTAATGTCAGTGGGAGAAGTGGAAAGCATATTTTGCGTTTGGTTGGGTGGTTCACAAAAAAAAATTGGTAAGAGAGATTATAAGTGGGCTGCATTTTACATCATATCATACTTGCTTGTATATAGTGCATATCAAAGTGTAAAGTAAAGGGTAAAGAATACATGCCTAGAATCATCCTAAGATTATCTCAAGTGATTATAAGTGATTATGAACCAGAAAACAAAACAGATGATTAAGGATAATTGATAGCACCAACCATTATTGACCCTGCCCCTCCCCTCCCCTAACCCAACCCAACCGAACCCAGCCCAACCCAACCCAACCCAACCCAACCCAACCCAAGTTATCCAACCCAACCCAACCCAAACCAACCTGATGGGTTTTGTGAGGAACATATCCCCACCGACGATGGATCAATTACGGACAAAAGTCTACAATTATGTCCTGGCACAATCACCCCTGTTGTGCAGCTGATTGATTGGTGTTGAGTGGATGGACAATAGGAGCGCTAATCGAGTGACAGCCCATTGTCTGGCTGGCTGCCTGTCTGGCTGGCTTATTGACCTGAGAACAGGACAGAGACCAGCTACTTCCATCCTAGTCTGGATTCAAAGCTGTTCCAGGCATTTCTGATCCACCGCGCTATTCAATAAACAGGCCTGGCTGCAGTAGACTAATCATAGTGTATTTCTTTCTCCATCTCACCAGACCAGAGAAAAAAAGACGAGCACAAAATACAGATTGGTCTTGTTCGCACTAAATGCTGTATTTCAGTTTCTTGAATTATAACCAATTTCTCGCTCAATCTATGTCATTTTGATCATCATTAGACATTGTAATGGTGGACTCATGTTTGTTTTTGTTATTATTCTTATTATCACCATTGTACCAAACACACATCATTCATGAAACTTTAACCGCCAGAATTGGGCCACAACTTCCCCTATCCATGTCCAAAGGCTGTTGGATAGATGTCTGCGCTAGACTAATGCGGTAGATAACGACTCAATTTTTGCACTCTGGTGGCTTCGTAAAAGGCGATAAAGTGAGCAGGGGGAGATCTCAAGTGAAAGTGGTTCTCATCTACCAGAAGAAGAAGAAGAAGAAGAATTTGTTGCCATTGGACTAATTTTTTCCAATCGCAAAGGGTTTACGACCCTGTTTTATGTCCCCCGGAAATACACTTATAGCAGTGTTCATGGTGGTAGTGCTTTTCAACGTATTTCTAAAATCGGGGTAAGAAATGGAGGCTGTTGTAGTTTTTGTTTGGTATAAACATCCATTGGGTAAATATATTTGAGATGAACATGTATAAATGAGCTTGCGTATGGCTTATGGCCAAGAAATGGGTCCCCATAGTTCAATTCCAGGATGTTGAAATACATCATTTTCATACCTGCACGACTCCCAGTGTGGAAGTGACATGTGATCGCATCATGGAAGAAGGTGATTTTATTGCATATCTCAGGCACTTTCTGGAGATATTGAGGGTGATGCTAACAGGGCTTTAGTAGGCTCTGGAGTCTACTTGATATGTGTAGGAAATAACAAGTACTTGGCCATCAATGCTGGCATATTGCAATGACTCTTTTGGAGACCTTGCAATGGAAACTTGACATGCTCCATTTGTGAAGAAAAATGGGAATGAGCGGATGGTTTCATGGGTGTCATTCACCGTAAGTTGGAGAAAATATTGCAGTATTTCTGAACCAAGGAATGTGCCCAATCAGTGCTATTGTGGCGGGGGCTGCATGGATTGGACAAAGATTTATTGATGTATCTGATTCAATTCTGCTCAATAAACAAGATGAATTAGAGAGAAGTGTTAGGAAGTTTAGCATACATCCTCCAGTCTGTTGTCTGCAAGGTATCGCAACCTTGAAAGCGCAGTCTCATTGTTGGGCCCTCCACCACCAGTTTTGTCAACAGCCTAATGGCGCTAGCAAAATTAAGAAAAACATCAGGCATGCATGCCATGAAAGAATAGCGCCGAGAGGCTGCAGAACATAAATTGGCTGATGCCGTGGGGGACGGACGGACGGACGGGGGAGAGAGAGAGAGGGGAGGGTGGAGGGAACATGGGGACTGAAGACTGTAAGGTGTGCGCTTCACTGGGCCCGGAGGGAACTAACCTCCAAAGTATTGGTAACACCATGGTCGACTGATTCTCAATGGCTGCGTGCAAGCTGAGGACTCCTGGCAAAGGCAGGTGGCGATAAGCGAGGATTAGGTGACGGTGAAAGAGCCTTTGGAGCTGCGGCGGGGACAAGGCGAGAAGGGAATCGAATCGATCGCATATTTCTGTGACATATTTCTTCTATGCTGCGCAGGGTCATGCGCCTATGTCCCCTAGTGCTGAGGGTGTGTACGTGTGCGTGTGTGTGTGCACCGGTAATGATGTCAATGCGTTTACACCCAATAGAATTCCACCACAAACACATCTATCATTGGGTCATTTCTGCAGCAATTTGCGCTGCCTTCACACAAGAATGTGGCACATCCCTTTCATAATTCTGGCTTTGTTCATTTTTTTTGGTATTCAATCATCCTAAGCTTCCTTGTTGTTGTCATTCACATACAAAAAAGGGTTGTATATTTGAAAAGGGGTCTGCAGGAATGCAGTCTGTGATGAGTTGAGTTGAGTTTGCCATTGTATGTCTGTCAACCCCGGGTGGAAGTGATGGCACCGGCCGAGCCAGAAGTTGAAAGACTGTAACGAATCTCAGCCCCCGCACATCACACCACTCTGCCTCCTCAAACTCCAAAAGGCTTCATCTCCGAACCGGAGCACTGGATATTATTTTACTCCTCTTTATTGGTAATGTCTCTACTCGAGGGGGTCTCCTCTATTTGTCCTCGATATCTAATTTCCCCGCAGCTAGATCGCTAAGCACTGCGCGAGAGCCCTTCACCGAACTTCATGTCGCGGTGAGTACCGTTCTACATTGCACTTCGCGCCAGTGCCCGTTTCGGTCTTATCATGACTCGCATCTCCCATCGTACTTTCCCCCCTCCAACTCTTCCCCTCTCCCTTGTCTCTTCCTCATCTTTTCCTTTTCTCTCGGCCGTGCTCGCTCTCAGAAAAAAATGCTCTTCTGCCTTTCAGCCGAGGAGTGTTATTCGCCAGTGCTTATGGAGTGTTACGGTGAAAACAGGGGCTAACGCCTGTTCTGTTTTTTCTCCCCGCGCACAAACCGTGACTGGCTTGGCCAACGCAGGAAGGGTGAAGAGGGAAAGACAAAACGCAGAGTAGATTCCGGCCTGCGTAAGACAGGCACTCTCTGGGTGAAAACACAGCTTCTCAGGCGAGATACATCAGTGTCTTGGGTATCATTGAAGATGCAAGAGAGGTAGAAAGCCACAAGAAGAGAAACACTACTCTACAAAAGAAACATCGTGTATTGTACTAGTATATCTTAGAAGATGCAATAGAGGTAAAAAGACACAAGGAGAAAGAAAGAAGCATCAGTGTCTTATGTACCTTAGAACAGATGCAACAGTATTAACAAGAAACTTTCTTTTTCAAAGACACATCAGTGCTAGGTGTAAGTTTGAACATGAAATAAAGAAAAAGAACTAAGATATAAGACACTGGCTGCATCAATGCAACGCATCAATGGTTTATGCATCTTTGAAGACATGGTAGAGGGGACAACAAATTGAGGCATGGAATGTGTAGATACATCATACAGTACATCTCATCACTTACACATACATACACTACAGCTCAAAGAAATTGGCATAGGGAAAGGGAAGAAAGGGAAGGAGCCGCAGTTTGAAAACCGCAGTATATTTTGTCCAGTTCAGCATGAAATACTACTGTATGCTTTAGCCTAAAAAGCATCGTGTTTCATGCTGAACTGGACAAAATATACCGCGGTTTACTACTGCGGCTCCTTCCCTTTCTCCCCTTTCCCTTTCTCTACGCCAAATCCTTTGAGTTTGAGTGTATATGCATACACACATGCATACACATGCATACACATACATACATCCATACATCCATACACATTAAACACATTGGGTTTTTACATTTAGGAGATGTGGATTACACATGAGATGGAGAGCTTGTGACATTGAATATGAGCATGAATATTACAAAAAAATGCTACAAAATTTCAAAAGAAAGAAATAACATGTTGACCTCCGAAGATGGTGCTACTGGTAAACATCTGAAGGTGTGTGGGTTGGTGTGGCCTTTCATGTGGGTTAATGCTAACATCATTGATATAGTAATGTGATACATAATAACAAGCTGTGTAATGGTCGCATCTCGCAATCCTGCCATGACATCTTATTCTAGTTCGCTCCTTCTCTCAGGTCTACTTCCGCCCCCCCCCCCCCCTCCTCCTCCTTCCGTGAAGTCTAAACAAGAGCTCAGTGAGAGAATGAGAGATGGTGAATCTAGGTATCTCTCGGTATCATCTCCCCCAGCAGTCTGATGAAAATAAAACAAATGGGTGGATTTGAATGGAATCACAGGAATCCTTCCCTCTGAAATCCAGCTAAGCCGCTTTGCATAATTCATCCCAGAGTAAAGAGCTCGCTTTTTGTGGTGGGACATTAAAGGACCAGCTCACCCTGCTAAAATTTGCTCACATTCAACACTCGCAAAACAACCAGAGAGAGATATCAGACACAGACTGAGGGTATATCGGCCACTCCTTAAATTGGCAATGCATGTAAGCCGAGTTGCATTCTCTGTGTAGGTTTTTACCCGTGGATTACCTCTAAACCTGCTACTGAAGTGATTATGCAAGACACACATTCTTTCTTGTAACTTGCCGACAGAATATCCATGTTTATATGATGCTTAAGATAGAAATATCTTTTTCTAATGAGCAGAAACTCAATCACATTGATAAAAATACACTCTAATAACCCTGTTCAAGTACGCAATCACAGTCCTGTGACAATTTTATTGCTTAGTACATTTGAAACCTTGCAATTATATGAATTGTTTTATTCCACATACTAAGAACGTTGCCCTATGATTGGTCAAGAGTTGATCACGTGATAAAGCGTAGTTTTGCCGATCGGATTACCTGAGTGGAAAAAGCTCGTTACACTCTAGGTGATAGTATTTTTTGGTTTCGCTGATCTCTTCACTCCTCACAGTCCTAACGCATGATCAATATTTTGAGTACGGGCGAAATTAAAGTGCGTTACACAATGACTATCAATTGACTAACAGTAGCTCCTACTATAACACGTCCTAATGCGCGTCCTAACGCGTGTTCCCCATGGCAGCGGCTCGGGGTTAGGTAGAGAAATAAACATTACTTTTCTATGTCAAATTGTCATTTTTGATATAGATAATTGGTTTCAGATGTGGAATATAAAGCAAATAATCAACTTTTCGTTTCAGGCGATGAGACGAACTATCACTTCCTCGGCGATCTGAATGTTTACGCTATCTTTCCTCAGCTGCGCTTTGGAAAGATAGCTACATCCCGATCGCCTCGGAAGTGATAGTTCGTCCCATCACCCTCTCCAATGTTGATTATTTGCTTACTACTGCAATTTTTTGAGGATCAAGGGGTGATATTCTGAAAAAAAATGTCAGTCGAATAATATCTCTGCTGAGTCAGTTGGTCTTCTGAAAAACTGACCAAAATTGTGCCATTAGGTCAATCACATTTATGGATCAGAAATAAAAAAAAAATCAAAAAAAAAAAAATCAAAAAATTAAAAAATCAGAACGTATATATTTTCTCATGTATTCTGTCAGAGTATCGTCCCTACTTCTGCAAGTTTGCAGCTATTCGTGACCGACTGCTACTTTCTACCAGGGTGCGTGGAGCCTTTAAAAAAAAATGGTTAGAACGAGCTCACCCAGCTCTCTCAAGCTGCTCACTGAGAGGGGATTTTCACAGGAGGGGGAGGATTAGCTCTCCCCTGTCTTCTCCTCCATGGTCGCTTTCTGAGAGGGGATTAACGGGATAGAGGCCTCATGATGCTGCTAACTTCCCTTTTTCTCTGGAGCTGGCATTGCCGGAGAACTGCCGGTGGCATCGATCATGAGGCGAACGAGTAATGCTTGCGCACCAAAAAAATAAAAACAGCCAGAGCTCGTGAGCATGAAAGTAGCTTTGGTTTTAGTTGTTTTCTCTTTTGCAATAAATAATGCCACGGATCACTCTTTCCTTAATACCTGAGGTAGATTTATGTCGGAAGCTGGATGAGAATGTGGGGGATACATACAGCTGTTGACTATTAAACAAGCATGATGGGTTTCAGTAGCCCAGCATTGCCATATATGGGAATGTGTGCATCAATACCAGGGTGACTTACATTCATTTTGATACTCAGCATGGTGTTTGGGTCATGTGTTCGCTCATGGTTGCGTTTATATTCATGCGTAACAGCAGGCAAAATATGTCATTCTTGCCTGGGCAATGTATCCCACCCATTATAGTTTGCATTCATACAATGATATTTCTAGGCTAACGTAGAATTTATAAACACAGCCTTTCACATTTTTAATGTGAATTCAAAAGCATAGTTACATTCATAATCAAACACATGAAATCAATGTTTCTAGGGTGAGGAAGAAGTGATAAAAAATCATCCTTTCACTATTTTTTAATTGAAGCCAACCCAATTAAAGCAGTCTTAACCCTCTCAATAGGGACCATGTCAACGATAACACAATTCATATCCCATGGGACTGAGAGTCCAACATTCCATGTACTTCACAGAGGTCAAAACACATTTTTTTCCTGTAGTATTTGGTAATACAAAACAACATTTGGCCTAAATACATCCCAATATGGACTAAATTACATTTTCTGTCACATGAATTGCCCTTTTGACAAAAAAGTGCTATATCTTGATGTACATAACGTTTGTCATGATGTTTCAAAAGCTGATATTCCTTATTTGTTTTTGCTGTCAACTTAATCCAAATATTTTGTGTTGTTTTGGCTGTTCAGCATCTTCTATCAATCACACAGTGCGTAAAAAAAAATGCACATTCCTCAGTTTGATTATTGATTCCCTCTCTGCCTGGTTTGCTGCATTGCAAGCTGCCTGTTTTTACACATCCTCAAAAATGAGTAAACATCTTTTCAGCCTACTGCATGAAGTGAACCATTTCATGAATTATGATATAATTGTGACATAGCATCATCGTTTGATACTAGAGTTTTATCAGGAATTTGTCATTAGAGACAACGTATGCTTCAAAAGCTTGCTTTTGTGTGTTAATGATGTATTTGATGTCGTTTATGGCAGTTAGGGGTTGTTGACAACATCTGTACATGGATGGTATGCAAAAACAGTATTTAGGGAGAATATTGTTTTTGAGTGACAGGGCAGTTCCATGAATTATTAGACAAATTCCAAAATTTCCTCTGTTTATATATTAGGCTACAGAGTTAAGTGTAAGCTTATATTTTGTGTATGTTGTGTGTGTGGAGAGTGCTATCATTTTTTTTATAGCTTAGCCTTATGTTATGAGATACAATGTATTACACTACACATAAACATGAACATATGGGATTGGAACTTTTAGAATAGCTTAATTGCAGTTTTATTTACATTTCAAAGGTTAAATTCCGAAAGAAAGTGATCTAACATGAAAGAATACAGTATATTTCTTGGTTTATATAAAAAAATGAATTTAAATGACCAAAAATCTAACAAAGAGCAATGGTAACGTAACCAACAGGGTTTTTTTCTCCCAGTTAAAACTGAAGTGTTTCTGTAAAAATAATGACATTATATAAATTGCCATGGCACCAGCAATGATATGGTTGGCACACTTTGTTTTGAATTCGCCTAGTTTGAGGTAAGCATTTTTTGCAAAGAATTGTTGTTTCCACGTCCTTTTTTATGCAACATAAACGTAACAGAAAATTGAGTTCTTGTACTCGATTCAGTACATCCACGACAGATTCTCAAGAATTTTGTTTATACTGCAATGGAGGTCTGACCTTTTATGCATTGACAGGATGAAAATATAAAAAGTTGATAGCAATGGTTCATGAATTCAGTCAATATTTTTTGTCTGTTTGTTTCTTGTTCACTGATTCATGTACCCTTTGTTGGTGCGAGGAGCTGGAAAACTGAAGGCAAGCCACACAAAGAGTGTGCTAGTGACTGGATATCTGAGTGCTCTGAATGAATATGAGTGAGGTTTTGATAATACCCTAGTCACACTAGAGACGGAATAAGCCGGAATGCCATCGGAATGGAATTCTTGGCACTTTTCTGGATGTTCGAAGTGCATTCTAAAAATTCTGACTGCATTCTGAGTGCATTCCAAATATTCGGGTCCATTCTTGTGTCCGGCCCGAATGTTTTGCTCATGTTTTTCCCCTGCCCCTGCCAAAGTGGGTTTGGTTGGTATATTGGACAGTGTAAATTTGTGACAATGGAATATATCAACCCTCCCAATAGCATCGTGGCAGACCACTTCTGTGTAAAGATCGTTTTCAACAAAAATTGTGGTCCACCTCTTGATTTCATGGTTGGATTATCTGTTGACATGTCATCCGCTTCATTCATGATATATTTTTAATGTGTGTTTGTTGTGGTCAAAATCAAACAGACATTGAATAGTATGAAGTCATTATGAATAAAGATTGCGGTCCTTCTATTGACTTCATGGTTTGATTATCTGTTTACATGTCATTCGCTTCATTCACAATACATTTTCAATGTATTCGTTTGTGGTCAAAATCAAACAGACATTAGATAAGCTTTTATATTGAATCTCTATGTTTGCCATACATGTGTCATTTGGTCACTATGAATATGACCTTTGGTTACGAGGACACAATTTAAAAGGGACCTTTTGAAAGTTTGTTCGCACAGCGAAACACCATATTTATAGTGAGTGTTGCTTGCCGTAGTCTCGTAATGGTTCCGCTCTCAACTGTTTTTTTATTTTTGTATGTGTTTCTACAGGTACGCTCCCCGCACAGGCAGGCAAGTGGAGACGAAAACGCTCTTCCCCAGAACAACAGCGCCCCCAACCGGTCCAACTCAGATCGCCTGAGTGACGTGAGTTTTCCCCTCTTAACCATTTGTATGCTAGATAAACTTGCTGCTCAGTCTTTTGTGGGTATTAATGCCTCAATAGCTCTTTATAAAACTTAATTCCAGACCAGTCCACCTTAAAGTAAAGGTGGTTTACTAAAAGTGGTCTTTGTGATCAGGTGGTCTTTATAGACAGGTGGAATTATGTCATGTCCATGCAAACTACTCTGATGGGATTTAAAGTTGAGTGGTCTTAATAGACAAGAAGTATTTATGGACAGTGGTCATTGTAGACTGGTTTTTACTCTATTGTGCACTGTGATAATTTGGATGAAATTGAAGAGTAAAACTCTTGTTTTTCAGTCTACTTCATAAGCCGGGTCCATGTTGAAAGTAATCAGCATTTTAACATATAGTTTGATTAGGATACCAGTGAGAAAACATTCAAAAAATATTTGTGGACAGGCTTCTTTTCATGCCTGATATTGCAAAC
Source organism: Arbacia lixula (assembly GCA_963669155.1). NCBI lineage: Eukaryota > Metazoa > Echinodermata > Echinoidea > Arbacioida > Arbaciidae > Arbacia > Arbacia lixula. The sequence goes on from OZ022583.1 coordinate 15,664,838, forward strand.
AACATTTTCATTTTTCGAGCCATGTTGTCCGTCTGTGAACTGATTAGATTTGAAGTCATATAGGTCAAAGGTTAGAGGTCAAGGTTAAATGCCAAAATATCGTATTCAGATATCTTGAGAAATGTTCTACCGAATTTCACCAAGGTTTGTACAATGATATTATATGACAGGACAGTTAAGTGATCATAATTTGGGTCAGATAAGTCAATGGTCAAAGTCAAGGCCAAAAGTCACATGTCAAGGTCAAATTGTGAAATGTTGCTGTTCATGTGATAAATTATGAAATATTGACGAAATATCAAACAAACGTGATCCGAATAATAATGATATATGAGAGGTCTCTCTCAGTTAAGCTGTATGTACTAGCCTCAAAACTAGTTCACCAGGTATTAAAGGATGACATTTTACTAAATACATGTATGACAGGTTTTGGCAATACTTAAGTGCAGGAGGGCGGAGGCATAACAGTCAACCACGCGTAGTTGAATATCTCATTTTTCATCATATCGGCTCTTTTGTTATTAATGGTGGCTACTTGTTTGCCTAAGTTGCGGGGTGCGGGGGGGGGGCTCCATCGCCTTGGGGCCCCCTGGGTAATTTTGTCACGCGCCCCCTCGTTGTCATGCTCCATGTAATGCCGTCTCCAACTCCTCCCATTATCAAATGGCAAGCGGTTAGCTCTAAGTATCCTTAATGCATCCATTGCTCTCGGCATGTTCGTATGATACACAAAATCATCGCAACATAAATGAGCTAAGTGCACATAGACGATTATTATTGAGTCAAGAAAATACACCAGTTCGTGTGCATCCCCTTGGGATGTGCAGAGACACTGTAATTTGTGATCCTACTGAAGGAGATGGAAGAAATTAGGTTTTCGTGATATTCAATTTTTGCCAAGTCAACATTGATCTGCAAAATTGTTGGAATTGAACTGTGAGGAATGATGTAAAAAAACAGTGTGGGTAAACAGTGTAAAATGTATTCAAAGTGAAATGTAATTATCACCCTTTATTCTGCAGGCTAAAGAAAGTGTAATTCATAGCTCAATGTCAGCCTTAACACTGCCTTACTTAAAGGGAAAGGTCTATCCTTATGTTGAATTGGTTCTAATGAAAGCAGAAACATGAAAGAAACAGATGAAAATCTGTCAAAGAAAAAAAAAGTTAAGATTGTTTAATGTTTTGATTTTGTGACATCACACATGAAATACTCAACTATATGTTGTGGACATTTTTTGTTGTTGAAAATAACATTTTTTTCAAAAGGATATGCATCATTTTACCTTTGCATTTGATTTATCATTAAACACATTTTTTACACACATACTTTTATGAATGAGATTCCTTCATCAAAAAAGGAAAAAGACTATTTTATTGAATCATACAGCACAAAACATATATGGGAGAGCACCTCACACATGACGTCACAAAATCAAGATTTTAAAAGATCATACCTTTCTTTTCCTTTGACAGATTTTTTGTCAAACCTTCACCAATATGTTTCTTTCATGTTTCTGCTTTGATTAAAACTAATTTCAATTCAGGGTGGACTTGCCCTTTAATACCACCCATTGCTGCTCACATCATTTCCATTATGAAAAGCTCTACTGGCATCATTTGTACATAGAAGACATGATCTGAGAGGAAATACTCCTGTTTTGCAGTGTATTTTTTACTTTCTGCATCAACTGCATGATCAAGACTTGTACTGTTTGGTTGCGACCTCCCCCTGGACATGTTCAGTTCTCAGATTGAAACAGTCGTCTAAGTATGTGGCAATGAATCAGTGTGTGCATAAAACTAACTCATTCAGAACAAAGACCTTACAGAGCATAACTGATCTCTATTTGCCTTAAAATTGGCAACACTACTTTTTAATTTTTTTTTTTTTGAAAACGGAATATAAAAAGTCCATCATAAATTAACAAGTGGTCAAAATCATTCAAGTTAGAGCAATAATCATGCCAATTTGAAGAGCAAAAGTGGGATCTCAGCCTTTTGACCGTGTTGCCATTTTGAAGATTTAGTGATTAATTGACTCTCATTTTTTAAAAGAAAAATCACTACTATCATTAAGCGCCCAAAATAGATACATCTTGTGCCCAATTTGTTGCTCTTTCATGTGATGCATCTTTTATCATTTTTGATGATTGATATTAAAAATTACAGCACCAATATATATTTGTGCCACTTGGTCCCAAAACTAATTGTTATGTTTGTTGTTTTCATGGATTCATGAAAATGCATATAATCATAAATGATGAAAGACAAAGCTATCTGAATTATTTTTCAACAATTGATATGCTATTCCTTTTGAAAGAGCCTTGTTTGTGATAAAAATCGTGACTAAATAAGAATAAGGCAAAGGCACGTGGAGACAAAAAATAGAATTTAAATGTTTTTCATCTCATAAACATGTTTTTAATTACCCTTGTGTAAGGTAAGCTTTGTTAGTATGCAAACACTTTTTTTATATTTGGGTGAAATCGAGTAAAAGAAATACGATGTACCTCAGGGAGTATTCTCATAAATATTCTCCCATTATCTCTAATTTGTGTTTCTGTTTTCACAGACAGCAGCACTCATGTATTTGTTTAGAAATTATTTCATTTCATTATTGAAAAATTCTGAAAAAAGGCCCGTAAGTTTGGTGTTTGTGAATGGATTTATTTTTAGAGTCTTTTGTCTTTTAAAATACTAGGATCCCTTTTAAACCGTCGTAGATCACAGGAAACAGCAGACTTTGTGCCATTGTTGCGAGAAACGCACGATAGAACAGTAGTTCAAATTTCTCCCGGTATGCAGCCTTGGTGTGTCCATGTATACAAACAATGAACGTAGCCCGCTTCCCTGTATGCATATCATGTGTTTGTTTCAGCTGCATGCATGCATTCTGTTAATGTTCTATTCTCCTTTCATAAATGAACTGCTGCATTCGTAATGATAAAATTCACTGCTTCAAATCGGGGGAAATATCAGCCAAGGATGATTTACAATGTCGAGGTCATGAAAGGAACATACCAAACCAGGCTGTACATTATGAATGTACAATATGGGAAAAATCAATATTTTCAAAGGGCATTTTTCCCTCATCAGTGGGGGTTGTATGTCGTATTTTTGGGGCATAATCGCGCTGAGACGCTGGGTTTTTCTTTTGCCCTGCCACAAATGCACACTAGCAATACCATGCTTCATTTGTCATAATTGTTACTTCAAATGCAAATATGCACAGAGCATTTCCATAATGATATTGTTTACTGCTACATGTACGTAATTATGTTCTCATGCGATACAGTGGTGCGTTTACGATAATTATCAACTGCTGGCTACATGTGCACATCCATGAATGTAGCGCTATGTTTAATTACAATGAAGTATTCACAGCTGAATGATCACTGGTGTTATCCTATCGTGATGAATATTGGTGTGCCTCTTTACAGCGCCAGTATAAAATCTCATTAATGATCTTTATTGCACTTTCTATAATCTCTTCAGGCAAGCTCCCACTCACGATCTGGTAGTGGCTATCTGGTAAGTATTCGTGATGTGTTGGTTTCTGTGGTATTTCAGCTGTGAGATGTTTCTTGTCATATAGTAATGTATAAGAAACCAGTATTGCTTCTGCTGCTATTACTATATTACTGCAAGTACTGCTACTGCTAAAGAGTACTACTACTGCTACTACAACTACCACTACAACTACTACTACAAGTACTACTACAAGTACTACTACAACTACTACTACAACTACTACTACAACTACTACTACAACTACTACTACTACTACTACTACTACTACTACTACTACTACTACTACTACTACTACTACTACTACTACTACTACTACTACTATACCTACTACTACTAATACAACTACTTCTACTACTACTACTACTACTATTACTACTACAACTACTACTACTACTACTGCTACTACTACTACTACTACTACTACTACTACTACTACTACTACTACTACTACTGCTACTACTACTACTACTAGTTCTACTACTATACCTACTACTACTACTACTACTACTACTACTACTACTACTACTACTACTACTACTACTACTACTACTATTACTACTACTACTATTACTACTATTACTTTCACTACTACTTCTACTACTACTGCTACTTTTACTACCACTACTACTGCTACTTTTACTACTATTACTACTTCTTTTTCTTTATGACTTTGTTTTTCGACATGCATTTCACAGAAATGTAGCTGTGGTATGTGTTCCTGTATTGTTCCTGTATGTTTAATAAAGTGATGTTGAGAAGAAAATACTACTACTACTTCAACTACTACTATCAGTACTATTGCTACTTCTTTTACTGCTTCTTCTTCTTCTATTACTACGACAATGACTACAACGATGTGATGATGTGACAAGTCTGTCTCATGTTCTTATAAAGGTTGTTGGGAATATAACTGCAAAAAAGCAAGAACAAATGCAGTCATCACCATGAAATACTTACCTGCTCCTTAGCAAGAGATCAAGAAGAAGAAGAAAAACATTAATTCATAATCATCAATGCCAGAACTTTTTTGTTATGGCCATCCCGCGCAATCATGACAAATTGCTTTGACTACACTTCAAAAATGTTTGATTTGATTTAATTAGCCGGCTGAAAAACGTAAAAAGCACTGATCTGCGGTGTTCATCTTAGTTATCAATGGGGACTGAGGTGCGCGGAGAAGACTAACCAAGCGAGGGAGTGTGGGATGTTACTAGGATGCATCTTAAAAAGATAAGATGCAGGGCGAGAACAAAAGATGATGAGTGAGAGACGTACAGGTAAGTGGTAGTAGTCGTGGGAAGGAATTTGAGCTTCTCCGCGAATGTGCCCAGAAAGTATCTATTAGTACAGTAAGCCAGTGGGATTGTCAAGGCCTGGTTATGAAAGGGCTAAACTGCCCTACTTTGATAAAAGGTAGCAACTAACAAAAGAGACTTTTCTTGCAAATGAGCAAATTGTGTCTGTGACATGCATTGGCATCAGTGCAACACCACACCATGTCAGATTGAGTATCTCACATCAAGATGAATATTTCTTTTCCTGATTTTGTCTGTATGAAGGGAATGCTGGGTTCAATCTCAAAGTACTTGCAACCCAGAATGGAGTGATTTGTCACTTGCGTCCTTTTGTCAGAGGAGGGCAGTAAAGGTGTAGGGTTTTAGCTGGTGCAGGAAGGGTTGATGCGAGTTTGTGGATGGTAGACTACCTGTCAAGCAATATACCTTGATGATATGAGTGTCAAGGTATGAATAGAGCAATGACTGACAGCCAGAGCGAAAAATACTGATATCCAACAACATTATTACAATGACAACATCATACAAGAATAGCACAACAGAATTATCTCAGACTGCATCGCTGAAAAATCATAACTGCGGTTTAAACAAGGCTGAAAGAGCAAGGACGTGTTACGAGGACGCGAGAACAGACAAGATGATTGTGTGCCGTGTTTAGATGTCAGTCCAGAATTAATAACCGCATAGCCCTAAGATGTTGTGAGAGAAGATCAAGACATACAGGACTACAAGTGAAAATCTGTCAGAGCATTTATCAAGCCAAACATTGATTGAGTTCTTCATTTTGAGCTGCCATATTGAGCTTCTCTTTGGCTCCTGCATCTCCTTGGTTTTAATAATCTAATGAAGAGCGACGGGTATGCCTTTATTATGGCAGAGTGTCAACCTTGATTATGGGCTGCTGAAAAACTGTTTGTTCTCGGCACACAGCGCAGCGGAAATGACAAACGTTGCCATAGAACTTTCCCTTGTCCAGACATGCACGGGGAGAGGAAAGCAAGCAGACACACTCAATAAACATTTGCCATCTTTTCAGGGGGGGATGAATGTTGCGTCTGGGCTGAGCAGGCAAGGCTAAACCCCCCACGCCCGACTTCGTGCCCGCTCCCCTGCAAATTCAGTCAACCCAAATTAAGGGGGAATAATTTTCGTGGTGGTACGTGACAGTGACTCCTTAGGAGGGCATACAGCGCGCGACACACGTGAGCACACAATCAGACGCACGCAAATTTGATTTCTTTGTGTTCGTGCTCCGCCAAGCATGAAATGGCCACATTAAATTGTCGGCGGTTTCTCACCGGGCGAGACCAGGCATGTTTTTCTTGCCTTAATGCAAACAGGAACAACACAACTGATGGATTCCTCTTCCCCCCTTCTCCTTCCTCTTCTTCGCAAACCCCTCAGTGTTTTTCCACGTAGGCGGAGAGGGAATGGGGGAGGGGGTAGAGAGAGCCGAGGCAAACGTGTGTTTAACCCATGGAGTTGATGTCAATTGCAGGGCTTTTATTGGATGTACATGCTCTTAAGCACTTGTGATTGTCAGAGTCGGGTTTTCCTCCCTGTTAATGCCCGCATTAGAGGTGCGCTTGAAGTGTTGGTTCGCGTTGTTGGCACGCCGAGAGCGGGATGCGCGATCACGTCTCACTCCATCAAGCAGGTTAATTCAACGATGGCGGCAGCCGAGCGCCGAGTGAAACCAACCCCACACACACGCACACACACCCACACACACCCACCCACATACACACACGCACACACATGCACACACACACACACACACACACACACACACACACACACACACACACACACACACACACGCACACACACACACACGCACACACACACACATGCACACACACACACACACACACACACACACACACACACACACACACACACACACACACACACACACACACACACACACACACACACACACACACACACACACACACACACACACACACACACACACACACACACACACACACACACACACTACAGCTCCCAGAACTCTCACTCTTTGCCTTCGACAAGGGCGTGGAAGGTTCCCTAGCCCTGCCTTCCTGCCATTAGACCGAGAGCCACACGCCCCTGCGCTGGTAGAGGGTGAAAACCGAGGAGGGGCATGCGTGCCTGTCGAAGAATTGAAATGACATCATCTTGCTGATGTCTCCATGGCATGTAGAATCATCTGCACGCTCCCCAGGAAACCAGGTTCACAGTTTGCTCGAAAGCTTTCATCTTATTGATTTTTATGCCAATGGTTGTGGGCAGAATTAGTTGCTTCTCGTCACTGTCTTATTCCCAGTCATTTATCTTGCTCTCTTCCTCTTTCTCTTTCTCTTTCTCCCTCTCTCTCTCTTCTGTCTGTCTGTCTGTCTGTCTGTCTCTCATCCTCTCTCCCCCCCTCTCTCTCTCTCTCTTCCTCTCTCTCTTTCTCTCTCTTCCTATGTCTCTCTCTTCCTCTCTCTCTCTCGCTCCCTTTCTCTCTCTCTCTCTTCCTCTTTCTCCCTCTTTTATTTAGTTGTCTTGTTATTTAGTTGTCTTGTAGTTATGCCTCTTTTCCCCCACCCTCTTTTTGTATCCTTCTCTGTTTCTCTCCCTCTTCTTTCTCTCCCACCCTCACACTCTCTATTTCTCCCCCTTCTCTCCTTTCTCTCCAGCTCCCCCTCCCCCCTCCCTCTTCTTTCTCTCCCACCCTCACACTCTATATTTCTCCCCCTTCTCTCCTTTTTCTCCATCTCCCCCTCCCCCCCTCCTCTGTCTTTCTTTTCTCTCCTTACCGTTTATCTCCCTCTGTAGTCCTCTTTGTATCCTCAAATAGCAGTCATTCTCATTCTCCTTTCATCTTTACAGAAAACACAAAGCCACAAAACTCCATTCAAGAATCACTATGAAAACCAACAATATGCCCTGTATTCTAAACCAGATTACATTTCTATTTGAGTGACTCATAATTGAATAGAAAGCTGGCACAAAATATCATTTGATCAAATAATTGTGCCTTCAAGGTCATATCATCTGCAATTTACAGTGCTTCTATCATGCAGAAATGATTTAAAGGTAAATCAGTCTGTCTGTCAGAGCCGCACACCAGCAAGAATCTGTTTTATTTTGTATGATATAAATGGTAAATATACCTTATTTCTAAGCAAAGTGCAACTTAAAATATTGTTTTTTTGCTATTCTCTTGTATTTATTATGATATAGATGTTAAAGATTTGTGATTTTTGCTGAGAATTGAAACATTTCGAAAGATTCTGTCACATTAAGCATATAGGCTGATATACACTATTTCCCATCAAAATGCATTTTCTTTAATCAAACAAGTTATATCACACAATGTTTATAATTCTTATTCCACTATTAGATTGGAATCTTATTTGTCCTTTTATGAGACAATTGTTCATTTTTAAAGAATATTAGAATTGGGTTGTTAGCTATAAATGGGAAATGTTACAATTTTTTTTACACAGAGTAATGCATAATTGTGATGAAAATAAGACGATGGTAGAACAACAGGAAAGGAAAAACAATGTGTAAAGAACCTCTAGCAATGGAACACACAAAGAATACTCATTTTCATTCAGTAATTCAAATAGGTCTCACAAAATTCATATTTTGCACTAAAGACTGATTTTATAGGACAAGATATTTTATCTTTGCCTCGAGGGTGAGCAACTGTCACCATAACAACCATTACAAGCCATTTCATCCATTAATCCCACCATATCTATATACAGAGAGAGAGGGAGAGAGAGAGAGAGAGAGAGAGAGAGAGAGAGAGAGAGAGAGAGAGAGAGAGAGAGAGTGGGTGGGGGGGGGGTAGCTGGTTAGTTTTGCCTTTTTCTCTTCTACTCTTTCGTTTCTGCATCTCTCATTTCTCCCAAACTTTATTCTTATCTCTACTTTCATTCGTCTTGACATCATATGTATGTGTACACATTTCAACTTCTTTATATTCTCTCCCTTTCTCCCTCTGTTTTTCTTATCTTACTTCCTCCTGCTTCTTTACATATTGTTTCTCTTAATTCCTCTCCATCTTTCTCCCCCCTTCCTTTTCTCACTACCCCTTCCACTCTCTCTCTCCCCTTCTCCTTTTCCCCCTTCTCTATCTGCCTGTGGCTCTGTATGCCTCTCTTTCTCTGTCTCTCTCTTCTCCTCTCCCTCATTTTCATCATCTGTTGTCTGTCTGCCTCTTTCTCTCTCTCTCTCTCTCTCTCTCTCTCTCTCTCTATCTCTCTCCTTTTTTTTCTCTCTCTCACTTTCTTCCCCTTCCCCCCTCTCTGTCCCCCCCCCCTCTCTCTCTTTCTCTCTCTTTCTTTTTTTTCCTCTCTCACTTTCTCCCCCCTCCCCCCCTCTCACTCTCTCTCTCTCTCTCTCTCTCTGTCTCTCTTTCTCTCTCTCTCTCTCTCTCTCTCTCTCTCACACACACACTCCCTCCCCTTGATGGATGAGTGGCGTGGGGGTGTTGAATAGTGCAGAGTAAGAAGTAGACCCTGAGTAATGTGAGCTAGGGGGGCTCTGTCCTCAATCCCCTGTAGCGCTATTCCTACAGTGCATTCTTTGGGGTCATATATATCTTACCAATTCATAGATCACAGCAAGACAAATTGCCTCCCATAAACAGACTAGAGAGATGTTTCTCATCTCAACAGTGTCTTTTGCATAAATTGTTTTAATTATTTTGAAGTTGGTGTTTCGCTTTAGCAGGCCCAAATGAATACATTTGTATTGTATGAATACAATGATAACAAGTGGAAAATGCTGTTTGAGTACTTTCCTCAGAGTATGAGTGTTGTATTCCTGGGCTTCATTGCATAAAACTTACCATTGATAGTAACTCTACCATCAATGGTAACTGCCATGGTAATATTGCTCAACAGCCAATGAAATTTAAGGTTGCCATAGAAGTTGCCATTGATAGCAAAGTTACCATCAATGGTAAGTTTTATGTAGCAGGGCCCTGGTAAGGGGTGTGTAGGATATCTATCCACCCTACTAAGTTTTCACCCTGCTCTCAATTGAGCAGTAAAGTTCATTCACATAATAGACAGACAGACTTGTCACAGCATCATGTTGTAAAGATGCGTAGTTGTCAGGTATATGGTGAGATCACTGTTATCAATATTAACCTATCATTATACTCTTCATTGTCAGTGGTAGCAGTGAGGGAAGAAATCCTAATATTGGTGGCAGTAGTTAGAGTCATTAGTAACAGTTGAAATACAGGTAAAAGTAAAATATCTAGTGATATTACTAGTAATAATAGTAGTAGTAGTAATAGTAATAGTAATAGTAGTAGTAGTAGTAGTAGTAGTAGTAGTAGTAGTAGTAGTAGTAGTAGTAGTAGTAGTAGTAGTGGAAGTGGAAGTGGTAGTGGTTTTAGTGGTGGGAGTAGTATTAGTAGTAGTATGAGTAATAGTAGTAGCTGTGTTGTTTTAAAAGTAATAGTAATAGTAGTAGTAGATATAATAGTGGTAGTATGTTGTTGTTTTTTTGCTCATATATTCCATGCATTGCTTAAATGGCATTTTCTATGTACCCATGATATTCACCAAACTCAGAATGTTAAGGCTGCTAGAGTGACACACCCCCTTTAAGGGGACATCGGTATGCATCCACGTGGATGACTCGGTGGTCGACTCGGTGGTCGGTGTACCGGTGCCATATGGCTAAGGAGCTCGTGTATCCTGTTCCAATCCCATAGTCCATTGCAAACGTAATGGAAGACGAGAGGTTACATCTGGTTGCTCCGTGGTAGCAAGGGAAAAGCGATGCGTTCACACATCGCCGCGTATGAATGTCACGCCTCATTGTGTTCACAATCTATGACTTCAGTCGTTTCATTAATGTCATATAATGGTTAGAGAAAATCTTGCCCCTTTTTACGTTTTAGGGAGTATATTTTCAGTGTTCTTGGTATTGAGAAGATATGCGCTGACAGCCCATCTTGTTGATCCATGGCAGAAAGGGAGGAGTGATATGTTCACACAACACTGCGTATGAATATCACGCCTCATTGTGTTCATACTGTCTCTACACAGCCTATTGATGCACTTGTTGTCATGTTGATATCATGCAACGTCGAAAGATATTCCTTCCCCTTTTAACATTCAAGGTTGTCTATTGTAAGTGTTCTCAGGCATTGAAGAAGTATCCCTTGTCTCTATGCATTCTATGAATTTGGTTGTTTCGTTCATGACATAGGATTGTCAGCATCCTGTGGCATTGAGAACATATTTCCTGACATTGCTGCCGTATAATCTTGAGAGATATTCCTGCTCCTTGTAACCTTTTATGGAGTGTATAGTCAGCATTCTGAGGCATTGAAAATACATATGCTGGCCGCACACAGCGACGACACCAGGAAATTCACTGCGAGGCCTTGCCTCGTCAATAGGATTGCTCACGAATGTTTCCGGGTAGCTGCTTCACTTTTTCATTGGTTGAGCCGCTCTCACAGCACCATGTGTCACAATGTGTAGGTAAGCGCATGGCTTGTAATACGCATGAATGCCAACGGTTTGCCCCAATTTAAAGACATGCTGTCCCTTTTGAAGGTAAAAAAAATTGTAAATTGCATGGAAAATGGAAAAAGATACATTTTGTTAATTTACAAGGAAAGTCTCTTTTGTTAGTTGCTTACTGTTGTTAAAGTATGGCAGTAAAGTACATGCCCCTCTTCATGTAATGCACACTACTCCCAAAGAGGTGATTTTGTCTTTTAACTTGTGTACAGTGGTCATGGTGGTTGCTGGTCCTTCACTCTTTGTAAGTGTTCCAAGTAAACTAAAGGTGTGGTAATATTGAAATACATTAGCTCATGAATGGCGAGTGTGTGGAAAAGGAAGGTGCTTTGATGGGATAGGCCATCATGTTGGGACTAAGCCTCAATCAACCCTCTCAGGACCAAACCAGGAGAAGTCTGTTGACTCACTGCACATGCCATGCATGCGGGTCAAGTTAGCCTGATGTCTCTTTGGTGAAATCTACTGTAGATGTGGACTTATGGATTTGTATACAAGCTTTCATGGCATGTACTATTTTTATTTAATCATCTTTTTTTCTGTTTTTCCCCTTATTGTTATCTGCTCTCTGCGTATTTTCCCCTTATGCTGTCATTATCATTAAAATTACCATAATGGATATTATTGATTGCAGTTACAAGCACAATCTTCATCATAAATACATTCATGAGCATTATGAATTTCATTATCTTAATCATCACTTTCAGAGTTCTTTTCATTATCACTATCATCATCCTCATCTTCTTTATTCGTATTTTCTCCCTCATCATGTTCATCATTATGTTCCTTCTCCTCTTCCTCCTCAATATTTTATTTTACTTTGTTTTCAGTGTAGGAGCTTTTCCATTCACTTGACTATTTGTGTGTCTCACAAACATCTCAGTTTCCTCACCGCCTCTCATTTCTCCCTGTCATCTTACGCTTGAAGCTAGAATTATGGGAATTAAAAGCAATTTCAATGCTTTTCACATCATATCCAGCCCATCCATGTTGCATATGTATTATGCAGCTCTAAGTAACGTAAGAATATATCTCTCGCAGTGCTCGTCGCGTGATATAACAAACAAACTGGGGGGAAATGTCCAATTAATGTTCATTTTCTCGATCCACAAGGAGGCATAAAAGCTTTTGAGATGCCGAAGGAGAAGGAGATACTGTCAGTGAGATATGCACATGTGGAGACAAGAGTCAGGTGCATAAAAACAATGATTTGATGCAGAAGTAATATTGTCATTAGAGCCACGAGGCGAACATTGACTTGTCTTTCTTTGTCTTCACTCAGTCCAGTGCCTCAGCTGCCTAGTCTCTGTAGGGGTGTCAAGCTTTCAGATTGATTGCACGTAAGAGAGAGAGGGAGACAGAGAGGTTGTAGAGAGAAACGAGAGAGAGAAAGAGAAAGATACAAAGAAGAGTAGAGAGTGGGGAAGTGAAAAGAAGTGGAAGTAAAAGAAATAGAGAGAAGGGCAGAATGCGAGAAACTGTTACAGGAGGGAAGGAAAGAATAAATAGAGAGAGAGAGAGAGAGAGAGAGAGAAAGAGAGAGAGAAAGAGAGACAAAGCATGATAAAGAGAGGTAAAGACAGATAGAGGGTGAGAGACAGACAGAGAAAAATTAAAGAGAGAGATACAAACCAGTATAAAGGGTAAAAACCAGAAACAATAAGAGTGAAAGAGAGAGATTAAGAGAGAAAGGGAGAGAGATAGCGATAGGGAATAAGGATTAGAAAGAGAAGTCAGAGCAACAGTTTTAAGAGACAGAGAATGATGAGAGATAGAGAAAGACAGACAGACAGAGAGAGTGTGCAGGTGATCCTGAACTTTTTCCATTTACCCATCACCCTCCTATGCCATAAGCCCTACACCATGGCCCCAAACCAGTCAAAACATCCACACTCCCCTCCTCCTGCAGAGTTAGTTTGATTCAGCCTCCTTTACCTCTGCCTGATCTCCCGTTCAGTCATTCATCGCTGCTGCCCTTCACTCAATCCCAGGCAAGATACATTCCGCACAAGTAACCCTCCTATTCATTTCCACTCTTCCACTCCCTCCTCCTCCTCCTTCCATCCTCCTCCACCTTCTCCTCATTGTCGTCTTAAGATGCAAAGGCATTCAAAGAGACAGCGTGAAGAGACACATTTCTCGCTTGTTCATCTCGCTCGTCTTCACATGGATTTTTGACTGATTATAAGGACAGGCCGTCAAGAGATGCGGTATTGCAGCGTTTTTCCTTGGTGTAATGAACTGATATGAATGGAAGGTTACTGACTCTGCCTGTACTTTCATACATTAATCATGCTTTCCATTTCTGTACTTCATACTGTATATATTTTAGTCTTGATGTTCAACTTGTGTTACTACCGGAAATGCCTTTCCCTGAATACTTCAGATGCCATAATTATCAAAACTGATCGTCAGATTTCATTTTCTCATTTCACAGGAAATAGCAATGTTTCCTATGATAAATTGCTGTACCTGAATGTTTATGTGTGATTGAGATGGCATGCCAGTCTAATTGCGCTTGTTGCTGTATTGGTTATGCATTCTTTGGAAATTTAAGTCTACAAATCATCTGATGAAGTTTCTTCATATGCACCATTTGATTGTGTATCTTTATGTCAGTAAGTATCATTGCTTTTCACGCCAAGAGAACATAATTTTGAAAATAGAACAAAAGGCTTTACAAGACAAGTGAAATTGCCAATCCTGGCATTATGATTTACAGCATTTGTTGCCCCATCCACCCCTCCTCCTCCCTCCTCCTCCCTCCTCCCCCCTCCTCCCCCCTCCTCCCCCCTCCTCCCCCCTCCTCCTCCCTCCTCCCCCCTCCTCCCCAAGTTTCTCCTTTCTTGGAACTTATATGGGCCAGGAACATAAAAACTTAAGAGTGACATGAAATTGTAGAGCCACATAAAACCAACCTTGACTATCATTTTTTAGAGCCATTTAAATATTTACGATGATGATGATGATGGGTCATAATATTCCTGAGTTTGATCACCATCTAAGCTCATAAAATCTGTTGATATTGAAAGATGAGAAGGCCTTTATATTGGAGCTGCGTGACCGGAGATAGCACTCGCTCATCACTAGTTCAGTCTTACAGAGTTTACCATTAGTCACAATATCTGTGCCTTGCTGAGTCCGACTGTTCCTTGGTGAAGCTTCTGTGTATTTTGTATCATGATTTATTTGTTTTAAGTCCCATCAATTGTCATTATGTCATTATCAATGTGACTTGCTGTATGTAAGCAAGACTTGGGCCCTGTTTTATATAAAGAATTGCAATAGATCTGCATTTATCACAAATCCAATATCTTATCCCTAATGTGCAGAGTTACAATCGATATCTAATATTTGAATTGATCACAAATCCAATATCTTATCCCTAATGTGCAGAGTTACGATCGATATCTAATATTTGAATTGATCACAAATCCAATATGTTATCCCTAATGTACAGAGTTACGATTGATACTAAATCACAAGTTACGATCAATCGCAACTCATTATAAGACAGGGAGCTGCATTTTGATTATATTCAACCAAGTGCTCGTTTCTATCAGCGCTCGGCTTGGGCTATTTTGCATGATTGTGTTTCTATCATTGAAACTTCCATTTTATTGTTACTGCCATGAAACCAGCATATGAGCTTGCAGCATTGCCACTATAAAGTACCGAAGTGTGACGTCATTTGAGCAATACATGTAGAGCAAGCAGCGGTGATCACAACAGGAACTGTAATTGGGAATGCCGGACACCAGCCCGATAGACAATTGCCAATTGCCAATTGTCTTGACAACATGTTCATATGACGACACCACTTCGGTACTCCATAGCCATGCTAGTTACCATAGATTGTCAGTTACAGTAATTGAAAACATATATATGCAGCAAAGCCTTACATGGCAACTTTAAAGAGTCATGATCTTAGTTTTCAATGGATTTGGCTTAAGTGAAGCTTACTTCAGAAAATGGCTGTCTTTCCACATATGCATGAGTATTTCATCTTGTCATCTCAACCTTTAGAGTGCATCATGTTGACTTGACTTGAGTGGGAAGTTTGATGTCAGTAGTTACCTTACAATCTTCCCACCCTACTTTTAGTTGCTATTCAGTTGCAACTAACAAAAAAAAGGTGTGAGAAATGGTACGTTCACCCAAACAGTGTGTCAAGAAACTACGAGAGATCGCTGGATGCCAGCAGACAGAGAGAGAGAGAGAGAGAGAGGGAGGGAGACAGAGAGAGAGAGAGAGAGAGAGAGAGAGGTAGACAGAAAGAGAGAGAGAGAGAGAGAGAGAGAGAAAGAGGGAGACAGAGAGAGAGAGAGGGAGACAAAGAGAGAAAGAGAGAGAGAGAGAGAGAGAGAGAGAGAGGGAGACAGAGAGAGAGAGAGAGATAGAGAGAGAGAGAGAGAGAGAGAGAGAGAAAGAAAGAGAAAGAGAGAAAGAAAGAGAGAAAGAAAGAGAGATAGAGATATGATTAAGAGATGAGATGACCGGCCTGTGAACTAGGAAGAGAGAAAATTAAAAAAAATGTTGAAAAAGAGAGAAGCTACATAAAATTGAGGCAGATTAATGAAAGAAAGGGCCGAAAGGAAAGTGGGAGGGAGGGATGTACAGAAGAAGAAGGAGCAGGAGAAGAAGGAGAGCAAGAGAGAGAGAGAGAGAGAGAGAGAGAGAGAGGAGAATATCCCCTATGGTAAGCTTGGCTAAGTCTTGCTTCTGGGAAACCTCTCACACACAGGAAAAGCCCCGGTCCGGAGTTGATAAAGAGCGGAAGTCATTCTGCATTGTTGACTGTTTTTATTACCCGTGGCAAAACGTCAGCCCATCGTAAAATACAATTTACAACACTATCAAATGTTCCAGTCTGCATCAACTCGTTACAGTTTAAAGAACTTTTTTTCTTCTTCAAACGGCAGCATGTTTTGCTGGGGTTTCCTTCCCCCTTTGAATCAAGTATTGATGGAAGCATGATTAAAAACGTCCCCCCCCCCCACTCTATGCCCTCCTCGCGGCTGATGTATTCAGACACACAAAAAGTTGTTGTGTAATGTTCCCATTTCCGTGACCGATGGCTTCGCCTGTTGCCGTGTCCTTTACTATGTGCAGGTCGGCCGGTCGGTTCTCAGGCGGGTGGATGGGTGGAGGATGGCAACTAGACTTTTGAGACGGGGCAGAGAGAGGGTGAGAAAATATTGTGGCAAGTTTTAGGTTTCGTGAGCAATGAGCAAGCTCCCTTCCTGTCTAGGTGTAATATGGGGTGATGGATAGAGGGGTAAGGATTCGGTTATAGGATCTAGTTTGCTGGAGTGGTGTTTTTTTTTTTTTTTTTTTTTTTTGGTTTGTGTGTATTTGTGTGTGCTAAGAATGGTCTCTCTCTGAACTGAACTCGCCTTCATTAGAAAATGGCAGTGTGAAGGACACAATGTGTTTTGAGACTTTAATTTCACTGGCATACAATACAGTTGAAAAATTAAGTTCATAGTCCTCTTCTATTTTGCAAGATATGACCTGTAACCATAAAGGACAATTATTGCCTTCTCATGACTGTGGTATCTGTGTGTGAAACTTATCCCTCATCTGAAAGTCTGAAATGGAACTCCTTTTTAACTGTTGAGAAGTTTGTTGTTGTTGGGAGGGGGGTGGTTAGAAGCACATCATTTGTTATCATATACAAATGCATTCCAACTGTTCTTCATCCCATTGCATCAAAGCAGATCATTTCTGGACGGAAGCATTCAATTCATCATACTCTTGTCAGGTAGGAGTGTCTTAATCGGAAATGCAATGCCCTTTGGGAGCAAAGGCATTGAGTTTTATGGTGTGGAAGATGGAAGAGAAGAAACAAACCAATGGACCAACACCTCATGAGTGCTGGAGGTATTTGGAGAGGTGTGCGGATTGCCAAGACTGACGCTCCATGATCACTCGGATGCATATTTCATCCGCCCATCTTCTCTCTCTCCTTTCATTTCTCTCCCTCATAAGTTATGAATGTGGAAGCTCCATGTGCCTATTGTTCTGTCACGCACATGAGCTGGATTATGCATGATTGGCCGTTAAGACCGTCGTAAAGTTTCCCCCTATACATGTATAAACAGCGATCCCGGTGAAATGTCAACCTTTCATGATGGCACCGCCGTCGCCGAGCAAAAGAGCTCTAAACCCTGAGCTTTGCATCTAGATTATATCAGTTTCTTGTCGCCACCCAAAATAAGAAAACCCACCTCACGGCAACGTTTCTTCCGTGCAATAATAAAAATTGCAATTTCAAAAAGGCAGTATCTGGCAAACACAAAAATTTCCATCGCAATAACTGTCAAAAGTGGGCGAGCGTCATCCATGGCTAAGCAGAGTGCACCATGTTTTCTTTTCAGTCCCTCCGTACCCTCGGGATTTGTTTTGAAAATTACGGGGGACTCATTTTTCAGGGGAATTCGACTTGAAACCGCGTTATTGCATAAATGAGCTGTCAACATCCCCGGGATCAGGTTACTGGCATTGATTCATAGGAAGCAACTCAATAATTCAGCTTTTCTTTTTGCAATGACACAAAAAAGCAGTTGTTGACAATGACATGTAACTCAGTTTTCATCCGTGTCCTTGCTAGGGGTGTTTGTCTATGGCTATGGCTATGATATGACACACTCAGGTGTTTATCTACAAATCACAGCTTATCAGTTTGACGCCATATCATGACCTCTTTATATCTTCTCTATTTGATTAAAAAAAAAATCCAGGGAAATATGGGCCTTAATTGTATGTGAAGCATTTCTGTGACATTCTGTTGTGTTAAACAAAAATCAAGCATTTAATATGAATTCAACATTATTGTGATGCTACCTACCTTATATAGGTGATATAAACAGGTGAAATTAAGATTAGTAGAATTCTTTTACACTTCACACCTATTGGTTAAAATATTGGGTTTATAGAACCAACATTTACAAAAAGCGTTTTTAACTTTTCTCACATGATAATGCAGCTCACGCTAATGCTGTTTGTTAAATGTACTAAGTTGTACCACAACTATATAATGCCTTTATTTTAAAATGGAGAAACGTGAACATCAAAGAAACATGTGACTCAAAACATATGATGAAGCATAATTTTTTTATATAGAAGGGTATTTTGGTTTAAACTTTATTGGGATGGTACATTATGTCATTCCCTATGGAAGATATGTGAGCCCTGTCATCTGTTCTTGCATTGATTCTGATTCAGAGAGAGAGAGAGTGGGAGAGAGGGAGAGAGAGAGAGAGCGAGCGAGCGAGAGCGAGAGCGAGAGGGGGGGGGTAGAGAGAGTATGTGAGAGAGAGAAAGAGGAAGAGGAGGGGGAAGAGATAGAGAGATAGAAAAGGAGAGAGTGAGAAAGAGAGAGAAAAAAGGGAGAGAGAAACAGTGAGAGACAGTGAGAGAAAGAGATAGTCACAGAGTAGAAGATTCCTCTTGTGGGCAAGGGATATGCTGTTGAGAAGGATTTAATGAAAAGTGGCTATCGCTATAATCAAGTCATGATCGCTGCTGGATCAAGCATGTCTTTTAGTCACACGTTTGGTCCTCAGATTGCATTTACTCAAAGCCCAGCACAGAGCCCTCAAAAATTACCAGTGTGTCTCGGGATACCTGTGTGGCAAACCCCCACCAAATCCACCCGGAATCTTGTGGTGGGAATATCACCAAACAACCAGCCGACTTTCTCCTTACCCGCCCCCATTCCACACTCCCTCGTTATTCAGCCATACCTTCAAAGGCACAAACACCCTCCATTTCCCAGAAGAATATAGACCTGGTGTAATGATACTCCAGAGAATCCGAGTGCTTAGAACTTGACAGCATTCAAGCTCAAGTAAGTGGTAAAAGTATACCTTAAGTCATTTCGGTGGAAGTGATGAGATATATATTGGCCACTGCAAACCACCACCACCAACCCACCCCTCCCCTACCCTACCGTCCCCTCCCCTTCCCTTATCTTCTTAAAATCCCAGTGGTAATATTCAAAGAATCCCAGTGGTTTAATGCGGCTCAAAAAACCCATTACCTCTGGCAGCTATTAGATTATGGGGAAGCGATGCGGGGAGGGGGGGGGGGGGGGGGGCTTCTATGAGGAGAGCCCAGTACATGCTCCTGTAATCCTTTCCATTCCGTGTGTGGATTTACCACAGTGAGCCCCTGTCATCCCAGAGACTATGTGCGCCTGTGAGTGGCAGCGGTGGGACACAGATATCAAGGGTGGAGTGGGGGAATAAAGGTGTCCTGGAGAGAAAACAGTCACAAACAAATGTTTTTTTCTTATGTGTGTGTTTTGCAGAGTGGGGGGGGGGGGTGGGACAGAGAATGAATCCATGTTATTAAAACTAAAATACAATTCAGAAATAAGTATTGGTGGCAGCGGTGGGATGAATTATGACTGAGATGTGGGGGGAAAAAGGTGTCCTGGAGAGAAAACAGTCACAAACAAATGTTTTTTTTTTATGTATGTGTTTTAAAGAGTGGGGTGGGGGGGGGGGACAGAGAATGAATCCTTATTATTAAAACTGAAATACAATTCAGAAATAAGTATTGGTGGCAGCGGTGGGATGAAGTATGACTGAGATGTGGGGGAAAAGGTGTCCTGGAGAAAAAACAGTCACAAACAAATGTGTTTTTGTTTTGTGTGTGTGTATGTGTGTTTAGAAGTGGGTGGGGTGGGGGGGGGGGAGGAATCCATATCATTTAAAACTGAAATACAGTTAAAAAGTAACTATTAGTGGCAGCGGTGGGATGAAATGCAACTGAGATATCAAGGTGTTAGTAAAGGCGTGCGGGAGAGAAAACAGTC
Source organism: Arbacia lixula (assembly GCA_963669155.1). Lineage (NCBI taxonomy): Eukaryota > Metazoa > Echinodermata > Echinoidea > Arbacioida > Arbaciidae > Arbacia > Arbacia lixula. The sequence goes on from OZ022583.1 coordinate 15,685,026, forward strand.
ACAATCACTTTTTTTGTGTGTGTGTATCGGTGCTTAGAAGTGGGTGGGGGGGGGGGGAGTGGGGAGGAATCCATATCATTTAAAACTGAAATACAGTTCAGAAATAACTATTAGTGGCAGCGGTGGAATGAAATGCAACTGAGATATCAAGGTGTTAGTAAAGGCGTGCTGGAAAGAAAACAGTCACTATCAAATGTATTTGTGTGTGTCTGTATCACTATCACTGTTTTAATACAAGCCAGAAAGGACGACTAGAGGCAACGGTGGGATGAAGAATGAGATATCAAGTGTAGTGTGGGGAATTAAGGCTTGCTAATGAGAAATCAGTCACCAAATGTGTGTCTTGGTAAGAAGGTATGTGTGTGTGTGGAGGGGGGGGGGGATCTATATGATTATTTTTTGCAGATATCAAAAGTGAGAAATACATTTCAGAAAGAAGAACTCGTGGCATCAGTGAGATTTAAACAAATAAGAAATCATTGAGGATAATATAAACAAAGGTAATATAACCAAGGTATTATAATCAAGAGATTATGATACCAAGATATTATTAGAATATTCTCTCCCCCCCCCCTCCACATTTTTTTTTAGGGGGGGGGGGGGGAGTTGTAGAGAAAATAGAATGACAAACAGTATATACAGTATTGACAGATCTCATATCTTTTTTGTTGTTTATCAATTTGAAGTTCAATTAGAAATGCAAATACCAACAGGAAGAAAATTAGTGAAAATCCTGGTGGATCAGAGACATTGAAAAAACAATTGCAGAATTCATCAAGAATTCCAGGTTGAATAAATAGAACTGAGTAATGAATATTGGGAGAAAATTTGGAATATCAAACATAACAGCATTGTGCAATATATCTGTCCATTTATATTGTGAATTGATGCAGAGAAAGTCTCTCAGAAGAAGAATAAATAAACATCAACCGCTATTTCAATAAAGTGCATATAGGTATTTGATATAAAAGGTATAATGAAGGTGAGAGGGACCCACTGGAGAAATCTCTTCAGGTGAATGCTTGGTACTTGGCCTATATAGGAAGCAAGGTTCCACCTACAATGTATGATTGTGTATTTGACATGGAGTTTTTTGTCTCGCCCACGTTAAAGTTTACCTGCAAGACTCTCTTTTGACAAATAACTTCACATAGGTTGCTTGGATTACAACCTAACTTGGGTCATAGATGCACTAGGGGTACCTTCATGTTATGGTACCGTTGGAGGTCACAGGATAAGGTCAAAGGTCATTTGAGGTCATACGTTAAAGTTTACCTGCAAGACACTCTTTTGACAAATAACTTCACATGGGTTGCTTGGATTACAACCTAACTTGGGTCATAGATGCACTGGGGGTACCTTCATGTTATGGTACCGTTGGATTTCACAGGATAAGGTCAAAGGTCATTTGAGGTCATACGTTACAGTTTACCTGCAAGACTCTCTTTTGACAAATAACTTCACATGGGTTGCTTGGATTACAACCTAACTTGGGTCATAGATGCACTGGGGGTACCTTCATGTTATGGTGCCGTTGGAGGTCACAGGATAAGGTCAAAGGTCATTTGAGGTCATACGTTAAAGTTTACCTGCAAGACTCTCTTTTGACAAATAACTTCACATAGGTTGCTTGGATTACAACCTAACTTGGGTCATAGATGCACTGGGGGTACCTCCTCTATTGTGCAACTGATTATCATCCTGTTTTGTCTTTGTCTAATCTAATAGAACTTGGTGGAGGCTTTTTATTCCATCTCAAAGAAGTGGGAAGGTGGGGGAGGGGGAGTAGATAGAGGAAGTAGCATTGCGTGAAATAGCCCTTCTCATTTATGGAATGTTACATTCTGTGGCAGATATTTCACAATCAGCCAGGGATACAATTCTTTTGCGTAGCAACGGAGATCGCGATATTTCTGGTTATTTTCGCAAGTGGGCGAGACACAATATTGCTAATGCCTTGTTTTATGTAACATAACAGTTTTAATCTGTGGATTATGACTTTTTTTTGCAATAAAGCCAAACTTGAATTGAATTTCAAATGTTCAGTTTCCTATTGTGATCTCATGATAAAACGAGGATAAGGCAGAAAGTGGTTGATCCGTCAAATAATTGAATCTTGTGTTGCAATCCTATAATCCTTCATACTCTGGAAATGAAATGTTCTATACATATATAATCGGTTTTCTGAAATGACAAAGATCCTATGAGCCCATTGGATGATGCTTTCTTGAGCATTAATGCATCTTTATTAGTGTTCATTAATCCTACAGAGCAGATATTTGTCTGGCAGAGGTCATTGTCTTATGAAATTTTCACTATTCAAAGGTTTGTTTTTCATTTCTTCTCCTACTTGTGAACTAAAGGAGTCAACTTGCTATCATACCCATACTATGTACAACTCAAACACATATGCTCCTGGGCCATTTTGCATACAGGTTTTCAGTTATTGCAAATTACCATCAAGGGTAACTACCATGGCAACAGGTGCAGTAATGAGAGCTCATTTGATGTTGCCAAGGTAGCTTCCATTGATTGTAAGATACAATAAATTAAAACTAATATGCAACATGATGCTGAGGATTGCAAATTGAAAAACACAGCAAACACAGCATGCCCTCAACATGTAACCGTCCCCCCCCCCCCATCTCCTCACCCTCGCCACCCCTCCCCTGGGTCGATTCACACCCGCTGCTTCAGCTCTGGCTCTGGCTCCTGCAAGTTGAGAGCCCGTCAAATGAGGGTGCAGAAATGCATGCTGGGACACTCGTTGTCTGCGGAGTATGCGTGTCCCCGCCCGGCTCTGTTGACCACCCGTCCATTTGCATGATGATGACAGGCGGTAATGCGCACTCGGCATGCACTGTCACCGACTCCATCCGACAGAGGGGGGGGGGGGGATCATTGTCCACCCAGTGGGGCTCAATTTCGCCCCTGTTTGTTGGTACAATGGGGGTGAGGAGGAGGAGGTGAAAGAAGGGGTACCCCTCACCTGTCTGTGTAAGGAGTGTACGCTGATTTGGTCTATCAACACGATGACATTTATCTAGTGGCGTAATGTGAAGCTAAGCCCATGTTCAATTGATGTTTATAACTTTGTATTTAACTTGTATGTGCAAAACATTAACCATTTTCTCACTATTCATTCTATATCAAGTATTAATGAAACGTCAGTCAAATTTATCAAGCGCTTGCAAGTATAACTGCGCATGCATTATTTCTTCAGTAACCCAAATGTTTGATAAAAATTCAAGTTACTTTATTCGACTCACAAACCTAGCCCCATGTCAGATTTACTCTTCTCCACCTTATGCCAAATTTTCTACTCTTGAAGAAAAAAGTTCCCATTTCCCCCACCTCCGCCCTACCGGCTGTATGACAGATGATGAGAGCTTCCGCTAAAAAGCCGCCGGATCCCTTTAAGAACTCTGCGATGTCCCCCTCGACTTTGCGGGCTAAGGCCACCTTGACGTGAGCACTTTTGATTCAGCAGTCACCTCTTATCTCTATCGGGCCTTATCCCTGATCCCGCGCCAAGCCAATATGTAATTGCATGCCCCACGGCAAGCATACCACGGTCCCCGTGCGTAGGGGGGGATTTAGACGCAAGACTGCTTCTCCAAGTCAGCCAGCTTTTGTGGGGATGACAACACCAAATCCATCTTTCCTTCTCTTTCTTTTCTCGCTGTTGCATCTTTTTTTAATGCAGACTGTGATGGAAGGCTTGTATTGTCCGTAATTTCTTTCCACCCGAGTCTTTTCTGTCAGTTTTTTTTTCTTTGTAGCCTGTAATAGATGTAACTATGCTGAATGGTGGGAGAAAATTTACATTTTTATTTTATGATTAACTCTCTGGAATTGCATACACTGAGTGGTTTGTAAATCTTCTCTTTCTTCACTAGTTTCATCTTTCAAAGACTCCTGCACATTTGTGCGATGCGGAACGCGTTTGAGCCAGAAGCGCGATAAACGCAAAGCTGTTTTGAAACAATTTCCTACTTCGATCACAAAACAAAAAAGCGCACACTGCATATGACCTCCTTCCTCGGTCAAACGGCGCAGTACAGCTGCGCAGTGACAAGGCCAGTTTTCGACTGGGCGATAAACGCAACGTTTTTTTTAAATGTTCGTAAAGGCCCATGCAAACACCTTTTGATAGTGGGTATTGAAAGGCGTTTCAAAATCTGGCACAGTTTATTGCAATTGTCTCACCAAGAATTGATGTGTTATTCCAGTATTTGGCTTTGAAAAAAGACCCTCACGCAAACCACCCTCTCCTCCAAACAAAAACGAGGGGGAGATGAAAATCAAACAGCGGGAAATTAAAAATATTCTTCATGGGTGTAAATCGTATATTTGTGTATGGGAAATTGGATGAATGAAATAAAGAAAAATATTAATCTGAGGTGATATAAGTTTAAAAGGAAGTAAAGATGAAAATTTCTAAAAGTTTAAATTACTGTTTGATCAACAGATAATGTGGATACTTTAAACCTGCCATAATGAATAGCCATGTGTGAAATACTTGTTTTATCCTCATAGGCCTTCTTTTCAAGCCTAATAGTATTTTGTGAACCGCTAATGAATGCTGTTGTATTACTCTCAAGCTTATAATGTATAAGGAAAGCAATAGTGATGTTAATGGATATAAAGTAATGGTATTGCTCATGAGCTTAGACGATAAGGAAAATAATAACCAGGAGGAGGAGAAGACCTCTGGACAAGTCCAATCCGGATGTAATCCCCCCATCATATTTGCCCACTTTTACTCTCCTAAATCTCCTTATTAAGGGAAGGATTTGTGGCAAAATCCCAGCGGACTTGGGGTATGAATTTTAGAAGCACTCAATGAATATTAATGAGGCCTTAGAAGGCAGTGAGGAATCTGTCATGCAAAGCTGTAACATTTTCCCTTTTCTTCATTCTTCAAAAAAAAAAAAGAAGCTTTTTTCCTGTCATCTCAAAAGTTCATCATATGGTTTTTAATGCCATAGGCCTTGTGTTATCTGTATGTTATTATCTTTTAAATAGATATTATGTTCTTTTAGCAGAGAAAAACATATTCATGAAGTTCTGCTTCCTGGCATTAACCTCTAAATTGAGATGGAAACGGCTCTTGAGACGAGCGAGATGCACTTTTATGTGATAAATGCAAAATACATAAATTTTTTTACATACAGTTCTAAATCTTAAGTATTAGATATGAGTATCACATTTATTGATGATAGCAGGGCAAGGACACATCGAAGTGAGGTAGATACAGAATAAAGTCATAATCCTTAGACAGGAACATGCATTAAAGGGTAAAGAGCGATGGAAATTTGTTTTATTGGCATAGAAAAAGGCATGCTAACAGAAAACTGCATTCAATACAACATTAATTTCAAGTGCTGCTGTTTTTTAAACTGGGTATTTCAATAAGGCATTCATTACTAGGCCTATGGGAAATTGAACATGATGTCTGCCTGTCTGTCTGTCTGTCTGTCTGTCTGTCTGTCTGTCTGTCTGTCACATGACAGATATTATTCAGATTTGAAGATCCATTAGAATTACATCATGTTGGTAGGAGATGGCTAGATGGCTGCAGTATCATTAATTTGAAGGTCTCTTTATCATGCTAGAGCTACTGTTTGATATCAAATCAGCATTTTTCGCTCATAGGTATACATTTGCAAAGAAACCAAGTTTCAAGAAATTGGTGTGCTGAGTGTCATACAGAAGGAAAACAATTATCCCCCCAATTTGATCATCATCAGACTTAGGGGCCATTTGTCAGTGTTTAGATCATTTTTTGTTTTACCGTATGAAGTAAATACTCCACTTAAAGTTTGTTCACATTATTTTCAGATCACTATTGACTAGCTTTTGATTGAAACAACCTCATTTCTAGTCTTTAATTCCAATTATCTGCTCATAAAAGAAGTTGCAAGAAGGTGCTATTGTGCAGTAAAATTAATTGCATATAGCTGATTGCAAAACTTTATACTCTTTAAACAACTACATGTTTGGCACACTTAAAAAGCCTTGTATGTACCATTCAATGACATGTAATACATGCTCGGGGCTAGATGCATTTAATAACAATGTGTTTTGTACTTAAAAAATGAATTTTTTGAAGTATTTCTGGTAGGGAATGAGATTGCCTTCAGAATTAAGTAATTTACGACTTCATCAAAATGATGCCTTTGATTGACAAACTCAATATTTTCTTAGATCATATTTTAGCTGCATTTTACACAATCTTTTTGCATGTATTCCAATTTGATAGTTATTCTTGCTCTATTGCTAGAGAAAAACAGACCTAAAGAGAGAAAAGGAGAGAGAGGGAGAGAGATGCAGAGAGAGAGGGGGGGGGGATATGAAACACAGGCAGGCAGATAGTGATAAAGACGAACTATGAATGGATTGCTTTAGTGACAAACACTCATTTAGATGTTTTTTTAAACAAATTTGAACATTAACATGAACAGCATATAGCATGCAGTAAATGTACAAGCATTGCTACATATAACATGTGTATTACATGATTCATATCACATTGTAGATGTATTGAAAAGGACACCTGTGGTTTCACATCTTATGTTGATTTCCTCATACTTCTTTTAATACAGTGGCTTGTGTTAGTGTCAAACTCATCTCTAGTTTGGTGATTAAGGCACCACCAGTCTAGTGTACATCTGACCCTATGTGACCAATGCAGTCTAAGGTACAAGATGCATATGTTTTCTACTAAGTATATTCTCAACTAGAATACCTTAACAGCCGCTGATACAAAAGAGGGCGCAGACTGCAATTTCCTTGAATATTGTGTCAGTTAACCCTTATTGTCACATAGGCAAGAAACTGTGTTGTAATTGACATGGGATTATTAGTTCTTGGTACTGATAGGGTTAATAGGGTTATGTTTAGCATGTGATTCTCAACGAATAGAGGGGGCGTTGGTCTCTTAAGCTCCTGCCGGGATCTGCCACTGTGTAATGGACTAAAAATATGGTTTGAACTTAATTTATGGCTTTAGAGCTTGCTGGTGAAAAGTGTAGAGGAATGATGTATGTTGCATATATCCTTAACCAGAGATGGAAATGCATATTGGTAATAATATGTATAATGCATAGATATTTGATTGTGTGCTACTTCAGAAATGTGTAATGCATTATTGTACACATGCCTTGATTACCTGGAAGGGGGGCGGGGGTATTAAAATCATGTTGATACATGTGGGTTGTAAGTGTGTACTTCAAGGTTGGTACACACATAACACAGCTTCCCTTTAAACCCATACAGTGTGCTAATGTTTAGACTACCATGTTGTTCCCCACCATGATATATGAGGATGGCTTAACGAGATTCAATCAACTCCAATTTCAGCTATTAGGCCCTGCCCTAATTGAGTTAATCTGCCAGTTATTGCTCTAACCCTGCTCCCCCACAGTAGCCGAATTAATTGATGCCCCTACAGCGGGATGAGCTAATTGTACACCGTGTCACAGACTCCTTTATCAGGCGCTTAATTTGGTTTAGGCTTAATTCCGCACAGACTGTTATTTTTGAAGCCTGAATTATCTGCTGATTGAATCAGGCAGGCTAATCGTGAGTTGATTAGGTTTAATTCCATTCAGTGGGTTTGTGCGCCTCGCTACCTTGCATGCTTGTGGGTGTGTGTGTGTGTGTGTGTATGTGTGTATGTATGTGTGTGTGTGTGTGTGCACACATATTTGTGTGTGTGCATGAGCGATGGTCGGGTGAAGTGTTGGAATTAGCGCCACCCATTGTGTTTGTGCTTGGCGGTTTTCGCTTCCTCCCGTTACACGTTATTAATCAAATATCGGGCCGGCTGACATTTGGATCACGGTTTATTGATTGCTCTAAGTGCATGTACAAAACGGGGATGTATGTAGGAAACATTCTCTTAGCATCGTGCAGTGTTGATGCATTACAAAATATCTGTCAGAATTCCCACTTAGCAAGCTGTACACACAATGTGCTGCTCGATACATAGACAGTGTCACTGATGTAATAGTCTAATTGTAGTGATAGATATTTTGGATAGTGATTTGCAAAAGTAAGAACAACCAACCAGCTTCTTAGGAATTGAGTGCACTGAATCGCAGATGAATACGAGCCATGATATCAGTATCAGTGCAAATGCTGTGCGACAAGGTTTGCCTATCATATCACCAGCTGTCTTGCTAATGTTGTATCAGTTGTAAGCAGACTTTCGTCACTTTGATTCAAAGTGCTTAGAGTTACTGTGAGGCTCTTTAGTTGACAAAACAATATTTGATGGAGGAACCAAATAATGTCACACTACATGATTTCCTTGCTGGTATGTTTGTAGTATGTTTGGACGTACTGAGTATGCTGTGACACGCTCTGGTTAAACCATTGTAAAAATATTCACCAGCACAAATCAATTGACACATGTAAGAGGGTATCTGGGAGGAGAAAACGCCTACGGAAGTTCTCTTGGACTAAAGAAAATTACGAAACGTAATACGTCATTTTTTTTCTTTCCCCGCAAGAAAGCTACACCCGTCCCTTGACAACTGATGACCGTATTGAAATTTCATGCAACTCCCTCAAGGCACACTCTACTAATGTGGAGATGGAATCATAGATGTGACTACTCCTTTCGCCGCCCCCCCCCCCCCCCCACCCCGCCGCATCCATTATGGCGTAGTGTTACTACACTCCTCTATAAGCTTCTTGCCTGGCAAGTTTTTCTTTTTCAAGTCATCATTTCATATCATTTTTCCTCCTCCCACCTTGTACTATAGGTTGATTTCTTGGGTGATTGTACCCCCACACCCTAAAGTTGTGTTTTTTTAAAGGGTGGTTTCCATGGTGATGGAGGTTGGGTGAAAGAGGGGGGTGTATATTCATAATGTGTTATGGCTGTATATGTATGTGTGTGCGTTTGTGTGCATGCATGTTTGTAAGCACGCACCATGTTGCATATTAATTACTCTATGACTGTTATTGGAATTCCCATTGCAGCATTTATCTGTATTTCTCAAGCTCAATGGCCATTTCCATGGTAGTTCTCATTGTGGTCCGTGTTAGTTATAATGAGTGTACATATGTATACACCATAGCCTTCAGATATTGTATGTGTCATGACAATTGATGATAGTGGCAATGGTGGTTTGCTATTATGCCTCTCATACTTATGTACGATGCCACCATTCCCTTTCAATGGTTTTTCATCATTATTATTGGTCACAATGTATGGCAAAGTATTCTTGCACTTTGAAATGGATCCCATTAATGTCTTTGAGATCAACTGATATTGTTTTGTCATTGGATTATGCTAATGCTGTCTATGTTATGAACTTAAAAAAAATACATAAACACACATCTCCTCATTAAAAAAAGGTTGAGACTGATACTTCTGGTATATGCAAAGATGCACTTTGTTTTTTGTGTTGATTATCAAGAAGTTTGTGTGGATCTCACAGTTGTGTAATACAGACATTCACTGCCATCTATTGTCATACAGTTTATGTTCAATCCATGTTTCATTGTCATGAGCATTGTCTGTTGTACTTATTTATTTATTTATTAACGTTTTATTTCAACAGGGTAGCCCTTTCAGTTAAAGAACTGATCTCCCAAGGGGCCCTGCACACAATAAAAAACAATACAATTCACATTTTTAACACAACAACAAAATATGAGATAAATATAAACGAAAACGAATGCATACATGAACTAGTTCATAAAACAATGTCAGAGATATCTATCAACTACTTTCATAAAAAAATATAAAAACAAACAAAAACAAAAACAAAACAACGAAAAACCTTTGCTCTGACTGGAGACTTAGATGCGATCAGTAAGTGATAATATTTTACATTGCTTTTTAAAAGAATACATTGATTTGATATTTCTAATGCAAAGTGGGAGATTGTTCCAGATTTTTGAACCAATATATTGAAAAGACCTTTTCATATAGTCTTTGTTTGACTAATGTTGATGTTGATGTTGATGTTGATGTTGATGTTGACTAATGTTGATGAATAATCATGTTTTTGTCTTTCCTTCTCTCTTTCTCTCATCCGTACAGTGTGACAGTGAAAGCGATCCAGACACACATGTAAGTAAACAAACTTGTGTTCCATCTTTCGTCTTCTTCTTTCAGAAATACATTCTTGTGTGGAATAATGTTTTGGGGGGGGATTGGGAGGGATGCTTTTTTCCAGTCATATTTGAAGATTTGTCTTTAGCAAGAAATCAAGGAATTTCTACTCTGGCGCTTTTCATGTGTAAATATTTGTCCGTTCTTGTTTTCAGCATCTACTCATCAAGAATAGATTCCTCTGTAAGCGTTGAGTAACACAACATCAGATATCGTAAGAGGATTCAAATGTAATTTCAAAGCATCTCTGGTCAGAAAGTATATTTGTTATTCGACATTATTTTCTTTTTTTTTTTTTACAATGCAGTTACTCTTGTGATTCTGTGTGTATGTGTGTGAGTCTGTGGTTGTGCCTTTTGATGCGTGTATTTATTTTATTACTTCCATATGTTTTAATATGATAATGTAAGATTATACCTTAGCATGTATTACATCTGTGGGTACTTGTGCTTACTTTTGGAGGTCTCAGCCATCTGTTCATTTTCTCCCATGTATTCATTTGTATTTTTTTGTTTTTACTTTGATGAAAAAAAAATGAATTGAAGTGAACGTTAGGTGAAATTAGCTTGCGGGGTTCCTGATTGTAGGTTACCATAGACTAGTGTCCAGGACTGTTGCACTCTCTTGAGATATGCCGCCAACGATGTCACCTGACCAGAACTCGCTCTCTTCCTGGCTTGACCAACTGACCATCCAAGCGTCATTCCATTCTGACCAGGCCCTAACTGACCACGCAGGCCAGGCTATTGTCGTCACTGAAGCCATTTATTGGTAGTGCCACTAATTGGGGCTTTGCAATATTAATCAATGAGGTTATTTGTGCATTGATTATGCCCCATCTCCTGACCACACAATTAGCCATACAAGGCCAGTCTACTGATTGGGATGTAATGAACAATGTGTGAATCACTTTAATTTGCCTCCAGGTTTTCAAAAGGGAAGCCAGTTTGTAATCTCTTTTTGTTGACGTTACTTAAGGGTCTATCTCTGTGTATCATTGGGGACGTGTATGTTGTTCCACCGGCGATGATTGCAACTTGCATTTATAAAATGTTAATGAAATTTTAATGAGCAGTGATGACCAATTATTTAGGGCTTGTCTCTCTCCAAAGAGAGTGTGTTTGGTTAATAAACCGTTGAGAAAATAGGATATTAAGATTTATGAATTGATGAGCAGAGGGAAGTGGAGGGCTAATTGGAAGTGGCTGTAATAGAAGCAATTACTTGTCATTCCTGTGGCTTCAGCTGTTGTCTTTGCTATTGTGTGCTAATCACGCTCATGAGAGCATTTTCGTCATGTTTTCAGAAAGCACAATCCGCGCAGAATAGACTCGCCTTGCAAAGTGAGGGATGACAAATCCATCAGAGCTCCCCCCCCCCTCTCTCAATCATCTCTAACCCCCATCCCCCCCCCTCTCTGTCTGCAAAGGTAAATGGGAGAATGATGAAGTAGTCTTGAAAGAAATCAATGCGTCGCGCACCTCCGGTGGAACAGGTGATGCCTAATTAGATGAAATCATGCATGGATGCAGCGTGGCGTGAACGTTTGGATGGTATCTTTGAAGAGTGGAGGGATATTTCTCAGCAGCCCCCCTATGAATTGCTTACATCCCACCACAGTCACTGAGTGAGGGCTGTGGAATAATGCATGGCTTGCTGCAAGTTTTCTCAGATGGCATGTGAACTATTGGAAGCAGAAGACCGAAGCGAGAATTGATTTATGTGCGATACCGTGTTGTGTTAGGTGTGATTGCCGCAAAGTGCAGACAGTCGGTCGTAAGCTGCCCCCCCCCCCCTCCCCTCAGCCAGATCTCACATCCCCATCTCACTGTCGCCGATATTTATATCGCGAGGTTTAGCTCCCGTGGGAGAAGGAAATTGCGCAACCTTAAAATGCATTTGTATCAAATTGAAGGCAAATTGGATGGCGAAGGTAATGCCTCTGCCGAGAAATTGCGCAGCAGCCGTTTCATGTGCCACAAATGAAGTGGATGAAATCGGCGGAGCGGCTAACGCGCAGTCGGAAATCTTTTCGATATTGATCGCGGGGGAATGCTGGTGCTTCCCCTCCATCTCTCCCATCTTCAGTTTTTCCCTTCTGTCTTTAAGTCTTGTTTTGTTGTTGCCTGCTGTCTTTCCTTTCCTTTCATCATCCTTGGAGGGCGAGGCCAGAGAAGAACTAGTGCAGCTTAAAGTAAGTAAGCGTCTGCTGCCCCCAACTGCTCCGCTATTTGCCATTGACCCTGAAGAGGTGGCTCTGCATCTTAGGAGAAAAGAGTGAAAGGGAGAGGGAGGAAGAGAAAGAGAGAGAGAGAGAGAGAGAGGAAGAGAGAAGGGAAGAGAGACAGAAAAGGCAGGAGATGGAGAAGACGGGAGGGAGGCAAGCGCAAAATGTTTGTCTACTCACACGGCCCAACGGAACTCTTCTATGGATGCGATCAGAGGGAAAATGCGATCAATAGACCTGATGCTTAATGGTTCACGGCCTGCTGCGTGTATCAGGTTGAGGCTGAGCATTCTAGCTTGCGGTCCTTCTGCCCCCGCTGTGCGTGCGCTTCAACCACCCCAGCGCCACGTTCTCACCCTCCTAATGCACGTGCGCGCCAACTTCTTCAAGATGCCGCGCCATCTTCTTCCGCCATTGTCCACACATTTTTAAGGCTATAATCTCCAAAGCAATTTTTTTTAGAGAGAGAGAGGGAAAAGCTTCATTTTCATTCATTGTTGGGGGTTTTATAACCATAATTTTCTTGGAATTCTTTTAAATGAGCAAGCTCCGTCAGCATTGGTCCTCAGCGCATCATTAGCCCTTATAAGGAGTGTGATTGAGCTGTGCAGCGTATGCAGTGATTCATGAAAAAAAATCATCAAAATACTGAACGAGCATGTATTTTGTAATGATGATAAGGCCCTCGTCTTTTGCTGAGGAATCATGCAGCTAATATTAGTCAGTACAGGGTAGTTATCGAATATTGAACAGTGTGTAAAAAAGAATTGAAGTAAAGGAAGATGTACCACATTGACAACGACTACAACACAAATGAAAGACTCTTGATGTCAATACAGTATGTTACACACCTCCCCCATCATATTGAATGAATTCAATTTACCATCAGGTCAGAGATTCTCTTTAGCATGCGCTACACACCTGCCTGAAATCCCATTTCCCTGTTTTTATCTTCCTCTTTTCTTTTGGGGGGATGAAAATATAACCTTTCCTCCTGACTCTTCCCTTGGTCATCATTATGTTCGCTCGTTCGTTCTTTCGTTCGATCACTCAGACAGAAATAGCATGAAATCATGGAAATGAAGCAAGCGTTGAATCAAATACTGGCTATTGATTCGCATCGATTCCGCCTGGCATTTTCCTGCCAATTCTCATTTGCGGCTTCCACGCCGATCTCTCTGTGCTGTGCTGCAGCTGCGTTGTAACAGGAAGGAGTATGTGTGTATGTATTACTAGTATGTATGTGTGTGTGTGTGTGTGTGTGTGTGGGTTTGCCAGGTTTGACCAAACTTGGTATGATGATATATATAACAGGACAATTAACTATTAATACATTGGGTCTTACTAAGTCAAGGTCAAATAGTGATGATTTGCTGATTACATGAAAACTTGTGGAATATTTGACCAAATATCACTAAGCTTGGTACAATGATTATGTATGACAAGTCTCTCTCAATTACTTAGTATGTCATAGCCAAATAGCAGGTTTTCCAGGCATTGGATGATGAACGTTTACTATTTTAAGGTTATGGTAATACTTCAGGTTCCGCGTAGAACGACAAGGCCAACCCAATTGATAGTCAAATTCCCCTTGTGTCTTTTTATTTTTTGCTGGAAATCATGATAAACATGTTTGTCTGAAACAAATTCAACAGATCTTTGACACTTAAAAAGAGGGAATCTGAGAGATAGGAAACATGAAAATAAAAGTGCTCTTTTCATAATACATCTGGTATATCGATAAAAGTCATTTTGCAAAAGTTCATCAAAGTGTCAAGCGAACCCTTGAATCACCAGGTAGCAATATCCTTCATTCAGAAACATCAATCTGGGGTCCTTTGTGCAACAATCAGTGATCATTGAATGGGCATTGAAGTCAACGAGTAACAATTGTGATCAAAGGAGCCAGACCTCCAAGCACAGAGCGCTCTTTGTGCATTTGCAAATTTCGCGATAAATTGCCGGGTTTGGCACTCATTCAACCAGCGATGGGGGAAGGGAATATATCTGGGAGGCATAATTTCAAGAAAGCTATAATTTGCTGAGTGCCCATTAAAAAACAATCGGCTAACTGAAGAGCGTCGAGGAGTTGGGAGGTAGATATTTAAAGCGAATGTTGTGTGTGTGTGTGCATGCGTGTGTGTGTATGTATGTGTGTGTGTGTGTGTGTGTGTGCGTGCGTGTGTAACTGTGTGTGTGTTTTGCTTGATGTGGGGTTTTGACAAGTGTACGGGTGTACGGATGATTGAGCCAGGGGGCGAATTTTACAGATGTATTTTGAAAGTCTTTCACATGGAAGCCGCATTGCCGCGAGCCGGGGGATCAGAGTGGGTTCTCGTGGCCTCATTATGTTACACTCCCTCTCGCTGGGGTGATCTCCCAGGAAAAGCGTTGTCAAAGGCAGGCTGGCCCGCTCGGAGGCACGGCGGGATCCATTGTGCGGGGCACGGGCGGGAGACGAAAACATTTCAGCAAGAAATCCTATTGATTGAAGCCTAAGCCAGAGCAGCCGGCCGGCCGTATGTGTGTGTGTGTGGGTGTGTGTGTTTGTGTGCGCTGGCAGTGGACGAGGCACTGAAACGACAAGCCCAAGTTGCAGCAGTTGTTGGCAATAAATTATTTTCTCTCCTATTCTCTGCTCCTGTTATCCCAGCCCCTCTCACCTTCTCCCCCCTCTCTCTCTCTCCCCCTTCGTTTCAAACTCTCTCCCCAGCCAAAAAAAAAAAAGGATCCCTTTCTGTTAGAAACCGAAGCATGACGGCTTTAACAAATCATTATTTCATTGGGAGGAGGCCGGTGTTGAGTTACCCGCAGCCCATGTTCCCTGCCTCCCGGCGGGGCAACTGATACCAACTTTGGGAGTAACAGGCGTACGCTTGCAAGAGTGTCTCTTTCGCTCTTTGCACCAGGCGAAAAAAAACAGTAAAGGCACAGTCATTTTTCTTTCTTTTTCCCCCCGCTGTGTATCTCTCTGTTGCCTACTCCTAACTCCCTTCTCCCATGCCCTTCTCATTCATCTCTATCCTTACATTGAGGCCGTGAAATAGTAGCTATTATGACAGGTCGGGTGCCCAATCCGTCCCCTGAGGTAAGCCCACACCGGCCCGGCCTTTCTCCGTGCAGTGTTTCTTAGTCCCTCGGTTTACTCCCTCATGGCAGCCACTTTGTCAGGTCGGAGTTAGATCGCCGTGGCAACAATAGCGGCTTCCTGCCCTGCGAGCTGCACTTCCTGCCGCAAATCGAGTCGCTGTTTACTCAACTCAGTCGACAAATTCAGCCAAATTAGGCCTGTCCAAGCATTTAACACGTTTTAATACGTCCCCATGAAGTTGTGGGCGAGGGTTGGATGTATGTCGGTGGCGTTTTAACCCCCCCTTCCCCTCCCCTTCGGTACTCGTCTTCCCTCGTCCATCTTTACCACTCTCTGTGCATCCATCATCTCCTGTTTGCCTGGTTGGAGGGGGCAAAACTGCCTCTGTGTCATCATCACGCATCATTAAGGGCTTGCTGCACTGTCAATCCCTGTCAGGTAATTGCCTCCTTTCTCTAGCCTGCCTGCCTGCCTGCCTGCGACCGACCCTCTCTCCCTCTACCCCCCTCTCCCTCCTGTTCTCTACTCTCCCTCCTCCGTGCCCAGTCGCAGCCCCGCGGCACTGTTTTCGTTACATCTCATTCACCGGTCTCCAAGCTGTTTCTCTTTCCACTCCTGTTCCTGTTTTCTCTAGCTATTCTTTGCCAGGCTCTTCCCTCCATCTCCCCTCCTCCCTCTGCGTCTTCCAATTACTCTACTCTCCTTTTTGTTCCGTCGATGCGAGAACCCCATCCTTTCATATTTTCTCTGCATCAGGATATAAAGCAGCTCAAGCTCTGGGGTAGCAGCCTGGATGCCACACAATTCCTAACATTTTCTGCTGTTTCCGCTAAAGTCCAACCAGTTAACAACTTGAAGCGCCATTATTGATTAACCATGAGGATGGGGGGAGAGTGTGCATGAGGCAATAGCTTGTGGGAATGACAGTCTATAGGCCCAATGCGCCCCTCCATGATTGAGCACAGATTTGATGGGTGATCCCTGTCTCAAGCCCAAATAAACCACCCCGAGTCCAGCCGTCTGTTCGTCCGCGCGAGGTGGAAACAGACGTATTTGGACAAATTATGCCCTCATCCCTCAAAATTACGAGGCTGGCGGATCGCTCCAATCCAGCGGCCATGCCGTCCCATTTCTCTCCCCTGTCCTCCCCCCAAACAAATTTGCCATTTAGTCCTCGGTAAATGGCCATTAAGTGCAGTGAGGCAAACGCCGAACAAGCTCTTGTGCCATCAGCGAAAAATGCACCATGATCTAGTCATTAAAAATCCCGGTTTGCCTCGAGGTTACGCCACCACCACCAGCGCCCGGCCGCGAAACGCAACAAGGACTCTTTTTTTAAATTTTTAACCGGTTGTCTGAACGACAAAGAGATGACATCGCAATCGCTCATTTATTCATGGGGTCAGCCATTAGGTGGGGGGGGGGGGGGGGCTGGCTACGGGGGCATCGGACCAATTCAGGGGTAATTGCACTTAATTGGTGCATGCAGTGCATATTAGGGCTCCTTTTAGTCCGACAAGCACACCAATTATGCTGCTAATAACCATTCCCCATCATCTTTCATTAGCTCTCTTAAAAACCGTTGCAGCACAAAAAGAAATCATCAAAATATGGGCTCAAATGAGGGTAATGATTGAAACGTTCTTGTGATTATTCTGATGCATGTTGGGCAATTTGTGAAATGGTGGTTGTCGGGGGGGGGGGGGGGGGATCACTGAGATATGGTTATGACCCTCACAGCCACATCCAGTACAAGTGATAGTAGTAAAACGATTCCTGGTAATCTTTAAATTTTTAAAATTAAGCCCTCATTAACTGTAGCATGGTACGTTGTACCGTGCTTAATGACACAGTGTAATTGTGTCTGATGTCAAATGCTTTCAAGGGGAAAAAGATTACATTGTGCTGATAATGCATTCTTCTAAATTGTCATATCTCAAACAGAATTGGGTCAGCTTCTCAGGCTGTGATGAGGCAAGGGAAAATTGGACTTCCATTCAGTCGTGAATGCAGATAATTACATGTCATACTTCAGCATATAATGGCACTCTTTGTACTGTTTGAATATGGATGATTAACTATTTATTCCTCATTGTAAATCATTATGTTTCCTTACCAATGCAGTATCCCTGCCCGTTGTACCTGGAAATCTTTTTTGTCATATTTCTGTTCCATAAGGTGTAGTTAGCCAGAACTGTGTTTGAATTATGGGATACATATTTTGAGGACCTTATTGTGGAAAGAGAAGGATTATTCCTTGTTTATTATAGTATCGCCACATTAGTAGACTTTGGTCAATATATCCTTTGTCATCCTACCATTAAGCACTTCATTTAGTTATGAATTGCTTTTCCTTAAGTTTGGTACATTAAAAACATTACAAATTTCAAATATTTTTTAACATTTTAATATAACTGTGTGATTGATTGTTGAAATGTTGATATTTTCAGTTATGAAGCTTTAATAATGGGTTGATTGATTGTTGTAATTTTGCTGTGCGCAGTTACCAAGCTTAAATCATTGATTGATTGATTGATTGCGTGTAAAGAGAGACGGAAAATACATGATTTATCATTCCCCAGCACACCCTTCCAATACTTTGCGCGATCAAAGCTTTATGTTCCAACTAGACTATTCATTCTCTGAATGTTCAGAGTTTGGCTGCATAATTTTCTCATTTTTTCTGAAAATCTGTCTCCGGAATTAAGGGACAGTCATTCCACTGTACAGACATTGTTTGGGAAGAAATAGTACAGTCATGCGTCATGTTCACACGATCGTACAAGCTCATGCTGAATTCTTGTCCGATCATAAAAATAGATGTGATATATTGATAGGGGAACTGCATCTAAATGTTCCCAATTACGCAAAGCATGTTGCAATCTGAATGTAATTTGCGATACAACTCGTAATATTAAGGAAGATTACCATATGTTTTTGTTGTTGTAGACTTCCAAAGGAAATGGAGGATGAATTTGGAGAGTGGTGTTCAGCGTTGCCAATTTGAAGTGGGAGATCAAGTCTGCTTTTGGATGTGATACGAGGCATTTATTTTCTCATCATCCTCAGGAGATGAGAAGGGAATTACCTGCCATCTCAGGATTACTCCTGGTTTTAGGGAACGTGATTTAGTCTTGAATGGAAGAACAGTTAAGCCCTAACCTGACTTGATTTGGACAAACAGATTCGGAGGATGAGTAGGAGGAGAGGGAAGGGAGAATTATTGAAATGTGGTTCAGGAAGTCTCATTCCCGTCGATACAATGTTGGCATAGGAATGGCAATTTTTTTCCTGAATTGGGAATTTATCATTTCATTTTGAGCATTCAAAAGTGATTTTTCTTTTCCTTTGTGGTCCGTTTGACAAGATGGAATAAGATATTGTCATGATGAGAATTGTGTGGGGAAAAAATGAAAAATAGACTGATGGTAAAACCTGCATTTTTGATGGCTTAGAGCGAAAGGTGCCTGGAACTTCTTTTAAAACTACCCAGTTATTTCACTTGATAATTCCTGGTGACCATGTTGTGTCTATGTTTGATAGCTTGAAGTATTGTGTGGAAGAAAGAATGGTTACTGGCAAAAGTGCATTTACACACCATTTTGTGAAATTCACTTTGCTGGTTTATCCACTGTAGAAGAAAGCACTTGAAACATTAGACCAGTTACAATGTACATAACTGTGCTGAAATGATTTATATAATTTGAATATAAATCAGAGGTACAGGAATATCTGGAACTATCTGGAACTCAATATCAACTGATGTACCTGTGTGTCATCATAACCCTTATCATGTCGATGTAAGTAATTTATTAAGGCTCTTTCTGGATATACTTGTAGTGTTTTCTTGCTGCTCATTCTGGCCCCATGTCTTTCGCGTTCTCCAGCAGCGATACATCCACACCTCTCTCCCCACCCCCAAATCCACTTATCATCTTAAACCGCGTTGTTTTTTCTGTTCCATATGCGGGTCACTGGTGTGCAAGTGGTGTGCTTAGTCAAACAAGATAGCCGCAAACCATCCCCCCAAGAAAGAGGTGCAGCCTGACAAATGCCATCTTCTGTCCTTCCAGAGGGCATCGCACTTCACCTCGGCCCTCGTCTGTTCCGTTTGAGCCTCACACAGAACTCATTTATCAGAAAATATCCCTTGTTGTCTCTGTGCATTGCTGTCCATTGCTGTTTGTGTGTGTGTGTGTGTGTGTGTGCATGGCACCATTGCTCCCCCATATCCATCTTTCTCCCTTTCTCCTCCTGTCAGAGTGCGTCACTGCGGGCGATCCATTCTGGAGTTGCTTTTGACTCCAAAAGTAAACCCCCGCCAGCTTTATCCACGGGCGACTGTTTCCTATTGCTCTCGCACGATGAGATGTCTGTGTATCGGCCTTTAGCTGTGCAAATCTTTTACGGGAACACTCCATTTTCATCTGCACTGGCTGAACTAATTGAGAGTAGCTCTCACCTTTTGCCATTTCCCCGCGTTGTCCTTTCCCTGAAGACGCAAAAAAAAAAAAGCCAGCCCAATTTGCGTGTTCTCACTTTCCCTTGCCTGATAACTGAGAGTGACATGAGTAGCCCCCTCTAGCCTAGCCTGATGACACTGATGATGCATCATGGGAAAAAAAAGGCTCGTAGCACTCCATTTTCATTTCCTTAGTGGGGAGAAAGGCAAAGAGAACGGATCCTGGAATTATTCAACCCCTGTATCTATCGGGTCGTTGCATCCCTGCTAAATGAAACGTATCTGTTCCTTATCTGTTAGCGATCGATGGACGCTGCATTGTGGACTTCATTAAAGTGGTAATCGATCCCGGCCCGAGCTATCTCGTGTTAGCACATCGCGCAAACAGCCGCGGGACAGCATATCATGCGGCGTGCTCTCGCATGAAATGAACTCCGCAAACTTGGCTCCCTAGGGGTGCGGGCGCACACAGCCGGCATTGACACGCACAGCCCTCCGCGGCCGGCCAGCTCACCGCTTTCCTTGTTTGACGCCACCATCCTGGGCCGCACACCACACGTCCACCAAAACCGGGCAAACAACTCAACGGCAGGCACACACACCGCGACCCCCCGCTCCATTTCTCATACCAACACCTCCAAATATACAACTAGAGGCCCCCTAAAAAAAAAAACAGATGAGAAATTGTCAGAACAGTAAACCAAATAATCTTGTTCTCAACTCTCACCTTTTTTCCTTTTCTTTTTTTCTGAATATGGGGCATGCACGTTTCGGCGATACATGCGAGATGCAGCCAGCGTAAACGCCCCTGCAAATACTAGCCAATAATAGCAGCGGAAATGGAGACGCACTGCTAGCGTCAAAGAAAATTTCCAGCCAGATCGGGCAACCGTAAAAGCACGCTCAAGTTCAATAGGGTTGGTACACTGCCTTTGCTCGGCATGCTTTCCTTTGCTGTCCCGGGGGATGCAAGGGGGCGGGGGGGGGGGGGGGGGGGCATGTCTTCTCTTAAGGGGCCCAAGCAAACATGAACATTCTGAAAGTACAAAAGACATATTTCTTATCGACCTTAAAAGTTGCATATTTCGATAGGACAAAAGCCATATTTCTCTTTGCCTTTAAATGTTGCAGTGCTCTAGTGAGTCAGAAAAAATGTCCCACTTTTGTAAAGTTGAATTATTTAAAATATGGATATTTAATCATTAGTTTCATGATATGTCTTGATAGAGGTATCCTCCCAGTACATTCAGGTACCTTTTTCATTTGATCCCCTGCACGCATGACTGAACAGTGGACAATCTTTTGAAGACTGTCAAATCTCACTTGCGCCAAGTTACAGGAAGGGGAATAAAACACTCTTTTGAACAAAGACAGTCCGACAGACTGAAACACACACACACACACACACACACACACACACACACACACACAAACAAACACAAACACACACACACACAAACACACACACACATACACACGTGCACACACACTGGCAGACCCACTCAAACATGCACACACAATTGAGGACGAACAATGATTCGTGTACATTTGCTACTGTAAAAAGAGGCTCAAGTGACTGCTGCCAAATCAGGCAAGCCCTTTTATAGGCAAGTGCAACAAAAGCACAGACATCCATTGTAAATTTTCATTGTTAACCAACACAAGACATAACCAGCATATTGGATTTATGTGCACTTGATGATGATGAAGATAAAGATCAAGATCAAGATGATGACAATGAGGATGATCATGATGATGATATGCTGGTGGTAGTGAATGTGTTTTAAGGGGAAAGATTGTCGGGAATTGCCACTTCAACATTCAGCGATCTTGCTAAAAATCAATGCTTAATCAGAAAAGAGAACCAATTATTACCATGTGCGTTGTGTGTGTTTGTGTGTGTGTGTGTGAGCATGCCAGTCTGTCTGTCTGACTGTCTTTGTCTAAAGCACTGTTTTATTCATCACCCAGTAACTTGGCGCAAGTGAGATTTGACAGTCTTCTAAAGATTGTCCGCTGTTCAGTCATGCGTGCACGGAATCAAATGAAAAAGGTACCTGAATGTACAGTGAGGATACCTCTATCAAGACATATCATGAAACTAATGATTAAATATTCATATTTTAAACAATTTAACTTTACAAAAGTGGGACATTTTTTCTGACTCACCCTGTATATTACCACGACTCATAGTAGTGGTAGTGATTTTCAGGCTTATGCCAGTTTTCCATGATGCTTTTAACCCTGTGTGTCAAACAGTCAAACTGCTGCTCTATGGGATTTGTGTGTATTAATAGTTAAATAATCCTCCAGGGGTAGGTTGAGGGTTGAAATGCTATCAAAGGGATGCTTGCTCCGTGAACTGCTGCAAGAACTTGAGATTTCTGGGAGGGTAGAATTGCAGAGCATGGCTCCGTTATTGTTATTATAAAAACTGTCTGGGAAAGTAGACTCCATGAATATTTATCGATATATTCAGTTAAAAAGATTATACGTAGGACAGTACTGTATGCATGCCTTCTTCATAAGAGGGAAGTGCAAAGCGGTTTATCTTTATTCCAGCCCCCCTAAAAGATATGTTATTAAATTGAATGTCCTAACATTATCTTTGATAACCATCAGTAAAAAATTAAAACTGTATCAGCTTTTGTCCATCGCCAATAATGGTAAGCTGTTCCAAATATAATTAGCTTCATTAAACAAATGCACAAACAAATGAAATGATCCTGAAAATATGTTAGTCCCTCCTTTTCACTTTGAAGTGCAGATTATTTCCTTCCCGCTGCAGGTCTTAAAGAAATGTGAGCCCCCATATTTTTAAGGGTTTTCTTCTGTCCAGCTTTTCAGACACCAGATATCAGTTAGTGAGGGCAATAAATATTAACTGTATGACCCATATAGTTTTACTACCATCACCCAGTGTGCTATTCCCAACATGTTAAAGATGATGGCTGCTAAACCGGATCCCAGAGGATCTATAATTCTCCCCTAAACTTTTGCAGGTAAATTTTCATATTACACACTTTTTTTCTCTCTCTTTCTCCACTTCCCTCTCTCCCTGCCTCTTTCCCTCACTCTCCCTCTCCCTTCCTCTCTCCCTCTCTCCCCTCTCCCCCCTCTCCCCCTCTTTTTCCCTCCCCCCCCCTCTCTCTCTCTCTCTCTCTCTCTCTCTCTCTCTCTCTCTCTCTCTCTCTCTCTCTCTCTCTCTCTCTCTCTCATACCTCCTCTCTTCCCTCTCATCTCTCTCATGCCAAACACTGAAGAGCAATCATGTTTTTAAAGAATACTCCTGAGAAAATTATGCCCAGTTACAATCCACTCAAACCTGAAGACAAAGAATAATTCAAAGTCATAACTGCTTGTGTCAGGCACAATATCTAGACGTTTAGTCTGGTCACTGATACTGAAAAAGTGTATCTACTGAAGTCAGAGGATTCACAGGATACTTGTCGGATTGCTAATCGGTGTATTGCTTCTTGTAGGAATAGGTTTACAATGAATGGTTGAAATATATAGGCCCACTTTTTATTTGCAGTTTGTAATTTAAAATACCACATGAATTTCCCAACTAAGAAGTAACTCTATCATCAATGATGCTATTGACATTTATACAAGTAATTACGATTAGACCAGGGCCCTATGTTATAAAGAATTGCGATTGATATCAATCATAACCTTGTGGATTAGAGATAGGGGATTGGACAATTTGTATAAATCGCAACACTTTATAACATGGGATTATGTATTGTTCAAAGTAAATACATGTAAAACAAATGAAAGTGAAATAAGTATTTCTTAGATGGATGAATGAAGATCAGGCAAGTGTATTGAAAACATGGTGTACAAATGTGGCCATGGCCGAACCAGAGGTCTTCCATTTTGGGAGGTATAAAATAGGGATACGAGTTGGGTTTTTCCAGACGCTCGTAGTAGGGGTCAAACGAAGCAGATTGCACTGTTCATAGTGCAAAGCCTATCATGTTGCCCTAAATTGGATATAGTGGCAGGGTGTATTGGATTGTGGGAGCTTGGTGTGTATGCCGGCCCTTGAGAGCGAAACTTTTAAGGTGAGACAGACGGACGGACGGACAGAGAGTGGGCGGGCGAGCCCCTCCTCCTGACAGGGAAGTACAAGCTCTTGGAGGAGGAGTCTTTAACCCTCTTGATGCCACGCCGAGTGAAGCCCATCGGCTGATCACATGTTTTATGCAGCTTTGGTGGTAGTGGGAGTGTTAGTGGAGCGTGTCATGTGACAAGGGTTAGTGTCGGGGAGCCATGGAGGATTGATACCACTAGTGTGTGGGTAACCTCGGCTCTCTGGATAAGCAAGTGGGGCGGGGTGGGTGGGTGTGGCAGGATGGGGTAGAGTATGATGGTCAGCCATAGATGACAAGGGAGAGATAGAGAGAGAGAGAGAGGTGAGGATGGATGGTGGAGCCCATCCCTTGCTTCCATCCCTCCTTCCTTGCATCACGTCACGTACAAGCCAAGGTGTTGAATGAGGGTGTCGGGTGCGTTTTAAGAAGTGGCGCTGAGGTGTCGGGTAGAGGTGTAGAGTAACTGAGTGACAGGAGGGCGGTGTAGGATACACGCTGGTCTTCTTCTTCGTCTTATCTTTTTCTCTTCTACATTTTTTTTTTTAAGGGGGGGGGGGAGGGCTTGATATGAACATGGAGGGAAAGTCTTGGTGAAGCTCCTGAAATTTCAGCTGATTAGTTGAAAGAGAGAGAGGATAAAGATGAGCAATTTGAGATGGGCCGGTAGAATAGAATGTGGAGAAAGTTTTAAAACCCCTTCGTTCCATTCTATGTGTAACACCTGAATGCAGTGTAGATTGACTATTCATTTGCAAGTTTCTGTTGCAATAAAACGTAATAGTAGTACAGTCCCTTTCTCGAAAATGCAACTGGAAGTACACTTTAAAGTTTTGTTCTGTTACAATAAATTGTAATTGCTGCACAGGCCCTTTGTTTGAAAACTGTAAGTACGTATTTAAGTTCTGTTATGCTATGTGCTATGTTGTTTGGAAAAACAGTTTAGATATCCTAATGCATACCTTACATTATTTTTTAGATTCATTGAAAAATTTGTTTATCATGCAAATCTACTTTTAGAGAGAGAGAAAAAAAATATCAGTCTAGACAGCCAGTCATAAAGTGTATGGGGGGGGGGGGGGGGTGTATTTACAACTTGAATTAAATAAAAAATGAATGATGCACTTGGTGAAATATCCGCAGTTTGAACACAACAAAATAGATGAAGTGAATGGGGCTGCTGTCAGGATAGGTTAGAGGAGCAATTGAATTAAAGAGACTGGAAATAGAATGTGTCATTTGAGCATCCAATAAAGACCCGATACCTCTTTGTGTGCATACCAATAGAGAGATCTTTGACCGTATGTAGGCTGACAACTGCCTCATATTGGTGTGCTAATATTTGACCATTGGGGGCTGTCAATTGGTTGTAGTCTGATGGAAAGTTCTGCGTGGGGGTGGGGGTTACCAAAATGGGGCTGGTTTCACACAATCAATGCCAATACCACTATCACAACCACTATCACAATGATTTTTCACTAACCACTTCCACAACCACTACCACCACCACCACCACTACTACTACCACTACCACTATTACTACCACTACCACTACCACTACCACTACCACCACTACTACTACTACTACTACTACTACTACTACTACTACTACTACTACTACTACTACTACTACTACTACTACTACTACTACTACTTCTACTACTACTACTTCTACTACAGGATCACTAAACTCTCATTTTGTTCATCACACTTGCACATGTTAAGGAATAGTACCTTTTTATACTTAACTCTCTGAGTGCATAAATTGTTATCAGGATCAGCACATAATAGTTATCGAGACATGAATAGTTATTGGGACATAAATAGTTATCCAGACATAAATAGTTATGGGGACATAAATAGTTACTGAGACATAAATAGTTTTATTTTCTGCTTTAGTGATAAAACATATATTTTGATGGCAATGATAAAAGCATGCTTTATAGCTAGAATGAAGAGGATTCCATCAAATTAAAGATAGTAATTGAGAGAGAGAGAGAGAGAGAGAAAAAAAACAAAGGAAGAAAGAAAAACCATATTTAAACATAAAATATATATGTACTTTCAGAGGGGGAGAGAGAGAGAGAGAGAGCGAGCAATGGGAGAGATTGGCGTGGGTGTGTATTTTGATTTGCTAGTCACGATATAAAAACAGCTTTAAGAAAGTAAAATAAGGAAATATAGCCGACCTTCTACAATATACAAGCTACAAAGTAGACAAAAATATGACAAGACTATGTTTTACGTCTCAAATAACATACAAGTACTATCCAACCAGGGATGTGTTAGGAAAGGATATGAAACAACATTCTTTCTTTGAGCCCATGCGTGGCACCGCCGAAAAAAAATGTGGTCTCAGCATGTGCTTTTCACGTGTTTTAACAATAACGAACACGATTGCGTAGCAACGGTTTCTCAGAGAGAACAAAAGAAATGTAGAGTCTTATTTCGCTTGTCCACTTCTGTTGGATTGCATCAATACTTTTGTGAGGAAAAGCGATATCAGCGAACAAAAATAAACAGTTTTTTAAAGTAAAATATCTCATTTGCACGCAAATTCACGCAAACTCTGTTAATGAAAATAAGCAGCTTAATATATGATTTTGATAATGATTGAATCCGACATTTCCGGAAATCTCCGGAAAGTGAAGAAATTTGGTAATTACGTAAGTAAGAATATTATTTTATATCTCCGTTTGTTCATCATTCAACAATTATTTAGAAGAAAAACGATTGCAGGATCTTTAGAGGTGTTGCCCTTAACTTTCTTGAAAATTACAAAAAAATGTGATAAGAAACACAGCTTCGAGAAACAAAACAGGGAATTAAAGATATTGCTTTCCAAGTTGACGGCAGCAAAATGACGGTGCCACGCATGGGACTTCAAAGCATTGCAGTGATTGTGGAATGCTTTTGACATTCATTAGCACGCTTTAGTATCCACACAGATGTTTGAATACATTATGCTTGAGTTGTCCCTCCTTCCTAACACATCCCTGATCCAACCCTCTCACTGAATTCCATAATAGTTTATAAATATATAACATCAATGACCAAGACCTGAAAGTCAAATAGCTGTAATTTATAACAGCCACCAAAAGAGATGTTTACTTTCAGAGCTCTGTGCATGGGTGAGCCACATGAAAGTACATGAGCTGATTTATAGCTCTCTAGCAGTCTGTCTGCATTCCGCTTGTTTCATTGGATGGTTTCAATTTGTATTAATGGTATTTCTGTCTGTCTGTCCGTCGGTCTGTCCTGTCTATTTCTCATGTGAGAGGTACATCATGCATGTATCTCATTTATTAGACATGGTCATGGTCGTGCTGTTACGCCTGATCACAGTGTGTGCAGAGCGCAGAGTTAAAGGTAGCCATCAGGTTTGTGGTTGTACTAACAATAGAGATGCTGGTCATTTATGTTTCTTTCATGAAAGTCATACATGTGCTTTATATTTAAATTTCTGATTTAGCATTCTGGATATGTACGAATCCCTTTCACAGAAATCATTTTTAATATTGAGAATCTTTGATACATTTTGTTTGAATAGTTTACTCTTATTTGTTGCCAGAATTGCTATACATGTATACTATTATTTTGAAAATATTACTTTTTATTTTAATGAGCTTACCCTTGCATATATATTATTATGAAGTTTTATGTAGATTATATAGGTAGAAATGATCACCCCTCTGTTATGCTGAAGATAATATTGGATATGTGAGCATGCCAGCATTTGTGTGTGTTTGACTAATATGTCTATCTGGATATAGGGTAGAGTCTGTGTGTGTGTGTGCTAGCTAGTACACCGAGCGCACACACACACACACACACACACACACACAGGCCACACGCTGACGACACACAGAGAGCTGGCTATGACTGAAAGCAGCTTCGCTTTGAAGCCCCTGAATTATTCACACGCCTGGCTGCCCTGCTCCACTAAGGAAACCCTGAGCGTAGCTGGCGGCTGGCTGCCACTGTCCTTTTATCATCAGTTATATCGGTCGCCACCTCGCTAGCTGGCAGTGGGCAGCCCTCTTTCACTCCACTTACTCCACGTTGTCGTCGTCGTAGGTTCACCCTCCTCCACAGGCTAGCTGCTTGGGGTTGCGTGGACATCTCGCTCACCATCCAAGTCCCAGTCAGAGGATCCGACGTTGTGTTTTGCTTATCCGGTGTGTGAAATCATTACATTGGAAACCCCTGCTGATGGTGCTCTGCACCCGTAGAGACGGTTGGATGTGGCGACCGGACCAGTGTTGTTGATCCGATGTGTAGTTTGTGTTTCATTTGAGAGCTCATGAGTGTCTGCGGTACCAGCTATTTGCCCTTGATGGTGATGGATGTACTTTACGCCCTTTATTGTGTCGGCGATTGCGACTGACTCTTCACGCATTTGATTCCCAGGCTTCACGGACCCAACTCAAAGGGGAAACCAGAAGCTGTGCGTATACAGCTGTCTTTTACTTAGTGCCGTTCTCCTGGAAAGATTCAATTCTCTGCTCTTGGAATAGGATATTTATGTGACTCACGCTGTTACATTCTCTTGCGGTGAATGTTCTTGACAACATTACAGGCACAAACTCCCGACCAGTCTAGGATCACTGAACGGATTAGAGGAAATCTACAAGCCATTTGATGTACTTGCCTCTCAGACTGAACAAACTTACGCTTTGCTGTTGAGTATCTGATATTGTTTATTGATTGGATTTGAGTGGATTATAACAGTTTACATTACGTGGCCTGCTCACACTTTCTCATGCCTCCTGTGTGATACAAGTGATACCCATATCCGGATAATACAACGTGCGCTCTGCGATACGTTAAGGTAAGAGTCGATAGATACTGAAATAGCAAATGCTGGTGATGTTTGGGTGCTGCTGTTGTAAACAAGTTATTGTGAATGTGCAGCAGCAGTGATTTTAAAAGAGTCGATAGATACTGAAATAGCAAATGCTGGTAATGTTTGGGTAATGCTGTTGTTGTAAACAAGTTATTGTGCATGTGCAGCAGCAGCGAAACATATCAGGCCTCATTTTTAAGGCTGTATAGTCGTCCCCATTATGATTGAGGTTAGGAGCAAAGAAGGGAAGAGAAAGAAGGCAAAAGATCAATAGATAGTTGTTTGTATATGTAGATAGATATGTAAAGAGATGTATCTGGCGATGAAGAGATATGAAAATATACTTATTTAAGGACATTTAGAAAAAAGGAAATTTAGATATATACATATATATATATATATATATATATATATATATATATATATATATATATATATTATATATATATAGATTCATGTACAGACAGATATATCAAGAGATATTGAGAGATATTGAGAGATGTATGGAGATATATTAGGATATGTAAAACTAGAGATATAAACGTACTGCATATATATATATATGCATAAAATCATGTTACAGAGATATAGAAATGGATAGAGAGATATACGGAGATATACAGAGATATAATAGGGATAGAGAATGATAGATACTAAGGGAGAAACAGATAAAGGGAGAGTTAAGAGTGAAAGAGAGAGAGAGAGAGAGAGAGAGAGAGTGAGAGAGAGAGAGAGAGAAAGGAGAGAGAGAGAGAGAGAGAGAGAGAGAGAGAGAGAGAAAGGGAGAGGGGGGAGCCAGCAACAAGTACTTGTACATGAGAGGGACTTCACAATTGCCACTTGAAGCCCATCATTATCCCATGGAGAGGGTATTGTGTTGCCCATTGGAGCTGGGCTGGAGTGTGTTGATTAGACAAACTCTCCAACAAGCGGGCAGAGAAAGGACCCCCATTTGGAGAGGCCCCTCCCCCTGTAAGTGGCCCCTACGAGGGCTATCTCCCCCCCCCCCCCAACTCTCACACAACGCATACACACAACTGGGGATAAGAACTACCAGCAAAACTCTAGTCTGCTTTCATCATAACTAGAGATGATCTCTTTTCTTTCTTTTACACTTTTGGGGGGCTCGTGCACAGTTTACGGCAGTGCTTTCCTTACGTGCAATGCATAAACACCAGTGTCTTCACGTTACATGCATTATACCAGCAGGAAGCACTTTAGAGACAGACACCCAGTGTCTACACAGTTGCACAGAACCATGCTTCCCCTCACTCAAATATTTATGATACAAAAAAGCTCGCCCAGTAATTCCCACATATCTTTAGTGGGCAGTAGTGTGTGATCATTCCTGACAAACGGCACACACTGGAACCATAGAATTAGCCAGATATTGATGAATTGGTTTGTGTGATTGTGACGAAATGAATTAAGAGTGTTTACAGGCTATTCAAATGGCTTTTTTATGAAGCAATGTGAATTAGCACCTCTCTCTCTCTCTCTCTCTCTCTCTCTCCCCTTCTCTCCCCTTCTCTTCCCCTCTCTCCCCCTCTCTCCCCCTCTCTCCCCCTCTCCCCCCCTCTCTCCCCCTCTCTCCCCTTCTCTCCACCTCTCTCCGTCTCGGTGATCATTCTTCAAGAAGCCCCTTTGTGCCGCATTTTTCAATGGATCATAAATTTTGTATTGTGAGCTAATGGCCTGTGGGGGGAACCGAGTGGAGTGTGTCAAATGTCAGCTGACATATTTGTCTGTATTCACGCACTGGGCACCTCATTGTGTATATGTATATGTGCGTGCGTGTGTGAATTTTAAAGACTTTGTAACGTTATTTGTCTGCCCAAATAACACAAATTTGGCATGGGAATCGGCCTTTGTACAGAAAGGAGACCAAACTCTGTTTGGAATTGATGATGATTGCAACACATACTTCTTGAGTGGGTGATAGCTCTGTGGAGATGAATTGGTGGGGTAAAACAAATGTGACAATGGATTGTTGGACCCTTTAGCTACAGTTCGTGAAGCATACTGCATCATGTAGGTACTGTTGTTAGAATGCTATATCTATGTAAGTTTATTACAGGATCTAGCAGTGTATGCCAGAAGTATTGTGGGAAATACAATTTCGCTATCTATCCCACATATTCGTGAGCCATCGTTGCGCACAGTAGAGAAAATGTACCTCCACACGCGTTATTGACCGATTTATATTGGCGAACGTCTACGAAAAAGAAACTCCACAGTCCCGAAAACTTCACACCTTTTGAAGGTAACAGTGCATGTGAGTCACTTGTGACCTGCAGTTCCCTCACTATCTGGATTAAGCAGGTATAAACTTCAAGGTTATGTACACAGACAAGCGTTGTGATAATAGCCTGATAATTCAGCCAACCAGCAGGTTTCTCTGTCTCTCTCTCTCTGGCATTCTCTGTCTGACTTGCTATTAATCCCAGATAGCATGGGGATCAGTGCTCAGTGCAAACAGTGGCGTGTTGATTCGTCTTGATACGCGCTGTTAATCCGCCGGTGGTGGGCTGAGTGCATGCACGTAGGCTCCTTCCTTCTCTCCTCCGAGTATGCGTCAGCAAAATGAGCGAACATAGGATTGGTAATGGTATTGGACTCAAGCCTTTGACTGTGACTATTTTCTAGCTGGTAGCGCTAAGCTAGACCCTCTGGTCATTGTTCACACTGAAAACTGGGTCTCTTTGCATCATGTCAGTGGATTCTGGGCTTTCACGCTTAGCTAAAAGTGCAGCTAAGCAGTCGTTCATTTTTGACATTGAAAAATGGTATCTTATCTGTGGATTAACCCTCTTAACGGTGACACTAATATTGGAATCAGGCACCATACAAGTGCTAGCTTCTTGTGCTAACTAGACCAAGGCTGAAACCTATCTGTGGTCATTGACTTTTGAAAACCGGGTCTACCTGCATTTTATATCTGGCCTATGCCTAAGCAGCTCTTTAAAACTTACGGTTCCAGTCTTACTCTGTGCTTTGGAAGTTTGGATTACTTTATCTTTTGGGTTGTTCCTAATACAAAGAGTTCCACCACAACTGTAAGTATTTTCAATAGTGTCATGCAATGGATGGATTATTATTATAGAATGGATTATTATTAGCAGAGAATTCTTTTTAAGCCAAAAGCATTCACTGAGCCATGATGTGCATTACATGCTCTGAGAAAAATCTTAGTTTGTTGTTTTGGGGAGCCTGTTTTTTTTTTGTTTTTAGGGAGGAACCCCCTCGGCATAATGCTGTCACTGGATATCACGTGGCTAAATATCTTTTGTGTGGAATTATTGTATAGGTTTCACACCCTATGAGAAAAATCTAGCGTGTTATTAATGAGGGCCCATTTTTTGTTGGGGGGGGGGGGGGAGGCACCCCTCTTGGCGGAATGGTGTCACTGGATAATGTCAGAGACACAGCTGTTAACCCTCCTATTACCAGGCCTTGAAAACCTTCTTTGTTCACTATAGATTCTCATGACAATAATAATGAGAGATTTAAATGAATTAGGGTCATCACCCCAGCAGAGAGAAATATGGTGATAAATGTACATTGATGACACAGTATTAGGGGGTGAATTAATAAAACTTTCTGAGCTGTATCGTGACCGTGACAAATCTTTAAAGCATGTTTGTTTGTCATAAAGCAAATATGAGTCAAGCTTATATGAATGAAGCAAGGAGATGTTGATTAAGTTTATTGCAGTTCAAAAAGTACAATGTCTATTATGGTGCATTGTAATGAGATAAAAAAGAGAGCTTAATAGTTGTGATTTTTGTTTCGTAAACTGATCAAAATCATAGTTTGTGCTGCTGCCAACGAGGGCAGTCTTCTTCACCAGCACCCAGTTTTAACCCTCTTATTACTATTGACATGGATGTGTGTACTAGATCAATGTAGTTTCCAGGCTTGGTACTGAGAGGGTTCCACGTACCATTGCCCTTGTCTGCGTATTGGCTTCATCTTCTCACAATCTGCTCCCTCTCTCCCTCTCTCCCTCTCTATCTCTCTATCTCTCTCTCTCTCTCTCTCTCTCTCCCTCCCTCTCTCTCTCTCTCTCTCTCTCTGCCAGTATCATATTCCACGGGATTATCATTGTGGCTAGGGTTTGTGCATTAGGCTAGATCATGGTGGTAAAGCCAAGTTGATACAGTCTTATGGCCTGGTGAGTTATGAAGGAGATCCCAGTCATAAACAATCCCCTCACCTGCCTTCAAACGCTCAGCAGAGTGCCCCCTTTCACACGCGCTGTTTCATCGCATGGGAAGGGGATCAGTGCAGTCCATTTCAAATCATTTTAACACTTTATGTTCCATTGATGCGTTTTTACTCAAGTAATATTCACAACTCCTATGCATCAGTCATTTGTACAGCATACAAAGGGTTAAGATACACCCTAGGGCTGTTCACAAGCTAGATGATTAGTATGGTGTCGCATTATGTTAAAGGGAATATACTGTACTGGGAAGACAAATAAGCCTTCAAAAGGTGATCGTCAGCAATCTTCTTTCCAATAGTCTTAAATTCATGTATCGTCCATTTTAGAAACTCGCTGAAAGTTATTTGCCCTTAAATTGTTCACATTTGAAGTAATTTGTCAAAATTTGAGAAATCCTCAAAATGTTCGGGCCGAACATTTTGAGGATTTATGATTAAATCACTAATTACTCCAAATGTTGATCGTTTAAGGGCAAATAACTTTCAGCAAGTTTCTAAAATGGACAATACATGAATTTAATACAATTGGCAAGCCCTTTAAATCAATTCCCCCTCCCCTGTTTTACATCAATAGGAGAGGTGTATTTCTACTTAAAGGTATTAAGGGGGAGTAATGGTAAAGACTTAGAGACCCAAAATGTATAACGTGTCATTCTGCAATGAACAGGAGAGTCATTCTTGTTTCATCGCAGGATACTAGGAAGAAATCTTCTTCAGATGATATAATCAGTGAAATCAAATGATATCCAGATCTAATGATAGCGCAGACTGGTTCTGCTATGATAGCAGCCTATAATCATGACCAGTACTACCTGTTTGTTACCCAGGAAGAGTTTGCTTTTCATATGAATGGGGTATATTAGAACCCCAACACTTTGATATGATACACCTGCCTTAATGAAATCCCTAAAGAGGTGGCCTGCAGAATCCCATCAAGAGCTTTACGAAAAAAAGAAAAAAAAGATCCGGAGAAAAGGTAGATCTCCATTACAGAAATCCTGCACATCTTACAGTTATCAGGAGACTCCAAACCCTGTTGTCTTTCCAATCTTCTATTCTGCGTTGATAGGTGATGCATGATTAATGCTAATGACATATTTTGCAAGGGATATATGAATCATGGCCCAAGGTTTTTTTTACTTAGCTCTGTCCCCTATCAAGGATTAGCTGTGCATAGGATGCAGGGAGAATGGCAGAATAACAAACTCTTCACGCTATGAAATATGGCGGCTTAATATGTCAGCACACTTTCCATGCTTTTAATTTTCCCCCTTGCATTCCCAGTGGCATTTCCTTCAGTAGGGAATTTTGGAAATTAAGGAGAAATCAGGGCAGTGGTACTCGTGGCGCAAATTATGCATAAGTTTTGATACTCGGTTGTCGCCGGCCAGGCCGTGTGCAATTTAAGCGCACGCACGATCGCATTTCGTATTTAGGTCTTGGCGTGGTCAACGCACCTGCAGAAGTGCATCCACGGATGGCTTGCCCAGAAAATGGAAGGAGGATGGGGAGAGGGAGATGGAGAGAGTGGAGCACGAAGAGGGGAAAAAAGAGGGAAATGATTTTCTGTTTTGGGATGCATCCCCCCTTGAATAATTCAGTGCGGCTGAAAAATTGATGGGAAGATGAAGCAAGAGGCGCATCAGTATGCAAGCGCAGCGAGAAGCACGAAATAGCCCTCTCACGTGAGATCGTTAAGCAATTTACAGCACAAGTGGTGCAACGGAGAGGGGAAGAAACAAGCAAAAGGATATCTATAGATTTTCTGCGGGCAAGGCGAGATCTATTTTTCGGTGAAGCCGGTGCCCGCGAGTGATTAAGCCCTCGCGTCGGCCGGCCCAAGGGTTTTGGAGGCTGCTCTCGGATTCAGGGCACGCCTTCGTGCTTGTGATTGTGGAGAGGAAGCGAGGAGAGTGGGTGAGGGGCCTTGGAGCACCTCTCTGCCCCCCTCGGAGGGTCTCCCCTGGTGGATGGGTACCTGGATGGGTGTAGGGGATCGGGTGTCGGGGTGTTGCTAGGGGAACTCACACCTGTCCTCACCGACACCCATCCATAATCCATGGCCCGCCTAGCCTAGCTCGCTGCATAGCCTTTGGATGGCGCTTCATTTTGCTGCTTGCGCTGCGGCCACTTGAACGCGTCCCGAGGAGAGGTGCTTGAGTGGTTGTACATACAATATTCACTATGTGAGTCCCAGGCTCACCCTCTCCACGCCAGCAATAGTGTGCC
Organism: Arbacia lixula; assembly: GCA_963669155.1. Lineage (NCBI taxonomy): Eukaryota > Metazoa > Echinodermata > Echinoidea > Arbacioida > Arbaciidae > Arbacia > Arbacia lixula. The sequence continues at coordinate 15,720,337 of OZ022583.1, forward strand.
CCTGCTCCATTACCTCTGTTTGTTCATTCAGCTCCGGTTTGAATTGCCGAGTGCTTGCCAACCGACGCTGGCTGGCTGAGCGAGGAGCTGCCCATACCGCGGACGGCTGAGAGCGCGGCTTCTCGTACGGGAGGAATGCAAAGGGGGGGCGACGGAACGGATGGACGGGCTGGCACTCGGTCGGGCTCTCGAGAGCCGCTCTGAGTCGGGCCCTCCAGACGAGTGTCACCGTGGCGATTATTAGGGACATGCATATTCATGGTCTCTTCTCTCTGGATTCATAATTGCTCTTGGGCTGGGGGGATGAAATCGACTCAGTAACGACCCAGCGCGGCGCACTGAACAGCTGCTCAAACAGGGCGCTGAGAAGGGCCGCTTTCATTTCCACTTAGCCCCGGCATACATACCATGCCCGGGAACAGACACAGAAAACAAGTCACTATACACCTTTGGTACTTGAGATTGCCACGGGGAAAGCCTTGGTGCTCCTTAGACAGCCAACAGCACTTCTTCAAACCGTGGCTGAGAGCGAGAGCCACTTTTAATTTGATATTAAAGAGGTTGTCCCCCCTCGATACCGACTCTGCGTCAGCGTACTTGAGTGTGAATAAACATAAAGAACAACATGGCGTCGAGGTATCCAGGCGGCTGGCTGGCTGGCTCTTTGCGATATGTGCATGCATGTATGTACTCCGAGTTTCTTAAAAAAGAGGCTTGCCAGTGTTTCCCAGTTTGCATCTTTACTTCGTTTTCATACCTCAGTACCATTCCGTTGTCCTGTAAATTCAAAACATTATTTCCTGTTTTTTTTTTTGTTTTTTTTTTTTTTGGGGGGGGGGCTTTGAAGTTTTAGAAAAAGGGGATGGGGAAAGTTTTGTCTTCATGATGATTAAGTATTTCTACATGCTGTATGTGTCTGCCCCTTTCCCTTACCCCAGCGTTTTCTTCCCACAGCCAACCCACCCATCATTCAGGGCAATAGATCGTAGATAGTCAAGAGGCCATTGAGAAATGAGGATGATGATGGATAGGGAATCCTACCGTGTGTAGAAACTACATGACATTCCACTGTCTAGTGGTCCTGTTTGGCTACCACTCTCAGATCAGGGCCTTTGATGATATCAGCCAGAGGCAGATTGATTGATCAGGCCAGACCGATATGTCACCAGTGTCTGCAGAAAGTGGGTCAAAAGCTCTGTTGTAGGGGTGTCAGCAGGAAGAATGGGAGAGGGGGCGAGTGTTTTGAGGTGATCACAAATGCTGTGAGGCATAATATACTTACTCTATTAAAACATTGGCATCAATCATCTTGTTTTGTTTCCCTGTACCTGCTGCCCCCTTTACAGTTTCATATTTGACATATTTCATTGTTCTGTTTGTGGAAGCTGATTGATCGGGTTCTTATTGAAATTTACCCTCTCCTGTTTTTCGGAGACTGTATGAAAGAAAGGCACGAGTTTTCACTATTCCTCGTAAGTAGAACATTTATCTGTCGTTGGTTGGAGAACGGACCTCAGTTTTGCAGCTTGTGCTCCACAGACTTACACAACTGGATAGCGTTGCATGTTGTTTGGCAAGGATGTCTACATGTTCTGGAGTGTTGGTTTGGTAAACTCGCTGCTTGATTGGTATGCAAATATGACTCGTCTGGATCTTGTTATGTTGGTATGCACATGAGAATGTAGGAATGACTGGATAGGCCCATGTAGGCCAATGGAAACCCCTGCCTAAGCTTCAGTTAAATCTCTCAGTCCCATAGGCAATACCCTGTGTTGGAATTGACATTGGACTATCAATGGATAGTACTGGATGGGTTAACTCTTGCAATCCCATCGACAATAACCTTTTGGAATTGATATGGGACTATCAATGGATGGTTCTCAGAGGGTTATTTGGCTCAGTCCCATGGGCAATACATTGTGTTGGAATTGACAATGGATTATCAATAGATGGTTCTGAGATGGTTAACTTGCTCAGTCCCGTAAGCAATACAAGGTGCAGGACTAGACATGGGACTACGAATGGAGAGTGTTGTGAGGGTTAAGCTATGGGTACAGTTAGTTTGCAGGTACAAAACCCTTGTCAGTCAGTGAGGGTGGCATGTTGTAGCATTTACGTGGAGACTGTGGTACAGTAGGAGAGTGCTTTCACTGTTTTCTCTACCTCTTTGATGTGGAGTGTTTAACACCAATCATTCACTTCCTACCTGTCTGTTTGAGGTGACAAGGCAGTGTTATTTAGCTTGAAAAGGGGGGGGGGGCTCTTTTAAATGAAACGTGGGGAAAGGGGGTGTTTTTACTGGTCACTTAGTATTACACCACGAAAGAGGGATAGAATGGGACATGTTTACTGTTTTTTGGCTGGTCATTGTATGGGCAAAGAGCACAAAGAATAGGGACTGGAGTGGCCAGATTCTCTGCCCAGTGCCATATTGACCCAAGTGAAAAGCTCAGCGAGACCTCCACCATTCAGTCGGCTCCCCCTATTCATCATGAACCCCCCTCCTTCCCCCACCTCTCTTCCATCTCCCACTCCAGAAAGTGCAAAGCTCAAAATAAAGTCTATTGTAGGGCACACACCCGCTGCTCCATTATAGCCCTGCCGTGAGTGGAGTTTGGAGATCCCACTGAATGGGGGACCTGAAAGGGGCACGTTTGTTCAGCAGTTTTGTCTGAACTTTATTTAGGCTGGCCACCTCCACCTTCTCCTCCTCCTTCTCCTCCTCTCAACCTAGTAGGCTTCTGACTCGCTAGGCAGGACATGCATTCATACATACATACATACAAACAAACATGCCTCTTGCTCACTTCACAGGTTTACCACTGTTGTCCCCCCCCCCCCCCCCTCTCCTTCAGAGTGACGGAGACTAAACAGCCTGAATGGGCCTAGGCAGACCCATGTTGACTTTCCCCCAATGGCCTGGCATCTGCAAGCATTATGTCTATTTAAGCCGCGGTTTGACATCGTTGAGTGGGTAAACACATCTCACTGAGAATTGTGATCCTTAATTTGACACGGTTTGCCAATACCCCATACGTCTGTTGCATGTAGATTTTCCTTTCTATACAACCAGGCAGATAGATCGAAAGGAGCACATTTATACACGCCTTCAAGAAAGAAAAAAAACTTGAGGTCTGTCCTGCCATTCTGTCAGTCGTATTTCCTGGTAAAAGTTCAAATATTTGTCCCCGTCACTGAACAAATCTGTATCAGACGTGACACAGAGCAGTGCAAATCTCCCACCAATGAAACGAAGAAAAGCTTAATTTTATCGGAAGTTCCACGGCCCCAAATGTAAACTAGTATGTCTTGCTCACTCACTCTTCAAGACCACAGCCCCTGCCATACAGCGATGTGTCTGGCTATTGTATCCCCATGCTACACTCGTCTCTACCAGTAGAAACAAATGGCCAACTTTTTTTTTAAATCTCAAAGTGCCCCTTCTTTTCTCTTTTTTGTACAGAGAGGAGTTCCATGTCATAGAAAATTGTATTTTTCCCCCCTCATTTCACTGACACCATACCCATCATGTTTTATTGCGGTCTGTTCTTGCTCTTCACCTGCGCATCATTTGTCCATCATCTTATATTTCACTCAATTGACAGATTCAATTCTACATTGCCCTTCAACCCCCCCCCCCCCTCCTCTCACCCTCTCCTCCTGTCACTCTTGTATGACAGCCCCCCTCCCTTCCCCCACCCTCAGCAGCTGCTCAAATAAATGATTTGTCAGCCAGCTCACTCCTCAATTTAACCGTGTTTATTCTCGACTTGAGGAAGAAGACTCCTCCGCGCTGTGCAAGCAAGCCCAAAGAGGCTCGTCAAAGCTTGGGAACGAGGGACTTTTCGAGATTTGAACAGATGACAATGAGGAAATTGTCTCCAATCATTCATCATATCTTACCCCCCACTCATGTCCTGATGTGTAAAGTGGGGCTCGCCACTTAAGGGATTCTGGTGTTTTGTTTGAATTTTCTAAAGAAGTGGCACTCTTCCGCACCCCACCCCCTCCCCCCATCCTTCTATTCAAGATGTGGTGATAATAGTTCCTTAGATATTTGAACACAGCAATTTGAGGCACTGCTCGATACCAGTTGTTGAGATGATGTCTTCTTCCCTGTCCATAATTTCTATCTGCATAAATGCAACATCTGTCTAATTTGTATATGTACATGCAAAAGAAGTTGCGAATAATGTACCAGAGATCTTGTCACACAGAACATCATCGTAAAGGGAAGAAGTGGAAATGATTACAGGCCATAATTGTGGCAGAACTGTTCAGTACAGGTATCCCAATTTTAATTGAATTTAAATGATTCTTTCATTTTGAAATTTAACAAGAATGGAACCATGGTCATGTGAGAACAACACTTTCTTGATGATGAGTCCCATAGTCCTTACCACTACTTCCCAATAGTTTCAAGACCTGCCGGTTTCAAGAAGATGTGACAATAATCCAATCTATTATGAGTGTAGTGATATTTCAATACAGACTTGCAAAATCCACTTTATATTTCCCTTTTCTATAGAGCATCTGCATTTCATGAAGATTCATAGTAAGCAAATGGTTCTCAACACTGAAATTGAGTTAATCTGCTGTTTGTAAGCAGCTTATGGCTCCCAAGTGTAGAAGGGAGCAGGCTAAATGTTGAGCAGCTATACATGCGTGACATGTTTCTTTTTATAGTGTGTGGCAAGGATTGAGTTTGTATTAGGTTACGTGTCATTTGATCAGCAATATTTGTTGTCAGACACAAAAGCTGTCTGGACTGCCATAGCTGCTAACCACCATCTGATCCGAGGAGGTTATCCACTTACAAAAATAGGGATCCACTCCCGTTTTTATCAAGGTTAGACAGATAAAGTGATGTTCCAGATTAATGTTCAAGTTAGCATCTAACTCTAGTCTTCCGCTGGTATATTCACAACTGTCTCCTCTGTAAAAGATGTATGTAACCTGCCACATAAACCTGCGATATTTTTGAGGTATTGACCCACCTATGCCTTTTGGTGTTTGCACTCTCGGCCATGATTTATCGGTGTGGCGAGGTGACCCCGTTTAACCCGCGTGTCTTTCGTTACCGGTAATGAGCGATGGAGAGCCCCATCTTCCTGTTATCTGTTATGCCAGCTCAGAGAGCAAGCGGGGTAGGTCCGCTGCGGTTTGTCTTACCTCAATCCAGGTACCCGCCAAATCCCCCAGGATTACGGCCGAGACTCAGAAATGTGTCAAGAGGATTAGCACCCGTGTTTAGATTGTGCTAAAAGCGGCGGTGGGCGGAGGATAGGGGAGGAAGTCGGCAGCGAGAGCCGCGATTATATTTGGAACATAAATGATGAGAAGAGACTTTTTGGTTTGTCCTTTACAGCGTGTTTTAATTCTCATGCAAAGCCGGGCTTCCAAGGCTGTCCGACTTTCCTAATCCCAAGTATTGCAAGTACTCAGCTTTAGAATTAACAATACATAATCTTTTCTTTTCTTGGTCCATGTTGGATTTCTAGTTTAAGCAAATACCTGCTGAAGAAAATGGTATTGAAAAAACATAATCTACCCTTGTGTTAGTTACCCCTGTTGATGTAATTGCTATCATTGTTATTTCTCCCTTCGTGAAAATATTTTAAGCTGTGGCTGTATTTTTTAAACATCAGTGAGGTTGTGTTTACACACGCCAGACAAATGTAGAGTTATGAACTGAAATGCAATAATTGTTCATGCTGTCAGTGTGAACACAGCCTGAACTTCAAGCTTTCCCCTCTTTGCAAGGATCCCCCAATTTGGCAGAACTGTCACAACATTGACTCCCAGGAATGGAAAGCATTCTGTTTCTCCTACCCCTCATTGCAGCAAAAATATTTACGGAGAGATACAAGAAAGAACACCAAACAAAAACTCTTCATGGGCGATATCTCCCATTTCCATCCTCATGTTTGGGTAAGGCTTAGACAAAACAGCACATCCACTGTGTTCAACATTTCTTTTCTGTTTTGATAGGCATCTCCAATGTTACGCTTGTCTCAGAATTCTCTGTTTCATATTTCGCTTCAGCAGCCATAAACCCCCCCCCCCCCCCAAAAAAAAAAAAAAAAAATCAACAGCAGTGCTTGGAGGCAAGATAAGAATGCAGAAACAGAAAGGGAAAAGAACACCGTCTCTTTCCTTCTATTTGGGATAGGGATGAAAGAAGATGGGTTGTCATAGAAACGGATGACCGTGAGTCATCTCTAAGTGCATAGAGACTGCCACTCTCTGCATCCCTAGATTTCAATCTCCGTCTCTCCGGCTCTATCATTCTGTGGATCTTGGGCTTTTTTCTGTATCTTGTTTCTCTTTCTCCGCCGCCCTGACATTTGGGAAGCGAGTGTGTACTGGGCTTGAAGAATCGTTGTTCAGTTTTAGGTGTCCTGATAAGAACGCACGCTTGAGAAAGTGACAGCTTTGTCTATTGTGCGCATCTGCGTGTATTCCTGTTGTTTTAATCTCTTTGTTTGCACCCCACCACACTGCTTTCCTTACAGCTCTGCCTCACATACATAGCCTTTTCATTGTTATAAACTTCCCTTTATAGTTAGTTTCATGTAAACAAATGAACTGAATTTATTTGAAATATATTACCTTTTAAATGCCAATTTACAACATTTTAGAGTGGAATATGTGTGCAACATACTTTCAGATCATTTATCCTTTAGACATGAAATGTTGCCAAACTTGCCATGCTTTCTAAATTTGCTTTCTAAATCCATTCTCCTAGGAGCAAGAAGAGGCTGTTTTCTATTACCCATTATTGTATAAGATTACAATATTTGAAAGTATTTGAGTCTGAGTGATATTTCAAGCAAGGGGGGGGGGGGGCAAAGGAAATTGGCACGTTATTTACCTTCTCTTGACTCCATCAGCATTGCAAGATGATGATGATGATGTTTAATCGCAGCCCAGTTGTTGTTGATGTAACCGGCCCGTGATGGCAAATTGGCAGCCCTGCTGATAGGGCTCATGACGCACTCAACGACCTGACTCACTCATCGCGCCGCTTGTCGGCTTTTTTTTTCTTCCTCCTTCGGTTACGTGACGCGTTCTCTATAGCGTAGTGCCGGCTTTTCAGCGGTGTCACAAGGAGGTGATGTTTGCGTGCTTGCGCGGCAATAGTTCGCCCCGTGGAGCTCGTAGATTAAAGCACCAAATGATGATGACCTTTCACCCTCTCATCCTTGTTTATTTTATACATTTTAAAAAAAAATACTTTTAAGAAATTACAGTGCCAGGGAAGGGTGAGGAGGAAGTTGTTTTGCAGATCAGATATGGAGCATATTTTATATCTGTCTAAAGAAACATCTTGTGGCAATGTTCTGTCATTAAACATATTTTCCCCTTCTCTCTTCCTATTCTCCCTCCTTTGAATCTCATAATATTACCAACAACCAATTCGATTTTTGTCGGTGTTACTTTTCCCAAACCCATCTCATTTGTGTCTGTCAGCTTTCACGGTGGAAGAAAAAAAATTGTGGAGAAAATAGTTCTTTGTCTCATGCTGTTTGCATCCATTTCAGAGGGAAAATCTACTTCTACATGGATACAAACATATAACTTCAGCATGGTTTAGTCTTCCAGTCCACTTTAATGCCCACATCCAATATAGTTGATTAATTCCATGTTCTGATTTTATTTTGATTAAATACATGATTTATGCCCCAGCTGCTACTGACAAAAGGTATAAGCTCAGTTACCTGAACAAATAGGCTATTTTTTTTTTATTATTCGATTTACATGAGGGGGAGGCAAAGGCTAAAAAACAGCAAACTTGTTTGCTAACAATCTGCGGTGTCTGTGTATTTCCTATCAAAATCTGTGAAATAACCTACCAGTGTGGATTCCATTCATTGGAATAAACATCAGGAGCAACAAAGTGGTGGTATTTACCCAAGTTAATAAGCAGGCATATTTACACATTGTGGGGCATCCATGCAGTATGTCTTTTCAAGGCTAAATGATGTGAGTCTGTTTGCTTATCATCAGCTTTGATATACAAATGTTGTGACTTCATTCGCTTCCATCTATATAAAAAAATGTTGAATGGAGAATTATGGTAGAGCACACAGAGTAACCTTGGCACAAAAACATCTGTACCGAAACTCTATAAAGAAACGTGTTTAAATTGCTTCTGTGCATGCTGTTGCTTTATGCTGTCTGCCTGTCTTCGGTGAGTGCGCACTAGTTCAAGTTCATTAGGCCTTTTGCGCGGGTGGTCAAGCTAAGCTCCGCCCAGTTACACAACATAACTTTGGTGACGTCAACACACTCACACACGGCGAACCATGATTTACCATGATTCTTTATACTGCCCTAGTTCGAAACGACGCTCAAACCAATGTTTCTTTACACAACGTTTCATTATATGAAGTATCGTTTGTCAGTGTCCATACACAGAATTGTGTTATGTAGCTATGATAAAATGGTGTAGCTAGACTGTTTCGGTATAGCTTTACAATTAATTTTTTTAAAGTGTCACACAAGGATTGATTCACTTTGCAAGGCTGACATGATGGCATGGCTACTTGTGTCTGTAGCATGGTTCTCAAGGGGTGAGTTACTACATCGCTTCAGGTCTCATGTCAAGCGCCTTCCTTTTCTTTCAAACACATCACATATTGGCTTTTTACATGCCTATTGCTGTTTCTACAAAATTCAAAATTTTCCCTTGTTTGTGTATTCTGCCGTGTACTATTGCTGACTGGAATATGTACAACTGTATCAAGCACGTCGAGAACTTTGCTTTGGTATAATGCTCTCTCTTAGTTTATTCAAGTCCTGCATTTGTCATGATTGTGAAATCAAAAGCAGCACATCAGTCATTTATACACGAGTGATGTTTCGTTTGTGTTGACATATGCTAGAATGTGCAAGCTTTCTCATCTACTTCACCCCATCCCTCCTCCTCCCACAAAGAGGAACAAAAGCAACAAGAAATGATTTATGAGACGTAACTCCTTCTCTGCCAGACCCCATACTGCCCTATGGGAATGGTGTGTATTACTAGCTCAAAAATGCGCGTAAGGAGTTGCGTGTTTTTTCTTGTTTGAATTTTAAATTTTGGATTGGAGTGGTCCTTGTTTCTACACCCGATAGCACTTTACCCCATCCATTTCTTCTGAAGACACAATCAATTGCAAGACCCATTTCTTTTCTCCTCCTTTTTGACAACATGTGCATGACATTTGCACATCATTTGCATAATTTGTAATTGAATTGAGTTCCTGGGTGTTGGTATACAAAATGTGTGCATATTGTGAAGGTCGCAGGCAAGAGGCCATTTTAAAGCAAGGGAGCAAGGGTGGGAAACTGGGACACGGTGTCTAGCTTGTCATTTATCTGTCTCCAAGATGGCCTATACCCCCTTTCACACTAGTCCGTTACTATGGTTCAGATCGGATCCACTTCACACTATGCAGCCTATACCCCCCTTTCACATTTGCTCTTTACCCTGGATAAGAAAGATTGCTGATGATTTTACATTGCATTCTCTCAAATAATGCGGTATTTGCTTTCTCCTTTTTCCAGCTATTTTACAGCTATTTTCCAGATCGAGACCTAGGAAAGCGAAAATTTTGTAAACCCTGTCCGCAAAATAGCCATAAATATTGCACCTTGTGCATCATACTCTGGTATGTGATTCGCTAATCATTGCTTGTATTGCTTAGCAGAACATGTCACCATTGGGTGTTTGCTTTAGCTAGCGGTGTGAGGAGAGTCCACCGTGTTGAAAACACTGCAATATGATGGCTTTTTCATTGTATTTTAAGAATGCTGATTATAGAGACTTGCTGGAAGCTTTCCATGATTATCACTATGGTATATGAACGGGCCTATTGACTACATTTTCATCTGGATGAGCGCTGTTTACCAATACAATTTGTTCCCGAGAGAAAGGGCTGTCTCCAATTTGTTACGCCATCCTTCCTCTGTTTGGAGCCCAAGTACTGGATCTGTGGGGGTACAGAGATTGAGATGGAGCGGGTATTTCCTGCGCGGGGGTAGTGGGAACGAAGAAAAGGGAGTAGGTAGATGAGTAAAACTGGAAAGGGAAAAGGGCCCATATTAGGAAGATTGGTGAAGAATAAGGTTAGGGGAAGCAGGCAATATACCCAATTCATTGAACTTAATCATGGGCACATTAAAGTATCCAAGTACCAGCAACTTGCGTGGAAGAATCTTCAGGGGGGAGGAGACGGAGACCGCGAAGATGGCAAATGAAATTTTCGTAAGATGCCGTGACCGGACGGAAGGTAATGAATCAAACCCGGCCACGATATCCAGGAGATTAATCAAAGTCAGATTTGATTTGATGAAATGCGTAAAGCTGGATATGAGAAATGTTCTATATGTGGGAAATTGGGGAATTAGATTTCAATGGGTTTTTTCACTTAATCTAGAGGCAGCTTCTTCTTCAGAAAGACAGGCAGGCCAGCAATTTTGTTTGATCAGGGTAAATGCTTCCACGCTTTACTCCGTCTTATGTTTGTGGATTGATCAGGGACTAAAGCCGTACTTAAGTAATTGGTTATCATATAATGCGGGATTGAATAGGGCAAATTTGCGTACCCTCCCCCTCTCTCCTCTTTTCATTTAGATTTAAGTGGCTGTGAGCTCTTTGTCTCATTTGGGGCCTAACTGGAACGCATCAGGCCATGTTTCTATGATATACCTGCAGGAAATTGCATAAATTTGGTATGATTTAGATGAACTCTGCTGACATTCCTCTGTGCACGTTTGTCCGTTAGGTTCGAGTTTGTAGGTCCCTCTCTACCAGAGAGCCTATTGAGGATGGTGGTATATATCATCCGTCATATGGTAATGTGAATCTGCCTCCCATATCCTTGATCTTTATTTGGGCTCAAGCCATGTTCATACTACGCATAGGGAATGACATTGATATAGGAAATGTTCCTGTAATCATATGTGTTTTATCCTGTTGGTGTGAATATGAACATGTCTCAAACCTGTCTTACAAAGTGAATGACCTGTATGTGAACAAACCTTCCTCATGTCCGACATACGATTCATCATATCTAATTCGTTGTTTATTTTTTTAACACAGAAACCTGCATTGATTTGGAATGTGCTTCCTAAAAGCTTGATAGACTTTGCCGTTCAAAGTCATGCACACTCAAATGTGTATATAACTCTTTCTAGAGTTAGCCCATTCTTTGACATTGAATATGTTCACTGATCTGAAAAATGATAACCGAAGCGTGTAATCCTGTCCTTCAAGCTTCAATCTGAACAGGACTCTCACAGATGCCACACGCTTTTCCCCCGACCCACGTCCTATTTGAATGTTGTCATTATCATAAGCATGACCTATATATTGGTGGAGAACTTGAGAAAACACATGTTAAATTCGACCGGCACTTCCTGTACAAATCTATATGGGCTGTTTGGGTCGATCACCACTAGACCAGTGTGCCCATGTATTTGTCAACTTTTCCCCCACCCACACACCTCACACACACCCCTCCCACCTTTCTACCAGTATTGTAAATAAAAATTTCTCTGTGGTAAATGAAGTGCATTCTCTTTTATTCATGAAATTATAACAAGCAGCCTGCATCCTTCATAGTTACCCTCGTTCAATTATGTGAAGAAATGGTCAAACAAATTGAATGTAGCTACATACCAAACTGATGCTCTATTGAAGGTTTGTACATTGTACATTATGAGTGAATAAAACCACACACAGAATATCAAGAGCTAATTGAAGTTTCAGTATCGTTAGTGTGTGGCATTATTTTATTTCTGGATGAAAGTCCTTAGCAATTGTTTCCCTGCCTTCAACATGTGGTGCGCACTCAGTATTGCGTTCACAGATTTTTTACGGCTGGACCAGATACTGCATTGTTATGCATTGATCGGTCTATATATATATATATATATATATATATATATATATATATCTACCAGGTGATGGAGCATCGTGAAATTTACACACATTTGTCAATATTATTGAAGTGCACACCCATCTTTGGGGAGATAACACCTTCCCTTGTACTGTCTGTTCCTGATGAGGATATCAGCTCCAAAAATAGACATACTCCAGTCCATGCAAAAGGTTAGAAGATCCTATCGGGAGTATTTAGGAGTATCATCACCGGCCGTGCCAATAAATGAATCGCGGAGATCGATGGTGAAACAGATGTTAGCATGTTTGAAGGCTTTTTCAAGGAGACAAAAGTGTTTATGCCATTTACTTTGGGAATGCAATCACCATTGTTCTGAAGGTGTCAGCTTGATAGATTGGTACGCTTTGAAATGTCCATTATATTGTCAACATTTGTTTAGGTTGTGTTTGAAAGGATATGATTTACAATCAGGAGTTCTGTGTAATCTAGATAATCGTATGATTTGTTAGAGAGGGATGCTAAACTTGTGATGCATGTTGAGCCGTGATGTGAAGGCTTGGCTCTTTATGATGGCTAAGCTGTATTCCATCCAGAACAATCCGTTAAATATGATTGTCCCATCAGATTAGGCAGTGCATAATGTGATATGGAGGAAAATATTTGCCATTTTACAGTGCACACAGTTAGTCTGTTATTATAAACTGTAAGTGGGTAATAGGGTCAGGTATAATGGGGAAGAACGTCACAAAATACACACAGGATACATTGATGACATGTTATTATAGACTAGTAGAAGTAAATAATTTTAAACGTGCTAAGCAATATGAAGGTAATTCTTGTCGTTAATATAGTCATATTGAAACTGGAACATGAAAAAATAAACATGATCTCTTTGAGTGGCGCATGTGGCTTTTTTCCAAAAGTAATACACAGAGATCCCATGGAGCAGCAGTTTATCTGTCTCATAAAGGGTTAATACTGACATGTGTTATCATGCATACGTGAGTTATGTTATCAAGGAATGTCTACTGTGCACACACTGTCATCCCAAAGGGCGCAACACTATCCCCCCTCCCCCCACGGAGAGTTAATATAGATGACGCAGGGATAGATAGCGCACATTTGCATGCTGCGTCGGCGGGGAGTTTGGATAGCGCGACTGGTCCCGGGCCAATCAATGATAATTGATTATGGACGTGTTAATAATCAATGGAGCGGTCTACTCTGTGATCGCTGCACCAACACAAGGAGGCCCTCGCTTGTCTCGAGGGGGGAGAGGAGAGGGAGAGGAAGTGGAATGGGCTGTGACATGCAGTAAGCGTGAATTGCTGTGCGGCAGTGTTTAACTCTATATTGGCCACAACCACATCTTGCCAATGGTATTACACATGAATACTGTACAGCCGCAAAGTGTCTGGCACGGAAGGAGCTATGGCAAAAAGAAAAATACTGGAATCAATGCAGTTATTATGTGAGGTGAGCTTTAGTCTCATTAATGGTCTGCAGTTACCATTTGCTTATTTTGGTGTGATACTTTTACTTGATGATTTACACTACAGGTGTTTCTAATGTAATTTGAGTTTTTTTAATGACTCTTTAATCAGCAATGCTGTGATGTAGTTTTTCGTCCTATTTTTTCCTTTTCTTCTTTGTTAGAGTTGAAGGTTGAAGATGAAAACTTCAAATTTGTCATCTTTGTTGGAGTGACACAAATAAATAAGTTTTTTTTTCTACTACTCATGATTCGGGTGTCTCTTGTAGGGTGCTGTGAGATAGCATATAATGATAATGTTGATTTAAATTAAGCCTGAGTCATATCGATTTTTTCAGAAACCGGTGTTCGATGGCTTTGCGCCGATCGAACATCGCTGCATCGATACATGACGTCACCCAGCCACTGCCAAGAGCCAATTTATGAATGAAAATATAGTAAGCATACGCAGTGCAATCCTTCCATTTCCCCACATAGTATTCCACCAAAACAAGCGTGCAATTCTCTATCACCTCGTACCAAAATCGACCTAGAATTTCACTTTCCTATATTTTATATGAATTATGATAGGTAACCTCGGAGAATCTATTTTCTCACCGATACTGCACATGTAAGCGAATTTCGATTACTTCTTGTTTTTCCGTCAAAATCTTACAAATTAGCGTCAATATGGCATCGTATACATGTATGTAGGTTGGAATCTGTAGAGTCTATTGCAACGGGCAGAAAGTCAATCAGCTTCCGGGTTGCGATTTTTTTTTCCCGTAACCCTAATGCGTCGAAAAATCGCTTCCGGGTTTCGGACAACGTGACTGGATATTGTATCACTGTTTTGGCGACCACATGGTTATGACGTGATCTACGCGATGCACCAATCAGTGGTCTCCGAATCGCTGTACGGAGACGCTCTATTAGTCTGTACGTCGGCAGCGTGTATGCAAATGAGCCTTATGCACGATTGCCACTGTATTTCCGGGTTTTCACAACACACGATGCTATCCGTTGTACAAAGTCTATGGACAATTGTTTGTTGTGGCGTTGTGCTGTATATAGTAGTGAACGAATCAAATCCAAGTAGTATGTAGTAGCTGCTTGATCATCGAGCGACCTGTTCATTCTCTTGATGCGTTACCTGCAAAACTCACAAAAGAGAGTAGGAACCAAGTAAGCAAATTAAAATTGTGAAAATATGAAGATAAATTGTGTATAACAGGACTATCAAATAAAAGATTTTGTGTTTTCTAGTCAATTTGGTAATTTCGTCGATGCATCGAATTCATCAAAACGAAATCGGAGTTCGACTTCTTCGATCGAACACCGGCTTAATAATCGATTCGACTCAGGCCTAATTTAAATAGCGCATAATAAATGTCAATCAAATATCTTTGCATGTTTTCTGTGAAAGTAAATCCATGACAAAAAGGAGGCTTCTTGGCATCCAAAAAGAATGTGGGTATTATCATGTTCAACAAAAGAGATAAAAACACAGAATCTCTTTGTTTTCCAGAAAACTACTTTGAAGTGGATGAGCTTTTAAAGGGCTGTCTAGCACACTTTGTAATCTAGAGGGGCGATGCGGGCAGTTGTGGGGATCGTTTTCCCTCTCAGGGCTGCCTGGTAGGTCAGATGGGGTCCTGTCATTTGATTTATGAGTATGGGGTTTCATGGGGAAAGAGCCCTTCACCTTCACAGATGAAAGACCAGGATCTGTAACTGCGGCTCTTTAGTGCTTTCACAAGCTTTGGCTGGAGAGCACTTATAAGGGACTGCGCTTAGAAGTGAGAACGAGCTTGAAAAAACAGTGTCCTTTGTCTTTTAGGTAATGACATTTACATCTTTGTAATCATTTTTATCACCATCATTATCATCATTATCAACATTATCATCATCATCATCATCATCATCATCATTATCATCAGCATTATCATGATTATCATCATCATTATCATCATTATCATAATCATTATCATCATCATTATCATCATTATCACCATCATCATCACCACAGTCATCATCACATCATTACCATCATCATCACCATCACCATCATCATCCTCTTAACGATCATCATCGTTATCATCAGCATCTTTGTAATCTTTATCTCCTTCCTCATGTTAAATAAAGCAACCAAAGTCAAAAATACTATCTTGATTTCATTTCATTTATTTTTACATTCAAGGTGAAAGATCAAGTGGCTTATTTAAATGGAAGGGGGGTTATCTGGAATTCATCTTATTACTGTAGTGAAATTGCATTCTAAAAAAATGCAACCATTTGCCATGAAATCAGCACATGTTTTTCATCAGTGATATCTCTTTGCTTGTTTTTCACTCTCTCTCGTCCCCGTAATTGCCATTTGCTACCTGTTTTGGTAAATATAACAGAACCCTTTGCTCTTTTCTGCAAGGTGATTGAATTCCTGTAACTGTAATATATAACAAGAGAAGCCATAGTGCTCCCACAAAAATCATTTCAAAATGTCAACAAACTGCAGAAGAAAATAGATCACAGAGAAATGTCTTCATAGTGAAGCCTATGCTCGTAATGAAGCAACTCTGAACATACCTTTTAAAGTGAAATTGCTGGCCTGTCGTTTCATGATTACATGAGATATAATGAGCTGGTCATTCGGACATGGGCGACATACCGAGCTCTGTAATTAACACAGTACCGTCGTCGGCCATGTTGACTATAGGGTTTGTGACCGCAATGAGTAGGAAGATGTGGAAATCTCGATTTGCTGCTGATTTGCATAAGTCGGGGTGTGGCAGTCTCGATGTTGAAGGGGGTATTTCTGGGAAATTTGGTCGAGTATCACTGGGTCAACAGCTTCTTACAATTGTGAGTTTTTTTAAAGACTTTACCTGTTGGAATGCATCTTATGCAGATGTATGCTATTTGCACTGTTTGCACCAAACTTATATGCCAGCAAATGTGTGATTTGTGTGTGTGTTATGTACATGTGTGTTTATGTGTGTGTGTATGTATGTGTGTGTGTTTGTGTGTGTGTTTGAACTTCCAAGACCCACATAGAATTTCTTCTTGAATGATTTACGCTCAACTGAATTGCAGTTTCATGTAGACTGAAGTAGACCTGCGTGAAATATAACCGTTACAAGTGGTAAGATCAAAATGCACATGAGCTTATTCTAGAACTGTAATGGGAAGACAGACAGTTATGATTGAAGGGTGAGGATGTTGATGCATTTGTATTTAGTGCAATGCATTAAGATTGTTGTCGAGTTCGTTAAATAAAGGTGAAATCAATACAACAACGAGGCTCTGCGCTATGCGACAAAAACTGTGTGCAATGTGCATACCATCCTGTCAAACATATATCTCTCAGTAAATAGAGAGAGAGAGAGAAAATGGAGACCCTCGCAGATGAAATTTGAAGCGACTCTCAAGCAGTCCGTGAACAAATAAATCACACCCGCATTTCAACAGATCACAATTTGGTGGTTGATGGGGCGCTGTGTATGGGAGCCTTTAATGTGGGTTGTCAGCCAAGGGGGATGGTACCCACTGAACTCTGATTCGGTGTGGATGTTTAGATAGCAGTGGGGTTGAGAGATGGGCTCCAGAGTGCTGAAATGGCTGTCAGGTGACTATTGGGATGGGGAGGGGGGGGGGGGTGAGAGGATGGGATGATAGGGAGAGGGAGGGGCAGGGTGGAGGGGAGGGTACGGGTATGAGGGGGTAGGGTAGGGGGTGAGGGGAGTGTGGGGTGGGAGGGGATGGAGAGGGATGAGGGTGGGTGTGAAGGGGGGAGGGGGGAGGGAAAGGATGTGAGGGTGGGATAGGATGAGGAGTAGAGTTGATGTTGTTAGTGTTGGATAACACGGATACAATTCCTCAACAACATAACTCTTTTTCCATCTCTTTTTAGCATCTCTCATCCATGCCAAACTTGATGCATTTTAGCCTCTAATGTAAAATACATTTAGATGGTTGAATTAATCTATATTCCCCTTATTTTTCCCAAGGTTTTCCATGCCCCATTAAAAGAGTCATAAGTCTAATATGATAGGATGGTTTGAGGATTATTGACCAAATCTCTCTTCCTTCTAGTCCCCACCACCTCCACCCAATATTCATGCCTCCTCCCCCCCCCCCCCCCTTGGGTATGAAAAATATAAGATGATACGATGGTTTTAGGATTAGGGACCAATCTCCCTCCCCCCTCCTCCTCCTCCTCCCCCTCCACTACCTCCACTTCCCCCATCATCCCCCCTGAGTGTTAAAAGTCAAACATGATATGATGGTTTGAGGATTAAGGACCCATCTCCCGGTATGTATCTTGACAGCAGATCTGATCCCCACGGGGGCGGGGTGCATGGGAGAAGTGAGAGAGAGTATCCGGTGGACTCTCCCAGTGATGGATGCCCAATCTCTGGTGGAATAACCTCACTTTCCGTCCAGATCTATAATTGCATGAGGCAGACGATAAACAGACATGAGCTTTAGGTAGATTTAGCTTTTCCTGAACAAAAAAATCTCCTACCAGTGTCTAGTGTCTAACTGATTGGGTTTGACCCTTTCATTACCAAGCACTGACAGCCCCCATATCAACTCACTTTCTTTTTCTTATGGAACTGAGCGGGTTAACACTTTATCTCCCAGACAAAGTGACGCTCAATGGGATATGTGTTTATTACCTGTGCAATGATGTCTAAATCCTGCAGAAAATTTACAGACACTAAAATCAACACAGATTGATTCCAAAAGCTTCCACTTTTGTTATACGGATTTGTCATGTTTGTATGGTGAAAGGTCATGCTTGGCAATCGCGTACATGGTAGTATTGATTCGGTATGTTGCATGTTTTCAATTCTATAGTAGACCTGCTCATAAATTATGGTGTATGAGAGAAGTCTCTCCAGAGATTTACTAGCGAAATACATCTCAATGTGAAAGTGAATTCTATGATGTATTTAGTGTAAGTAAGAGGGCTCGTTGGGGTCATTTCAATCTCGCAGAGGAATTTTAGGCATACTCCCAATTGTAAGGGTAGCAAGCTCCAAACTGTAAATAAATGACAAACATATCATTTATCAGAGGAAGAGAAAAAATAGTTTGCCATAACTGTCAAAATGTGCCCGTCAATGCTTCCCTCTCTCACCCATTTCATCTGGTGGTGGGGAGGGGGGAGGGGGATCACAGGGTGAATGAACTTGACCTTTGATACCTGTGGGGTCACAGTTACAGGTACGATGCCTGTGACCCCCACCACCACCCAAGAGGCTCTCATTATGTCAGAGGGGTTGTTGAGGAGAGACAAACGAGCCCCCAGGGGGCGGCAAAGATCAGCTGTAGTATTAACCCCTTCCTCACCCACAGTCCTGTAAACAGCTCCAGGATAAACACATGGGCTCTTTCACATGCAACTTTAACCCCGCATAATGCATTTCTAACATCGGTTTAAACTGATTAACATGTCACGAAGTTTGAACCCTGTCATTACTTTTGGCATGAAGATATATTGTAAGTCCATGCACTTTTCAAGACTTGGTATTGACAGGATTAATTTATGTTTACAGGATGTAAACATGTCAATCACATTTTCCACTTGCTTTTGTGAAGATAAGCTATGGATTATCAATAGGATAGATAGTCGCACGCATTGTCGCGCTATTGTGAAAGTGAGCTTGATGTACATAGTAACATTGCTCTTTTTGATCATTTGCATACAATGATTTTCTTTGGAAGCTCCCTATCGGGCCATTTTATCATTCAGGTTTTACACGGAACATCAATATGTCCTGTGTGGACTCAAAACATGCGCATGTGAAAGCTGATATGGTTGATAGGTTGAGGTGATAAATTAGCATGTGACATTCATGATCAGTTTTGAAATGTATTTTTGATCCCATTACATGTGTTACACTCATTGTGATGGCAATGTTTTTGTGTATATGATGAGCTATGTCTTCTGTGGAATGTGCCACACCTTGTTTGAATCTCTGGAGGACTCTTGAAGCACTGGTTAAGGTGTGCCGCTGCCCCCCTCCCCTTTCTAGGGGGGGGGGGGGGGGGGTGCAGGGGGCAGATCTTTAGTTGGGCCGTCATAATACCATAGCTGCGAAAGTAGCTTTGTGAAACTAACTTTAATATTGCAAAACCGTAACTGCATCAGTCTGAAACAATTAACATGCGTTTTTGTGATATAGCCCTAGATGAATTTCAGATCACATTAATATGCCATATTTCCCTTTCGCCCTCTTTCTCTCCCTTTCTCTCCCTTTCTCTCTCTCCCCTTCTTTCCCCTTTCTTTCTCTTTCTGTCCCCTCCTCTCCTCCCCTCTCTCTCTCCTTCTCCCTCTCTTTCCCTCTCTCTCTCCCTCTCTCTCCCTCTCCCTCTCCCTCTCCCTCTCTTTCCCTCTCTTTCCCTCTCTTTCCCTCTCTTTCCCTCTCTTTCCCTCTCTCTCCCTCTCCCTCCCTCTCTCTCCTCTCTTCCTCTTTCTCCCTCTCTCCCTCTCTCTCCCTTTCTCTCCCTCTCTCTCCCACTCTCATGCATCTCTCTCTTTATCTCCCTCCCTCTTTCCTTTGCCCTCTACTCACTAACTCATGTAAATTGATTCAATTTCATATTGTAATGAAGTGGAACACATCAAGCATTGGTGTATGTGTCTTCAATAAGAAAAAAAATTGAGCTCTCATCACCAACATTTTCTGAAAAGCTGATGAGATACATATGTTTTGAAGAAAAGAGAATGGGACTTTCGCATTTCCCTGAATTTCTCATAATGAGAACGGATGCAGTTTTCAGAGTATGGACATCAAGGCAAATGATTTGATTTGGGAATGTAAATTGGATACATATTTTTTCTCTATAATATCAAAATAATAGTAATCAGGTGCCCATCTACATTTATATCAAGGTTTTTCGAACATTGATTTGCATGCCTCTGCAATGAAAGTTCTGAGGATTGCTTTATGTGGAAACGTGTGTTATGACTGAATTCAGAGGCCAAGGTTTATGTTACAAGATTCCACATATTCTGTGATCCTCATCATGTTTACTGACCCCTCTTGGCTTGACTTCGTGCCCCAGTGAAGTCTGGAAACATATCAAATGATTCCAAACACTCTGGTTGTCATGTGCACTGATATCAAATATTTCAGTGAGTGAGAATAAGCTCACCTGCGATGCAGGTACATCATCAAAGAAATGTTTCCCCAGTTAGTTTCTAGAGATTAATATCGTGGAGGTTAGCTTTAAAATGCGAACAGGGCCACTGACTGTGAAGGGAGAAGGGAAAAAATTCAATTGAGGCAATTGGGAGGATATTGAGGGCAATTATGAATATCATAAAAATTGGATATCAGGTTCTCTCCCTGGGTGTTGGTATGGTGGCCCTGCCTAGACCTCAGTAGTTTGTGCCATGAGCAATTTGCACTGCAATACCACACCCAAGTGCCTACATAAATCTCTGACATGCCTTCTCTCTCTCTCTCTCTCTCTCTCTCTCTCTTTCTCTCTCTCTCTCTTCCATTTGTTGTGCTTGTCTTCTCTCTCTTTCTATCTCTCTCCCCCCCTCTCTCTCTCTCTCTCTCTCTCTCTCCCCCTCTCTCTCTCTCTCTCTCTCTCCCTCTCTCTCCCTCTCTCTCTCTTTCTCTCTCTCCCTCTCTCTCTCTCTCTCTCTCTCTCTCTCTCTCTCCCTCTTTCTCTCCCCCTCTTCCTCTCACTCTATCTGTATGTCTGTCTGTCTGTGTCTCTGTCTCTCTCTCTCCTTCATTCCCCACCTCATTCTCCACCTCACTCTCCTTTCTCATACTCCTCCCCCCACCTCCCAATCCTGCCTGTCTAACCCAGCTCCTTGCATCCCCATTGTGACACTGAGCAATGCAGATTTGATCTAATAAAAACTGTCATTTGATGCATGCTTTCATACTCGCCCTCCTAATGGGCAAACTATTTTTGCATTTATCAGATTTTGAAGAGATACACAGTCCCATGCATGCATGAACGAGGAACGTAATAGTAGCAGTGCTTGTTTACAGTCTGATTCAGATTGTCTCCGTTTTTTTTATCAAGTTTTCCTTGAAAATTTGTAGCAGAGATTACTTACTTACAACATAATCAGTTATTTGTGATATACCTTTGTGGGAAATGTTATATGCTATAAAGGTGATATTTCTCTATAAAAAAAAGAGCTGAAGCAAGCAAAATCTACAATATTCATGATTCTATTTTAGTATTTTATATGCACTTATGCATTGAAAGTAAGAGGCATGATGTCATCATAACGAATAATTTTGTAAACACAAATTGTCCATGGCACCATGATTTTTTTTTTATTGTGAAAAACGTCTTTCTGTCCAAACTTTCAACACATTGACGTTTTCTTCAGACTATTCACCCTACCATGTATTATAAGAATATGGTTAAGACTTTTTTTTGTTATAAATGAATACACACTGTGGACAAATAGTACTCTCATCCTAAGTACCTGGATAAAGCTTGGGTGGTGGTGTAGCACCCCTCAGTGACCCTTTCACAGTCACTCTAATAGTGTAATCCCCCTCCTAATCTCAGCCTAATCCTTGTGATAGGATTAGTGAAGCTGTTAACAGTTAATCCCATTTGAAGGTGTACAGGGATTGGGGCTAAAGAGGATTATGAGTTTAAGAAGTCCAGACTGCTAGTACTTAGAGGTCAGTTATTAGGTAGAGGGGTTAGAAGTTTCACACCCCCCCCCCTTCATTCTCTCTCTTTCTCTCTTTCTCTCTCCTCTCTCTCTTTTTCTCACTCTCCTTGTTCTGTCCCTCTCTTTCCCCAATAAATTCACATATTGTCCACGGCTTAAATGTTCATTACATTGACAATGCGCAACATTTTGTTGGATTCCTTTACGTACTAAAGGAGGTAATTCTGTTTCCCTTATTCACTCATGAAAAGCATAATCTGGGGTAAGCATTTGGTAGGTTTGAAGGAAAGATACTTAGTAGCTATAGTGGGATCATAAAATATATGGATTCATCAGAGATAATGATTGATTTTGTGCGGTGCTATGTGATAAGGGGCTGTTTCCACTGTAGGCAGTAGCCGGCAGAAGGCATGGCTATTCCTACTACTGGAAAAAAAAAGTGTGATGAGTAATGTCTTCATTTTAGGTTGGAGCTGGCAAAGGAGCACACCTAGTAAACAAATCTGATCAGACTATTTTGCACTCTTTTGCAAAAGCACACACATTTGTTAAAGGGATGTCTTTCACGAAATGTAATTTAAGGCTATTCTCTCATCAGCTTTAAAGACAGCCCGTCCCTTTTTCAGATCACCACAAAACAATCGAAACATTGGAAAAACGTATAGAGAAGTGTTAGCAAGCTGTATATTCATAATTTGAAACTGATACGTAGTGTAAAATTCAAATAATGCACGTAAATAACGTCTAATTAATAGTCTTTACCTCAGGCTCTTAGCAGTTTGTGTTGAAATATCTGCTTTATTGATTAATCTGTTTATTGAATTATAAAACGCATTATGAAAAAAATGTTCTATAGATGGAATCATCTCCAAAGTTTGGTAATTACTCATAAAATTAGGATTTCACACATGCATAATAACCACATAGATACTGTAACAAAGACTAATACTTTTTTCGTGTAGTACGAAAAAAGTCGGTTTGAAATTTAACGGCTGAATTTTTTTACATATACAGAAAGCTTCAACATGCTATATTCGTAGAAATGGTCGTGAATCACACTTTCTTCAATTTACGATCATGATAGACGATTTCAAGCTTGCAAAAGGGACGGACAATCTTTAATGCACTGAGTAAGATTTCTGAAGTTTCTCGAGTTCTTCCTTAACTTATGCACACAAACAATGCAAGTTAATTCAGAGCTCACTGCCTATATACCCAGCACCAGCTGTGGGTTGTCATAGCTCCTGAGTGAATCAGAAATTTTTTTTTGCTGTTATCAGGTTTAAATTCAGAATTCAAATTCAAATTTATCTCGGGTATGACATACAAAGTATGGTTCCATATCATAAAAAAAAGACAAGGAAGCAATACCAGTTGAAGTGGACACAATTTTCCTCTAAGTGTCAAATCATGCGGCTTTCCAGCTTTGATCCAATGGAAACTCGTCTGATTTGGTCAATTTCCTACCTATAATAGCTTATACAATTCATATTGGGTTGTTTTCGTTTGTAAGGTTACATTCAATTGAAATGTTTGAGGGTTATATGAAGTGTTTCCTTTCACAGGTGATACTTTCCGTCCACCAATGGTGGATAAATCTCAGCAAAGACCGCATGGCTGTAAAAAATCACTTTGTGTACAAATGAATTGTATTTTTTTTCAGTGAAAAAAATGAATTCAGGCCCTACTACCCAGGCACCTTAACTATCTATCAATCCCTCCAGTTATGTGTTTCAGGCATTTATAGCAACATATCAATGTCTTATTTAGACTATGTTAGCTTTCCTTACTCCTTACAAGACACAGTAACATAAGGTTTACATCCTTTCTCAGCAAGGACATCTTGCACTCAAGTGTATCCAGCATTTTGCCTCTCTCCAGCGGCCATCTTGTGCATTCATGTTGGCGTCAACGCGGTATAATTTGACTGTAATCAGCTATTGAGGCTGTGTGACCCAGGCTAGGCTTGCCAGCAGGCCTTTTATTCCCTCTGTCCCCAGATGCACTTTCCTCAAGTCCCCAGGGGCTAGATACTGAGCAGGCAGATGAGATAACAATTGGATAGTGCTGGCTGCTGGCTGTGTAGAGAGCTGGGGATTGGGGCAGGAGGGAGGCTGGCTGGGATCGGGGAGGGGGGGGAGGGCGAGGGGGGGGGGGTGGGAAGAGGGAGAGGAGAGGGAGAGGGGAAGGAGAGGGATGGAGAGAAGAGATGGAGTGAGAGAGGGGGGGGGGATGGGGGTGGAGACAGAGAGATGGGGACATTGGGAGGGAGAGAGAGGGGACATTGGGAGGGAGAGAGAGGGGGTTGGGGAAGGATAGAGAGGGGGATGGGGAGGGAGGGAGAGGGGAATGGGGAGGGAGAGGGAGAGATGGGGAGAGAGGGGGAGATAGTGAGAGACGGACAGGGAGGAAACAAAAGAGGGAATGAGGGGGGCAAGAAGGGGTTTGAAGGGAAGGTAACAAGGAGAGAAGGGGGAGGGATGGCATGGAGAGAGATAATGAAGGAGAACCCTTTATTCTACTCCAGTTAGCTCATTCCAGGCCTGTTTCCATGGCCAAACTGTTCTGTTTGGTATCTACTTCATACGTAACGTTCCACTCCAATGAGAGAGAGAGAGAGAGCACCACACCCATGGGCCCTGTGTGAATGCTCCATTGAATGGTTTCCTCGGGAGTATAGGTTTTCTATGCCTCAACCACAAAGTGGTCAAATTGCATTATTATTGTTTGAATTATGCAGGAAACTGTTATGTGCAGTACCATTTTCCAGGTGAATCAGGCTTTTCCTGTTCAAGATTGAAACATTGTGCAATATACACACACATACTTTGTTGTTTTATTCACAAGTACAAGCTCATGCAGCAAATATGAAAATTATAACAAAGAAAATTAGGATGTTCTGTACATTACATTTAAAATTTTCCAATGGGTGTTTCCTAACTTGACAAAGGCCAATAATAGGGGAAAGATGTTACCCTTTAATGAAAAACTCAACTTAGCCCAGCAGGGATAACAAAATATGTATATGAAAAAAAAAATGAGTGGTGGTGAGAATCACCTCAAGTTAAGAGAAGAGCGGATTTGGGCGTATTATGAGTGCTGAGTATTAACACCTGGAAAAAGAGGGCGAAAATATAAATAACATGTTACCCTGCAGGGGGGGTCACTGGCAAAGCCGCATTTGGGCATTTAGCTGGAAAAGCACAACTGTTTTGAGGCGAAAGAGCTGCGAGGAAGTTTGTTAACCCCAGGTGAAATATCATGTAAAGGGGGACATCACTCGATTTTGCTCTCGATTGCTGGATGAAAATCGAAAGTGACTGAATTCCAATATGTGTAGTTCAATGTGTCTCTCTTTTTCCAGGAGGTGTGGGGGGGGGGGGGGGAGCGAACATGTATAAGCTAAAATTGGAAGTATTTGGGACATGTTGATTACATTTTGAAGTATGTTTGGTATGAAAATAAAGTCTGTTTCTCCGAGCACTTTGAAGGATAACAGACTCGCTCTCTGGCACCAATTTCGATGACATGGAAGTATTTGTTGTTGCACGGGACCTGTTGTGCTTGTATTTGGGTAATTTGTTTCACCTCGTTGTACTATGTCAGGGGGCATTGTTAGCTTTCCACTAGAATGAAGTGTCAAGTGTGTTTGTAGTTGAAGAGAAACCGAGGTTGGTTTGTCCCTGTTGGTCCTTGTGTAGCTCATTTTAGCTAGAAAAAGTATTTAATGATTTACAGATTACAATCCCAGGCTTGTCATTTGTAAACTATTACTGATTTTGTTTGGAGATGTAGCAGTTATCTCCTATCTGTTAAATATTTTATATAGCTAAAAGTATAGGTATTGATAGGTATTGCTGTGGAAATAGTTTATAACGTGGGGATGATTTATTAATGACTGAAGTTACTGATTTTCAAAATATTAAAATTAAATAATAAAAATTCAGCTTTCTTTATCCGTCTGTCTTTCATCTCTCTCTCTCTCCCACCTCTCCCCCTCTGTTTTTACTTGCCGCTCTTTTTCATTTTTATCCTTCTTTGTCTCCCACTCTCCTGTCTCCTATTATTTATTATTCTGACTTTCTATCCTATATAATTTATCATATGATGTTTGAAGGTTTGCATGGTGGTATGATCAATTGCGAGAGAGGTTTACAGTACACCGTGTGTAAAGTCCTGGGAGGACTGATATGAGAAAACATGGATAGAATTGAAGGTGAAATAGAAAGGGGAGAAAGTGGAGATTTTTCAGGAGTCTTCACTCTTGAAGATGGACAGTCAATCTGCCCGAAGCGTCGAGTCTACCTCTCTACTCATCAGCTCTTCACGCTTTCTGGTTTACAGTCCTTTTCAGGACTACACTCATTTCAAAAGAATACTCTACTTTCAAATCTCCACTTTCTCGCCTTTCCATTTCACCTTCAATTCTCTCCACGTTTCCTCATCTCAGTCCTCCCAGGACTTTACACATGGTGTACCGTAAACCTCTCTCGTGATAATTTATCATGTTTTACTAGATACTGTAAGCTAGGATTCTAGCATACCACCTTATATTAAGGTCATGGTATTCCATGCACTGTTTCCCCCACACCGTTTTTCATCTGCTTTGCTTCACATCCTATACTTAATTGATTGTGTTTATATTCATTTTCCTTACCGAGACTTGATGCTTCTATGGGCAGGTACTGAGGTTCGGGTAGATATAAATTCAAATTAATTTCAGGTTCTGAAAAGTCAGAATTGGAATTGAGAGGAAATGCAAGCAGTGTATATACAGACATTGAACTGCATGACCCCTTTAATAGTTGAGGTCAGCATCTATAGAATTACATAATACAGAGGTTTATGTTCATGTTCAACTTTAAGTTGGCAACAATGTTGCATTCCCTTTAAGTCACAGAAGTGCTACCACGTGACCACGTTGTTCAACAGTACCATGACACATTGCAGTGTTTTCTTATTGGTCACTTCTGCGGGTGCACTTGTGATTTGATCTCGAAATGACATCCTGTATTTATAAGCATCCTTTCCTTATCTAGTGAGAGTGGCGTGGTGTAGTAATGGGTCATTCCTATGGTACTTAGGAAGGAGAGGGTTTTAACCCAGAAGCTGCCACTTGTGTTTTCCAGCAAAACATTGTAATCAACAAAGCTGCTCTATATGTTGTAGAGATATAGGGACCTGGGAGGATCCCTTGATCCAGTGACTGGGATAATAATGCAGTGCCCGCATAAAAAGCAGTGTTATCAGTACTTTGAATAAGACCACAATTATTATTATCATTTTTATCATTCTCTTCTCTCTCTCTCTCTCTCTCTCTCTCTCTCTCTCTGTCTGTCTGTCTGTCTTTTTCTTTCTCTCCCTCCCTCTCTCCCTCTCCACCCCTCTCCCCCTAATTCCCTATCCCCGTATTTCTCTCCCCCTCTTCCACCCCACCTCACTCCACCCCTCCACCCCTTCTGCCTCCCCCTCCATACCCCTCCTTACTTCCCCACCACTTCTCCCCACCCCTTCTTCTCACTCTCTCTGATGCAAAGTGTAACACACAGTCTCCAGTTTAAGATAACAGACTAATTTACATGCCATTGACGTTCCTTCCTGGTATTGTTCCGTAATGATTTAATAAGACCCTTGGAGCTATGGGTACTTGAATTTAATTGTCTGGAAAGTCGTGCGTACAGCATCATGGCCCTGATAGTGCATGTTTACAGAGTGTTTTGATGTATTCATGTTTTATCGTTGCTCAACTTACTATGTTGTAAAATAAATGTTAGCAAGAAACATTAATGATTAGTTAACCAGTTAACCCCACATGGTACCTTTCGAACAGAGAGCAAGAGTGGACTTGTCTGCTTGATGTATAAAGTACAAGTGTCTTTATTCTGGAATACTTTCGATTATATATACAGGGTATAATATTTCCATCATTAGGCATCATTGGTACTGGTTGATACAACGAGATGTGGGGTGAGAGAAGTAAGGGAGTGACCAGTGGCAGGATGCTGTGGTCAAGTGAATACATAAATTGGAATGCGGGAATAAGAGGAGAACTGAGAGTTTGAGATAGAGTTAAGTACAAAGTGAAAGTGTTACATGCAAGGCATGGTTGAAACTTATTAAAGGAGCATAACACAAAGATACATGAAACATGGATGTGCAATATATCTCATAGCAATCATGTAGTTCAATACACTACAGTTCCAACCTTGAAACAGCCCATTGACTGAAGTACACATTTCATGAAACTATGGCATAGAGGGGGTTTACATTCCATTTGATGTCTGCCAGAACCATAGGGCCTACATAAATGTTGTGTTTATAGCTAGAAAGGATCCACACATGTACTTACACCATTAATTAACCATAAGAATAGCAAATTGAGGTGAAATTCTCTCCTGACATTTATCCTAAATAACGGTCTTTGGCTAAAATGGATCACCGTGCTAAAATGATTTGAATTGAACTGAGCTGAACATTCCGACCAAACATTCTGTGAGAAATGTTAATCCTGCTACAGCTGTTTTGTAATTCAATTGGTGTTCACACACCCCTATCATATGTTTATCTGTCCTCATTTAATTCACCTATCTTACCAGGTCTATTCTGCCATACTTTGACAAAAGGAGGCAACTTACAAAAGAGACTTTTCTTGTAAGTGAGCAAAATGTGTCTGTCACTTGCATTGCCATCAGTGCAACACCACATCATGTTAGATTGAATATCTCACAGCAAGATTAATATCTCTTCTCCAGACTTAGCCTACATGTATATGTAGAGGATGATGGGTATAATCTACGAAAAGATTGCCAATAGCTCAAATTTGATTGATTTGTCATTTGCTTCCTTTTGTCACAGTAGGACAGTATTGTAGTTGCCAATTCAAATTGACCTTCTTATCAGCCATGTTTCTTTTACCTCACAGGAGTAATGGAATTGTTTTGTTCAAACCCTAAATGTGATATCAGCGAATTTCAGTCTCTATAGATTATATTCTTTTTCTGGAAAAAAAAATATTTGTAAAACGTGCATCCCTAAAATAATTATTCTTTCATTCACCCTTCGATTGTTATTTGGGATTACACAATGCTTCCTACATGGCTAGGCAGTTGATGTTTGGATTTGTGATGTTTTACATCCAAATCCCAGCTGGGCTTTCTCATGCCATTCAAAACACTCAAGGGGGGGGGGGGGGGGGGCCCTCATACAAAGCGCTTGTCACAATATTTGCCCACACCAGATTATGTTTGCCCACGTATAATTTCTCCCTAATTGAGGGCATGAGTACAAAGAAAAGCCATCAGTTACAGCTCAGCGGTCTATGGCTGGCCCCCTGCATGCTATTATTGCTTGCACAAACTGCAGTCTTCTGCCCATTCCATTCATGATACTTATTCAATCATTGCATTGTGAAATTTTGAATGCTATTCATATCATCTAACTTAACCTCTTATCAATATTCGAGGATGTACAAGTTAAGCCAGGCGTGTTTGCTTTTTCAATGATTTATAGCAGTTTTGCCCATAATTTGATTTATTAAGAATGGATTGTTGCCAGCAAGTCTTCATTATTTAACTCTTGGGAGTGAAAAAGGAAAAAAGTATTTCACGTGACTGATATCATGCATGATTTGATACTACTAACCTCAATAAAAAAAAATGAAACTTTAGGTAATACTATGTGGTTACATTCTTGTATCCTGTTATGGCTACCGAGATATGAAAACAACCCTGATGTTTAAGAGGAAAAACAAACAATGACATGTGAGCGTCAATCATTATTGTAGTATAAAAAACTGGAGGCCTCTTTGTGGGTTCAAGATTCGACTGGTAAAGTTCACTGGATATAAATAGTGCATTACACTGCAGGGATAGGAAGTGATGGCACTGCACCAAGTGTCTTTGTGTCCTATATAATGTGTGAAGTCACTCTTCTGCATTATGTATAGCATGCATGCATTCTATATGTGTGTGTGTTGTGTGTATGGTGGGGCAGATTTATAGCTCAGTGTGAACAGCTTGCCCAGCGCATGCAGAGATAGCACAGATGGTGATTGACCTGAATTGAGGTCAAGGCTAGGTTTGTTTACATTGAGTCAGCCTGGCCTGGCTGGCCTCTGAGCCTGCCTGCCTGCTGTAGCATTATAGCCCTGCCTTGCCTCTATCTCTCTCTCTCTCTCTCTCTCTCTCTCCCTCCCTCCCTCCCTCTCTCTCTCTCTCTCTCTCTCTGTACTCTATCTCTCAGCATGGGAAGTTGGATAGTTATCACCACTAAGCTGTATGATATTCAAGTGTAGTTCAGTGAGTGGAATAGGAAGTAAAACCTCATACACAGGGTGTCCCATTTGCAAAAGTCATGAAACTCGGCAGGAATCTGCAGTATACCCTAACGATAAGATGTATGAAATCTCACAGTCATAGCTTCAAGAGCATGTTCAGGAAAAGTGAAAAACTATCCTTGTTTATGTTTGAAATCTAGCGAACATAGTCTACATTCTTAAGCGTTAAGAAAATGTGATTACATTCTGAACGTTGTTGCATAAAGCGAAGCTATAAAGGTGATATTTCTCTGAAAATGAATGAAGTAGAGGTAGATGGGGGTTGAATTCTTGCAGAAGAGAGGTTGGGTTGCGAATACGTCATGCTGTGAAGCATGATGGGAGGAAGTATTGCTTGAGATGACGATTGAAGGGTGTTATGGAAGTCGATCAGAAAAAAAACTTGACCCTCTTTTCGCACACACTCTCTCTTTCTCACTCTCACAGATCCACATACATCTACTCCTCAATCAGTATGTTGAAGATCCCTCTGGGTTTAAAACACTTTTATATTTTAATAAGCACATATTACAATATGAAATACCTCATTCAATAACTATTGCTTGTAAAGGTAGAAGAGTTTGTTATTGTACTCTTAGGAATGCAACTCATTGGGAGGAGGGTTTTATTTGTAGTTTCTCACTTAAAGACAACAATCTTTGAAGGAAAATATCTACCAATCGAAACTATCCAATCAGACGCTGAATTACCTTCAAGGAGTTGTGATACGATTCTGGAGAGGAAAAAAGAACAACCATCATTCTCGTTTTGACAAGTAAGTCTTAACGACATGGAAAGCAAATTTAGATTTACACACCAGGGTGAATATATTGAAACACAATTTTAGCTGAAATTGAAGAGAAAATTGAATTTCTTCTTCTTTCTTGTCGAGTTGTCTCCCTTACTCCCTCTCTTGACCTCTCTCCTATCCGTTTTCCTCTTGGGCTCGACTATCCTGGTAAGTGATTCTAAATTAAATTCCAAAAGCAGTCACACAGAATTACCTGTGTATTATGCCGTGGAGTGCAGCGACTATCTCAATGAACTGGAGAGAGAGAGAGAGACATCAAAAATGATTATTACATTTTCTTTCCGCTGACAAATAACAGAATATCTTGTGGAGCAGCACGCTCGACAACGGGGTCTGTATGGAAATATTTGGCAGCGGCACAGCCACTCCCCCGAGGGGAAAATAAATCTGCGGAAAGATTTGAATTATTGGTGGCGCAGACTGACACACAAAAAACATATGGGTCTCTTGGAGCAGGCAAGCGTCAAGAAAAGCATTGTAATTTTATGGCACATAGAATGATGAATGCAGAGATTATTACACATAATTTATCACATTCTCTGCAGAGAAGGATAATGATTACTGTACGGGATAATGTTTCCATCCGTGTTCAATTTCGGTCGGGTGTGTGGTTCTATGGGAATTCACTTACAAGTGCAGCTGCCATGCTATGCTTGCTGATCAACGCTGATCCTTTTAAGACTTTAAGACGCGGATCTTACACGTGTGCTTAGGATGGCTCAAAAAGTAATTTTTGTTCGTTTTGTGCATGTATTGCATAGCTTTAAGCCCCTTTCAATGGCGATGTTTCATTCTCGTGATGAATTTGACCTCATTTTTCTGTCAGGTTGGGTGCGTAATGTAAGGAGAGACGAGTCACTCCATTGATTTATATGTGTTCTGGGGAGATGGATTTCGAGACCGATGTTGTTGGAGAAATGAATCTTCGACAGTGCCAAAATTAGTCTCATGTGGGGTAATGCTGCCAGCAGGGGCTCTCCATCCGATAGCAATTGACCCGTTTGTTCAGTTCATTCGTGGAATTAGGTAAAGACAGCGCGGGGATGCCCGCCATTAGGTGTCCAATGGAGAAAGAGAGTTGTTAAGAGGATGAGCTAAAGAGGACAGAGCCGTTGTATAGATACTCACTCTGTTTAGCGTCCGTATGGAGGAGTAAATCGATGTGACGGGCGAGGAAGGGAGCTCCGTTTCCATGACCGACACCCCATTTTCCGTTGATGAACTCTGTCCTGCCTGGGAGTAATAACATCAATCACGAATCGGACACCTTTTATTTCATTACCAACAAGGTCTATATCTCTCTTTGGGATCACCCAGATAGGCAACCTTTGACATTCAATAGCCTCGCGTGCCCCTCTTTTCCCCGCCCTCGCCCTTCTCTTCCTCCCCGCTCACTGGGGTGGAAGCGGTGGGTGCAATAATCAGCCTCCTAATGAATTTGCAACCGACTCTAAATCACACCAAATTGAGCAAGCCCTGTCAAGGCTAGCGCGTTTGCTGATGCCGTGCTGCGGAGCACAAGTAAAAGCCCAAATTGTTTTAATCACGTAGGATGCTGCATTGCCATTTATTAATTTGCCGCATTAATCTCCACAAACTAGCTCCGCTTTTCTTGCACGGAACCTGTATGTGTCCTCTTTTTTTCTCCTATGCCCCACCCTCCCCCACCTATCCCCGCCTGCTTATATGCACGCTCATCCGAGTTGGTTACCAGTAAAATACGCATGCAATGCAAATATCCGGTACGAGTAATCAGGTTTGATCGAATGCTTAATGCCTTTGAGGAGGTTGGGGGAAGCGGCAGGACGGGAGAGCGATCACGGAACTGTAATTGGCCTTGTTCGCTCGGGATAAACCGTGATCCGCTTTGATCTGCATGGGCAGGTCGCAACTCCCAGACTCACGCCCCCGCCCACGCCCCATTCCCCCCCCCCCCCCCCCCTCCCCCTTCCTTGCTTCAAATCTTAGCTGGCCAGGCCTGCCCTGGCATTGATGCATTGGAGTAGAGTGTGTGTTTGTGTGTGTGTTTGTGTGTGTGTGTGTGTGTGTGTGTGTGTTTGTGTGTGTGTGTGTGTGTGTGTGTGTGTGTGTGTGTGTGTGTGTGTTTGTGTGTGTGTGTGTGTGTGTTTGTTTGTGTGTATTCACCCAGCAGGCAAAAGCACACTACTCATTTTATATTTGGCCTTCCACCGTGGGGGAAAACCAGCAAGCCATCCATTGTACAAGCGGATTACGCCTCAAACTATTCCAATCAAATAAAACTACATTTCTAGGCTAGAGCCCTCTCTCTTGAACTAAAAAATACTCCTCCATCATTCCATTTCCTGGCGTAATCATTCACCGTAATAAAAAAAGAACATGTGAAGATTGTGAAAACTTGAAAATGGTGTTGACAGTTAAGGCTTTAAAAAGTAATTAAATAAGGTATCATGAATAATCATGAGACAGATGTAAGAAACAATTAACTACATTACACTCTGCCTGGTTGGCTCAGAGTCTTGGAAACATTGCATGGTTGTCTAATATTGGAAATGCCTTGCATAATTTTTCACAATGTTATGCATGAGCAGTACATTACATTATCGTGCATTTCAAGTGGAAAGTGGTGTATTATTAGTTCTAAAAAAATATTAATTGCACTCCTTTTTAGGTACTCAGGACACTACACATGCCCCCTGGCATGAAAAGGGTGTTCAATTACGCATGTTTACAATGAATTTTAAACAAGCGTTCTCATTCAGGTTATTGAGCAGTATTCAGAGACCACTGTTCTGATGAGAAATTGAATTAGCAAGAGGGGTAAATGCCCCCATAGGCTGGTTTCTATGACAGACTGCTAAGGGGTTTAGAGATGGAGAGAGGGAGAGAGAGAGAGAGAGAGAGAGAGAGAGAGAGAGAGAGAGGATTGGAACTAAAATAGATGATTGGGATTGAGATAGAAGAGAAAAAGTACCAATAGGCACGGGGGATCAGGGGGTGAAACTAATGAATTATAATCACAAATTCTAATGGAATAATTCAGCATAATGGGCGGGCTGATGCCAGCAAAGTACTACCATTGCCTGAACGATGGCTACCCAAGGCCACTGAAGCCTCTCTCTCTGGTAGGCTTCCTCTATCCAATGTTAATGCCTAAATGGGCCCATCTGAATAGCCCCCATTTTTAAGTGACACAATTGGTGAGTGGAATTACCTGGGCGGGCGGGCGAGAGGATGAGTCCTGTTGATCTGGGAACGAACATCCATGGAATTCAAGAGAGATATACCCCCTTGATCTCCCCCTCCGTATCTCACGCCCCCCCACCCCCCCCCCCTCCCCCCGAAGCACCACCCCCCACCTGACCTACAAAAACACATTAGATGTACAGACACAGGGCTTTTGTGTTGCAGTAAATGTATGTGTTTGATTATGTATGT
Source organism: Arbacia lixula (assembly GCA_963669155.1). Taxonomy (NCBI): domain Eukaryota; kingdom Metazoa; phylum Echinodermata; class Echinoidea; order Arbacioida; family Arbaciidae; genus Arbacia; species Arbacia lixula. The sequence goes on from OZ022583.1 coordinate 15,754,912, forward strand.
ATTCCACAGGGTTGCACTAATAAGTCGCTTTTCACTCCCCCATGGTTTCGCAACTCTGCGCGTTTGTTGTTCTTTTGTAGGGAAATGGATGGAAAGTGTTTAGAGCGACTGCAGAGAGGATGCACCGGGGCAGAAAATAAATGATGTGAATTGCGTTTCGTCTTCGCCTGCGTTACGGCGTTATTTGTTCTTGGCGACGAGGTGTAATTGGAAAGAGAATTCCCATGTTGCCTTTGCAATGATGTGAAATTAGGCTGTTTCCCCCTACAGCCAATTGCATTTCCCGACCGTAATGCATGCAAAATGCAATTACAATCCCCAGGCCGCGAGGGGGAACACTTTTATGGATTTCTGTCTGCGAGGGACACCTCGAGTGTTCTCTCTCCCCACTCTGTGCATCCCCTGAGTGGTTTGATCGGGACGGTTAGCCCCATCTCGTGTTTGTATTTCATCCCCGAGTTATGTTTTGCCTCCCTCTGGCCAGCGGGGAGGGATATGTTGCGATGATTCGCAAGCCACCGATGGCTCGGGGTCATAATCGGAACCAGTCTAGCGCGCACTCAAATGTAATTTGCCATGTAGCAACCCAGCGCTCTGTCTAAACAAGGCAGAGCGCGGGGGCAGGCTTGTTATTCCAGCATGCCCCTGTCGGGATTAATTCGGCGTGAAAAATGCCAAATGTGTCAGGGAGCAGTTGGAGGAATTGTATTGATAATTGACTGGCTTTGATTTAGTTATGAGTTGGTCCGCTGCCCTCCTGCAAAGGGGAGAGGAAAGAGGAGGAGGAAAAAGGTTAAGAACCTATCGTACTCTCTTCGCTTCAAGAAGGAGAAGACGAAGAAGAAGGAGGAGGGGGAGAAGAGAAAGAACGAGGGGATGGGGGTTTTAGTCAAGACTTCTTGTGTTTCTTTTAGCATGCATGAGTAGCAGTGAGCGGGGTTCTACAGGGACTAGTGTCCGCTGCAGGGGGGGGGGGGGGGGGCGGGAGGAACAAACCCGTTTTGCTCTCCTCTAATTCCAGCAGATTTTCTCTTTGCGCCCAGCGTGCATGCCCTCAGAGTCTGTTTACTTTATTTGCCGCAATCAAATGGAGTCTGATGATTAGGCAATGCAAAAATAATGCCCAGAGTGATTTTTATTCATTGGGTGTTGACACGATTAATCCATTCTGTGGGAAAGCAATGGGCTGCTGGAGTGGAATGGGGATGTGTTAAGTGGAGCGGAGGGAGGGGAGGGGGGGTGTCTGTAGGGGGGTTTATTTTCCTGCGCGGGGACCTGGTGGCGAGCTGTCGGCAGGGAACACACCGCCGTCCATTGATCCCCACAGCAGGTTATTCGCACTTTAAGCCTCCTCCTACTCGTCCGCTCGACGACGCGGCCATGTGTTCCCGTCAGAGGGGGTGGCATACGGGAATAAAACCCCATCTTTGTGCTCAAGCACCTTTTGGAGAGGGACAAATGAAAGCCAACTGATATTATGCCAGAGACTCACTTCAGCGTTTTCACGTCGTCGACAGTCCCAATCGAATTACTGGCCGGGTTTTATTTCCTCCCTGTGGGGTTTTCTCGCTCGCTCACTGGGCTCTCTCCTCCTCTCTCCCTCCTCTCTCACACTAACGCTGAGCCCCTCCATACTCATTCAAACCCCCTTGTGAAGTGTGTCTGTGTGTAAGCACACGCCACCACCGCTAACACCATCGCCGTCGCCTCCACGCAGCTAGCTAGCAGCTCTCTGTGTCTCTCCTCCTCCCCTCCTCCTCTCCTCTCACTCAGTCATAGCTCAGCTGGAATTAACAATACAGCAAGGGGCTTTGGTCTGTGCTCTGCTAAGCCCTCACGCTAACGCACGGCTCGCCTGCGTGCCCTGCTCAGCGCTCAGAAGCCAGCTAACCCAGCGTGGCAGCTAGATGTGTAGAGACAGTCTCCCAGCGAGCTAGCTCCTCGTTACCTATACACGCCTCTGTGGAGCCTGCCCTCGCATGCCTGCCTGCCTGTTTGCCAGTCACAGACATCCACACTGCGGCCAGTCTCATTGTTGTGGACAGCTTGCTGAGAGTGAGAGCACACCGCTATCATGTGTGACGTTGATTGTGCCGGGGTGACGAGAGAGTAGAATCGACGGCTTTTCACCCCCAGTCTTTCTTTCTTCCTCTCCCCCCATCACGACTACCAGCATCACCTCCCCCATCCCCCCCCCCCCTCTCTCTCTCTCGCTGACTCTCTCTGTGTGTCAGCAGCCATTGTAGTGCAGCTCCAGTCTAGGGTATGCAGCCCGCCTCGCGCTGCTACGCTACCGACCCTCACTTCCCTACAGACAGAGCATCACGCTGGCTGCTGCAGTCTCCGCTCCGCTCTAACGCAGCCATCTTTTCAGAGAGATAATCGCTCATCGTCTCGCAAGCATCACCTCCTTGCCTGCGCCTCGAAACACACGGACGGAGTACTCTCGTGGAATACTACGTGTAGTAGATACACTCGTGGTGGTGTTGCCTCTGATATACCGGTACGCCGGTGTCTACATACAGCCTTGTGTTGTGTTGTGCTCACATTTGCTCCTACTGGGACTTCCGTGCAGGATTATATGCCTATAAAACGAGGCCCAAGCATTAGTGAGATACTGGCTCACAGCAGTCGTTGAATTGTCATTAGTCTGGATTATCCCCACTCCATCTGATATCTGTGGGGAGCTGGTTGATTTGACGCTGCGCTGCCATGCATTCTGTGATTGGATCTGTACCCAGTGAATACTAACAGGATTATAGTCAGTGTGAGCTGTGTGCATTCAGAACATTGTGCAGCGGTTCTCGGTCCATAGGTAAGCACATCATTGAGACTCAATGTTCTTTGTCGGTTTGCAACCTGAGAGAGTATTTAGGAACATTACTATTTGCATAATAGTGAAACGTTGTTGTAGTTTTTACCCTGCTTTGAGCATACATATACACAGTGGTAGTGCGGTGTTTATGCTTACCACACATAGCCTCTTGCTACCTGCCTATATTTCATAGATATACCCTTCAATTTTAGGCTATTTCTACCCTGTTTACTGATGATATTGAGCTCTATCAGATGTCCCTTAGTTTGCCAGGATCTGTATGTTGTGGTTTACATTTTGTTGGGCTATATTTACCTCAGATATTCATATGCTAGACCTCTGCTTGCAAGCTGTATAGATAATGCTTGACGTGTGATGACATACGTGAACTAGGTCGTGAGAACATTGCATTATATCACACTTGGCACTGTCTATTCGTTGTCCTGATCAATATGGATTTCTTTTCCCCCCTCCTGTTTTCTTCATTACCAGAGTTATCACATGTAATCTCACTTTCATTAAGAAGTTTATTAAACGGGTACACTTATACTAGATTTAGGTTTCCACAGTTCAAGATGCAAAGTCTTCACGTGCCTGAAAAAGATGGTCATTTGTAACCATGGTCATAGTCGTTACTACCATCATCATCATTATCATTATTGCCATGGTCATGGTTGTTACTATGATCACTATCTCCATTATCATCACGACCACCATCAACTCCATCACCATCATACCCATCATCATCATCATCATCATCATCATCACCACCATCACCACCATCAACACTATCGCCACCATCATATCCAACATCATAATTATTGCCATTATCACCACCATCATCATCATCATTATCACCACTATCATAACAACTATCATCATCATCATTACACCATCATCATCATCATCATCATCATCATCATCATCATCATCATCGTCATCATCATTAACTCTATCATTGTATTTCCACTGCCAATGATTCTACCATATTCTCTTTGCCTGCATAATGAACATTTTCTCTATTTCAGTGCCCTTAACAATCACCACATACCTTCTTTTTTTTTGCTTGGGCTTATAGTGGTGTCACATAATTACAAGTTCTGCTCTGTTAGAAACCTAATGATCCAGGGTGACAGCTTCATGCAGACAAAGAGGAAAAACATGAGGAAAATATGCCCAGTAAGTGGAGTAATATATTGGCCTCACAAGTCTGCGTGACAGAAGCCTTAGAAGGAGCTGTTACAGAGAAGAAGCCTCTTAAGTAGGCCGATTCTAGACTCAAAGGAATAAACAACCCTTCATTTATAGGCCCTATTCCTCCTCTCCCGTACTGCCACTTCATACAAGTGCTTCATTTTTGCAGCCTCCCAAAGATCAAAACGAAGGAGCAGAAGAAAAATAGAATCCTGCCTTAGTCCCACTCATAGCAACAAAAGAGGCTGTATAAATCACCCCAAGGTATGCAGGAGAGTCAATTCAGAGCACATGAAAGGGATAAATTGGCCGGGGCCTGCGCTTGTAAGGATTGGAAATCAGAGGTGCTCTGTCGTTTGTCATCTCCTCTCCTTCCTCGCAACCACCGCCGCCGTTTGCACGCAGAGCAAAGAATCCTGCGCAGGCAGTCGCAGCCTTGCGGAAGAATGCTGCCAATATTGGAGACGCAAGCTCCCATTCTGATGAGACATTGTCTGAGATTCATACCAAAATAAATACGGGTTAGATTAGTTTGGTTAGCCTTAAGTGCACACAAACATTTTGTGTGTTTGTGTCTTGGGGCGGATTGAGTGTGGTTCGAGCAAAGCGCAGCTAATGGCTAGACCTCGCTGTATACCTTATTCTGCTGACATTTGCTTTACCGGAGTGGAATTGGGGACAAACGAAAATAAGTGCAAATACATTACAAGAATGCAGTTTGCATGGGTTTGCAAATGTTGCGGATCACATTCATTCCTCAAGGCCTTATATATATATATATATCATGTATCGCCCAACGAGTTGATCGAGTTATCCCATCTGCATCATTCATAAATATGCAGGCTCCATTCGCTTCAAGCCACTCGACAAAGAAATGGGACTTTGTGTAATGAAGGTAAGATGAGGAACGGGGTGTATTCCTAATGGATGTAAACTTCTCTGCAGAACTTTTCGGTATGGACAAATGGGGATGTATGTACAGACCTCTGCTTTCTTGTTTCTAGCCCTCTATCATGCTATATCAAGCCCAAATATTGGCCATTAATTGCACCATATGCTGCCCTGTAGAGAAGCTAGTGCCCACCTAATTGGCGATGCTAATTATGCCTTGAGTGTTTCAAGGATAAAAGGGCCATGATCGAGAGCACAATCAGGGAGGGTCCCAGGAGGAGGTGAGCCATGGAGAGCATGGCAAACAAGGCCAGAGAGAGAGAGAGTGGGGGGGGGAGAGGGAGAGGGGGGAGGAGGAAGAGGAGGAGGAGGAGGAGGAGGAGGAGGAGGAGGAGGAGGAGGAGGAGGAGGAGGAGGAGGAGGAGGAGGAGGAGGAGGAGGAGGAGGAGGAGGAGGAGGAGGAGGAGGAGGAGGAGGAGGAGGAGGAGGAGGAGGAGGAGGAGGAGGAGGAGGAGGAGGAGGAGTGAGGAGGAGGAGGAGGAGGAGGAGGAGGGGGAGGGGGAGGAGGAGGAGAGAGAGAGGAGATGGGCAGACAGAATGGACAGAGATAGAGAGAGATAGAGACAGAGACAGAGAATGAGAGCAGGGGGGGGGGGGGGTAAGTCAGAGAGGGGTGAAAAAAAGAGAGAAAGAAAGAAGGGAGAAGAAAGATAAGATGAGAATTGGGGAGAGGGAGAAACAAAGAGGGAGAGGAAAGATAAGAGAGGGGGAGAAGGAGAGAAAGAAAGAGATGGATGGAGAGGGGAGAATAGTATGGAGAGATATGAGCAGAACCGCTACATAATGCACTCTCCCGAGAGAGCTTGGCATGCGCCTACAAGTGTTAGTTGCGCTTGATTATTGAGAAGTTAAGTACCGCTCTCATGCCCAGGCTCATTAATCACAGCAACTGACAAGAGTGTCTGAAAGGGACGCAAGAGACCTCGCGATCCAACTCACCCTTTATTCCCATCTCCCTCGCCAGCCGAAAAACTTGAGCCCCATCATCCATTAAAGGGGGTAAATGTCGCATAGCTGCGGATTATTAATCTTCACGGCGAGGCGACTGGATTCCACCTTCAAGCCCGGGACGCACATTGTGTTGGGGGACCACGGTGTATTTTGGAGGGTGTCGTGTCGAAACGAGCACCCCGAGAATACACGGGAGAGTGGTCCCCAGTCCGACAAAATTCACTCGCTATTTACAAGCGACGCGCAGGAGGGCGTGAATTTCGGCAGCCCGACGTCGGATGGAGTAATCAGACTCGTACTCTGGTGGTTCGCAGAGACTGGTGTGAGAATGGGCTCCCTTCTTCCCAGGCTACCTATCTTCTAATCTGTCTTTCACCCATTTCAGACCCTTCTCAGCGACCATCATCATCATCATCATCATCATCATCATCAGCACTACCACCACCTTCACCATCATCATCATCATCATCATCACCATCATCATCATCATCATCATCACTACCACCACCTTCACCATCATCATCATCATCATCATCATCACCATCATCATCATCACCATCATCATCATCACTACCACCACCTTCACAATCATCATCATTATCATCATCATCATCATCATCATCATCCTCATAATTGGAAGCAGCATCAGCAGAAGTTACGCTATAGATATATTTTAGCTATGGTCGTTTAATGTTAATGCTCTTACACACACACACATACATATAAACAGACATACGCTGATGCATACACATTCCTTTCTTATTCTTTAATCTTCTCTCATTCTGTCTCCTTTCATCTCTCCCTCCCTAAATTTGTCACTTTCTATCCCCCACCTCTCCTCATCTCACTCCATCTATACCCATCTCTCTCATCACCACCCCCCCCCCTTTTTCCCCATCACTCCCCCCACACCACCACCCATCTCTTCCATATCCCATCTCTCTTCAGCTCTTAACACAAGATGGGTCATCATACCCACCTATCAGTTTCATCTTGACATTCTAGGACACCATCACCCTCATCATCATCATCATCATCATCATCATCATCGCTCCACTCTTTATCAGTTTGCTTACGTTATTCATTCAGATAGCCTGTTCTCCAGTCCTTTCATCGCACCCCTCAAGATGTTACGTGTTAATCTCCACACAGTCCCCTGTAATATACTCCCACTGCTGAATGTAATATATCCACAGATATTGTATATATACTCCTAGATTGGATTTCAATTGCGCCAGCTGGATCTACGTGACATCATTTCATCGCCCAAGAAATCATGCCACTTAATCTTCTCCATCTCCAGCTTGGGTCATGTATGTCATTTTAAATTCCTCCTCGTACGTGGCCGGTGTGTATGTTAACACCGGCTTAATGACCCTTTAATGATTGTCTTCCCTCAGCAACTCAGCCAAGCATGCCTAACGTAGCCCTCATTACGATGTATGGAAGATGCGCCGTGCATGCCCAAGCACAGCTAGATGTAGCAACTTTTCGATGTGTGTGCTTCACGTCTACGTGAACGCATAAAATGGGTTCCATGAAGAATATTCCTTAATATCATGGATTGACATCCAATACATGTTGCGAAGAAATGATCGCTAACGTTTGTTGTCATCAATGTTATATTACCAGTGAGTACTGTAATATCAGCTTAAAAGGAATCATCATACATACGTACATTGATTGCCATCATTGCATAAGTGTCGATATAGTGTCTGTGCACTGTCACCTCGGAGAGTTCTCACGTAATTTGTTACTTTAGTGAATACATAATGAAACAATCTAACAAAGCTATCAGCAAGATCTATCTCAAGTATGTCATGCATTTTGAAAAAAATAATGCAACACAAAACATTCTTGTTTTCCATCAAATTTACATTGGTTGAGCCAATTGCCCCTTCGCACCAACACCACTCGATCCAATATTCAGTTGGACCCTTTTTGACCAAATAATAAACTTCAATTTCGCTGGATTCGCTGAAGAGAACTATGAACTTCTGAAAACCAATCCCCCGCAATATCACCAAATAAACACACTTTGCCTCATGAAAAACCCTGCAAAATGTCTACAAGAGAACAAGAGAGAGAGAGAAAAACAGAGAGAGAAAGAGGCTTGAGTATTATCTTCTGCTTTCCTGTATTGGGGGGGATATTACTTTTGACAATCACGTTGGACTTCGTTTTTTATGAAATTGGTGTCGAAAATTTGGCTGCGATCACACTCCCCTCAAATGTTGTCTGGCGGAAGATGATTGAATTTGTGATATTTATTCTGGAGTACGGATTCCTCCACATGCCACACGAAGCTCTTGTTATATTTTGGGGGGAATGTACCATCGGAATAAGTATCGAAAATCCAAAGGGGAAAAAAAATGGACTTACCAGCCGGCCGGCCGTTTCGTGCTTTGACTAAAGCTGATAGGAATCTTGGTTGAGATTTGTGCAAGCCCCCTGGTTTTGTGTTTGCCTTTATATTTTTCAAATCAAGTCGGCTGTGGCGTTATCTCCCCCTTGTCTTCGTAATGCCCGTCCCGCCATTAGGATGTTTCCCGTGCAATCTCAGCACCCTGCCCCCTGCCAATATGTTGCCAATTTGATTGAATTGGATTATATTACTTCATGTGGGGGGTAATACGGCGCTCGATAAATATAGACCCTTCTCCAGTCGTGACGTTACCAGACCTTAGGGAGCTTTTTTTTCGGGGGGGGGGGGGCATATTTTGTAAGGGAGGCAGGGGTGGGTGAAGGTGGGGGGGAGAATTTCAAAGGGAAAGGTGAGAGAGGAACATTTAGATGAGGAATTGAGGCTATGTGGAGTGGGTAACATGCATCTCTGGAAGTCCTTTGATAACACTTGTGTGTATCTGGTTTGGAGGGGTTTTATCTCTTCTAGTTTTGTCTCTCTTTCTCTCCATCTCTTCTAGCCTTATTGTCTCGCCCACCGGAGGTGAAGGCGAGACTAAGGGATCCAAATGGCGTCCGTCCGTCGTCCGTCCGTCGTCCGTCCGTCGTCCGTCCGTCGTCCGTCCGTCGTCCGTCCGTCGTCCGTCCGTCGTCCGTCGTCCGTCCGTCGTCCGTCACAAATGTTAAAGTTTACCTGCAAGACTCTCTTATGACCCATAACTTCACATGGGTTGCTTGGATTACAACCTAACTTGGGTCATAGATGCACTGGGGGTACCTTCATGTTATGGTGGCGTTGGAGGTCACAGGATAAGGTCAAAGGTCATTTGAGGTCATACGTTAAAGTTTACCTGCAAGACTCTCTTTTGACAAATAACTTCACATAGGTTGCTTGGATTACAACCTAACTTGGGTCATAGATGCACTGGGGGTACCTTCATGTTATGGTGCTGTTGGAGGTCACAGGATAAGGTCAAAGGTCATTTGAGGTCATACGTTAAAGTTTACCTGCAAGACTCTCTTTTGACAAATAACTTCACATGGGTTGCTTGGATCACAACCTAACTTGGGTCATAGATGCACTGGGGGTACCTTCATGTTATGGTACCGTTGGAGGTCACAGGATAAGGTCAAAGGTCATTTGAGGTCATACGTTAAAGTTTACCCGCAAGACTCTCTTTTGACAAATAACTTCACATGGGTTGCTTGCATTACAACCTAACTTGGGTCATAGATGCACTGGGGGTACCTTCATGTTATGGTGGCGTTGGAGGTCACAGGATAAGGTCAAAGTTCATTTGAGGTCATACGTTAAAGTTTACCTGCAAGACTCTCTTTTGACAAATAACTTCACATGGGTTGCTTGGATTATAACTTAACTTGGGTCATAGATGCACTGGGGGTACCTACATGTTATGGTGCTGTTGGAGGTCACAGGATAAGGTCAAAGGTCATTTGAGGTCATACGTTAAAGTTTACCTGCAAGACTCTCTTTTGACAAATAACTTCACATGGGTTGCTTGGATTACAACCTAACTTGGGTCATAGATGCACTGGGGGTACCTTCATGTTATGGTACCGTTGGAGGTCACAGGATAAGGTCAAAGGTCATTTGAGGTCATACGTTAAAGTTTACTAGCAAGACTATCTTATCACACATAACTCATCACATGTTGCTACAATGGCAATCAAACTTGGATGATGGATGCACTGGGGGCACCTGCATGTTATTGTGCTGTAAGAGGTCACATGATAAGGTCAAAGGTCATTTGAGGTCATACATTAAAGTTTACTTGCAAGACTCTTGGTGAAGGCTTCCTAACTTGTGCACAGAATTGTGTGAGCATGTGTGAGCATTACTGATGTAGATTTAGGCAAACATTACTCATGCACATTTATGCAAATTTATTCAAAGTCACTATTTTGCACCTGATTTTGATGTTGTCTGTTTAAAGTTGCTTATTTGTTTGTTTCAGTTTTCTTTTGCGTAGCAACGGAGATCGCGATATCTCTGGTTATTTTCGCAAGTGGGCGAGACACAATATTGCTAATGCCTTGTTCTTTCTCTGTCTCTCTTCTCTCTGTGCCTCCCTCCTCTCCCTCTTCCCTCTCTCCCCCATCTCTCCCCCATCTCTCCCCTCTCTCCCTCTCTCTCCCTCTCTCTCTCTCTCTCTCCCTCTCTCTCCCTCTCTCTCCCTCTCTCTCCCTCTCTCTCCTTTTCTCTCCCTCTCTCTCCCTCTCTCTCCCTCTCTCTCCCTCCTTCTCTCTACCTGGGGAGTGAAGATTTGTTTTTCCTTGCGAGTGGGATGTGCAAACAGGCCAAGTGGGGGAGAGTATATTTGTTTGGGAGCAGTGCCCGTGCCGGAAAGAAAAGCCCGCTTCAGGTGTGGAGAAAAGGCCCAAGAATGCTATTTCCCTCCCTCTGTTCTCTGTGTACTTTAATGCTGCTCCAAAACCTGATACGTGATCCGTCATCCCGTTTGAGCGAATGAACCAGAAAAGATACCCAAGCCACGATGCCCCGTGCATCCATGTTTAAACAAAAAGACAGCAGTTGATGAAATCAAATTTTGCAGTTTGTGAATATATTTCACTTAGAGTGTGTTGCTTCTGCAATTTGTGAGTAGATTGCTTGATTGATGTGTGTTGATAGTTGATTATCTGTGGCAACCTTGTAAAGTGCATCTGCCTTTGGATTCATTAGGTGTCACTGCTACATAGCGTGCTGGTGTGTGTGTGTGTGTGTGTGTGAGTTTGAGTGTGTATGCTTGTGAGTGAGTGTGTGTGTGCATTTGATGTAGCATAAATAATGCATCCATTTTTGTTTCCTCTATTTCCCTTTCTTTCCAATCTCCTGTTCACCATACAAAACCATACCAATACCATGCAGTATGATACACACACACACACACACACACACACACATACACACACACACACAAACACACGCACACACACTCACACACACATGTGATCTCTTTCACTCTGTTGTTCTCTGTCTCAATCACTCCATCTGTTGAACTCCCCCTTCATTTCTAAACATTCAACTTCTTTAGACTGCTATGTTCTATATGTTGCTCTACCTCTAATTTCCCTCCCCCACCCCATGTCACCACTTCACTATAGTCTGTCAGTGTGTCCTCACACACAAAAATTTCTATCAAAACGCTATAAAGAATCGTTGTTTAAGAATTTTGTATAGCAGCGAACAGGGTGTCCACGCACAATAAAATATATCCCGTAACTCAATAAGAAATCATCGTATAGGGACCAGAGTGTCCACACTAGATTGCTACTGCGCGTGCTGTTCTTTCTGCTGTCTGCCTGTCTTCTGTGAGCATGCACTGGTTTAAGTTGATTAGGGCAAGTCTTACTTAGCTCCGCCCTATTATACTACATATCGTTAGTGAGAGCCCACACACACTGTGAACAGTGATTCTTATACGGTTTTAGTTATATCCAGATCCTAGTTTCTTTGTACAACATTTTGTTATTCCATGTATCATTAGACAGCGTCCACACACAGATTTTTATCTAAAAGCTATACCATTTTGGTATAGCTATACAATGAATTTTGTGTGTGGAAAATGGGTTTGGTCCCTCTCCCCTCTGTCGGTTTCAACGTCAATCCACCCTCTGTAGAATCTTGCTCTTTTTCTCCATCTTAACCTCTGTCATCAAAGTCATTTCCACAAAGTACAATCCATAAATCATAGTCCTCTTATGATTGAACGTATTTGTTTCTCCCAGTCCATCAATCTTCAGAACTGTGTGTGATCCTCGTCAAAGAGAGGAAAAGAAAAGAAAGAAATCTGTTCTCATCTTGTATTATTCATGCCGTCCTACCCCAATCCTTCCGTCCTCCGCAGATGGGAAGAAAAGAAACGTGTCTCTCTTTATTCATTGCCCATTCATTAATCAGCCCTAACTGGAAGCAGACACAGAGAACCTCATGCTAGTAAATATCTCTCAGCCACCCTATCTGCAGTTTTGATTTAGACAAGTCTTTAATTCAATTTGAATCGTAATAAATCCCAATTCGGCCCGACTTGGCTACCTGACAAACTGAATTACTGTGACATAGCTCCTCTCCCCAGACATAACTCGGCTTAGTTTCGTCGATTCAAACCCTTGCAGTCACCTGCGCCGACTTTACGTACACATGTTATTCAGACAATGAGTAAACGTTGGTCTATCATGGTAGGCAGATTGTTATTCAAGTGCTATATCAAACTATGGCTTCTGTTTTTAATTAGGCATCTTAGGGTGGAGATTCGATGATGAGTAGCGGCCCGAGCTGAGAAGTTGTCTGTATGCCGAGAATAGGCTTGGCTTCTACAGGGCGGCTTTTGTCCGTTGAATTTATTTGCCTTCCGCGGGTTGACATAAGCGAGCTTGTTCGGTGGGAGGGACGGCCGACAAATGTGCGGCGGGGCGAGGGGACGGTAGTGGGAGCTGGGGATCGGCCTAGAACAGCGGACGTAATTCTGCCAGAAGTCCGCCCAAGAACGGAGATTCCACTTGTCAATTCTCGTTAGTGCCCCTAATCATGATCCCATTTTTGCCAAAGTGAACAAATGGCTAGCAGTGACTCCCTCTGCCCTTTGCAGGAGAAGAAGCACATGGAGGGGAGGAAAAAAAAGAGCGTCTTCAACCATTTCTTGGGCCATTTCTCGAGGAGCCGCAGTCGTATTTGCTTACTTGTCGGCCACCAAATCCAGGTGATCAAATACCTGGCTTAATGTAGATGTCATCTTGTGTTATCCTGGCTGCTTTTCTCTGCTGCTGCTGCTACTGCTACAGCATTGTTGCTTGCCCTGCACTTTCACTCGTGTCTCTGACCCCCCCCCCCTCCCCCCCCCCCCCCCAACCCTCTCCATGTAGCCTGTGGCCTTCCACTACAGTACAACCCCAACACACCAGCGTGGAGCAACATTAACACTGATACCAACCAATAACCTTTTTGTCACTCAGCTCGGCAAACAACACATCAAATAGATTTATCTCTTCATCACCCGCCAAGCCTCGGAGTAGCCCATAGGACCGTTTCCTGAGCTGTCAGGTCAGCTCCGAGGAGAAAACTGTTAGTTCTGCCAAATTCATATTGGGAGGGAGCAGAAACTCGATCGCCGCTGATCGACAATTCGTCATAACTGGCAAACAAACCGAGTTCCTCCCCCCACTTGATAGATAGTTGTTGGTAAACCCTGCGACTTGCGGTAAATCATTTCAAAAGGAGGTTCTTTGCACTTTCCTATTCCTGTTACACGAATCTGATCTTAGCATATTTGTGCGCATGGAGCGAGGAAAGGAACCCTGTTTTTGCTTTCCCTGTCAAGTACTAGTAGGTTGTCTCGAAGAGGTTTACAGCCCAGTTATCCAATATTCTTCACCAGGAAACTTGCACCTCAAACTCTTTTAGATTTGAGGTGAACCTTTCTAGAATTGCAACCATGTGACCTATGTCTTGTGAAAAGTTTCAAGCGGTATGGAGGTTCTGGGGCTTTGGATTGATTTGATTTGATTTCTGTGTTACAACGGTAAAAAGTGTATGGACATCTCAATGTTCAATCCCTCTTATGCAGTTGTTTACCTGAGTGCCATGTGGGTTCAGTGTTAATTGTATGAGAATTAGGATAACTCAGGAGTGAGCAGGTTAACCGCTACTCACAGGATGAAATTAATTAGGGTTTACCATATGCACTGTGATCAACACAAGTTTTCTAAAAAGTGATCTTAACTTTTTCTTGGGAATATAAATAGTCACAAGTGACTTTATACATATGAGCCCAAACTCTTTTAAGTATTAATAGTGTCCTTCCTAACATATTTGTGTCCATGCGTACAGAAGTAATTGAAAAAGTGATGCTGGGTATCATGTCCGTATTTCCACTGAATTATAAATACTCATCGTGTGATTACTGTGTAGCTTTTATGGTTTATTGGTAAGATTACAGCTGGAATCCTGGATAAATTGAGTGGGATGATGGATCGGATGTAGGTTGTGTGTCCTATGTGTCTTTGTGTGTTCTTTCTGCAGGAGCATTTTCTGGAACACAGTACAAAGGTGAAAGATAAAGAAACTATTCACATTGTTTTCTCAATGGACATCATCATCAATGCGGCTTAGGAAATCATATTTATGCCATCAAAAAGTGTGTCATTTCAAATGGGTTCAAAGAATTTCTTTTGTCACAATACTGTCTCCTGCGGTCGTGCCTAATGATATTGATATTTTTATACTTTCAAGCAAGGCATACATGGATTTTGTTTTAGAATTTGTGTAAATATTTTGAAGACATTTTTCAACTCAAATGTTTTAACCCTTGTTTTTTATATTTCTTATTTTTGTTCATCTGCAGGCTTCAGAAACTGGGTCCGATCTGTTCACCACTGCCAATGCTATAAACAGAAGTAAGTCAACATTACATTGGCATCATATATCAAATTGTAACATATAAATGTTTATCTGTGTGTTGATGACGCAAGAATGAAGTTTAGTGATTGGTGGGGAGAGGAGTTGGATGCAGAAGTGAGCAAAACTTTCAGGAGGATTAAGAAAGAGCCGAGAAAGAGTTTTGTTATAAAGGCTCTTGAAAGCATCTTCATGCTGGGAAAAAGAAGAAGGAGGAGAGACAGAAACAGACATGACAAGATGGTGAGTGAGAGGAATTGAGTTGGTAGTAGAAAAAACGTTTAAATGCTATAAATATTGCAAGCAATACCGAGAATTAGTTAGGGAGAGAGACTGAAATACGGAGACGCATCAAAGACGAGAGGGGGTGAGACAGACATTTTGTGTCAAGAAGCAGAAGAAAGGATGATTCAGCGATGGATGTAGACTGAGACTGAGACTGAGATGGGTGTTTGTGATGTAGCTGGAGAGGAACACGTGACAGAGGAGGAAGGGAAGAGGGGGAAGCATTTCAAAGATGGTTTGTCAAAAAGATGATGAATGAGATCAAAGGAAGAGAGGGAAGAGGAAGGGGGGGGGGCATCCAACAAGTGGTTTGCATTATCACATGATGGTGGAGCGGATACCACATTAGAAAGAATCACAAACATACAAGCAAGGGGAGTGAGGTGGGGGAGATCATGGCAGGAGATTACGAGTATTATCCTTTAAAAGTCATCTCTAAGGGCTCCAAGGAAAAAGGGCGTGCTTTGTATATTCTGCTCCAGTGGGGACGCGTTTGATGCCATCAGCTTCATCTTCTTTGTGGCGTTGCAGGAGTTTGGCCAGAGATGGTGAGTGCTGGCTGGAAGATTATCTAAGGGAGTAGGCTTATCTGTACCTGGATGTTGGGGTGGTAAGGGGGGGGGGGGGGGGTTGAGAAGAGATATGCATCTATCATCACTCGGGCTAGAGGACACAGACACATCCATGTCTTCATCCTTCTTCTTTATCCTTGTCGAACAAAGAGTGCATTTTCTAAAGGTCGGGGGGGGGGTTGCTTTTCTTCCCCCCTCGTCCTCCTCAAAAATATGCAATATTCCTCACCTGTCCTGCAGTTAGTTTTAGAACCGGATGTAAAGGCCAGGGGGGGGGGGGGGGTAGGAGTTGCCCACCCATTTGAAAGAAATTGTTCTCTACCCTAATTGATTCACATAAATTTCTTTGGGGAAGGTTTTGGGAGTGCACAGAGGCCTTTTCGTGTTGAACAGTGTGTCCATCATAGAACTTTAAACCGGTTGCATTCAGTAAGAGCAATTCATGCACATCTTTCAAACAAAAGCTTACAATACGTTACAAAGCTTGTCTGAGGTTTGTCAGACCAGCAACACATTGCCCCCATTGAACCTGCATCAATCGACACAGCTGAATGTTATCACATGTTACCACGCAGGTAGGGCAAAAGTTGTGAATACATTAAGACAACAACTTCTTGATCACATGTGAAGGTTTTTTTAAAGTAACATTTGCTTTCAATGTGCATATTGGCTGCTGCCCATAAAATGCAAGCATGTCCATAATTGCACCAATAGCAGAATTTAGAAACAGGAAGGAGGTGTGGGAGTAGAGAGAAAAAGGGAGAGAAAGAGAAGCCAGTAACCATGCCAACAAGGAGGAGAAGTGAGTTAGCAAAAACCTCGCTAGCACTGACATGCAGATTAGCCTTGAAATTAGCCCACAGGAAAGCGCCAAACAAGCAGACGAAATGATTCGAGGGAGATACTCACTCACACAAGGGGCATTGCTCAGGTTTTGTTATCGGGACTGCGCCTTCCCGTGGCATACATACCCGCAGCTTCAGGTAGATGGGTCAAAATAACCTTGTCTAGCGTGGTTGTGAGTCACCCGAATTCTAGTAGCAGCGTGGCGTGGCGGCATGGCTGCGTGGCACTCTGGCTGTAGGTACTAGGTCAGAGGAAAAGTAGGTTTAGAGAAATAGGTCAAATAGCTTGATGACAAATACTGCAGATGGATGCTCACTCACACTACCCCTCCCCTCTTCTTGACTTCCCCCCCCCCCCTCCCCTACCCCACCCCTATCAACATTTGTTAGTAGCTGCATGCCTGTATATTTTCAGGTTATTAGGATGTTATCTTTGTGTTATGATATCACGCTGTTTTGGCCCGAGTGCTTGTCAGAGAGCATTGTGCATATTTGGCGGCATGTAACAGGCCCTCTTCCCCCACTGCATGCTTGGCACCACGGGTCAAGAAGGTCCAGCGAAATATTTATTGACCACATGGTCCAGTTCTAGAAGGTTTTTGTTTCAGGATATGTCTCTTTCACCTGGTACGTTGTCAGGCCACCACAAACACACAGTTTTGCCAAGTTTTTGCAGTTGTGAGAAGGCACGACAAGGATTGTGATGTCATCTTCTGCACAAATCCAATAACCGGGTGCTACGATTCAGCCAGTTGCACAGTGGTACCACTGATCAGATAGTATCATCTGCAGTTGCCTTGAAGAGGTATAGGGTTTTGATAGTTACAACATGACGTGTATCTGTGATAAATGACGGGAGCTGTACGCCCACAGTGAAGATCACAAAGAATGGAGGGGAGAATGGGCAGACCTTCAAGTCACCAGAATACTAGCAAGTACCTGCTCCAAAGTGTAAACATCACTTGTGTGGGATGCCATTGCAAAGGCAATTTTCTTCTGATTCAAACGATGTTGAATTCCATTGTCCTGCCTTGTCGCTAGGGACTTCCTGTTGCTTCAATGTCTGGTTGTGCAGGGAGCTGGCATTTTTTAGTCATTTGTAAGCCCAATGGCCTTGCATCTTCACTAAACACCGAACAAAAACCTCATGTTTGTCACATTCCAACAATATTTTACTGACCAGCGATTTATCTTCCCTCCTCGAATATTCCTTTCATATGTTGTTGAAGTCCTGGTAAAAAAAAAAATCATTTATTACTTGCGATAAGGATGTCTAATAAGGATGGTTGCCAGCCACAGATGGCTTTTTAATCTTGTTTACCAGCAGAATGGAACCGTTTAGATTGTTTGCAGATGTCGAAATGAAAACCGACATGTTTCAAAAGAGTCCGAGTGAGGGTTGGAGAAACACAAGGAGAATGTTTTGGAAACGGATCCGCGGTGGGGGAATGAACCCAGGGCGAGTGGGACTTGTAAAGTCAGGCTGCAACCAGGAGAGCAAGATTGCACCCAAATTACCACCAGTGACCCTGAAAGTTTGAGTCATTTTTCTTGCAAATTGGACATGATGGGGCGAATCAGGGAGAACGGTGGGTGGGCTCTCTCCAGTCAGGAAGCTTTGAATGAAACGGAAAGAGAAGAGCCATCATCGCAGAGAGACTTGGAAAGTAGAATCCTGATGGGCCATGTGGAGAAGAGATGGTCTCAGTAGTCAGAAAACACACATTGTCTGGCAGTATTCTTTTATCTTCTTCATCTTTCATGTTTCCTGCTATCACTGTCAATAGTAATAGAATACAGTAAGTAGAAGTACCACTACTGAATTAATAGTAGTGGTAGGAGTATTAGTAAAAGTGGTAGCAGCAGTAGTAGTAGAAGTAGTAGTAGTAGTAGTAGTACTCACAGCAGCTGAAGTAGTAGAACTAGTAGTAGTTGTCATAGAAGAAGTAGTAAAGGAAGTAGTGTAGGTAATAGTACAGTACTTTCAGAATTAAAAAGAGTTGTAGGAGCTTATTGCAAATACAGTTTTTTCATTTCCCGTTCTCCCATTATTGGCATTTCTTCAGAATTCCTTCTTAGTTCTTTTCTTTTTTAAAAATCAAGTCAAAATTCATCGAACACTTATTCAGGAATTCTTCCCTGCTTTGCTCATGCTGCCTTGTTTTGCCAAAATAGTTCACAATTCTTTGTATCAACAACCACAAATCAAAATAACTGTGTGAGCTAAATCAAGTGCCTGAGGGTGAATTTTGGTGGACAAAGAGAATTTTGTTTTCTTACTTTCATGTCCTGGAGAGGCGATTGCTCGATACATTTGTTTCTTTATATACCTTTATCAAATTCTATCCTTTCCTTCATTCATACCACATCCTATATGACTAGAATATAGCTAGCTATTCAATCCGCTGTGGCTACTCTTGATATTACCTCCAGCCAAGTGCATATTCTCAAGTAAAACGTAATATATTGATTGTGATGATTTTTATGCACAACTTACGAAACTCACAAAATGTCACCCCACCCCCCTCTCAACCAGATTACATGGTCTCGGCTTGAAGAATTACCTTCCTTGAACATTTAATATAAACACTTGATAAACCAAAGTTCTTTCCTTCTAGCAAGAGCCGCCGTAATCCCATACGTAATGTAGCCGTTATGGTGAAATAATCTTCTAGATTCATGCTATACATTTAAACAATTCAAAAGATGTTTTCCTCTTATTCAGATCCAGATTACATGATCGTCAGCTTGAAGAATTGCTTTCCTGAAAATTTGATATAAACACTTGATAAACCAAAGTTCTTTCCTTCTAGCAAGAGCCGCAATAATCCCGTACGTAATGTAGCCATTATGGTAAAATGATCTTTTATACTCAAAGCTCACCTTACAAAAATCACAAAAAGGTTTTCCCCCTTCATCCTGATCTAGATTACATAGTCTCAGCATGAAGGATTGCATTTCATGAACATTCGACAAACCAAAGTCCTTTCAGCAGAGCAGAGCTGCTGTAACAATCTCTTATTTCTACTAGCCGCTGCTGACATATGCATGTATTACAATGTAATATGGGTTGGCCCTGGCCGGAACAAAACAAATCGTGGATCGAATCTGCATTTCTTTGGAGATGAGTGCAAATTCCCAGAAGAAGATTATTCTGGAAGCCCTTATATTGCAAATGGGATTTTGAGAGTGTCAACTTGCTACTACAGTTTTTTTTTTTTTTTTTTTACAAAGCAGCTTGCCTCTCTGTATGCAACAGGTGTATTACTTTTGTACCAGTAATGTAGACAAAACTCATAGCACATCAGTTTCTCTCGCACACAAAGGGTTAATCATATCTATCCTGCTTCTAATGTGTCAAGGGGCTTGCAGTAGACGGGGGGAAAGACCATGGTAATTTTGGGACAGTGTCAGGTGAGAGTGAGTGGAGAGTAGATGGATAGCCTGAAATCATCTTCCCTGCGGACTGCGATCAATTGCAGTGATCGATTGCAGTCAGTGATTCCAATCACAGGGCAAGTGTGGTCCCAGGCTGAGCTGTAGTTCAGACCCTGTTGCATAAAACTCTGTCATCAATGGTAACTACCATGGTAGCATTGCTCAACAGCCAATCAAATTCAACTTTTCCATACAAGTTGTTATTGGTAGCAGAGTTCACCATCAATGGTAAGTTGTATGCAACAGGGCCCTGATCTGCTGTAGATGTGGACTCACTGCAATACATTGATCCTGGAATGTTGCTGTTGTGGACGGAACCATGATGCCAGCTAGCATATGACTTTCGGGTGGGAAAGTTAACCCTTACATAACTGGCCCTTGAAAGCCCCATTGGCTTACTACACATCTGTATGGCAATAGTAATGAAATAGTTAAAGCATTGCCTTCGCTGTGAAGTTGCCATAGTTAAAGTTACATGCTACGATGCAGAATGCCAGCTGGACCATTGTAAGAGTATTCACAACTTGAATGTAAAGGGGGTTATAAGTAGGTTTTAGCCTGTATTCTGTGTGTTTTGCTATTCCCAGGATCGGCTCTGTATAATTGTGCATCTTCCTGATGTCTTCACGTCCAGGCTGCTAATGCCATGTAATGCCAGCTTAAGGTACAAAGCTGATCCAACTAGGAAAGAGGAGTGAGAATGATTCTTGAGCCTGGGGAGGGATGCATGGAGGCAGGGCATCCTGGAAGCAGTGAAGTGCGGTTGTGTGTCCACCCCGCCCTGCCTTGCCCCATCTCCTGCTTGTTCATGAGAGAAAGGCGTATGCAAATGCTGCTTTCTACAGCCATCTGTTGTCTAATTGTTTCTCCCATTAAAAGACCTAGATTTAGAGTGCAGTAAAATGCTTGATTTTGTGTGTGGGTTTTTTTTTTTTTTTAGCTGAGAAACAGTATCTGAATATAAATGTCCTCGAGGCAGATCTGTGGATGAATCACAAAAGAAGTCTAAAGTAGTCAGGTTTATTTCTAATCTGCTGTAGTTGCATAGTGTGCAACAATGAATATGTGTAATGTGGAGAAATAAGATGTTTCTGCTCCTGAACAAACAATGCTTAAAAGTCATCGCCTGTCTCCATGGTAATGATTGTAATTGCATCATAGTCGTGGGTGGGGGAATTTCCCATATCCCTGTTGACATTTAAAGTTTGTGTCCGTGCTTCTTTGGTCGTAATTCTCAAAGTCTTTAATTGGTTTGAAGGAGGGTGAATTAGCTTTTTGAAGCACAGAATTTGTCTACATTTTCAGATATGAATAGTAAGAACTGCTTCTCTCCTCTGCCAACTTAAAGCAATAAAGTGGTCTTTAAATCAAATTTTGAAAACTCAGACTGCATTGATAATAACTATCCAATTTGGGGAGGGTCTTTCTCGTTTTGCTATCCCCAAGACTATAAAAAAAAACTTGTTTAAATTTATTAATGAAACGCCACTTTATTCTTGCTTTGCTTGTGCACACATGTCAGGTGGCTCCCAAGCTATCAGGGTCTTAGCTAGATTTGGCGTCGGAATGAAATTTAAGATGACATACTTAAGATGGATGAGAGGAAACTCCCCGTCTTGCAGCTGATGAAGACAGCCAATAACATCTTTCACATCTTAGAAAGAGTTGCATAAAAGGAAAATGGGTTCCGCAGCTCATTGTTGAGCTGGCAGGAGTTCTAGCTCTAAGCTGGGATTTACCGGGAAATTGAAGAACTTGCATGGGATGGGGATAAGAAGTAATATCGCTGGGATCCGCGCAGGATGAGGGCCGGGGATTAGTGGGATGAGGGGAGAGGATTAACGGGAGCTGCCACTTTAGGCCAGGGATTAGGCCAGGTTTGGGACCAATTAGCATAGATATTGGGGATAAGGAGGAGAGCTGTGTTGTCACAAGTAGGCTTAGGCACTCTGAATCCTACCTGCAGAATCCTTCACATTTTGCATGTTCCTGGAAGGAAACATCGCGAAGAGTTTCCCCCCAAAAGCAGGAAAAGGACGCTGCCTCATACATTTAAATGGAATGTGTCCCTCCCTACCTGAATAAGACATCAACCATTGAAAGTGATGTATTTAACCTTTTCTGTCTAGCACACACCACACACTTACATGCTCTCAATATGGTAAAAAAAAATCATGAAATGCCACCATCATTTGTGTACATGACATTATTTTTAAGAAACTTGACTGATGTGCATTTAAATGTTGTACAACCCCAGTATCAATGTCATGCAACATTCATCAGTATGTTTTGGTAGTATTCTTTTGATCTTATGTGGAATAGTACATTGGTAACTATTTGTGAGGTTTGGTAGCATTCTTGTGATCATCTGTGGAGTAGTACACTGGAAACAATGTGTGAGGTTGTTGAAACATCACAGAAGGCAGACTATTTGAGCAGATTTAATTTTTATATGATTGCACACTCAGATTCAATCTTACTTTGCAAATGAGCTTTTCGAAAATTGTTTTTCTTGTCTGTTGTGAAAGTATGTCTGTGATCCAGTTTGTATTCCAAATTAAAATGTCAAATGCGGGACGAAGCGAGATGGGCTTAGAAGCGATTAAAGATATCTGCCGTAGCACAATTCCATTTTTAGGATAATGTTAAGTTCTTGAGAATGCTATTGCTATGAAATATCAAGTTGGAAGACGACAACCTAGATCCTAGCTAATCCATACTCTCAGTGTACTACTAGTAACCAATAGGTTGTGTCTACTTTATTCTTTAAACTTTAAAAGTATTACCATTCCGGGGGTGGGGTTCATTTTACCAGTATTAATTTTTCAAGAAAATTTGTAAATTGACAGATTGACATAGCCATTGGCAAATTTTGATTTAGTACACGTTCATTTCCTGCAAAAAGCTTTTCTGAGGCTTTTTGTGTCATGAGATTGAAGAAGATGAAAAGCCTCTGCTTTAGGGGAAATCTGATATAGAAATTGAAGCTTTCAAGAGTTTTATAGTAAGTCTTTGAAATCCTACATTCGGTATTTGTGTAAGCTCGTCCGAGAACTGCAGGAAGTTTTCCTTTTTGCTCGTGATTTTGATATGTGATGCACCACGCGTTACCCCGGGGTAGCGCATTGTGTAGCACCATCTCGCGTCCACTCGAGTACAATGTATGGAGTGCGTGTACATAGTTCCGTGGTATCTCTATGGTGTATACTATGCATGGTGTGCATGCATGCACTGCTCACGCTATAGCGCTCACTCACGATCACAAGCGCACTACGTTGGCTATCGCACACTATAGTGCTAGCTAGCTCCGGCTTCCAGTCCCGACCCGCGGCTATTTTAGAACTTGATGTTATTGCACGTACGTATTATTTTCACTATGAACCTGCCAAGTTATGTACAGTACCTTCTGGAGCCTGTATTCTCCTCATTCTTGCCAAGACAGAAAATAAAAGATAATACCACTTCATAATAAGATTTTCATTTTTATTATTCAATTGGAAAATGTGTTTATTCACAACACATGAGATTATCATGACTGCTGTACACAGATAGCATCATGACACAAAATAGAACTTTCATTTATAATTAATAATTTCGATTATAACACAATAATAATACAGGGTGTATCATAACAGCATGAAATGATATCAATAATAGAATAATTACTCATAACAACAATGAATGTTACAAATAAAGGATTTTTTACAAGAACATTGGACACAATTGAAGGTTGAAAAAATCACACAAAAATAATTTCCCACTTTTTGGTAACCCAGGGTACAGCCTCCAAAAAAAAAAAATTCAACAAAATGGCCGATT
The DNA here is from genome assembly GCA_963669155.1 of Arbacia lixula. Lineage (NCBI taxonomy): Eukaryota > Metazoa > Echinodermata > Echinoidea > Arbacioida > Arbaciidae > Arbacia > Arbacia lixula. The sequence continues at coordinate 15,778,600 of OZ022583.1, forward strand.
TTTTTTTTTGGTACCCCAGGGTAGCATTTATGTAATCATGTAATGCATCATAATCCAAACCTAGCCTTCTTCAGCAAAAGGGAGCAAGTGACAAATTACTCAATTTGGGTTTTTATATTTGTTTGGAATATACTTGATAATACCCACCTGGATATTAAGGTAAATATTCAGCATTTTAACCCTTTGTGTGCCAGCTTAAATGCTGTTCTTTGTGGGTTGTCTGTAAAACTTGTGAGAAAAGGCAGATTGGGCACACAAAGAGTTAAAATCCATATTGTAACATGTTGTGGTATTCTATTGATGCCATCACAAAGACACTGTTCATGTATGAGAAAAGGCATGTGGGTAGTTGCTACCTTATGCCAAAATATGACAGAATTGACCTCATATGTAAGCAAGTAACTATTGTAACTGTATTTATTTACTTGCCTAGTGTACTTATCTTCCCACCTTGTGTGAACATATGTTGTGATACAGAGATGGATATATACATCTATAAAATAGATGCAGTTGAGGCCAAAAGTTTACATACACCCATGGAATTCAATGTAATTTGTTCGCTTGCCAAATATCGTAAGATTTACTATATCTTCAGAAATATAAATACTACCATGACAAATTTGGTATCATATGAAAGAGCGTATTTAGCTCTTTCACATGATTGGAATGCTGCTGGGATTAGATTATATTTCAAGTGGAATTTTATTTGAAGAAAAAAAAGTTATATTAGTGGCAAATGTATTCTATTGTTTGTTACTATATTTTCAAACATCGTTCCATAGAAATATATAAATGTCAAATGTATGATTTATATTTTCTATCATGATATGTCACCAGTGAACAAACAATGTAATCTGAAATGTTTGTGCTGAGAAGTAACTATCACAAATATGAAATTATTTTGTCAAGTTTTTATTTTTTAATTTGTCTGAGGTATGAAGATTTATTGGAAAAAATTACACCTAAATATTTTTTCAGCTCCTGATGACAAAGCAATGTGATGAAGGGGTCTGGCATACTCATTTGTTTGATATCAAATTCGTCACAATTGCACAAATATTTCATAAGATACAGTAAATTTTATGATGTTTGGCAAGTGTCAACTTTTCTTAGAATTTCGTGGGTGTATGTAAACTTCTGGCCTCAACTGTACATAGGTACATGATAGAGTTCCATTTTCAATGGAACTGTAACACATGTAATGGATTGGGTTCAGGATAAGTACATCAGGTAATAAAAAACAGAAAGAAGAAAATCAAAGAAATACTGCACATAACTTTGGAAATATTTCCATTTCCTGTGTGCTTATAATTGGTGGGATATCATGTAGAAAATGCATCGTTTGGCTCACTGCACAGACCTGTCAAGTTCTAACCCTTACACCCTCCAAAGCGTCAACTCCAGAAGTTTTTCCCTCGTGCTCGACTGCCACCCATCACAAGTTGTGTTCAGTTGCATAAGCCATGGAGTTCCAATCAGGCATCAAGAAAAGCAAAATTGTATGCATTTCTGGAGACCTTTGCGGTCTGAAAGTCAAGTGGACCTGCCAGTTTTTTAAATGGTCAGGAGGGATATGTGCATTCTACGTTCTCAGATGCTTTTATCGAGATTATACACATCATTGAGAGGAGGTGGTGTGTTTTCTCCCCTTCCCCATCTTGTGCTTTCACTTTTGTTTCTCTTCTCTCTTTCCTCTTTCTCTTTTTGCTCAATTTTCTTTTCTCTTTCAATTCTTCATTTCTTCCCTCTTGCTCTCTGTCTCTCTCTCTATCTCTCTCCCTCTTTTCCTCCCTCCATCTTTGTGTGTTTGTGTGTCTCCCTCCTTTTCTCCCTTTCTCTCTTTCTTCATTTCTGTGTATCTCTCGCCTGTCTCCCTCTTTCCTCCCCCTCTTTTCCCTTCTCTCTCTCTCTGTCTCTCTGTTTATATCTCTGTCCGTCCCCTTTCTTTCTCTCCCAGTCCTCTCCCTTTCACCCTCGCCCCTTCTCTCTTCCCTTCCATCATCACTCCATCTCCCATTCCCCTCCGCCCTACAATCACTCTGGATCCAGCCCATCCTATATCACGGCTTCCAAGCTTCCTGCCCCCTTTCAGCCGAGTAAACCCAAACCAAACCCCCATCTCCTCCGAGCGGAGTGGGCCCCGGAACCATAATCTGAAGTTATCTTCCCCAGAGCTGCCTGTTAGCATTCTCAAACAAAGCGTAAAGCTGTAAGGAGCCTCAGAAACTCCCACTAGACTTCCCCCCTTCTCCATCATCTAGTATTCTGCCAGCGTTCACCCTACTGTACGCCTATCTACTTCACCACATAAGTACAATGCACTTCACAGAAATCCATTTGTTTTGTTAGCCCCAAAACGTACCACCTGTCTACCCGTTCCAACTCGGAGTTTCTCACTTGAGCTATATCTGATAGCTTTTAATATCTGTATTAAGTGGGTGGAAAGGACAGGAAAATCAAGTATGAAGCATTTTCCCCCACTGAAATACAAAATTGGTTGGGAGAGCTTTGTTAAATAAAGAACTGTGATATGACTTTTGGGGAACTTACCACTAAACGAATGATGCCACATTGTTTTGACGTTCAATAGGTGACACAATCAGCAAGTAATCCTTCCCAATCTGATGCAGAGAGTGGGGCCTCTTAATCCTTGTCGTTTCAATGTATAAAAGATTTTTTATTTTGAATAATAAATGAAGGAATTTTTTACTCCTGAAATAGAAGAAAGAGTCCCCAAAGATTAGAAAATAGCACCTTTAAAAAATCTGATTCTCACATCCATGATGTATAATGCTAAGGTTCCACGTGTATGTGTAATGATGTCAGACTTCTGAAGCAGCCCCGAGCTGATATCCATTTTGGTCATCTCATCTTGCAAGTTGCGCATTGAAAAGATCAATTCCCCACATGAAAAGCATGAATATATTATGGCTCTACATACATTCACACAGTGGGAATGGTCTCCCAGCTGCTTCAAATGCCTCTTTAGCCGTACATCAATATATTTGTCAATGTGAACAATGCTTTGAAAGCTGCAGTAGGCCTGAGACACAGGCTGAGGGACAATGTGAGAAATGTCCCTTCAAGTATGTTAGATTCATGAAAAAAGGAGAGAAAATTGATTAAATGATATGTTCAATGGGGCAATCCAGAAATGGACGGCAGTGCTTGGTGCTGCTGCTATGAAGTGTTAAGAGGGTGAGGCGTTGTTAGAGAAGGTTGTCATGGCGGTGACAGATGTTTCATTGGCTGCAACAGCCCTTCTCAAGTACTTCTCCACAGCCCTGGATTTATGTTTCATAATTCCTGCATCATGTGAAGTGCTTATTAACCACTCTAACCTGACATCTCCTCCCCACGCTGGCTGGCTGCGCAAGCCTCCGCCATCATCATCACCATCACCATCATCATCACCTCCCGTCCAGACAGGAGTGGTGGTTGCCAAGGCAACAGGAGCGTCCGCCTGCCCGCCTGCACCCCCCCCCCCCCCCTAACGCCCGACTCTCCGTGGGCGGCTGCAAGGTTCGGCGGTGGCCCGGGCTGGTTGTGAGACGAAATGGAATGGTTGGGATCGGGAGCTGGGGTAATCCCTCGGACGGACTCATTTGTCTACGTGATGACACCTTTCCATTACCGCCCGCCAGCAGGCACGATTACCAGGATTACGGACGACTCTCTAGGCATGGATGGGGGCTTAGCGGGGGCTTTACCCGCGGCTTACACCCCTGGGCTACGCCATCTGCGCGGTGTGTGGCACACTGTCTGTCCCCATTCTTCCGAAGTGCTCTCTCTCCTTTTTTCCCCTTCCCCTTTCCCATCCCCCTTCCTCTTCACACTTGGGGGAATGGATACCGTTTTCAAGGAGAGTATCTCTCCCCTCTTGTGTGTGTCTCTCTCTCTCTCTCTCTCGTATGTGGACGGGAGTCGCTGTAATAAGGTTTGGTATTGAGATGCCATTCTGGTGGTGAGTTGATCCGCCCGGGTCAGGCCCCATAATCCCTGCCTGCCCCTTGAGGAATTTAAACTTGCACGCATCCTCACCCGCGAGGGAGGTGAGAGAGAATGAGATGGCGCGGGGGGAAAGTCAATATCCATATTCATGGGAGCTTTAATAACACAGGGCGAGGATGGCCCATCCCCTACATTAGTCGGCCAAACGCTCGAGTGACGCTAATTCCCCGCGACACATCAGTTGCACTTTTTCGGGAATCAATACGACAGTGCTTAATTACGCTTTTCCTCCCCTTGCGCGAGCCCGAGACAGTTGTCCGAAATCAAACGCTCGAGGGAGCTGCAAGGAGAGCCCCCAGTGTTTGTACGACAAACGTGACTCTGTCGGGATCATGCTCACAAGTCCAATGTGACAGGATAAACCCTCCCCCCAGACAGATAGATGCTTGCATGAAGTCAAGATCCCCTTCCAGAAGTCACCTAGCTTTGTCTCTGCTAATTCCCACAAATTTGTTAAACCGTGTTGATTTATTTGGCGCATTTCCACCGACACCCCCCCCCCCCCTCCTCCCAGACTAATTCTCTCTGTTATTCTATCCCATCAGCTTGCATGCTGCCCTATGTCTAAATTCTAATAGCCCCGATGAAGTCATAATAGAATTAGCGCCAATAAAGACGAAGCGTGTTTTCTTCACAGCATGTATGCGCAGTGGGGCCAGAGTATTAACTCTTTTTCGGTGTTGGGAAGGGGGGGAGGGGGTCGCCGTCACGCTGGCATAACAAATCCAATCTGACATCTGTTGTTGATAAAGTCAACTCGGATCAGCCTTGCAGAGAAATGCCGAGCATCTGTTGAAATCTTTAAAATTCTACAAGTGATTCATTGCCAAGTCTGTTAAGCGTTATTTTCTGTGCTATTAGGACTGCGGGATGACGAAGCCCCTCTGCTATCTCATTAACCTGCCGTCATCAGAGGGAAGGAAACTCAATTATTTACCTTGTACGCTTGAAAATTGCCCTCTTGCACAGCTCCCATTTAAAGTGTAATGAGAAGACATCACCAGGTTAGTCTAGGGAGAAATATCATGCCTTCGCTATTTCAAATCATCGTTAACACTATTATCTCTCGATATAACTCTTGTGTCTTTCCCTCTGTCTCTCTCTCTCTGTCCCCGTTTCTCCTCTCTGCTTTAATATCTCTATCTCTGACTATTCTTTATTTCTATCTGTCTCTTTCTCACTCTTATTCTCACACACACACTTTCTCTCATCCCCATATACCTCTCTTTCTCTCCCTCTTTCTTTCCCTCTCTATTTACCTCTCTCTACCTTTCTCTTTCTTTCCATCTATTCCCCCCTCTGTCTCCCTCTCTCATCTCTCTCTCCCCCTCTCTCTATCTCTCTCTCTCTCTCATCCCCTCTCTCTATCTCTCTCCCTCTCCCTCTCCTCCCTCTTCCTCTCCCTCTCCCTCTCCCTCTCACGGTCTCTGTCCACCAATGTCTCTGTCTCTCCCTATCACAGCCCTGTGCGCCTGAAGCAGTCAGTACTGCCATGTCATAATTGCAAATTAGTGCTGTTTCCGTAGCCCCGCTGAGACCTTAATTCGACCCTGTCAAATTCAACATTCATTGCCTCAAATGCTGGAGCATGTCGCATGCGAGCGACAACAAGCAACGTTCCTATCCCCATGCATGTTCTTTGTCTCATCCCATCTCCAGCTACAGGCCGCAATCAAGGTTGTTTCTTCCTCTCATTTCACGGTATTTATTCTGTAACTGACATGCGCCCTGCAAAAGAAATACATGGATAGATCAACAAACAAAAATTGTGGCTGAAGATTCCCATGGCTCAACCACCCCGGGCTCAATAAAAATATAGAACTATGTGTCTGGGAGATGATTAGTAAGTTATTAGCTTTTGAAGTGACCATTCTGCTTGATTTTGAATGGTTGGAATAATTCTATCGCCCTCTGGCGATCATTAGAGGTTAAAGAGTCTCGACTGCAGCTCAGAATACCCTCTGGTATTTTTAATCAAGACGGTTTTATGTCGCCGGCATAAATCAACAAGGGATGTGGATATTAGAAGCAATCATTCGTCCTTATTATTAGACTTCTGCTTTGATATTGAGTGCAGGGTGCAATTTCTAGGAGTGTTTTTTTTTTGTCTCACATGATTTAAAAATCGAGCACTTTTGTTTTGTAAGCTTTTCATTGTATGCTCTACATTTGTTTCTTAAAAGCCTCCATTTCACATTAAAGGTAAGGGGGAGAAGCGGTGAAAAATGCAGGAAACCAGGAAAGAGTCATCTCAAAATATTTGAATTGTTGAAATTGAACTATCCCTCAACTTTTAGGTGTTAAAAACAGGGTGTCCCATCTACAAAAGCCATGAAACTCGGCAGGAATTCGCAGTATACCCTACTTATAACATGTATGAAATCTCACAATCATAGCCTCACAAACCTTCTCAGGAAAAGTGAAAAACTATCCTTGTTTATGTTTGAAACCATAGTCTACATACACAATCTTATTGCCCCTGTCAGTGCGCAGGCATTGCTCCCATTGAACGCATGCACTGTGGTGTGCACCAACAAACTTGGGTCTTCAGTCTTTAGTCTACAAGGACTGGGAGGTTCTGGATGACACGTCCAGAACCTCCTCAAAATGTAGCGATGGCCATAATTCTGTTATTTTTCAGTTTCTAGTTCTATTAATGGAGGGAGGTTCTTATCAAGTACTTTCTTCCATTTTCCATGTTGTTTTTTTGGTTTTTTTACAAAATTCTATCTGTCTGACCTGCAAAAGGAATACCATCTTAACTCATGCTGTACCAGACGAAATGATGCTCTATGGGACTTGTGTGTATTAATCATCCCCAAAGCATGTCAATAACACATGAAGGGTTAAGACACGTGTTGCCCCTAGCGATTGATTCCTGATGAGATGCCTCAACCACTGGATACTTATCCATGCAAATGAGATGGAAAGGAAATGCATCGTGGGTAAACTTGACTGAAAAATGACTCCCGTACTGTATATGGGTAGACAATTGTCATAGTAGATTTATTGTACTTATTCTAGCACTGCAATATTTATGATCAAATGATATGTTATGGAGGAAATCGATGTGAGGAACATCTGTCAGTCTGAATAAAATAGCTATTTGAGGGGTTTATTAAGAATGTCAGTTTTCTGGCAAAAAGCTTGGAAATTGAAGGAGTCCCTGGCATGGTATATTTTGCTCTGCCCCATTTCCCAGGTTTTTTGTGTTAGCGTTGGTTGGGTTATTAAAATGTGTTGATGTGATAGAACCTGTGTCTTCGTAATCCATCCTTTACTGAGCCCACATACGTATTTGTGGGCTGGCTTTTTTCCATTTTGATACTGAGCAGCGCGAATTCAGCATAATTTTCTGTATGGGCAATAAACGATAAGCTATTACTAAAAAGTAAATGCCATGTAGGGTCCAATTAAGCCACACACCTTTGGTTACCTGCAATTCCATGACAAATTTTGATGCCCTAACTCGACTAGGTTCACAAAGCCAGAAAATTAAACCGTGAGCAATGGGTTGACACTATGTTACCTAGTGTTCGCATGTTGGTTGTTGGAGCCATGAGATAAAAAAGGACTCCACTGTGAAGCAAGGAGAGAGGTTGCTTGCTAGCTGGTTGTGGAGTCATGCCAGGGGATGCTAATGTCCTAAAGTTCATGCATATCAAGCAAAGTTACCAGGGATAGAAAGAGCTTGAGGGCTTCTTAGAGATATATGCACATGAGCATGCAGATGCACCTGCAAAGTGTTGAAATGTACATTGTTCTTTCTTCATCTTAAGTTTCTGTGTGTGTTTGTGTGTGTGCGTATGGAGAGCTTATGAAATATTTACAGTGCGAGATGCTATGGTCAGGTGTTGCCTTTTTCCGTCTGAAAATCAAATCTTTCACCTTCAGCCGCGAGACTACATTATTCATGGGGCTAATCCTTCATGGCGAGATTGTCCGTGGAATATTCAATGTCTCCCAGGGCACTGCTTAGTCGCTCTTAATGCAGCCCCTAAATGGGTTGTTTAAATCACAGCCACTAAATAATTCAAGGGCCCAGAATTGAAGAATGCAGCCCGGTTGGCGAATTACAGTGCGCCGAGGGACGCGACACCCCGCGCCCGAACTCAGCATCATTTATTCACGCAGCCCCACATTTCAGGTTCGGTGGCGTTCCCCCGCGAGGATTGGCGCTCCATAGTAAATGAGTTATGGCCAATCACTCGCACATTTATCTTGGCGAATCTGATCTGCTTGTCTTTTATCACGCGCTATTCAATTCGGCTCCCGCGAGGGGGCTGTAATCCCGGCGAATCCCGCGGATGAAGAGTTGTCGACTCCGTGGATGTCAGCTAGGTAGACACTTCATATATCACTCAGGGTTAGTATGAATTACAGCTCTCTGGCATCTACCAAGGGGGCTTTAGCTGCATCTCCAAGGGTCATTAAAGGACGGAGAGTTGAGTCTTATAAAGAGGCAATTCAGAAAGAAACGAATCGCAACGAATAATAGAGTCTACCCACTTAAGATATTTTACCAGCTTGAGTAGAGATTTTTATCCCCATCCATATTGCAACTTATCCTTGATTTTTTACTACCATGGCAACCACTACAATACCTAACCTGTTTTTGCTGTTGGTATAGCAGCAAAACCTCAGAATGTTTTTGAGGATAATAATGATAAAATAAAGCCATTTTGAGGATTAATCATCCCACTTTTTGTTTTATTCAGTCATGTGGCCTAAGCTCTGTGACACTTCATATGCTTTTATTGAGCTTAGGTATCATTCATATAGCATTCAGTTCTTTGATATCTTTTACAAAAAATTGTTTAAGATATACAACAACTCTCACAAAAGTACTTTCCTTCATGCGCAGATATATTTATATTTTGCCAAAGCCAGTACATTTTAAATGGAAAGGAAAAATATTTTCTACCATTTGCTCATTGTGCCATTGTAGGATGACGATTTTATTGATTAAACGTGATAAAAACAAATATTGTGTTGGGAATGTGTGATAACAAGCAAATTGCTGACTGAAAATGTGAAATTCTTTTCAAGTAGGCTCACAAGCAAACCATGTCAATAAGTATCCATGTTTGTTTGGGAGGGGGGGAATTGAGCCCTCATAAGAGATAATCCAAACAGGGCTGGTTTGATTAATGGCTGACCAAAGCGGTGCCTTTTTAGCCTAGAGAGATTAGACAGTGGGAAAGCAGCCCCATGTCCAGACTGCAGATGAGCTTGTAAAGCCAAGGTCACGACTCCCATCCAAAGCCTTAACGGCTCATCCCGACGCTCTGTCGTTGACACATGATTTATACCTCGCCGTAATCAAATTATCCGTCAACCCAAATATCTCCCGCGCGCCCCATGTCCCATCCCGTCGCTGCCGCATGCTGCTGTTAGCGGCGTGTCGCCGCGCCTCGGCCGACTAAATTTGTCAGTTTATGGAATAATTGTTGGGATCATCAGCCACAGTGGCACGTAGCAAAGCTGGGGAAAATCTAATTGATTTGCGTCGATGAGCGGCGTGATAGATTTGACCCAAATTCTCCCCATGAGCATCTCTCTCCTCTGGCGAGCTGCGCATTGATGCTCTGATTTGATCTATTGATTTAATTATGCACAGACATTTTGTTTGGAGATATTTTTTTTCTTCTTTTGGGGGGTGATTTGATATGGGGATAGCGCGGCGTAGATCTATTGCTTCCTTTCTCGCTCTCAGTGAGGAGCTGGTTTGATGGGGGATTGGGGATTTGAGCTATGGCACCGCTGCTGAGTGCTTGGTGTTTTCATTACGCCGCATTCCCCTGATTATATCTGTGTCACGCGTATGCGCTTTGTTTCATGCGGCGCGGCATATTTCATTAGCACCCAGTGGTGTGACCTTCGATTGTTGTGTTTTATTTGTTCCGTCTTTATATGATTCTCTGTTGCTCTATTTCTTTCCCTCTCTCACCCGTTCTCTGTTCATTGCTCTGTACCCACACCCTTCCTTTTTTTATCCCCCTCCCCCCTTCCTTCTCTCTTATCCTTCTAGCCTTTAAGACAAACTAAGGTTGATCTGCTTGAAAGTACCGTTTGCCATTCGCAATTCGCACTAGTATAAAAGGGGTATACATGGACTTCCGTTCTCTGTAATTGTAGGATTTCTCACTTAAGTCCCCTGTTTTGCAGATCCTTCGGCTGTCCAACAATGAACCTTCCCTCATCAAATCAATTCTAAAGTGGTCTAGAAATCAACAAGGACCTGGTAATCATCTTTAAACAGCACAATGGCTACTTCTGATCACTTGATAACAGCAGGGTGTGCTGAACAGTCGACAAATTTTTCACCACCTGAAGCATAGCTTTATAATAATCGTATTTAATGGTGTTTTTCTTCCAAAGAATTCCAACAAGAAATGCGGTGAATCAACAATTTAAATGATCCTCTATAAATAAAGAGGCTACAGCTAGTTGAAGCAGATTTTTTTTTTTGGATGATCCTGGCTCTTTCCTTACAAATAGAAATGTTCTGTAGTTATATCAAGTCCCCTTCGTGACTTGAAATAGGAATGGTAGTTTTTGGAAGTTATCTTTGGGAATGAAGGGCTGTAGATATGAGAGGATTTTGGAGTGTTTCATCTCCTGAAGATGCATTCTGTCAGCTGTGTTTCCCCATACAGGAACGGCCTCAGGGCACTCCTTGGATTGTTTGCTCCCTTCCTTCTGCACTTTGCAACTCTCCTCTCGATCCCTACTCCTACCTCCTCCTACCTCCTCCCCATCCCATCTCACCAACGCCCCTTCCCCCCCCCCTCTCTCTCTCTCTCTCTCCCTCCCTTCCCCACCCCCTTCTCTCTTTCTCTTCCTCCCTCTCCCTCTCTCTCTCTCTCCCTCTCTCTCCCTCTCTCTCTCTCCCTCTCTCCCTCTCTCCCTCTCTCCCTCTCTCCCTCTCTCCCTCTCTCCCTCTCTCCCTTCCCCACCCCTTCTCTCTTCCTCTACCTCCCTCCCCCTCTCTCTCTTTCTCTCTCTCTCTCTCTCTCTCTCTCTCTCTCTCTCTCTCTCACTCTCATTTTCTTATATTGATATGCTCTTGTTAAAAAATAATATTTAAAAAAAAATGTTTTTTAATATAAATAAATTACAACCCTGGCTGCAATTCTTCTTTCTTGCTTTGTCTTTAATAAATCCCTTCATAGAAGATGTGGGTAAAAAAAAAATCTTGAACCTTATTAAAAAGAAAAACTCTCTCCTGACTTCTCCTCCTCTTCTTCCCCCTCGCAACTCAATATTACTTCCTCCCGACACATACACATAGAGAATAATCCACCCTTGGGTGTGTGTGTTTGTGTGTGTGTGTAATCTGCATTCCAGCGTCTGATTAGTCCTGAAAACTAAGCCCGGACTTCATTAGTTTGCAATTGTGGCCAATTTGGCATTGCTACATCTGATCAAGGCTGCTACACGTCTTGCCCGGAGTGATATGAGAGTTCATTCCACAAGGACGGTGCATGTTTTTTGTGTGACCTGCACAATTCTCATGCTGGAAATTTTACAAGCAATCATACTTTCTGTTGCCAATTTGAGGTTCTTGGAGCATGCATTCATGATTTGTATTTTACTGTCTGTGTTGGAGTAAACAATTTCAATTCAATGAATTCACAACTCACCTTTCTATCTTGGAACTACTGGGGGAAAAAAAGTATAAAAATAGAAATAAATTATGTTGAATATGTTTTGCAGTACTACACACTTGATCGTATTTTTGTAAACATTTAAATACCCAACAAATGCAGAGACTCACTTGATCTCTGTGAATCAATCTGAATTGCATTTAAAGCTGAGTGCACGATTTCAAATAGAATTGCATACTCAATGGAAATGCACTGTAAGAGGCTCTTATTTCTAATTGCATTTGTAGTAGTTCAGAATGGACTGACGGTTGATACAAGGTTTCTAGAGTAAACCATCGCTCTCAGATGTGTCCTAACTGAACTTTCCTACTGGGAAAAACGATTATTGCGAGATGAGTTCTCCATGAGGCAAGATAATCTGTAGAGCCCTCGTAATTGAAGATTAGCCTTTCTTTATGATGACTGATTGCCTGGGGATTTCACTTAGTGCAGGTACCATAAAGAGGATAGAAGTGCTTATCAAGGAGGATGGAGCAGAGAGTGTGGGTGGAATGGAAGGCAGGCGTTGAGTAGCTGAGGTCTCTTTTATCAAGCGATTGTGTTCAGTTGATGCTCGACTCGTTCAAAAGCTGATCAGGAGAAGTGGTTGGGATGATTTCAGCTGAGGAGGGTAGACCACTGATGGATGTAATGTAATTCAGCCTCAATTTACCCGGAATCAGGCCCAGATTTAGTTTCAATTTGGAGATTGATCAGTCTCGAATAGGGAAAGGAATACCACAACATGTTTAGAAACAAACGGCTGTAATCGAAGCTCTCCTCTAGCGGGGTTCTTTCCCGGCTGTAGCGGAAGATTGGAAGGAGCAGACGCTAGGGAGGTGAGGCAAGACCCGATAGAGAGAGGGGAAGCGGTGGATTGAGCCCGAGATAGAGAATAGAGCGCGCTCAGTGGATGCCAATCTAAATTGGTAGGTTAATTATTTCCCCCAGAGTGTGCGAATTCAATTTGGTGTCAATCTGCGATCCGGGCTAAGTTAGATTACGACTTGATCAGATTAGCCGCGCACTGGGGCGCTCACTTGTTTGTTACCTGCCTCAAACAATTTGGGTTCCTGTAACACGATGTAAATAATGCAGCGCTCTGTCCGAGTGGCCGCTGCAGTTGTTGTTGTCTCTGTCTCTCGCCTTGTTTGACGGTGAAGGTGATGTCACGCATGTAGCGGCGGGGAACTAATGGGGGAGACTGGGTTGGGGGAAAGCGTGAGGAGATCAGTGGTAATTGGCAGCGATGGGAGTGGTGAGAGGGGTGATGATATTGTCTGTGCCCATATTCTTATCACCCTATTACAAGAGGGGGATATCAAATGGATGTTGTGTGTGAGCTGTGAGAGTAATGGGTGCGAGTTTGCGCTCGTGTTGCCTGGTATGTAATGCCCGCTGACTTTCAGGGTTGCACTTGATTTCTGTTAATTTGCATTCTATCATCTGACAAATTAAATTTGGGGTGAAATGTGATGCTGATTGGCATATTTCTGTTCTCTCCCCCCCCCCCTCTTTTCTCCAGGAGATCCTGTGCCAAACCTCAACTCATCCACGACGCAGCTCAACGGGGATACGAGCCCCTCCCCCCGGGATCCAGCCGCGCCTCCTTCTACCGGTCACCAGTATCCTCCGGCTAGCATCATCGTCGCCAAGACCGAACCCGTCGTCGGGAGCAACGCTCCACCCCTGCCGACACCCATCACCGCCACACCCACTTCTACCACTACTACCACAACCACGCCCACTGCCATCCCTCCTGCCCATAGTCTCAGCCACAGCGGCCACAATGTCATCCAGCCGAACCCCGCCCACCATGCCAACCTGGCTGCCACGCCCGGCCCCCAGCAAGGCCTAGGGGTGCCCCTCCACCCCCCTCATCATCCACCGCCGCATCAACGCCCAGGCCCCCCAGGCCAGGGCCAGGACCGCGCCCCTTCCGCCCAGGAGCCCGGCCGACCGGAGCCCCACCACGCCCCCTTCGAGAGGAAGGAGAAAGGGGAGAGGGAGCGGGAGCAACAGCTCCACCTCCATCGGGAGAGGGAGCGGCAGAGATCTTTGGACAGGGAGCGAGAAAGCAGCTTCAACAAGGCACCCGGTTGGACCAGGTATGGATTCCCCTTACTTCCCATTTAACCCTCGCACTCCCAGAGGCAATCAACTCTGTTGGAGTTAACATTGGACTCTGATGGTTGGTACTCAGAAGATGAAACATAACACTCACATAGATGCAGTTTGCCGCTGTTTCATTATGTGCTTGCTATCATGGCAATTGTGCACACTGATAACAAAAAATAATGGAGATATTAGCACCGCAAACTGCATGCCACAAACAGCAGTATCTAATGGCTTCTGTTTGAACATTCATATATTCTATAACATTGTGGGCTACAAAAGCATGGATGGACACACTTCCTGATTGCCAAGTATATGTTCTAGCCACTTTTCTTATCAGATATCATGAGATTGCATCAAAGTACTTTCCGTTTCATATTCGTTGTCATCTTATATGTTATTTGGCTCTCCATCCATTAACCCTGTACCCAATACTTTGTTGCCCGTACTATTGTCTTTCACTACTATTAACATTCTTTCTTGTGAATTTCATTTCTGTTCTCTTAAAAAGGTGATATATTTTACAAACAGAGATTTGAATTGTTTTCTCAGACTGGCATGTTTCTTAGTGTCTGTCCTCTTGTGTATTAAAAGAAATGAAGCTTCATGACTGCTTAACCATTCTGCCTATCATGGGGACTGTACCTGATGATTAAGTAAAACTGCTCTCATCGATTTCATCATTGACAAATGAAGACAAAACATAATCTATATTGAGGAGAGGGCGTAGTGTTACAGGAGTGGGACGATGCACTGACAATTGTGAGAAAGCTAGTTTTCCTTTCAGAGCTCTTGAAAACAGAACGACAGTTCTTCTCCAATTTATCACCAGGCCTTGAAGTTGATCCTTGTGACTGTTCATTTCTGGTTGTGAGTAGCAATAAAGACCTCTTGAACTGAAAGGCAGAAGGAAGTCTGTGCAATCAGATTCACATTTAGGGTAACATGGGGCAACTGTGAAATGTATAAGTTTGACCCCATGATGGCAGCATACTAGAATGGGAGGATGTGGGGAGCATGTGTTTTTTCCCCCCTCATTGGATCATCGAGAGGGGAGCTCACTCGCATCCTTCATATCGTCAATGAGTCACGCTTGATAGATGTCGACTTATTGAAAGACATCTTGATACATCTACTCGTTTAAATGTCTCCTAGTGTAAACAGGAGTAAAGTGCATTTCAATCCATTCCGTGTGATGTCATTTTTGTCCTTGAGTTGGACCTCATATTGAAGATGGGATGCATAAAATGTTTACAGACACAACAGACAGTCATTTTGATCAGAATGGAAGCTGTTAGTTCAAAATATTCAAAGTAGAAATTTTTCATGTATGCTAGAAATCATATTTTTATGGTCGAGAATTATTCAGTATTTAGTTGCTTGCGTATTAAAAAAAAAAAAAATTCACAGGATTTCTTCTGTTCTTGTAAACGTCTCATACATAGTCAATGTTCCCATGCTTTGAAACAGAAGGAAAGGCACGCAAATTATCAAAAGGCATGGTTTATATTTAGGATGACAGTAAGAATTTAAAACAAGCACTGTTGAAGCCAGTTAATTTAAAAATGAGCTTGTCATTTGAGCAAAGCTGTTGATAAAAACAGTGAAAAGGATAACAAGAAAAATATGGATTTGTGAGCGACTTGTCAGCGAGCTAAAGGGATAATTTACCACGTCTGAGATTAGTGAAGTGTACCAGCTAACAGCATTAATCAGCATCTGTCTCATAGAGTGTAAGGGACTCTTAGGCATCGGTTAGTCTCAAGTGCTTGTTCCATTTTCGTTAGAAGTAGCACTTCGCGGAAGGAAAGGGGTCATGGCATAATAAAGCCCCCACAAAGAGATGGAAAGTGAAACGGGAGAACTATTTATTGGCTGTTGAACTTCATGTTTACTCTGTAATGATCATCTTTGTGATTAATGTTTTGAGTTGCTCTATCACTTATGTGGGTACTTATTCTTATTGAGGTGGTTATTAGAATACAATAGGAAATGTTAAGTGTGTCCTGTAGTTTTTAGTTTTGCTTCATAATGAGAATCGTTTATTGAAGTGGTACTTCCTTATGTTATAAAGACAGAGTACTGCGTAGATCACAAGACGGAGCATATACTTGCTTTACTTTTTCAGTACATTTGTTTTTTGTTTAGGTTAGCACATGTATGAATCTCCCTCCCACTCACCCTGTGAAGAATGAATATGACATCTGCGTACAATATGTGCAGAAACATGAAACTTCACAAAATTGTCTTATTGTTGGCTTGATCTTCCAAAACTTTATCAATCTGCGTTTGAAGAATGTGTACCTATACAACGTTTCTTTATAGAGTTTCAGAGTAGATATTTTTGTGTGTGAACACCAATTTAGGCATATGATAATTCTTTATTGAGTTACAGGATAATTTTTTCTTGTGAGTGGATACTCTGTTCACAGTACATCGATTCTTTATGGTACGTTTCTTTATCGAGTTTGGGTATAACTTTGTGGACATGCTGTGAGAGCTTGAGTCTCTCAGAGCCCCTCCAAACCACCAACCCCATCCATGAGCGGTGGTAGCACCTGTGAGCGTGACTCAGGCCTGTGGAACCCCTCATCCATTACCACTCTGATTCACCCAGCAGGTGGAGCTAGGGAGGGGCAAGCCCGCACCCCCCTTCTCTTCTTCCCCCATCCAACACCCCTACAGACTAATTGAGGGCGCTAATTAGCGGGGAGATTAACGGGCCAGTCTGCAACCAAAACGCACCCCCCCCCCCCATTTCGTCCATCCTCTCTGTATTATGTGTGGAGAGATAATCTCCGGCAATTAGTGGTGGGACGGGATAGTTCGCGCGGCCATAAGAGGGGAATGCCCTTGTGTGTCATCCTTCTCTTCCTTATTTACAACAAATTAGTCGAGACACCTCCTGTCTTGGAATTCCTAAGGCATTCTACAACTCCACCCCTCTCCCCTTCACCCCTTTTTAGATTAGATTAATACAAGTACATTTGTGAAAGCAATATTTTGTTTCTTTCCTTGAAGAATTAAAAAGTGACTCTGTATTATATTATCCTGTAAATTGATAATTTTCAAGATCCTTATCTAAATCCCTCCCCCCCCCCCTACTGCTTAGCTTCTGACTTACAACCTTTCTCACCTCCTCACCTTTTTGCCTGCCAGTGTTTGTTGTGTAGTATCCATGCGTTTGAAACTCAAGTACTCTGGTTTTTAAAGCCAGGTATCCAGTATTCCATCTCACTCCGTGAATCAATACCCCCCTCATAGTCCTTGCCCTCTCCGTCCTCATCCCTCTCCCTCTTTTCCTAATCCCAGCCTAGACCTGTCCAAGATCTCCTTTACCCTAGATCTCTCAATTCTGAGCTACACTATCCCCTAGATAATGTCTACAGGTATCCAGTTTGAAAACGAACCCATCTCCCCCTCCCCCACCCCTCAACTAAAAAAAAAAAAACTCCTGTAAAATCGCATATCCACCCCTCTCCATATCCTCCGCTGACCCCTCTGTAATCCCCTGTCTCCTTATCTTGTGATCTATACCCCTGTCCCAAGCCTATGCTGAGGATTAGCCAGGATTGCCCTCTGGTAATTAGGAGAGGATATTTGTCATGCTCTGCTGTCCAGCCCAATTCAGCCCAGACAAAGATTTAACCCTTTCTATTCTAGATTACGTATTAAAGGGACACGTCACTGAGCAATCGACAGCGTTAGGTGTGGAGCGTGGCCCGGCTCGGTTAACTTTCGGAAATCTCCATATAACTTGGCAAACAAGCACGCAGTTGTAGTGATACAGGTGACTTTACATGTGATATGTGTTCATTTTGTGTACATGCACCAAAGCATGTCAAAGACTGTTGCTAGTGACACACACGACGCTAACACAGTTTTGCATATCTTGAGGGTGGGGTTGTGCCAGCACTGGGGTGGGGCTGATAAGACCCCCTGCCGAACGTCGTCGATTGCAGTGCCCTCTATAAACAATATTTAAACCTCTCAGTTCCATAGGCAATAAATGGTGTTATGATTAGCATGAGACTATCAAAGTCTGGTACTTGAATGGTTAACCCTGTATGTGCAAGTATAATGGATCAGGGATTATTTTGGCAGCGAAAGACTTAGACTCTAATGGTTTTATTGTCATAATACCTTTGTCACATGACCTATTTTTACAATGGATTAGTGTAATATCTACAAGATTACAAGAACGGTATAGTTATAGGGCAAGGGGAGGGGGGATGGTTCAATGAATGGGGGCATTATTATAAAGATATAATCCAATGGCACTAAAATTTTTGTAAAAAACTTTTTAATTCCTTATGAAGGTACGATGCACCGTGATACTTAGTGGGGTTTTCTTCTCAAGTGATAGCTTCGTGTGTCAAATTTGTAGGATTTGTATACACTTCTCACCATGGTGCTTTGCGGCATCGTAAACGTCATGCCATATGTGAAAGTGCCCTCACCAAAGCTGGCACGGAGTGATAGGAGGAGGAGAAGGAAAATGTGTGACTTTTAGAGAGCGGGCAAGGGAATGTCGGCAAATGGAGATAGTGATCTGCGTGCCCTAAGAGGACATCTCTAATTTTAGATGGTTTAAGGAGGATGGGTTCCTGTTTACTGCTCACAGGATGGTCATAGATATGAATGGGTGGCATTGCTGTTTTATGCTGCACACCCCCCCCCCCTCCTCATTCCACCTCCAAGTTTGTACAAAATACACCTTGTGTTATCAATCTTAAAATGGGTAGCATTATAGTGATAAGCAACCTCACTTTGCCCAGTTATGCATTAAATGCATCTTGAACTGCCCTAGTTTTATTTAAGAATTACAAACTATGATTTAGGAAAATGAAGAGGATGAAGTGTCACATTAATGAGATGTCCATCACCGTTGTCTGGTCATGGCGCCACGGCTGTCATCACATGGTTGGGAGGTGAATGAGCTCCTGGCCGATGCGGGGTAGGGTAAAACACAACACAGCACTCCAACATATCATGTACGCTATTTCTGTGAGTGTATTTCAAAATCAACCTACTTGCAAATCCCCCCCCCTTCCCCTCGTTCTCTGCCCCCCCTGCCCCGCCCCAAAGTCATAATTGATTGATTTGTGAGGAAATTGGGGACAAGTCTCTTGGTTGAGCCCCCACACCCCCACCTCAGGAGAGAGAGAGGTATAGACTGTGGCCCCGATGGGGTGGTGACGGGGTAAGGACGGAGGGACGGATGGCTCATCGTTCCAGCCAGGTATTCCCACTGGCTGCTGGTCTCCACAGAGACGTGTGTTTATGCCCGGGTCGTAATTAGCAGGAAATGTGGTTAAATTGGGTCATTCCTCGCTACAAAGCATCATTGATTCCTGTGCTCTGATAGGGGCGCTTAACGGCCCATTACCTCGCTCTTCCCGACATCATCATCATCATCATCGTAGTCGTTGGTTCGTAACTCGGATTACCTTCTGCGGGCATGACATACACCGCGCAGGAAATGTGACAAACCGAGTTTGTTCCAGTTTATGAGAAAGCGCCTCAGCAGTAATTGAATTTCGCTGGTTGGTTGTTGCCGTTATTCAGGGGTGGGGTCACAGACAGAGAGAGAGAGAGAGAGAAAGAGAGAGAGATCCCAAAGCTTGGACGGCTGCCTAGAAGGGTGTTATGTGGAAGATCATATTTTTAGTAGGATGCCTTTTTTTACGCTTCCCTCATAGCCTTGTATGTCCTCCCTCCATACATGCCTATGCCTATGTCCATGTGTCTGGGTCTGTGTCTGTGTGTGTGTGTGTGTGTGCGACGCATTAGCATCAACTGACAAAAGGAGTGATGAGTGTGGAACCCGGGGGACAGCTGAGCGCGTTATTCATCCATTAATCTCCTGCTCGTAATGACTCTGCAGTGTATCGTCACTAATGCTCACGTTCTCATGGCAGGCGGTTACAGCAAGAGCAGCAGGAGTAGTAGTAGTAGTAGTAGTAGTAGAAGTAGTAGAAGTAGTAGTAGTAGTAGTAGTAGTAGTAGTAAGGAATACATCTCTGTCTCTCTCTGATACTGCCGACCCTAGTGTTTACCTCTCTCTCTGCCGGAGCGCCCCCCGTAGGGTGCTGTCCCTGTACCCCCATCCACCACCGGTCGGCCCAGGTGAACCCAAAACGGCAAATGGTGCTGCGAAGGGCTTTCCGTGGGATGAGCCCAGGGTGAGATTAAGTTGCCTTGGGATCAAGGAGACGCTACCCTACTTCCCCCTTCTTAATCCGGACAGCTGAACTCGCAAATTCTCGGACTTAAACTGGAGCGAAGGGATGCTATAAGTCCGCCGCTTGGTGAGCTGATCCCTCCCGTTATTAGGTGAGTGAGAGGGTAAGGAGCTGCAATAGAGAGCCGAGAGAGACCCCGTATTTTGAGACGCTGACAAGACATCACCGTTGGGATTTGGGAGTGAGTCGCCGGGATATATGCCTCACTCGATCACGCAGCAGGGACGACCAAACACTTCCTCGGCCTGCAACCTTAGCTGGGTGCTTGGGAGGCTCGTGGATTATGTGTGTGGAAATACCCTGCTAGCTCGCAGCACCGGGTTCAAGTTCGTGGAATTGCCGGCGGAACGTGATACGCAGTCCGCCCCTGCCCCATGAGGGGTTTGCCCTCACCCCAGAGACTGGATTAACTGTGAATTATACCAGGCCTTGCTGCACCCCATCTCGGATTGAACTTATCTCATAGCGGATTATGAAGTGAATGAATGGTCATCCAATTTCTCTGTGAATATTTCTGTTATTGAACGGGGGTAAGTTAATACGCAAATTCATACAAGCTGAATTAGCATGTGTATACATGTTTTTATTATACCACATATGTTTTCTACACAGATCTAAAGCAGGGCATTGTGCTGTGTGATTGTTTTGTATTGGAATAGAAATAAAGTTTTTAAGAGGTCATAAATAATATCTTTTTATAAGCCTGGATTATTATTATTATTATACGTGACAGCTGTTTACAAGACTGGCTTCATTCCTAATTAGCACAATAAACACTTCCATTTGTAATGGCATTGATACTGATTTGTTGCTGCGAGATGGCATTACCTAGAGATAACTATTTGTTTACCATTGCACCATGTGGTACAAATTGCCAGTAATGGCTTTTGTTGAATTCATGGGATTCAATTTAATGACCCTATTAGGAAGTGATCATAACAGTGATAATGAATTCATGGATGTAGAGATATTGCAATGTTATTTTGGTACTTTTTTTTTTTTGGTTGCAGTTTTGTCAGCTGTGTTTCAGAGGAAGTCGTCGTATTATCCCCGTGGTTCCTCTGCACAGGAAAAGAATATTAAGAACAATTTTGCCGCACGAGCCACAAGATAAAAGGGCTTCCCTCCAAACACAGTTCCAAGTTAAATCCTACTCCTAGGTGTACATTACGTAGTTATGTGTACCGGGTACATGTGATGGTATTGTAATGGAAAGGTATACCAACGATCACATTGATGGATGGATGTGTATGTTAGCAATAGTGCAATGTGTGCAACAATAACATTACCCCACACCACAATATCCATGTACCTGAAAATCATGCAAATGACTGCAAATTATGATCTCAAGTTTCTGAGGTTTCCTTTAAGAAGACAGAGCAGCACATGGTGCAAAAGAAGCGGGACTGACATGAAGGCTCGGCGATCCGCTGCAAATCCTCTTTCGGTTAAGTCCCCCTAAAGCTGGGGAGGAGATCCGCCTACGATGGCGCGGAAAGCGCAACTTCCGTGCGGGGTCTCGTCTTTCCTCCACGTGGCAATGGTCCCTCGGTGCGTGTGACGATCACTCAGCAGTGTTTGTCGCTTAATATCGGGGCTCTCTAGACTTTCAGGGATGCTGTAGATGGCCCACCTTGCTAATTGGACAAGAGTTAATACTCTCAGCACCGACCAATGTGACCAGTGTGAATTACAGCACCATTCCTTGCCTATGGGACTGAGAG
This sequence comes from Arbacia lixula, assembly GCA_963669155.1. Classification (NCBI taxonomy): domain Eukaryota; kingdom Metazoa; phylum Echinodermata; class Echinoidea; order Arbacioida; family Arbaciidae; genus Arbacia; species Arbacia lixula. The sequence continues at coordinate 15,800,344 of OZ022583.1, forward strand.
AGTTCTGAAAGAGGACAGGGCACAATGACAGACTATTACTGAATTGTTGTATGGATTGTGATTGGCCTGTATATATGCACCAAGTGACTGGGGACAGGACATTGCTTTGTGTGGGTTTATATGTGGAGAGCACTTGCTGATAGTAAGGATTTTGATTTGATTCATGTTCTCTTGATTTTTTGTCTGTTTTTTCTTGAATCTTTGTGGATTTTTTTTTTATGACATGAAGTGCTTGTAGATATTGCCCACTCTGACTGTGATGTAGTAAAAATCATGAACATTACTCAGCCTAAATGGCTTCTAAATGCAACTAGGCTCGGAAGGTTTCAGGAAAATGGCCCCTGTGTCTATGTGAAAGATGATAATTAAAGAATAATGACATTTATTTTGTCCATTTGAGCTTGATTGTAGTTTCTAAATTCGCTCAGCTTTCTCAGTCATGGCGTGGCTCTCCTTCTTAGAAGCGAGTGGCTTTGCTTGACAAGAGAATCTAGTTTGCTTCACAGGATGTGGTTTTGTACCGTCTCAATCAACATGGAGACGCAACTAAAACTTACATTAATGTACACTCTTTGAAGTTTGCTGAGTGAGCGTAATCAACCAACTTCTCAATTACACACAGACATTAATCATCTCTTCTCCCAGAAAAAGGGTTTTTGCCACAAGATTGAAGAGTATAATTCATAAAGAAGGAAGGGGGGGGGGTGGTGCCAGACACAGGGTGAAACAACTTTTTTTGAAAATATGGGATTTGTTTTTTGACTTGCAGCATCATCAGCCAATGTTGTGGTAAGATTATAAATCAGAAACACGCGCACACCCCACCCGTAGCTCCCGCACATTGGCCGAGTAGAGAAAGCGTGTTTATTGGGGATAGGAACGAACGGCAGTGCCCGAACATGCGCCAACCGTTGCTACCCCCCCCCCCCCCCCACCACCGGCGACTGGGGGAAATGGCAGAATCAATAAGGATCAATGGGGATAGTAGCCTCCAGTAGGAAATGAGTTGGGAAGCCTGATTGGGAGAGGAATCACTGCGTTTATTGATGAGGAGTATGCTGACGTTGTAGAGCAGCGAGAGAGAGAGAGGAGAGGCGCTGCATGCAGATCTGCATCCTACCCCGAATGCCACGGCTGAACGGCATAATGTTTAGTGATTTCATTTCCATCCAGCAATAATTCCCCCCTGCATTTTCATAGCAGATGTAATAATTTGTTGGGATTATGCAGGATTACGTTTAATCTACCATCCAGGGTGGGAGGGGGGGGGGGAATCGAGGACAATATTTGTAGGGATTTAACTCGTAGTATCAGCATATACCAGGGATCCTTCTTGTGGAGAGATCATTCTCATTTGTTGAGATTACGGGCAAATTGATTTTAATCCACCTCTCTGAAGAGAAGAAGTGGACATCGTAGGTTGTACATTTCCATGCAAATACATTTCTTTTATCAAAGCTTGCTAGTAGGCATTTTTGTAATTTGTTGCCGATACCTATTCTAGATCCTGCATTGTCTTAAAGGCTATTACAACACATACACACCCCAGTTCATGTGGTGCTTCATTCAGAGGTCTCACAAGCTGAGTAATTTAGCATTTTAGAACAACTTGTATTGAAAAATGTTACAAAAATACACTTGTCTTTACATCAATGTTGAATTGTATACTAGTATTTGCATTCACATTACTGCAGATTGTGGTTGAAACAGGTTTTCTGTCTAGTTTCTGTTTTTACTCTATCATTGTATACTATGACATCATAGTTTGTACCAACCATTTCATTGGTTTTGGTTGTGTTTTGGAAAATGCTTTTCGCTTTTCAATTTCATTGGGATTTTAATCACTAGATGAGAAGAGGGCAATCAAATTGATATCATTATGTTGTAATGGATTGGTCATTCATTTGTTGGTATACTGCAAATTTTATGAGCAATATTGATGGGGGACTTCCCCAATAAATATTGCTGTACTAGATGATATATATGTGTACACGTATTCCCCTGCATATATATGAACTCTTGTTTAATCCTAATATAATGTATTCTCTATCTTTCTGTCCCTCTGCAGATGTAGAATATATATTCAGATTATACTGTATACGCCATATATTTTGTGGGGGGGGGGGATTTTCGCGAATTTCGTGAGTCGGGTTCTATTCGCAAATTTAACAACATGCAAAACTATGAATATGATATGCACAAGCACATAAACTAATAGTACTAGTACTCCATAATCAGGAATTCAACCACTCGCGAAATTGTAGAGAAGTCCTGATTCGTGAAAAATTAGACTCGCGAAATATATGCCGTATATAGTAAACAAACTATCCAAATCTCATGTATTCACTGTCTTCCTCTGTCTGTGTAGTGGCAGTTTATATACAGTAAACATAATGCTTACTTGCAATTTATAGTATTCTTGTGTGCATTACTCTTCAGCCTGGTATAAAAATGGTTTATCCCACTTTATATATCCTATGTCTCCTTTCTTTTCTCTCTGCAGCAATTCGGGCCACATCGGCCCGCCCACACCAGGGGCCCGAGGCACCCCGAACCAGCATCAGCGAACTCCCCACCAGCCCTACCCCAGCACCCCTTACCCTCCTCCTCCTCCTCCTCCACACACCCACGGTCAGCCCAAACCCCACCCTCACCCACACCCTCACCCCCACCCCCACCCCCATCCACACACCCCTTCCCACCCTGCCCCCAACCCCCATATGTTCTCGTCCCCACTGCTGCCCCCACCTCCGCCACTGACATCGAGCACCCCCCTCGCTCCCAGCGCGGGCCAGCCGTCGCTCTACCCGGATACGCCATCTCACTACTCATGTAAGTTGGTCCTTTCTTCTTAAACCCTCTCACTACCATGCCATAAAAAGCATACCAAATCATTATACATTGAAAGAACCCATGATATTGAGAGCCTTAAACGCTGCACGCATAATGTTCGTTTTTTCTCATCCCGGAGCCCTGTCTTTTATAAAGATCTGCGATTTATCGCAACTTGTGTTCCTATTTATTTCAACCGTAACTCTATACATAAGAGATAGGGATTTGCGATTGATCTGAATCGATCGCAACTTTTTATAAGACAGGGCCTAGAATTACAAATAATTTTAATGCTTGTGTCATTCATACAGTATAAACATCTCTAGTAAAACTGATTCAATCGATGTTTCAACCAGAATCAGGCAAACAGAAAACTAAGTGCATAATTACATTTAGCATTTGCCGGTTCTCTGATCAAGATGACAGTGAAGCAATACAACAAATATTTAAAGATAAGGGACAGCGTAGACATCCCAAGAAATGTACAAACAGTTCAGGGCTCTTTTATATCATGATCCACCTCCCCAAACTTTTCCCCCTCTTGTCATCAAGCTGAGAACCCTTCTTTGTAAAGCAACAAGGTGTATCTTGAATAAATCAGGTATTACTCAAACACAACAAGAAATCCAATCAAGTAGAAACATAGTACAGTTCATTTAAGTCTCAAATTGCAATACATAAAGGGCATATGAATTTAATGTAATTTGCTCAAAGTAGAGAAAACGAGCGGCCGTATTGTTAGCCGTAATGAAACTAGATATGCTCGCAGATTGCAGCGAAATGGGCAAATTGAGATGGCCTGATTGTTGTCGTATTTGCGCGAGGTTTAGCGTTCATCATAACGTCGCCGTCATGGGTCACGATGTGGTCAGAGAGGAGAGAGAGGGAGGGGTCAGTGATCGGTCATTGTTCTCTGAGATATCTTGATCCATTTGGGGAGAGTAGATGTCCAGTAATTCGTGGTTGATAAGGAAGAAGAAAGAAGAGGGGAAGAGTTCGCTGTGCCCTTTCAGGTTATTTCTTTGGTTTTTTTTTTTTTGGTTTGACAAGCACGCCTCTCTTACTAGGCCCTGATTTAACCCTTGTTCCAAGCCCTCTACTGCCTTATGGGATATTTGTGTCTATTACGTTTGCAAAGATGCACTGAGTACACGTTAAGTGTTAATCTTGAAATATCCCTCAAGTGTACTGAGAAGAAGGTCCAAAATGAAGTCACTGATTATCCATGAAATTGCCCTTTGTCAGTAACTTTTTTATGTTTAGAAGATGTGAGAAAGTTGGCTACAAAAAAATGTGGGCAGATTGTGTTCGACATCATCATTAATTTCCTTTCATATGATACTAACAAAAGTCAGAATCTTTGTCATGTCTATTAATAGGGATTCATGAATAATGGATTGAAATTATGATTTGCCTGATCTGTTGAGCCCTTGAGTATGAATAAAAATGTTAGGGGGGAAATCGAAATGTTGCGTTATTGATTTCACATCACCACTGTTCCATGATAAAGACGAGCGGTATAAATATTGTTAGGTGGTTTTGACATGAAGCACTCAGTGACTGATGAAGACCTGCCTGGCTGCTACTACCTCAATATTGATTGGAAAGCCTGCAAACGAAAAGTTTCTGAGAGAGATTTATTTGATAGCACGGCCCCCTTGAGCTAGTACTGTGACCTTGTCCGTGATATCACGACATCTCCCTTTTGACGAGCGCACGTACCCTATCGTCAACTATATATAGACACCCTTGGTATCTGCATAGGATCAAGATCTATACTGAGCGTCATATGCTGCGTACATGCCTGTAATTTGATTGGCAGGGTGCTGTGTCTGTGTGTATGGGGTTTAGGGATGGTGAGGGGTGGGTGTGTGGGCGGTGGGTAGGGGGGGGGGTCGGTGGTCGTGGGGAGCAGGGGGTTGTTCCTGCTGGAGCTTGAAACAAATATTGAGCTGGGATTGCCGAATGCAAAGTGCCGTTATCCCCCGCTTCCTGTGCTATGTGAGTGGAAGTCATGGGGAGTACACAGTGAGAGGGAGATAGAGAAGAAGGGATTGCGTTAGATTGCGACAAGCCTTATCGATGCTTTCTCTGATTCTGATGCCGACTTTGCAGATGGTACGTTTGCCGATCTGTGGATAGGGCGATATGATATGACACGTATGCAGCTACTGTTGCCTTCCTCTGCCTTTGTGATTAGACTTTCAAACATTAACACTCATAGTTCCAAGCCAGAAAAAGCCCATTGACTATGTACATATTTTCATTTACCTATGACTTTGGGAGGGTTAAAATACACTGCAATATTGAACATGTGTTTATAGATACATCATACATGATCATTTGTTACTCCCACCTGGCATGTCATTCTTGTGAAATAGACCTGCAAGTCTAATATGACGCAATTTGTTACATTTAAAGAAATATGTTTTATTTTTTCAATCATCATTAACTAAAATTCATTTCCTGTTCAAACAAAACTAAAAAAACAATATTTCCAGGGTTTCCGGTAAGAGAGATCAGCCAATATCCATTGGTGGTGTGGGGGGGGGGGGGGGGCATACATTTTATTTGCATATCATAATTCATGCATTGTATTTAGGGTGCTTTTTTTTTCTTCTGAAATGGATCAAACTAGAATGACAAGAAGTAACTCTTTGATGTATGAGTGCGTGTTTACTGGTAATAAGAAAGGGAGCCATGTTACACAAAACCATTGTCACCCCAAAACTAATGTTGATAATCAGTACATATGTAATAAAGAACAGCTTGCATGCTTCTTTTACTGCAATCCACACATGCAAAAGAAGATTTATGTAGATTGGATGAATAAAAGGTGTCTAAATAACAAGTAATCAATTTGTGACACAGTGCACCAAGTATAGTCATCACCATAACCATATCGGGTAGCCGTTTTAATTTGTTTTGCAGAATACATGTTTGTTTGTGAACCGCGATCAACAAATCATGTTCTATTTTTGTACCGACACGCTAATTTATCATGAACCAGCCTCCATGGATCTATATTTTTGTCTTTAGTTGACAATCTCCCAGCTTAGTAGGACTAGCCGCAACAGTAGCTGCAGAAATCTAGAATCTCTGCCCCTCAAAACCTCAGCGATGGTATCTCTATTGTCACGGAGTGTGGCGCGACGAAATGACATAATTGATCGGTTTCCTTTCGGTGGTGGAAAGTAAGCTTTCTGTACTCAGACACTTCCTGGAGCAGCGAGGGAGAACAAGTTAAGAGTCTCGCTTGAAGGCTGCACAGCCAGTAGGCAACCAGAGATTTTTTAGAAAAACGCTTTAAAGGACTGACTGAATTCAATGTGGATGTTGTTGAATTACCCATGGGTTCCTTCAATTGTTCTACTCATAGTGTTTTTGTTAGTTGGTTCATCTTGCTGCTATGATTTTCTATATGAAAGGAAGCGGTGTCATGCCTTTCTTTGAAATACATGTGAGAAATGAATAATTGAACAAATTAAAAAGGGTGATGAAAGTACCAGTAATAAATATGATAATGATGTTACTCTTAAGAATGATTATGAAAAAGAATTGAAAATTATATATTTAAATCTTCCTGATTAATTCATTACTCAATGTAACAAGTGTAACAAATCAAAGTGATTCACCCATAACGAATGGCACAAAAACACTAGGGAAGAGACCTAAGATTGACTTGAGATTTTAGTCCTTGATGAGGCTGTAATACCTGACCAGCTGTCATCATTATAGCCTTCAGATGACCCCTCGTCAGGAGATATGTTGTCTGTAATCCAGGGGATCTCCATGGGATTAGCATGGAGATTAGTGAGGGAGTAACCCCATCTAACCTCTACTTGATATCTCCCTCATGACTGACTTAATAGCCGTGTCCTTACCGGTCATTTAGTGTCCACTACGTGTGAAGACGGGCTGTAGAGAACAGGGTTATTACGCTGAATTCAAAATATCCCCAATACGATTTGGAAATGGTTTTAAAGATTCAAACTTAATGCAAAACTTTCCTGCTTCACATTTCATTTAGTCTCCCGAGCACTGACTATACATCATTGCTCTTCCACACACAATATTTTTGTTATTTATGAAAATGCATTCACATCATTCAAATAATATGTTATTCATTAACCTCTTTGTTCATCGGAGGTATGTTCGAGTAGCAACAATAGATTCAGAGTGCATTCCATCCATTAAAATTGAATCACAAAATATAAGTTAATGTAATTGTTTAGTATAAAACAGTATAGTATATCATTTTTTTTATTTCAATTTACTGCATTAATTGTAGTGTGGTTTTATAGCCACTGTACAAAAGGATAGAGAGGTTGTTACATGCCTGCATGCATTCTGAAGCATTTCATCTGATAATTGATCTAATGTGATTTTTTTTTTGCAATGGATGGTTTAATATCATGACTGATGAGCACTAAATGTGCGCCGGCCGGACATGCAAGTAATCCTATACCGAGATGATCTCTTGACTGTGTGTCTGCGGCAGCATGAAAATAGATGATTAATTAATCCCGGCTCTATCAAATAGAACTCTCCTAATGACACCCAAGGACGCACACAATGGCTGCACTTAATGGGGTGTAATCACCCTGTTTGCATGCACCCAACACTCAGACAATTAACAGCTTGGTCGTGTTAACGTGCCACACCAAACCAGATTTGATTTGCAATCCCTACTGAGAATATAATGAGGGCATATCACACCTAATTAGCTCCCTGATTTGATTAGGGCTGGGGCGCGTCTGATTATTCCAAAGCTGTATTTGGGATGTGATTGTGCGAAAGCAAATCTGATTTTTAATTTGGTTGAGTCCACACTGAAGGCGTCTGGATTAACACTGTTTCATGTTTGCGTTCTTGCGCTAGTAACACACCCAATTCCCATACTTTACAATATGTTTGACAGTGTGTAGTATTATTATTACAAATATTATCATTAGGAATACAATGCTTCTCCTGTAATGCCCAAAGCACTTACAATTAATCCAAATCAATTTTCTACAGGTTTGGATTAGATGCAAAACGAACACACCCAAACATAAAGGGAAGAAAAAAATTAAGATTAAAGGTTTAACCTTCGAATGGGCAACATCATGGTATGTAACATACACGGCTCAACAACAAGGCCCATAGTTACAATTACTGACCACGTCATTCGACACATAATTCTAGAAAATGATGCAAGCTATAGGCGACGTGGCCTTGCTTGTGTTCTTATCTAAAAGCAGTGGATGAGTGCCATTTATTGAGCCATTATGGCATTCAATTATTTAGTGTTATACTGGAAACGCATATTGCCACTTCCTATTCAGCTGGCAATTTGCTACACAAGTTAAACCTCAGACTTGTATAGACGGTAGCACATTTGCAATAGACTTGAAATTCGGCAAGAATCAGCTGTATACACAAACGATAACGTGTATGATATCTCACAATCATGGCTTCAGGAATCTTTTCAGGAAATATGAAAAGCTATCCTTGTTTACGCTTGAAATTATTTTGTAGTGGACATAGTCTACATTCATAATCGTATTGCCCCTGTCATACGGAATACATCGCTCAGAGCCTTGAATGCATTCACTGTTGTGCATACAGCGGTCTCCCATCTCCAAGCTACAGTAACCAGGAGGTTTCGGACGACCCGGCCAAACCTCTTTGAAATCTAGCTATCGCTTTAATTCCACTTAGAGTCAGTTTCCATTTTTATTATGAGGAGGGAATTGCTTATACACAATTTTCTTGCTAAAGTAGTTGATCTTTCCAGGCAAATGCCTGACGAAGACTAGCAGTTGCACTCAAAATGTCGCAATTACCAGTTTGCCTTATCGTAAGACAAAAGATTAACTACTTTAGCAATGTTATTACCATGATGATCAACATCTTCCGCACTATTTTCTTCCATTTTCCATGTTTTTTATACACAAAAAATATAGACCTGCAAAAGGCCTACCCTGTCTATAAGGCTCTATTTCTCCATTACACCCAATGGAAGATGGAGTGATTTTTCCTCTTTTTGTACTGCTTTTAATTCATACAAAGTGTACTTGATAATAGCTGAGGTGTCCATTTTCAAAATGAATTGATTGATTTGTATATTCATTTCATGAAAGTATTGCTCCCCAGATAATATTTCATAGTCGTGAGGTAGTCTGAAAGGTAAACACTTGATAATGAAATATGATGCATTGCTAATAAATTAGAACTGCAAAGTTTGTACAAAAATTTAGAAGTATAGAAAAAATATGAATGATTATTGCAGCTTCTCTTGTGTTGAATGGATGCAGTATATTTGTGTAATGTGACATGAAAATGTTGTAGCTAATGTATGAATGAACACATAAAAACTTAACTCCTGCAAACCATGTTTGATTTATGCATCATTAATTGTTCTTTCCACATTGGTATATATATAACTTTCCCCCACTTAGTGCCAAACAAGGAAAGATTAATTCTTTCATCCTCTAACATGAATTTATCTGATTACTGTTGCTTATATTTATTCACGTATGTTGTTAAGTTATTAGCCCCGCTCATAAGCAGATTAACTTCTTTCAGGTCCATACCCTAATTTTATGTTTGTACATACCGGGTATGTTGTATTTTTGTTTTTATAATGGTTAAATAAATAAAAAGATTGCATCTTCTTTCTCTTCCCATCTACAGCGAGTGGACCCCCGCCGCCTACATCAGGCCGGACATCCCAGCCACCCCCTCCCCCAACTCCCCACTCCCACCATCAAGGGCCTGGGCCGCAGCCACAGCAGCCCCCGCCGCCACAGCCACCCCACCCCCACCCCCAGCCGTCGCCCCAACAGCAACACCCCCAACAACAGCAGCAGCAGCAGCAACACCAGCAACAAGAGCTGCTGCGGCAGGAGCTCAACAACCGCTTCCTGGCGTCGCACAACCCCAGTATGTCGGTGGGGCCCCCTCCGTACCTGCGCCAAGAGACCCACATGCACCAACACATGCACCAACACCAGCACACCCACCAGCACTCCTTCCTCCCGCCGCAGGGGGCCGCCGCCGCCGCCGCAGCTGCAGCAGCCGCCACCGGCCTGGTGCCCAGCCCCGCCGCCGCCACCACCGCGCCGCCGCACGTGGTGCGCGACGCCGAGAGGCTGCGACAGCAGGCGCTTAGGGTAAGTACCGTCTCTCTCTGTCTCTCAATGTCTCTCTATATTTCGTTTTGTGTTTATTTGCAGGCTTACAAGAGCTTTATTGTACGGTTTCGGGAACAATACAACGTAATGAGGGCCACCACAGACAACTCAATTTTGCCACAGTTCTAGTACGACTAGAAATGTGACTTATTACTCAAATGGAATGACAAGGTCCTGCGATTCAGCCAATCATTTAACTGATTAGAACGTGTCGTCTGTGTTGGCCTTTTTATCCTTTATTTTGTCAATATTATGATAGTCAAAATGTAAGTCATAGGAGTAATTCAGGACCAAGGATTTTTGAAGCAGAACTTTATCACTATTGGGGATTCAAAGTGGCAACACCATTTTTTTTCGAATCACAATATAATCATAAACATAATTTCATTGTAAATTAACGTAGCGTCAAAACCAAACAATGACAAAAACGTATTCATTTTTTGCAGAAATTTTTGCTCTTTTATGTGATGAATCTGTTTGGATTATCTCTTGATATCAAAGCTAAAGCCACAAACTACATAGTCTTGGAGCTTTGTCTGGAAGGTGTTCACAATAAATGGAGAACAGGAGAGAACACTCACCATGTAGTGATTGTACGACTGCATGTGTATTTTTCCTGAGTACATGCAACATTTCCTTGTTTCTATCAGTTATTCACTTATTCCCTCCTTCACCCTCAATTACAATCAAACAGAAACTTAGATATTGATAACCAAACTGAGTGACGACGTGCATCCAATCTCCTTACAGAGTGACGCTGTAATCACGTTATTTAGAAGAAGTCTCTGGAAGAAGAAGCAAACTGTAAATAGGTTTTCAGGTTGTCGGCCATTCCAGTTTATCATTGTCCATATGTGTTGAACATGTCAATGTCTAATGCATGCGATTTTGCAAGCATCAACGTGGAGCATGATTCAGGAGCTCTGCCATGTTTTCTACTGTCGTGAGATATTTGCGGGATCCTGGATGTCATACATGTGAAAGAAGGAATAGGAATTCTTTCCAAATCCTTCTTTTCTTTTACCTTTCTTTAATATTGTAAATCTGGAAGGACTTGGTTCTGTAAATCAAAGATGAGCACTTGAATAAACATAGTTGCAAACTATAGAGTTTGAATAGATGTTGGTTATATTTGGAATTCATTGAATTTGGCTGGATTTCCATTCCAATCAAGCAGTCCCCGCATGGATTGCGCTTCCCCTGAATGCTGTAATGTACGCCAACATCTCTCCAAGCAGACAGAGACATTGCCCCATCCGTCTCTCTCACCTAACCCTTCTCATTTACCAAGCCCAAAGAGGCTGGAGCAGAAGAAGAAGAAGAAGAATTGCAGAGAGAGAGAGAGAAACCCAGGCTGGTTAAGAAGTATGAAGATGAGTTCGAGTTACAGCCCCCGCGATCGTTATCGCATATCATCTCTGGGAGATAAACGGGGGACTGGTTTACCACTGTGGGGATAACACAATATGGCCGCTTCAGTCAAAACAAGCAGAAAGCCAACACGGCTCATCCGCCTGCGCGCCCGAGCCGGACTGACCCAATTATATCTGGGTCACTGCCACAGTAGATGGGGTGGAATCTCAGGGAATCGCGGAGCGGGCTGCGTGACTGGCATCTCGAGATGCGCATTGATCGTGACTTTAGGACGCAGCCAGATGGCGGGCAATCAGTCCCTTATCTCCCTGGTTTTATCTTTTATCAAATTTTAGAGCTTTGGTGTTCCTGATCCCAACTGATCTCTGAATAATGCGATGCAGATTCCCCCCCTTTCGCATGTTCCCCTATTCTTGAAGGAGTTTGGAAAGGAAGGGGAGGGGATAAGGGGGTAGATGGAGGGGTGGGAATGGGGCACAGGCGGGTAAGGAGGGTGAGAGGAATCTAGGTTATGGGGTAGGGTGCTAGGAAATGGGTAGTGATGGATTGGAGGAAGTGGAAGCAGAGGGCTAAGTTTTAGTCAGGTGGTAATTAATATCAGACACAGGTATTAAACAGAGGATGATGAAGCTCATACTGGTGGAAATGATGTAATCATATACTAAGTGCTAGCATTTATGAAGAAGATGCAACATCAGGCTTAAGGTTCGGATAGAAGGGGCAAAATAGTGTGAAAATATTTAATAGGATTAGAACCTAGTTCATAGTAACTGCTGAAAGCTGGAAAAGATGGGGCAGTGATCTTGCAAACTGCAAAATGGGCTGTGCTCACTACAATGCCCGGTCATTGGCTAATCACAGTCACATGTGCCTAATCCGTCATCCAATCAGCTCCAGATGCTGGGATCAGGCTGGTTCAAATCCCTAAAGGAATGTCTCTTTTCCTCCTCTTCTTGTAAGACACCTTTTTCACCCCAAAATTTGCCAGCTGGAGTTGATGAACCTGTCTTTGCTAAATGGTGGCTGGGAGGAGGTGTGAGTGAAGCCTTTTGTCTGTGGTCTTCCAAGGCGAAACAGCGACTCCAGGTTTCCAGATGTAAGTCATGTCCAGGTTACCGTCTCGGGAGTCCTGTCTGGCATGGACCCAATTAAACCACAACACCGTCCCGACATTCCATCTGTGGCATTAATGCATTTTGCGCACATGGATCCTAACGCTTTTGTTCTGATTAAGAGCTGTGGAGAAAAGGACATTACCGCATGTTTAATGGGGAGAAGGTGGGGAGTGGGGAGAGGGTGGGAGGCAGGGAGGGGAGGGGAGAGCTAGGGCACAGAGTTCTGATGTCAGCATGGCTCCTTAGCTTCATGTAGGTACACTGCTAAGCTGTAGCATTTGCTCTGCAGAGCTTTTTGGTGGTGATGGTGTACTGTAAATCAGGCTCCTATTATTGGTAGAAAATTTAGGAACCTCAAAAATAAGTCTTGAAAGCTTTCCCTGCAGAGTCTGGAATACTGTGGGCTTGTCATGTTTATGTGGCTCTATATGATCTTGAACCGCTTATTCAGTTGACCAGCAATTACCTTTGTATGTTTTCAGATGTGTACAAAATTGTTGTGCTTTTCATCCAGACCAAGAAAATCTCTAACTGACCACCTACCATTTGCCCATTAATTTTTTATCCCCTGGAATTAATTATATATATATATATATATATATATCCATGATCTTTTGGCCTCTGGAAATGGTGTATATATACCGTTGTTGATATCCTGTGCCGACATTGCTCAAGTCCTCACGCAGGTGTTTCAGTCTTTCATTCGCCTCTTACTGGTTCATAATTCTGGGCTTTAATCATTTGATTCCCCACCCATTTGCCCCTGCCGTTCCCATCCATCTTCCCTATGCAGTACATCAGCTTTGACATCGTGCCTCCAGCTTTTCCAAACCGTCTTTTGATTTTGGGACGGGCTCCTCTGCTTTCTCTTTTTTTACATAGCAGCAGCAGTAGCAGCAACGTCCAACCTTGTAACCCGCACACCTGCCCCCTATTATCATCCTCAGGTGTTTTCTCTCCCTCTCTCTCTCTCTCTCTCATTCTCTCTCTCTCTCTCTCTCTCTCTCTCTCTCTCTCTCTCTCTCTCTGTTTCTTTGGAGCTAAACAAGAAACAGGAGTCAGTCGCTTGCATAGGAGTCAAACTCCCCCCCCCCCCCCACCTTCCTTCTCCCTCCTCCCACGGTTGCCCAGGGGAGATGGAAAAGAGGAACAAAAATATGTGTGCTCACTCATCCAACTTCCTACCTGTCTAGCGTCTGGAGGGCGAGAGGGGGGTATTGGGGGAGGGGGAAGGGGTAAGAAGCGAAGTGTATAAAGTAAGAAACAAGAAAGTCAAGAAAGGCACCAGGGAGGGAGAAGGGAGAGAGGGCAAGGCAAGTAGTTCAATGAGTGGGCGCAAAGGGTGAGGAAACTAACAAGAGATGGAAACAATATTAGAAAGGATAGGGAAGTGAAGGGTGAGGAGAGGAGGAGAAGAGGGAAAGGGCAGAGATGCTCAGAGATGAGGATGGAGGAGAATAAACGAGGTAACTACTACGAGCAAGTCCTTCAACCAGAAGGGTAGTTTGTAGATTTATAAATCTTGCTCCTGAATGCCAAATGCAACCCCTTAAAGCTGATTGTTACAACTGCCTTAGAATACTATCATTCGTACTACTGCCTGTATGCTTGTGAATACATATAAGGTGCTGATATTACTGTGGGCTTAAGAAGAGGTCATTGGGCTACTGTGTGTACCTCCGCCCTATGAGCCTCTCAGGCTAATAAGTGATCCTAATTGAGACACCCTCTCATGTGTTGCTCCCCCTGTCTCGTTCTCTCTTGTCCCGACCCCCTCCGATGTTCTCCGAAGGCTTGTTCTGTCTGAAGAATCACTGTTTGTCACTCTAAGCAGGGAGGGGAAGGGTGCGGGGCGGAGATACAGAGTTCCTCTGGAAATAATTCAACTCGTTGTCGCTAGATGTTCACATCCGACAGAGAGGGGAACGAATACAAGTGCTTGTAGATTGAAGGTCCTTATCCCCTTGTCTACTGTCCTCTCCCTCCCCCACCCCACCCCGCCCCTCTCCTTGTTGTGTATCTGATTGATGGGTGCTCGCAGAATGAACTCACCTATCCAAAGAAGAGATAGAAGAGGAAGGTTACCTGTGACGTTGTCTTCCGCGCGACGGCGTTATAACCCCACTTTTTTTTACTTTTTAGAGCCGTCTCCCGTTTTGAATCATCCCTCTTCTCCTTCATCCCTCCTCCCCTGTGTGAGGCAGTGAGCGGCGTTTCCCAGGTGACGTTTTTCTGCTAAGTAATGCATCCCGTGTCTCTGCAGCGCTGTAAGCGAGATGGGAGGGGAAACGAGATGTGACACACGGTTGCGGCCCACACCACCTGCTTCAAATCTCGGCCCTCCGTCAATGCCCCCTTTAACTCATACACCACCAATTGCGAACCTGCCCACCACCAACGCACGCTAAACCCAAAGAGCAGTATGCAATCGGTTCCTGGAAGGGATAGCGCAGTTTACAAAAGAAGCACAAATATCCTCTCCTGCCATTTCTGCTCTTTTCTTCATTGAATGGAAGAAGATATATTCTGAAGTTTAGATATTGAGAAGAAAAAATAAAATTACAACAAATCCAACAGCTTCAATGATCCAAGGAAGGATGTAATGTAGACATTATAAGCAGAAATATTCTCTTGTGCCACCTTGTGTTTTACTTCTTTGAATTGGAGAAAGCTCTTTTGCATTAAATCCATCACCAAAGCTTACTCGGACAAGTTCGCTCGTCTAGTCTTTCGATTCCAAATGTAATGAAATAGTGTCATATTAAGCTGTAAGCTACCTGTACCTCGGATGTCATCCATCAAAGTAATATATATCAGACAGGTGTAAGGCACACAGAAACACTCCCTTCTTCTCAGAATTTGATGGAACATAATTAAGGTTGTGTTCTTATCTTTCCCCATTTATCATATGCCTAATGGAGAAAATTGGTTGTCTTTATACTTTTTGAAGAAGCGGATGTGTCAAATTACAGGGGATTGAATGATGTGTTTGTGTATTGAGCGTAAGGACCTATTCGTTAATAGAAAAAGAGGAAGATAAAGTGGGATATAAGGTAAAGATGCATATAAAAAGATTTTACATGGGTAGTGACCTTTATCTATGTCCTCCTATGAACTATATGGAGTGAAACTTTTCAGGAGGGATTGAAACTTGCTCTATAGAACTGTATGCACATTGGAACATGAATTGTTAAGTCATGTGCAGGGACTGCCCACTCGTTGCCTTGACATTGCAGGAAACAAGTGAGATTAACCAGTAAAAAATACTTCACATGATTCATAATATTATGGAGTGAAATCTGCCCCACCCAGTTAGTAAATGTGGTAAACATCAAGCAGGAGTTTGTAAAGCATACAAGACAACACTCTCACACAGGCCTTGAGTGGACGTGTGTTGGGACGCAACATCACCAGATACAAATAGGTATGCCACCTACATACCCTCTGCCGCCAACTTTTCTCGCCGATTTTGTAATCTCCAATCATAAGATTTATATTTTCATGATCCTTGCGAGAGACTTGATGCCAAGCTGCCACCACTCAAAGTTCAGAAATAGCCCACGCTGTAAGACCCCCCCCCCCCCCCCCGTGCCTAATTCCTTAAGGTTAATTAGATATGTGAGGCAGGGATGGATTCGATAGCAGGGAAGGTGACGATAGCGTTACCCTCCATCATTGTCACCGCATCTTATCATGCCGTCAAACACCCGGTAGTCTGCTCGCCTCATCGCCGGCTCGAATAACGGAGTTAATTTCCAAAGGTGAGGCGGCGGGTCGTAGGGGGTTTGAGGCGCAATGGTAATCGGGACGGGAGCAGGTGGGGAAGCGATAATTCAAGGAGACCGCCGTAATGTAGCATGCACTATTTATCCCAAATCGATCTTTTCAACAAATTAATTAGGAATTGGCAGGCTGGTCCGGAAGTGCGTGTGAAATCAACAAGAAGGGCTTGTTTGGGGGCCGATGCTGATGTTTATGGCTTTGAAAGTAGTAGCATAATTTGGCAACCATCTCTAAAAACTCTAAATGTCATTAATCACATTCATAGATTCCCCAGGGTGATAGAAAAAAACGGAGATGGGAGTGTTCAGGAACGCAATTAAGGAAAAACGTCACCCGACCAATAAATACGACATCACGTGGTGCGATGTGGGTTCTTCAGCTTGTCAATAAGCACAACGATGGCTGCGAGATTAGATACATTAATCAGGAAATTTACTCTCCAAAATTCAATATTTTTGTTTGTGGGACGAAGCTCAGGTGATACGATGCGACAGCCCACGCCACGCACGTTGGTTAACGCAGAGTGACGGAAAGTTGAAAGGGGGGCGATGCGTGCCCATGTGCTGACTGCTGTCTTTGTTAGGACGGTGGAGTTTGTCACCCCCCCTCCCCTAGACAGCAGCGTCGCTGCCACAGGACTGAGGTGAAGCCGACTAATCTATGGGGAGCAGCTATTTGTCACGGAAGAATTGAATCACAGCGGTAATAATTCAATTTTGGCGGTGATCGCGAGTCATTAGGCTATCGGTACCCCACATCTCTGAGTTTACCTAGCAACCGGTCAGCCCGCAGCAACAGCCCCCCAATGACGACGTACGTAGCTAAGTGCAGATACTTAAAGTTGGGAAGAGTTTGTTTTGCCCGTGATGGTTGGACTTGTGAAGATACAACCTGATGTAAACTGCACGTCATAGAAAGGCTTCTACTCAAGCGTGGAAGAAAACAGCAAGCATAACAGAAAGAGGCATTTCTTTGATATGAGATACTCCCCAACTCCAACATGTCAGTACCGATAATCATCATGTGTCCATCACAGTGTATATATAACCCATGGTCAAACACAGCTATGATAGGCTTATGGACATGATGTCCTTTCTTCTTGGCATGGCAAGAACCTGTGAGTGACCCAACCTGGCCTGGTAGGTAAACAAGCAGCCAAGTCTTGCAGCAGATCCCTCCGACCCTTCGCCTGTTTGCCCAGGTTCATTACTGTAAAATCTAATCAATTTTCTCAAACAAATTTCATTACCAGCCCAGCAGGAGTAATTTGTACAGGTGCTTGCCAACTCCGTGGTCTTGACCCTTCACCCCTGATAAACTCAGAGTTTGTCTAGGAAGCTGTGTTGTTGTTGTGGTTGATGTTGTTTGTCTATATTTTGTCTATGATGTACCAGCATCGTGGCTGTATGTGTGCGTGTGTGTGGCTCACACTTCCCAGCTAATAGACCCGCAATGGACTTTATTCATACGACATTGCGGCACAGCGGTGGATGATTTGCAACCCGCTGAGATACCCAAATTTGCCCCTAAATTGGCAGAAATTTGGCCAATTTCCTCCCCCGTCACATCTCACACTGTGCTAGGGTGATATGGGGGGGGGGGACAATAGCAGGGCGGGGGACCTTTGACCTTCGATTAGCGCTGGCTTCCTGTTAATATTAAAGCATGTGGAGTTTCTCCCCTCCCTGGCCGCAGCGCTAGATTTGGCGCTGTTTGGCGGTAAAGTGAGTAATGAAAGCAGGGTGGTGGTGAGATGATTAGGCTCATACTAATAGAGGTGTCAAAATGAGTGCTGCTCGTAATTTGCCGTAATGGGCCCCCTTTGGCTCAAGGTGGCCAATGTAGCTGGTCAGAGGGGGGTCAATCATCGGCTCTATTTTCTCAGGGGGTATTTTGAATTCAGCTTGTCAATATCTCCAGTTATCTGAAACCCAATTTGTGTCAAATTATGTCATAAGGAGTTGTTTGCTTGAAGTCTTTCAAACTAAAGAGCACACCCTGGAAATGTAGGGAATTCTGTTGGATAGTCATATGAAAATATGAATTGAGAATTATATCGAAAGGAACTGTTTGTTTTTAAAAAAACATACATGAATATAAGGACTTCCATTTAGTTTGTGTATACACATTTGGAAATGGACACTAAAATAATCATGCTTGACTCATTGTACAGAAGAAAATAGAAGGAGGAGGGGTCCCTAAGTTCTAGATAGTCCTGAAGCCCTTGATTTGCCGTTCATTTATTTTTTTCACTAGTACTTCACATTCAAATTTTATTCCTATGTATTGAAAAGGTTCAAAGGAGGTAAAGAAACAGTTTAATTGATGATTATGTTCATGTTGACCAATATTACTGCCGATTCTAGTTGAATTTCTCCAGAGAGAGAGATGATATTGCTTGGCAGTCCTAAGTGACCTTCCATACACCCACTCCCCGCCATGCAGTTCAGTGGACGGCAGCCTAATGCTGTCATTAATGTTTGTCTGCAGCATTTATTAAGCAATTGGAATTCCTTGTCTAGTCCAAGATCAGAGCAAATTGTCTGAAAGCGTTATCTGTGTGGCCCCCTGGTCTCTCTCTCTCTGTCTCTTTTTCTATCTCTCCCTCTCTCTCTCTGATTTTCTTCACTCCATGCAGAGCAGTGCAGTGCAGCCCAGTGTAAATCTAATGTCATTTCCTAACAAATTTCGGACCAATAATTGCATCCAAATGGAGCCATTTGTAGAGTGACCCCAAGAGGGATGCACTTTCTCCTCAGACACAGCCTTCCTGCCCCGCCCCCACCCACCACCCCACCCACCCCCTCCCCACTCTCAATCCCATCCACCGACTATCTTATCCCTCGTTCCACTTCCTTATGCCAACAAAGTGTTCATCTGCCTAATCTGTGCATTAGCAGAATGACAACTGTTGGTGGTTGGGGGGTGGATGGGGAGCGATTTTTTCCTCCTTTTCCACACACCCGATCGAGATATCGTGACCACAAACGCATCTCAACTAGTAGATGGGAAAAAATGGATTTGTGAGTGCTGCATGTTTAAGCCTGATACCATGAGATGTACACATGCATGCTGTGCATATAGCCGTTTGAAAAAAGCCAATTTTTTCATACGTTTTGCGGAGCTAAAACCCTCCAAATATTTAAGTCCTGACCTTGACAATGAAGTAAGCCCCCTCCCCCCCCTCCCACACACACACACCTCACCCTCTTTGGAAGGTCCTGTTGCCCCCTTCCCCCTAAGGTTCACCCCTCAAGCTACTATATCTGCGCTATGTGTGGGGTGTGGTTACGAGGACCCCGTACATGTAGGTCCGCACTGGCTCCCTCTGACCAGAACCGTAGCAAATTATGCTGCCAAATGAGCCTCATTATGGAAGAAACCAAGAAGTAGATTACGTGATTTATAGTGCTTAGATGCCTCTATCACCATAGAATTAGACCAAGAAATTGGAGGGAAAGTTCTGTCCCATTAGCTCTTCCCCCTAAAGGCCAGATTGCCCTTATATTTGCTCAGTTGAGGTTAATGCAGTTCAAACTGCCTCGTCAAATCAACATTACGTCTCCAAGACTGGTCTCTCTGTGATAAAGCTCTATGTCTCAGGATGCATGCATCTTAAACAGTGAAAGTAGAGATTTGATTTTAGAGATAGCGGCGATTTGAATGCTTACAGAGTCAGCTGTTAATTGATATATCAAAATAAAAAAAACAGAAAATGAAAATTCAGCAGCAAATATAGATATTTTCATGTACTTTAATGGGAAGGAAGACTTGAAACAAAGACAATACGTGTGGGGCTTTTATCTACAAATTGCTCCGTGTTTCTTGTGGGGCAAAGGGACATGTTTGGCATAATCATTTGAGAGAGGCTGTTGACTTTTTTGTCCTATGGAATAAGTGCTTTCACAAGTGAGGCCCTGAATGTATGACTTACAGTGCGGTGAAAGAGCCAACTTCTTTCAAATAGAAAGTGACAATTTAGAGCCTCCCTTTCCTTCTAACTTTCAAACTTTTATGATTTGTAATGAAAGCTGGATGAAATATGTGTATATAGGTTTACCGCGTCATCAGATATGGCTGTTTCACGGCATGTGGGGGAACGCGGATGACATCAAATCGGTAGAAGCGCTAGATTGATCATGACAACATAACCTTTCTTCGTGGGATAGGTGTGGAATCAATTTAGTAATAATTACTTACACCTGAGGAATTTTCTTCAAAAGCGATTCATTTATTATGACTTCTCCCAAGGGCGGGTAGTACCACTCCTCTCCCGCTGCGGAATCCACTCCTCACTCTCATCCGTTCCTTCGCCCCACCTCCTTCTCTCCAAACCTGTATAATGGAGTTTGACAATGACCGTTAACCGTCTCAGTCCCATATAGGTGATCAACTCTGTTGTGATTGGTATGGGGCTGTCATGGCCTGGTATTGCGAGGGTTTACCTCCTTCTCTCCAAACCTATATAATGGAGTTTGGCAATGACCGTTAACCGTCTCAGTCCCATAGGTGATCGACGCTGTTTGTGATTGGTATGGGGCTGTCATTGCCTGGTATTGCGAGGGTTTACCTCCTTCTCTCCAAACCTATATAATGGAGTTTGGCAATGACCGTTAACCGTCTCAGTCCCATAGGTGATCGACGCTGTTTGTGATTGGTATGGGGCTGTCATTGCCTGGTATTGCGAGGGTTTATGGGGGGATATCTCCACAAGATCCTGGGGATGTCCACATTTAGGTTGGCTGCTCTGTCTGTGGCTACGTGTGCATGCAGCTTTCTGTTAAGGGGCTGTAGTGTTTGTGTTGTGGTAAGCGATACCCGTGCCCGACTCGTATAGCATTTCCCAGTGGGACTAGGGATCTGCACTGCTTGGTACAATAACAGCATTCCCCATGGGAACTGGACTATTACATGGGAGGAAAACCATGCATGATGTGGACTGTGATATTGAAGGTACATTGACGGAGACAAAGTTAAACATAATATTATTGCATCAGTAGGGAGGTCAGATGTAACTTTCCGTGGATGGGCAATCGATGATTCAGTCCAATTCTTAACAGTTATCTTTAATGTCATAACTTCCATGGAAATGGCTCAGGAGCTATGCTAGTCATAGCAGTTAGGCCCTAGAAGTCAAATTGATATTAATGTTGGCTGCAGCCTAAGATACTAGATTGGAGATTAAAATGGTAGGAGATGAAAAGCCAATTCTTTGCAGGATTCATAGATGTATTTGGTGCATTCTCTTTTCATTGATAGAGTATTGTCGATTTGCTACCAACAGTGGCTTACCAAGAGGGGAGATTCTATCTAGATTAGATGTGGACCCATTTTGTTTTATAGGATCTACACATTACTTCAATAGTATGATTGAAAATGTTTCTTTAGTATTTCTTTGAATTGAATGTGGAGCAGGCTATAAAAAAAGGAAATTAATGCAGTCAATTTGCATCCAGGAAGCATATAAAGGAGAATGGAATGTCACAAGCATATATGCGACCGACGGATGACAGAAACAGTCAACACAACATGACACAACTAGTAACGATGAGCATGATATCGGAATAACATTTTGCCTCTGGGTATGTTATCTTAGGAAAACACTTGCTAATTAGAGATAAAAGCTGTGAGACGCCAGATTAGGGGTGGGCTTCTGAGCAGAATAAACAAAAGATGAATGTTAATCTGGGAAGGAATCATGGATTGTGAGCAACGGTTAGTCAGAAAGGCAAGATGGCATGACATCACGGACTCTCTCTCTCTCTCCCTCGCATCACTTCCCCTCAGTGTCTCTTTGAGAAGGGATTAAGTTCTGGTGACAGACGGATCTAGCTTGGAGTCTCTTGAGGTTTTCGCCGTTCAAAGCTGGCATTTTTGTTCTTTCTTACTGTCACTTCTTCACGAGGACTGGAATTTGTCTGTACAAGGTGATATTTGAAAGAA
The DNA here is from genome assembly GCA_963669155.1 of Arbacia lixula. Taxonomy (NCBI): domain Eukaryota; kingdom Metazoa; phylum Echinodermata; class Echinoidea; order Arbacioida; family Arbaciidae; genus Arbacia; species Arbacia lixula. The sequence continues at coordinate 15,822,569 of OZ022583.1, forward strand.
ATTCTTCTTAGAAACATTAACATTTGATTATACTTCTTTATTCTTTCTTATGTACATTTTGGTCATGTTTTATGCAATCAATTTTAGTATATTAGACATGATTTTGCATTTAAAGATTATAGTAGTAATAAGGATAAACCTGTGATAAGCTTCCAAATGACTTTCAACTGACTTTGATCAGACAACTCACCAGCAAGCTTATAGGTGAGTGTGCCAACAACAAATAATGGATTCCATGACTAATTATCAGAGAAGACAAAGGAGCTTCTCTCAGGAAATGATAAATTGTCAAGGCATCCGTTTAGTCCATCTATACCCATCAGCCCTTCCCAACTGCGTGAAAAGCCTGTATCGCACTCATTGTAAACTATGTGCTAAATGTCACATCTAAGCGCAGAGCTCCCGTGGCAAATACAGGATATCAAATGTGTGAAACGCTTAAACTCCTCGGCGACACAGTCAGACTCCCATTCATCTGGCTGCATTACTTCAGCTGCCAATTTGTCACTCGCGAGTATTATTCGGGACTTTCTGTTTTGAAAGCGAGAGGAAAAGGCGGGTTATCGAGGGCTTTGGGGGGCTCTACCGCGTTAATTCCGCATCTTGCTGGCATGCCTTCCTCCCGGGCTATTTATAAAAACGCAAGAGATTTTGGAGTCTGTTTGCAGATCGAACAAGGCGGTTGAATCATTGCAATCAGATTTGCGTCTGGATTTGCGCTGGATTGGACTGTTTTTGGAGAGGGTTTCATGTGTGCCCTTTGGCAAATGACTGGAGCGTTACTCAGCCAGCCCAGATGGCAGGCATGAACACAGAGATCGCCATCTTTCAATAACAGCCTAATCAAGACAAAATCAACACTATCGTAATCAGAATACTGCTAGAGTTTCAGCTGATACTTCAAGTTCTCTTTGTTCATATCATTCAGTTTGTGTTTCAAGTTAGAACATAAGTAATACCCCATGTGCGCCAGGCAAAATTGCACTCTACAGGATTTGTATGTATTATTTGTAAATAAATTCTTAACAAGTTACTAGGTTTATTTCTACATCATTAACAGTTTGGGGGACATATCATGGTCATTTTTGTTTATATAGATGTATTTTAGCATATCTAAGTGATGCATTCTTCCGTTCCAATCTAGTTTGAATTCCATACGTTTTACTTCTCCACGAGATATCCAAGGGGATGATTCCATTGACCTATAAACTTTGCACTTGGCAGAAACAGCAGTAGCAATAGTCGATGGAGGAATGCAGTTGATCGCATGACCTTGCTGGGAGAGGTTCCTGAGAGTAAGCATGTGAGGAGTGCTTGGGCAGTTTCGCAGTGCCGCGGACTACACACCAGAAAGAGCGAGATCGGGGCTAAGGAAGAGAGGAGGAAATGGGCTTAACTAGTGTCAAATTGATGTGTGATGGGAGCAGTAATACCCCGTGACACGGATTGCCATGGAGCTATCACTCTCTCTCCCTCTCTCTCTATCTCTCTCTCTCTCTCTCTCTTTCTCTCTCTCTTTCCCTTCCTCTCTCTCTCTCTCTGTCTGTCTCTCCCTCTCTCTCTCTCTCTCTCTCTCTCTCTCTCTCTGTCTCTCTCTCTCCCTCTCTCTATCCCTCTCTCTCTCTCTCTCTCTCTCACACACACTCTCTCTCTCTCTCCCTCTCTCTATCTCTCTCTCTTTATCTCTCTCTCCCTCCCTCTCTCTCTCTCTCTCTCTCTCTCTCTCTCTCTCTCTCTCTCCCTCCCCCCTCTCTCTCTCTCTCTCTCTCTCTCTCTCTCTCTCTCTCTCCTTGTCTCACCGTCTCTATGATTCTATATGTGTCATTGTCACAAGGAGCAAACCAAACTGAAACTGCTGCTAGGCACCAACTGGATTTTACTGGATTCAATTCTATACACTACATCTTGTCATCTTTGCACAAAATGGGTAGAGTGATATCAGTTCTTATTTTAAAAGAATAGAGACCAACCACTAAAAGACAACACAGTGACCAATCATATCATTTGTATAATTTAGGTTTTTAGAATGTAAAAGAACCAGAAAGAAGAAAACACTGTAACCAATCATATTGTGTGTACAATTTACATTTTTATTTTTAGGAACAATGTAACCCGGGGAAAGCTTGGAGACGGTTTGTCCTACTTATATTAGATGAGAACATGCTGTCTGCAGTTTATGAAGCAACATTTTTCCTTTGTACAATTGAACAATGACAAGCTTGCTGTATGTACCAACTAAAACAACTTGAGATTGAGTCAAAAACATCCCTCCTTCTTGTGTCATTCTGTAATTCCCCAGTGTCTCAAGATAAGTACCTCATGTTGCTGGATCTCCCCTCTTTTATCTATCGCTATCTCCCTTTAGTATCATCCTTACTTTATAAGAGTGCAGTGAATCATGATCATGCTTTGTCACATTGAGTGCTATTTTTACCCCCTCATCATGGACTGAATGGCGGTTGGTTTCTGCGACAGCTTTCTATTCAGAACCAAGAGAGAGAGAAGCGCAATGCCTCCCCTTCCTCCAATTTGTAAATGTCATTTTTAGTTTCTACGACTGTCCTAGCATGCAGACGTCAGTCAGGGTATATTGTGTTTGAAGTCTGAGGATGCCTCAAGTGGATCGGTCTTTCACATTTGGTTAGGACAGAAAAGTGGAAAGGCAAAGGGCTTTGTCAGTGAAACTTGATATTGATAAATTGGGGATATCAAGTGAGTTTAGATATTATGAAATGGCCATTGCAGCAAATGATATTTTCATTTTGATGCCCACTCCATTTCTAAATTGGGAATATCAAGAAAGTTTAGATGCCCATTCTTTTTTTTTCACCCCATTTTTTTTTATTTCTTCTTGAAAGGTTCTGAGCAGAAATTAAAACTTTGACTCCAGCTTCCCATTGCCGTCTGTGGAAACTAGGCTAAATATATACGACTGTCTGAATGTCTCATACACTTGGCAAATTTCCATGATGACCTCTGAATCCTCACATGGACTCTCTCTCTTTTTTGGTCTGTAAAATGAGATTATCCCTACTTGATCAAGGCAAAATCATTCACCTGTTCAATTAATGGACCAAAATATACAGGGTATGCTTGGATTGGAGTTGGATCCACCGACGGGTGATTGCATCAGATATGGAGAATATTTGAGATCAATATTCAAGATGTCAAATCACTGATGTTGTTTTTTTTTTTACAGATTTGGGTGATTAACAAAGAGTTGGTCCTCAAGATACCCCCACCATCTGCACTTTCCCGAGCCACACCCTCATGAAGAATCTGGAATCTTTTGAAGTTGCTGTATAATATCAGATTTGAGGCTGTAAAGAGAAAAAAAAATGTGTTGCACCAATGGCAACTACTCTCACACCCACCCTCCCGTTTGCTAGCCTTCCTCTTTACAGAAACAGCTGCCTAACTCAATTGAATTATTCCAACTCATCTTTGTTTCCTTTATCGAGAATGAAGAGGGCGGTGTAATGTGAGACGCTGAGTGGCAGTTGGGCAGGGATCCCAGGAACGGGGTCTCCAAGGGAAACACAAGAAAGATCCTAACTCTTTAATTTGATGTGCATGGGATGGGGGCGAAGGGGGGCGGGGCTGATGAAATACACTTATCTTGTCACTAATTTCAGCGTGATTGGCCGCGTATGCTGTGGCGCAATCGGCCCGTCTCGGTCGCGTGTGAAGCGGCACCACGGCACAAATTTGTCAATAATTATCATTTTTGGTTACTCATGCAGGAGATAATTTGATGTTTCTATAGCGATAAAGTAAACAACTGTTGCAGATTCTTACATGACTGGTCTCTCTCTGGCACAGAGGTCTGATTTGCTAATCACAACCACAATGTTTCCAGGCGCACAGTGGAGGCGACGTGTTTGAATGTTCCTAATTTGTTATACTGTGAAATGAAATTACGCAGCAGATTTTGTAATTATTCCATGATTTGGCACTCGTGCGCGATGCCGGGAAGACCTTGAACTCTTTGTGGGAGGACGGAAGTAATGAAAATATCCTTTCAAGATCCTCTGCAAACAGTCTGTATCACCTCTTAAGTCAGGATGTTTGTTTGGTACATTAGAGCGTAATAATAGTGTCTTGTTTCTGGTTGTTACATATCAAGGTCATTGAATGACTAGAAGCGTTCATGATGGGTTTTGCAAATCAGTGCACAGTTTGAGAACTATGGCAATGCGGTAGGGACCCCCCTTTATCACCCTCTCTCTCTTTTCTTTCTCACCTTCACTCTTTCTCTCTGTTTCTTCCTGTCTTGTTCTTTCTCTCTCCATCTGTCTCGCTCCTATCTCGCTCCCTCTCCCTCTCTCTCTCTCTGTCTTTTTCTTTGTCATTCTTTCCCACCTTCTCTCTGTGTGTCTATCTCTCTCCTTCTCTAACTCTGTCTTTGTCTCTCTCTCTCTCTCTCTCTCTCTCTCTCTCTCTCTCTCTCTTAGCGACTGATTTGATCACGATGTATAGAAGCCTTGCCTTCAATCCACGTAGTGTTAGCGCAGCCATCTAAATTGTTGCCATGTATGCGTGATACAGGGGAAAAGGAGCGAAATCTGAGAACCCGATCTGGAAGAAATTGCTGACATATAAGTGGGCTGAATTTCTAAATGGAAGATTTGAGGGAGTAGTCCTGGCAGTGCACTTTACAGCCTATCAATCAAGAGGCTGCTTTCATTGGACTTTCACATTTATTTGTTGTCTTGTTTATTTGTGTCAGGGGCAGATGGAGACGTAGCTCCCCTGTAATTCGGTTTGGCAATTGATAGCCGGGGTAACACAAGCTGCCGACAGCATGTTTCAGTTTGTAAGTGGACCCCAGCGATAATCCCACTGGCAGAAAGGGGTTTCTCTCTCTCTAGTCTCTCTCCCTATCTCTCTCCTACCCCTCTCTCTTTCCCTCTGTTGCCCACCCCCCCCCCCCCCCCCCTTCCTCTCCTTTTCTGTATTTCTTTCTCTTCTGGGAAAACGGAGAGCCATAACCAAGGAAGAAGTGGTCCATTTTTGGAGCAGAATTCTTCCTCCCGTGTTGATGGGAACCCTCCCAAAGCCTGATGGGATGTTTGTGGAGACCAGGCATGCATTCTGTCAGCACCTGGTTTGTCCGCCTTGGCGGGGAAGGGGTGGAAAGGTGAACTCATAAGGAGGGGGAGTTTTTAGGGATGGGAGCGAAGATGAAGGAGCTAAACATTAGATGATGCATGTGGACACGAGGGAGGGGAGAGGGAGACGGGTTAAGTTGCACTTTTTCGGTGGTTGGGATTGTTTATCTCTGAGATGGATGGATGTCATGGGCAATCCTCTCACCTTCTTGTGCCCGCATCCGGGCTCACCGCAAAAGATGATGACTGTCACTTCTCAAAACGTCTGTCTGCACTGCGGCTCACTCCGGCTGGCTCGCCCCCCTCCCTTCCCCACACCCCGTCCAGGGCGTTTGTTATGCGAGTGCATTAGGGTGGATTCCCCCGTTGGCTTTGTCGTCGCATTAGCGGGATCTCCCGCCGTATCAGCACCGAAGGCCACGCGGGGCTTTACCAACCCCCACGCTCCCCGAGCCCTTCACCCCGCGGCCCATTATCGCACCCAGCCGAAGTCTCAGCCCGCATCAGCCACTCGTCCCGTGACACGATCCACGGAGCGCAGGGGCACGGGGGCTTACCTCAAGAAGAAGGGGGCACCGGGGTGACACGGTATACGCAGAGAGCGTCAATGACGGGTGGAGAGAGTAGAACAGGTGTTGTATATGTAAGGACCAAATCCGGGGGTATTACGAGGATAGGCCGGGTAGTGACAGACTTTTCACAACAACTTAATCCCGTTGCGGTTTGGAGACACCGTAATCTATATGTGGGGATGCATGAGATGGGAGCTAGGGGTACGTTGTAGAGTACACCTACATATGGGTGCTCTCTGCCAAGTCTGGTCCATTATTCTGGTCTATGCTGACGTGAGAAGATCATTGTGGGTCCTAATGCTGATTTTGAGTCACAAAGTTGAAACATTCAAACCAATTTTGTTTGCAGATTCCCTGTGTGATAGGTAGAAGCGATGATAGCCCTCTGTAACAACAGCAGGCAGTACGGTAGAAAAGTGCAGTCAACACTGCTCAAACACCTGTGTGTTTACATGATCTAGTACTCCTTCCTCGCACCGTGATCCACAAGGTTCAACACGCCCCGAAAGAAAAGAAAGAACGATCAATTACGAGGGGAAGAAGTGTAAGAAAACACGGAGGGAGCCCTCCAGAAGTGCAGCGGGGGATTAGGGTCGGATATTGGCCGGATTAAGGCAGATATCCTTCAAACAAGCCCCAAAGACCTCACACTACTCCCGCGAGGTTTACCAGATACACCCGCCCTTGCTAATAAGATTACCTTTAGGGATCCCCATCTCCGCCATGCCTCCGCTCTGTTTTCCTCCCCTTAAAACCCGCCTGCGCTCTACAAACATATTTGCACCTACCACACACCAAGGTGCAAATACACTCGGCCAAAATCTGCCTTGTTGTTGGTGGACCTAGTAGAGCACTCTCTCTCTCCCTCTCTTTTATTTTGGATCCACAAATGAGTGGGTTTATTTTGATTTGGAAGGCGTGACCTGGTATGTAAAGCGGACAATCTCCAGCAATATACACGGCTTTTAAGGAACAAGCCACCATCCTGGGAGGATTTGACAGCCAACTGCTTTTCCCTCAAAGAATGGTACGGATTCCCAATATACCAAAAGAATGCAGGTTTTATTATCGCAATGTCTTATCAGTTCAGTGTCTTTTAGTTGTTCTATCATCATGTTCTAGCAGATTTACCCACTCAGTCCCATAGGCAAGAAACTGAGTTGTTATTGATGTAGGGCCGTCAGTGCTTGATACTGAAGTAGTTAACACAATGCTACTCGGTGTAAATTCTATGTGCCAGTAAGATGTTGTCGGTTGAAGGATATGAATGAGGGCATACAATCGACATCCAGAGCAGAAAAGCTCGTCAAAATCAGTATTTGAGTTTACATTTTGGACAGATTTATCTCATATTGTATGTTGTAGCTGAAAGAATAAGATTACTGTGAGCCCAGTTTGGGAAACTTGCCAACTGATGCCAAGTCCTCTTTCTAGGTGTTGGCACCGTGCTTCCATAGGATTTGTAGTCATTGTAGGTCAGGTCAGTCTTGTACCCATCTCATGTTATATTTAGTTTGATGGAATTATCCTATACCCAAACATACCAGAAATATCAACCAAGAAGGGATAGATCATGGACAGTTTTATTGGATTTCAAATCATCTTGTCGCGTTGTAGCTCGCAGAGATATATTTTATATGATATAGATATTTTCAGAGAGAGAGTAGACCTGTTTGATGTTGCTGTAGTTGTTTCAACATCCATTGCAACATTGCTAGAGGACAGTCTTAGCCTAGTGGTAGTGCGTCACTGCCTGACAAGCAGTGGATTCTGGTTGATATCCCCGCGTTGTCTGCTTTTTCTCTACTTGTTTTTTCCTGACAGATTAACATGAAGATAGGAGGCCAATTTTCAGATGTAATTTGTACGCTAGTCACGCATCGTTAAGTACGGCGTAGGAGTATTCCCTGAGTGTTGCGCGTCATCCGAGGTCTGCGACCAGCAATGGGAACACGAGGAGGAGATAAAATGGGACAATCAAATAACAATGTCCAGTGGTGACCTTCCAGCCTGCTGATGAGCTCGATGATATCGGCTCTCCAAGGGGAAAAAACGAATCATGTATCTTCACGCTCCTTCCACACAAAGTGCAAACACATGGTCATCCTTTCATCTCACATCCCGTCCTCACAAGAATCATATTGCCTCTTGTGAGGGGTCTTCCTATCCCCCCCCCCCTCCCCTGCCGCCCTCTATCTCTCTCTATCCTCCTCTTGCTCCTCGTCTGACATTAACAAGCTCTTATCGATCGCTGCATCGTCAAAGTCACGCAATTAAGACTTAATAAATTTCCTCAATATTCTCCCACATTAGATTAATCCTTGAATTTCCTTCCCTCCAATTAAAAGAAGATGCAAGCCCAAGATTGCCGCGGCAGCTCTCGGGGGCTCGTACGCTCCTCGGGTTATGAAAACCTTGTCAAGTCTCGTTAAGCACCCGGCAACTCTCCGCACTCTCTCCTACGCCTCCCTCACGCGAGATCATGTACAACAAATTAGATCTTTGGATCAAATTCTTAACGCCGCAAAAAGTTTACAAATAACACCCTTGCGCCCGAGCGTCCTGTGCGTGTCCCCAATCTAAGGAAGGTATTCTGAGCTTGATGATATCGTGTTCAGACATGGCCTGTCTTGATTATTGACGGGCTAGATTACACATTTCTGGCAGCGGGCTTCCTCTGTGCAGGAATTTCATATTACCAGCGAATGTGCGGGTAATTACGCTTTAATTTCATCAGGAGATCATAAAGTGCCAAGTCATAACACCGGCTTAAAGCCCTTCTCTCTCCGCTCGCAAATCCAACTGATACTTGATGGCCGCAGGATCTATTAAAAAAAAAAAGCAATTGCTCCCACCTTTTTATTTTTATTACCCACAAAACAGGCATTGATCCAATTTATTCTCAGATTTTGATTACTTTCAAAATGGTGCTTGCAATAATGATATTTTTTGGTAATTGATCATCAGGAAGTATTTATATATATAACACAGATCGGTGATAATGATAGTGATGAGTAGGGAGAATAGATGAGAGGCAATTCAGCTGTGGAACAGCATGCGATGAGATTGAGAAAAGTTGGCAATTGATTATCTCTCAAGGGCTCTTTATGATACAATGAGATGCATACACTTGAGTCTGTTTCAAAACTTTCTGGCAAAACTAATATTGATTAATCATCACCACTTCAATATGTACACGTGTATCCTGAGGACCCACTTTAAAGATAAATTACAAACATTTGTGAGTGATTTATCACTTAGCCTGATAATAAATCCTTTTACAGTCACTAACCCATGTATATTCCCATCTGTATTAAGGTCTTTCCAACGAATCGTCAAGTTTGATTCACAAGCATCTAAGCAAGACCTTATGTGAGCGTGTGACGCATCTGCCCGACAACTTGTTATTCTCTATCATGAGTCTGTGTGCGTGGTGTGTGCCTCGGTATTGGTGTTGGCTTGTTTATTCTAACGTAAGGACAACAATATGATCAGAGAATCGTCAGTGCTGTATTGTCATGGCGTCGAAATTGCAACCACGCACGTGCGGTGTGACTTGCTGTTCTGATGAGATGGTGAGAGCATTTGTGTCGGATGAAAATTCGCTGAGGAAGCTTAAGGTATCTGGACGCGTGGGCAAAGTATGTGGAGGAGGCTTCAAGGTAATTAATCCCATTTTATTCAGTAAGCCATGCATAAATTATTGATTGTCAATTGGCAAAGAAGAATTGCAGCTGCAGCTTAATTGGTTGAATAGTACAATCGCCCACTATGTCTGTTTTATGAATTCCTTGATTCTAACTCGAACAATACAGGCTTCAAAATGACTATTGATTGTGGTAGATATGTTGGTGGTTAACTTCAGGAAAACTTGTGCTTATTATTTGCTGGTTGTGATGAGGTACAGAAGAGTTTGATGAGTAATTGAGTCTCTCTTCCTTGCCTTCTACTTGTGCTGTTGGGCAAGAGAGGACTGGATAAATGGCAGTTTGAGCTAATATGTCCATGTGATGTTGCGATGTAGAATCATCCATATTTTGGGAAGCAAATCATTTTAGCTGAAGGTCTGGGTTGTTCGTGTTGATTTGGGGAGTTAGGTCAGGGAGACAAAGGAGAGATTCACCCATTGCCCTTGTCAGTGCATGTTGTACATACTGATATAAGGCAGTGGCACAGAGATCGAGAGGGATAGAGAGAGAGATACATGTACAGAGAGAGAAAGACAGCGAGAGAGAGAGAGAGAGAGAGAGAGAGAGAAATGGGAAGAGAGAAAGGTATGTATTACTATTTCTGCTACTGTTACTACTACTATCATTACCACTTCTTCATTAATAACTAATACTAATCAAGGACTACTACTACTACTTCTACTTCTACTACTACTATTACTACTACTACTATTACTACTACTTCTACTACTACTACTTCTACTACTACTACTACTTCCACAACTACTTCTACTGCTACTGCTTCTACTACTACTACTACTACTACTACTACTACTACTACTACTACTACTACTACTACTACTACTACTACCACTACTACTACTGCTGCTGCTGCTATTCTACTACTACTACTACTACAACTTCTGCTACTTCTATGGCTACTACTATTACTACGGCTATCACTTCTACTACTACGACTATTACTACTGCTATTATGACTACAACTTCTTCTATTACTTCTTCTCCTACTCTTACTCCCACTTCAACCCTGCTCCGTCAGACCTGACTCGATCAGCGCTGATGAGGCCAGTCATGGCACGCATGTCAGCCTAACAGCTGTACTCCGATGCGTGACGGCAGAGAGCCGTCAGAAACCACAAACAAGCTTGTTGGCACTTGCAGGATGGGATAGCGTGGCACGCAACCCGATCACCGTCAGCTTAAGATCTCAATTTTGTGCCGTTTTCAAGGACTATGAATGTACCTGTATTTTTAGCCGAGCTTGATCCACGAAATAGGCTGCCCAATCACAAGTGGGGAGGTGTATGGGTATGGCGGTAGTGCGTTAATAGGACTGGTAATGGCATTGATGTTGAATTAAAGGCGAAAATGCTGTGTAATCGTTTGGGTTCTAAAATATATGGTGAATAATAGTTGTGGTTAGGCAAGGTCGTTGAGTATCCTGTGGCTCGCTATCGGATCAGTGTGAAGAAAGCTGGTTTTACAAAAAAGTGGAGTTGGATGGTTGTATTTCCTTTCAACAAAATCTGAATTTCCAGCCCAAATGTTTCCCAATTTGGAACATACATAGATAGAGTTACATGTGTATGACACAAGTTCTATGTTTGTGAAAAGACAGAAATTAGATTATGAACTAGGTGTCAAGAAGAATTTCTCTTGATGACAGGATTTAGACGTGCACTGATGTTGATGATTGGTAAGAGTCGTTAGGATCGAGTGTTGATTTTGGTACCCTCTGTGGCTTGGAAAGGGAGAGTTTTCTTGAGCAGAAAGAAATGGCACATGATAGATCCAATCCCTGGTGTTGTCCTTCTGTTACATTTCTGAGTGTGTACATTTTACTCTCTCAGTCCCATAGGCAATAAATTGTGTTATAATTGATATGGGACTATCAATGGTGAGTACTCATATGGTTCAAGTCCACTTGTGCATGTACCCTGCTGTAATGAAAAGGATTAAATGATCCACATAATTCGTACCACATGTATCCCTTTAGTTTATGAATAATTTAGTCTTGTATTGGACTATGCAGAAGCGTCTCGTAGCTGCATTCATGAATGCCAAACTCATTGCACATTTTCCAACCTGTCTAGTTATCTCCTGGCCCTATTGATCCTGACATTGCAACAATTGTCATCGATATCATGATCCGCAATGATCAAAAGTCAGTTGCGAATCGGAAATTGATCGCGGCATCGTCTCCTATCCGGGTGACGCTGCGCAACGCAAGCAGCTGAGAAAACTAGTTCAGCAAAGCCCCCCAGCTGTAGAGTGGGCGGGCGGCCAGGGTGCTGGGTTAGACCATGCATTCATCCTATATTGCATCTATACACCAGGGAATTGCTCTAAAACCTAAATGCTATTGTCAGAGATCCCCTGAAACCAGGATATGTCAAAATTGTTTTCCTTGTCATGATTTGTTCCCACTAACTAGCTACTCACTCCTCAGGTTTAACCAGGAGCTTCGTCATGCCGAAAGCCCAAAGATTAAACACAAACTGAGGTGGATAACTTGCAGGAAATCTATTTTTGCCACATAATCATTGTCATGTACAATGTCTGGTGTTTTAGCGTGATGTGCACGCTTTGAGCTCCTGTAGATCTGTTTTCAATTCATAGTGCTTCATCATCGTATCGTGTTTCCGAGGCATGATAAGGGATATGGTGTCATGCTTTTACTAAGTTGCAGATCTAAAACTTCCCTGGCTGCCAGTTGTTTGAAAATACATTTTTCTCATCTGTTGGCAGCTTTCCCGACACATTAAACTGAATGTGACATTTCAGTGCAGTGTATCACTTTGTTCTTTCAGTGTATGTAAGTACGTGCCTTTTTGTTACATATGTTACAGTCTTCATTCAGGAATATTTAGGATAGGAGAAGACAATGGTTAGATTTCTTTTAGGTACATTCCCATCTCCCACAGAATTATATCAAAATCAAAGTTTACCAATGTGGCGAAATTCAGCCACTCGTAGGAGCTAATTCCCACTCCATTTCTGACATTTGATTATTTCCTCCCAAACCCAAGTAAAACAAGACTTCAAACGGGATATCTTGCTAGTCTGCTCCAGCTACAGACTTCAGAAAGAACGCACAAACATCCAAATGATATCATGCATTCTCTGTCATTTCAATTTTACTTCTGCGTCATGTTTGCCCAGTATAAACTATGAAGCCTTCATTGATATGTTACCAGTGTCCTGATTTCTACATGGAAAAATCATTGTATGATGCTAGCAAAGTCCTTGAAGCGAAATACTAGTGTCCGATATGTTACCAAGGAAAGTATAATTCAACAAAGAACATGAAATGAATATGTCTTTCATGTATGTCGTGTTTGTAAGAATTTCAATTGTGAAATGGCTGAGGAAAAAAGAAACGCTATCCATCAGCGACGAATGGAAATCAAATTGAGTGATTAAGGCTTGGTAGCCCGCTGATTGCTGGTGACATTGTAGCGGTCTGGGGTCAGCACCAGAGGGCAACCTTAATCTGGGGATTTATCCGGGCCGGATTAAGGGATCTGGGAGCACACTGTGCCCGAGATTTGCGGGGATGATCCCGGCGGATATTGGTGACTTGGAATCTGGTTTCAGCTCTAGCTGCAGCTGATGACTCTATCCTCCATCCATCTCATCGTTCCTAAGGTTTCCCTTGGTCGGTCGGTTGTCTGGTTCCAGCTTTAGCTCGACCTAGATTTGGTTTCAGAAGCTCACTGTGAATCATTTTGTAAACAGCCTGTGACATTTGCAATTTGTGTATATTGTATGCTTTCTCTCTGATTTATTGTTTGATCTTAGATTTGATGAAATTGTATTCACTTTTAATTGTCATCTATAGATTATGTAAATAATTATTTGAATCCTATCATTTGATTTAAGTGCATTTTTTATGTTAATAAAGATTTAGTCAAATATGCATTTTACATTTGCAATATCACATCAATAACAATATTCTCTCTCTCTCTCTCTCCCTCTCTCTCTCTCTCTCTCCCTCTCTCTCTCTCTCTCTCTCTCTCTCTCTCTCTCTCTCTCTCTCTCTCACTCTCTCTCTCTCTCTCTCTCTCTCTCCCCCTCTCTCACTCTCTCTCTCTCTCTCTCTCTCTCTCTCTCTCTCTCTCTCTCTCTCTCTCTCTCTCTTCCCCCCAGCAGCTGGGAATGGGTGTGCCTCCAGGAATCAACCCCATGTTTCCTCCTACGAGCCTACCCAGCGGTTTTGGGTCAGGTACCCATGGTGCTTTCCAGCCAAAGGTAAGCTGAAGTCCCTTTCTGAGAGGGTTAAACACCTCTCATTCAGCCAAGGAACCAGGGGGGGGGAAGTAGGGAGGTATACTGCCCTACTTTGACAAAAGGAAGCAACTGACATATCACTCAAATCTGGGTTATTGCTATTCTTAGATTGTACACAGCAGTCCCTACATTCTGGCAAAATCTGGACAAGAAGTATTCATCTTGCTGCAAGATATTCAACCTAACATGATGTGGTGTTGCACTGATTCTAATGCAAGTGACAGACACATTTTGCTGTTAGTTGCTTCCTTTTGTCAGATAAGGGCAGTATGTATGACTTGAGTATTAAGGCAAGGACTAGATATATGAAACCAAGCAGGACACATTCTACTCAATGTAGAGTTTTACCCTCTCATTACCATTGGCAAGAAGTTGTGTAGTAAGCCAATGGGGCTTTCAAGGCCTGTAAGGGTTAAACCTCTGCACAAGTCCAAAGTGACAGTACAGATTTTCCATCAGCTTAGGAAAAAATTCAATCTATATAATGTCTTGAGTCCACTAATGGGCTTCTAATGATAATGATGGTGATTTATCAAATGCCTCCCTTTACTTTTATGCGCTTCATCAAAGACAAAGATAAAATTATCACGAGCAGAGCTGTAGTTGACTGAGCATGGGGGATTGAAAGAGCAGTTGCTGTTGCATTATTCGGTGTTTGCTAGTAACGTATTCAAAACAGATTAGAGAGACTTATACAGGATTTTGTGGCACAGGTTTGAAAACACAATCAAATTGTGCCTCATCCCCCCAATATTGCAAACTAAAACCTTCATTTCCGCAATTCTCCTAGTTTGATACCGTTTTGTAAAGCATCGTAAATCCGCCACACGCGTACAACTCATTTACCATAATCCTGGTGCTGTATATTTGGTACGTATAATATATATGTAAGCTTGTCACAAATATATATAAATGCATGCAACTTAGAGATGGGGAATAGAAGTGCAATTGCATATCAATTGTATCTTTTCCAATGGTTGCTATTTCACAGCATTAAAAGAAAAATCCCTTCTTATATTCTGCGTATATACTATATATCATCTCCTTTTAATTCAACAAATCCCCATCATATATTTCAGGCTAATCCCCACACACTCAAAGTACTTAGTAGATCCTGGCCAGTCCATTTTCTAAATCCCCTCCAACACTCCCTGTCACATCATAACGATAGTCGAGCAAACTGTCTATTTATTGCGCTTGGGTTTTTTTACACTTGATATTGTCATCTATTTGCCACGAGTCCAATATTCCATTCATTTATAATACCTCTCATGCTATGTACTGCATCATTGGCATTCTATTAGTGTGGTGATTCCGATTGTTTCAGTTAAAGGGACATTTCATCCAGCTTTTGAGTTTCCTGTTAGAAAAGAAGCAGAAAGATCAGGGCTGTGGAACAATGAAAGTTTGAGCAGTCTGTTGCAAGTGAAAGGGAAGAGAATGCAGATAATTCTAGATGATATCCTTCTCATAGACTTTGCACAGGCTCCACTAGGCTCCTAGAAGTTATGGGTTAAGGGAAATTTAGTTGTTGTTTACATATATTTATCAGAAACTCTCGTGTCATTGAATAGACAAACAGAATTGCATTTGAGGTCTTACATACCATAATTTTACTTGAATATTCATTGAAAAAACACATGTTATTCCAATTTCATGCATCTTTAAAGTGTTGTAGCCTCCAGATTACTTGCTCAAACCTGCACTGAACTGTGTGAATTTTGAGGATTTTTTAGTTTCTTTTTTTTAACCAAATTTCCTACAGGATGAACTGTCCCTTTAAAGTTGATAATCATGGTGGGGTGTAGTTACAGTGTTGTCCATTGTCGTTCCTCTTACCATGAATTCCATGTTTTTTGTTATATCAAATCCCAATTTTTACATTAGTATTGTGTGGCTATATGTTCATACATCAATCCTTCTGTTATAATGATGACATTTCCTCTAATGAATAATGCCTATGATTTGATAGATGGTTTTTGTTCATTTCAAATACTTCAGTGTAATTAGTATTTCAACATACATCAAATTGGTGGTGATGAATAACCCATAGATACCGGCAAGCAATTTTTAACATGAATGATTGTTGCGGGCATTGTTCTGAGTAGCCTTCATATGCCAACTACGAAGAATGTTCTCTGAAATGTATACATGTGTGGATCGTTTCTCTCTGATTTCATCCCCATCTCTCTCTCTCTCCTTCTCTCACTCCTCTCTCACATCTCCTCCTTTGTATACCTCTCCATCTTCTTATCTGTCTGTCTCCCTCTAGAGTTGGCCCGAGGGAGGTCTGCCGCTCCCGAGATTGGATAGCCGCGTCACTAAACCGCTCATGAAGGTGCCCCTCTCCTCCATACTTTGTATTTTAACTCTTTTTTTCATGCTGCTGTTTAAGCTTTGCACCACAAATACACACTATTACCCCAGAGCAGATTATCACTCAACTCAATGAACTGTTAACATGGGGATGTATTCGTTATTTCTGATTTAAATACTAATTAATCAATTAATTGTTTATTGATTTATTAATTGATGTCCTTAATCGTTTCTTAGTTTTAAACATGCTTGATCTGCAAGTAGTAGAATAAACATTTTCTTATGATGATGCAAAGCCTGCACTGCTGAAATTGCATGAAGTTTTCTTTTATTTTGGTGAAGCAAAATATTTCACTTTTTAATCCACTTAAGCCAGCTACATGAATCAGGTTTCCATTGTGTGGTATTCATGGATAAAAGAGAGAGAATAGCATATACCGTACAAAGGATTAACTTGTATTGATCAGAAAGGGAAACTGCTGAAAGGGGATTATCCTTCTGATTTGTGCAAGCATCCAGCCCTGTGCTGATGTAGCTAACCATCCTTCATTGTGCATGATTCTATTGGTTTAGTCAATCCTCCCCCCCCCCCCCCCACAGACCCCCTAACCCTTTCCCATTCTACTCCCATAAACCTCCATCACAATACTTCCGCTGCATTGTCCCCCCCCCCCCCCCCCCCCACTCCTTTTCCCCTCAAAGAGATAGGGAAAAAAGGGGGCAAAAAGCGATAAAACTCCCCAGCTAAAAAATGTCCTTTGCAAGAAAGTACACATTCATCAATTGGGGCACTTTAGAGATGCCGTGCTTAATCGCTGGCTGCATTGCTTTCACTTACCTGCCTGATGGATGCCCGGACAATGGAAAGTGAGGAATGTGTATTCGGCTTAATGTTTCAAATCGCGTAGGCCCTCGTCAATCATACGCGCCCCCCTGCCTGCTCCAGCCCTGACCTTTTGGTGCTCCCACGTACCCTACCGACTGCCATTTCTGGACCGACCAGCCGACCGCTTCCATCGGTCAAGAGACACAAGTGGATATATATATATATTTTGTAAATGGAAGAACGTCAATTTGAAAACATAATCTCGCATTTCCTACTGCATGGTTTTAATATTCTTTTCCAGCCAAAAGTCCATCTTTGTTTATTGAAATGGTTATGTTGACAAATCTTTTTAAATTGTAATGCCATAAACCATTTTGAAATATTACAATGTACATATACCTGTGACCGCAATTTTTATAATAAATACAAGTTCATAGGATTTTGGCATTGTGTGCCATATTGGGTTTAAGCATTTACGAGGAAATCTAAAATGGCAGAAATGATTTACTTCTCGGTGCTCTCTGTAAAATCAGGCTTTCCCACATCAGAGCAATGTAGGGTTGTTGTAAGCACCGTAGGGCATAAAACCTATTTACTACCCAGTTTCATTTTTTTCTCTGTCCGCATTGCCTTTGCCCCATATTTGAAGGCAGATGTTTTTCCCCCAGGGAACGTTAAAAAAAAAAGAGGAGAAATGTCCTAAGCCTACATTTATCTGGAAATCGGTGAATCACAGAATCCTTCCAGTTTGCTAAAAGTAATCTGAAAATCCCTGTCCTCTAGTTTCCCTCTACTTCCCCCTTCATTTGAAGATGCTACCCCTTGCATCTAGCACCCTTCCCCCCTTCCCTTTCTCCCCCCTCCCCCCCTCCCCCCTCACCCATTACTCCCCTGCTTTTATTCCGGACTCAGAAATAGGTCTTCAGAGTCGAAAATAGGCGCAAGCCTCCCAGAATACTTGTTAGTCAGCAAGCGTAGGCAGTGATTATCAAAACAGTGGGTCCCTTGTGGAATACAATTAGCAATCTCTCTGCAATGCGTTGTTCTTTCCTGCCCACTCGTCGGCAAAGAGGGAAGCATACGTTATTCTTTGGCCCCTGGGTAATACACAGGAAACGGACAAAAGCGCAACTAAAACATGCAGACTGTGTTTGCTGCAGGAAAAAATACCACTGCACTTCAAATATTTTCCATTAAATTCCTGATTCTGTGCACTCGGGAGACCATGTGCTAACATTGCTCCTAACAAAGAAAGGAGAAATAATAGCAAGTCATGCGACTGATGAATTAAAAACCTCATTAACCCTTTGAAAGATGCTGCTTAATGCTGTTCTGTTGGATCGGTGTGTATTACTGGAGCTAAAATGTATCTATGGCGGATAACAAGTTAACCAGCCGCAATCTCCTTCATCATTCCATTAAATGGTGGATAACAATGATTTGGTGGAGGTTTCTGTTTCTGTGTTTTCGCCGGGATTAAGTCCGAGACAAAACCTAGACCGGTGTCCTGGAGCCCATAAGCTGCGAGGATTAGACGGCTCTAATTGGGAGGCTATGCCATTACAAATTACCCCGAAAGGGAATGAAAGAATTGGGACAGTCGGCGTGCGGGTAGTCGGTGAAATATCGCGATGATTAGTGGCGGACGAGATTGCGTGACCTACAAAGTGATTTGGGGTTGGGGAGGAGTCGCTTTGGATATGTGCCAAATAAGGTTTTTATTTTCAGGGTCCTTGTTATTATTCAAAGCAACTGGTGAGGGAAAACAGTTTAACCCTTTAAGTGCTCATGGACCACTCAATGTGCCAGGAGCACACAATTCCCTTAGGGTTGCATTCTGTGGGGCGTAGGAGTTCATTAAAACATCCATTGTGTGTACAGCTACATTTCCAAATCAAAAAAGCATTAACAGTTGTCTTTATCTAGTCCATCCCTTGAAACCATGCATGCCATGTTATCATTGCTTGTAATTGATCCAAGCCGAATCACAACCCATTACCTTGCATGAATAGAAATCTCAGCATGTTGGCATTCTTATCTCGTTGACTCCTGAAGTGTCTTTCATTCATTTCTCTCACAAGTACTGCACGCAACCATATAGAACAGCACACTTTTCTGATTTGAAGTGCAGTGAAAAGTTCTTTGGAAGGAAATTTGCCCACATTATTTTAAATCAGCATTTGCTACAAGAGGCTGTTCACCCCATGAGTGGAAATAAATTTTTAAAAATACAATTATCAGGTAAATGGCAGTCCTTTTATAGTATAAATGTTGGTTTGTTGTGCTTGTTGATGTGTTCTCACATTAGTCCGATTGATTAAAGAGCCTTGATGAAATCCCACACAAACTCTGTAATGGTCTCAGTCCCATAAACAATGAACTATGTTGTGATTAACATGGAACTATTGTTGGTTGGTCCTGAAAGGATTAATAGAGTTCCTCTCTATCCTTTGTCGTCACTGTCGCTCTCTGCATGCGTGTTGTAATGCCTGCTGGTAGATTCTTCCTTCTTCACTACCGCATTCCCTCGCCCCCTCAAATTTCCTTCTCAAAACAAAGCAAACCACAAGCTTTACTCCTAAGCCACCTCAGCCACAGCTCTGGTATGAAGTCTTGATGTTTTTTTTTATAAATAATTCCTGGTCGTTTTTATCATCCCTTCTCTCTCTCCCTTTTCTTTCTTTCTCGTCAAGCAGAAACCAGGCAAGTGGTGTGCTGCTCACGTCAACGTTGCCTGGTTAATATACCATCACCAGCAAAAGGTAAGAAACTCCCCCCTCTCTTCTTCTTAGATGTACAAATCAAATCACACAGATTATAAAAGTACATCTGCACTGCTACATGTTTCCATGGCCTCCTTCGCCCTGTCAGTATCATAGGTGCATGTTTTGCGTGATAAACCAGTGGCATTAGATAACTTGGTACCAAGAAGGTTATTATTATTCAGGACTTGAGACGATGTTGTTCTCCATTTCTAAATGCCACAATAAAGATAGGTATCCCTTATTACTTTGTTTGGATTTTGATGTCATTTTAATACAATATTTACTGTTGAATTAAATTATCAATTTATCAGACAAAATCCTGAATTTAGAACTTGGTGCCGTGACTTGTGTTTTAAAAAGCGATTATTAGGTCAAAGACTACAGTGATGCTGGTATCTCTCATACTGGACTTTCAAAGAGCTTTTGTCCGTTGCAATGGCTGTACAATTTTAATTGTGGCAATCATTGTTGAATTTGAAATGTGTGCTTTTATATTTATTTGTTTTATTTAATCTCTTTACTTGTTGTATACTTGAATCAAACTATGATTGTACGTTGTTACCATTTCAGTGTTTTTATCTTGTACTTGTATATGATGTAGATGATTGTAAATCAGCCAAGGCTACCAAATGTCATATAGAATAAACCTACCTTGAACTTGAACTTCTGTGATTTTTCCTCCTGCAATGTTTATTTCTTTGAATGTTCTCCTTTCTCTGTCACAGGCCAAGGTGGATGCCCAGAAGGACTCGTTGAAGCAGGAGGCATTCCTGGGCAAGGGCGGACCTCATATATTCTCTCCGCCCAGGCCCCCAGACCTGCACCTCCAGTCAAACCTCTTTCCTCATGGTGAGCCAGGGACAAGAAGAGTGCAGACATTAAAGGGTACCACCACCAAGCATGAGCACACCAATGCTTTTGATTTTTTTCATTTCAACACAAACGTTGCATCCTGCATTTTGTACATAACTCAACATTCAGAATTATACATTTGTCACTTACAGCTGTATTTTGAAGAATTGGAAAATGACAAAGCATGATTTAACAGTAATTCAGACCTTGGAAAATAATGCATTATGATTCATGAATGTATTTAAAAGGAAGACAAAGATTGAATATCAATCATACTTTTATAGGACCTAAAATGTTTTTGTGGTTTGAGAACAATGTAATTAATTACAGCACCTTATGGCCCATGGGCCAGATATCTTTTGGTTCAGCACACAACTTTTGTTTGCACGAGAACTTAATCAATATACGCATGTTATAAAGAGGTATGTGCGATTTCATCGCAAAGCCCAGCTACAGTTCCTGTGCCTGCTCATCAACAATACTGCATACAGCAGCTCTGTTGCTGTTGCTTTCAAGATCATTGTGATATCGTTGTCAGAACTTCA